>JAVUPR010000483.1:1203027-2406054 GCA_036785695.1 Gentiana straminea | reverse complement strand
CGTGTAGAGGTGTCGAATAGAGAGATTAAAAGAAACATAGAAAAAACAAGTGGATTCAAACCGTAAAATCGGGCGAGTTAGACTAGATGATGCGTTATGGGCATACGTAACGCCTTTTAAAACTCCAATTGGTTGTTCTCCCTACAAATTAGTCTTTGGTAAATCTTGTCATCTCCCAAGTAGAGTTAGAACACCGAGCCTTCGGGCTATTAGATTTCGAATTTCGATCCTAAGGCTGTCGGTGATCATAGACTACTTCAGTTAACAGAATTAGAAGAATTTCGCCTTGATTCATATGAAAATGCTCGAATCTACAAGGAACGTACGAAATCCTTCCATGATAAGAGAATCTATAGTCGTGAGTTCCATGTAGGTGATCGAGTGTTATTGTACAATTCACGTTTAAAGTTGTTTCCAGGAAAGCTTAAATCAAGATGGACAGGACCATTTAAAGTAACACGAGTTTATAAATCTGGAGCTGTTGAACTAACTGATGGGAATACAACTTTTATAGCCAATGGTCACAGGGTGAAACTATTTCTGGAAGGTGAAGAAGTCTCTCTCATAAATGAAGTGATGTTGCTGATCGACCCTCCGAAAGATTAAAAAGCAGTGCTCTGAAAAGCTGAAAGTATCAAATTAACCAGGTTTTATCTTTACTTTTATATGTCTAAACTAGTTTCGTCTTTTACCGGATAGACGTAAAAGAACTGGATGTCTTTTTTAGATAGATTAGGAGTTTTTGTTTTGCTTTTGAAGTTTGGTTTTAATAGAGATATCGCCTTTACTATAGAAGCCTTAGTTTTTGGAAAGAACAACCAATTGTTGAGAGAGAAAAAATTGAAAGAAGTTTGTAATGGTACGTCGAGAAACTCGATAAAGAGAAGGGCTAAGTTTTTAAGGAAGTGCAGAATCTGTGGAAAGATTGAACACAGTGGGCAATGTGGGAAAAATATAACTCAATCTCAGAATGAGTGTTTGAATGTAATTAAGAAGGGAACGATTAGGTGGTTAACCGAAAATCCCGATGGACTTCCAAGACTTAATTCAAACGCTACGTTTCTAGGATTTAGTTTGCTTGAACGGTATGTTAGAAATCTGGAGTTTATAGAAATTGAAGAATTAGAAACCCCGTAAGTTCAAGTCTTTTATTGTTTTTAGTTTTATAAATTTTTTTGCATAACTTTGAAAATTTTATAAAATTGGATCTTTATAAAATTAAGGAGTTTTATAAAAGTTTTATAAAAAGTTTTTTAAGTTTTTAGATATTTTATAAGAATTAATATAAATTTATTGAATTTTTATAAACTTTTAAATAAGTTTTATAAAGATTTTATAAATTTTGAGAAATTGTTATAAAATTTATAAATTTTATTTTCTATTTTTATTAAGTTTTTATTGAGTTTTATAAGTTTTAAATCAAAAATCCAAAAAAAAATAAAAAATTTCGAAAAAATCATAAAGATTTCACACGGACCGATCCGGCCCTTATCCAGGACCGGTCCGGGTTCGAGTTAACCTAAAAGGACGGGATCTTTTCTTCTTCTTCATTTCTCCTCTTTTCTTCAACAAGAAATTTCGCAAAGACCATCATCTCCACCCCCAAAATTTTCTTTCTTCAAAATACAAATTACACTATACCATTACATATATTCTTCCTCTTTTACTCTCCTCTCTTCAACACAAGTGAAAAATTCGAAAAAGATCGAACACAAGCTCCATTTCATCCCGGTGGCTTATACGACTTTTCCGGCCACTTTTCACCGTTTTGTTCACTATAAGGTATAATTTGTTTACTCTAGTTATCAATTTCATGATTTTTATAATTTTTAAATTTATTTTCAACTGTTTTGATTTTTAAGTGTGTTGTGACATTTTATTTGTGTTGTTTTTTTTCGTTGTTTTGTTATTTTGTTATTCCAAAATTCGTAGAATGGCCTCATCTAGTCGCAAAATCTCTAAGAAACGAAAGCCTAATATTCCAATAGAAGTACCAGTCGTAGGTCTTAAAGATTTAACACCGGAAGAAGAATCTGTTAGTTTTGCTGCTACAGCTTCGCCTCAAGCTAAGAATGCTTATAAGAATATCTATAGTAAATGTGGAGTTGTGTTGGAAAGAGGCTTAGATTTTGATGACTTAGGAGAGGAAGTTAGGCGTATTTTTGCAAGACGCCAATGGTTGGATTTTGCAGCTCAAAGGACAGGAGAGATCAATACTACCTTAGTGGCAGAGTTTTATGCAGTTCTGTCTACTTTGACACCCACCGAGGGTAGTATGATGAGTCTATTCCCCTTAGGTCTGTACATGTGTCTTTTAGTCCGGAACTTATTAATGCCGTTTTAGGGGTAGAAGTTTTTCCGATGAAGAGGATTACGGAGTAGCCGTTTATAGATTAGATGATCCCGCTATGTATGAGCGCATTGCCTCTAGAGCTCGTAGGGGAATTTGATGCTACGACGAGAATGGGTGGACAACGAGATTTAATTATGGGAAGTGTTTTAGAGATCTGAGGGCAATCAAAAGATTTTTGAGCCATACTCTCTATCCTACTACCAAACACACCGCCTTTGGTAAAGAAGATTTATGCATTACTTGGGCGATGATTCATGATATTAAGGTGGATGTGGGGAAGATTATGTATAGAAGGGTTTTCGAGTTTATTGTTACTGCCAAGGCAGGGAGTCACATGTACTTTCCTGGCTTTATTTCGGATTTATGTCGTAGATCGGAGTTCCTTTCCTATCTAACGACAAATTAACTATGGCGTATGAGTCCCCGATAGGCCCTAGTCCGAGGAGGTCTCCGCAGGGTTCGATAGACTCAATAGTTAAACTTAGTGCACCTCCACCGCCCACCCGCCGCATTTTCATCTTTTTCTCGAGCAACGACGAGACTTCTCTCCCAAACACCATTACATACGATATGTTTCAATCCTTAGTGTCGATGTAGCCCGAGGACAAAGCTAATATGGCTTTGTTTGCCGAGCGAGTAGGCGGTGGAGTGATGATTTACGTAGAGGGATGTTGAGACACGAGCGGATGCATCTTGATCCTTCTTTCGATAAAACCGCCTATCCGCCCCGTCAATCTAACCCATATACTTTACCGTAATGGATAGCACCTATTCCACCATCTCGAGCTTTCATCATATGCCAAATCCTTTTGGAAGCCGCCTAGTGGTCGGGTGTCTTTTATACGGGTTCTCGTGGTGTCGTTACATCTACCGGGGAGGATTTTCGGATTTTACAAGGATGACGTCAAGTATGAGTTCGATAGGTCTCGACGGCTTCGGTTCGGACCACGACTACGTTTCCACGCCCGCTTACGTCATCGGTTCCAAGTTTGAATGATCCAGCTTATCCAAATGAGGATGATGATGTTGACATTATTTGATTTCGTACAACTTTGTTAGTTTTAAACATTTTCTGTCTGTTTATTTTATTTTCCGCATTTTAAATACTAAGTTTGCTAATTTAATAGTTTTTCGTTTTCATAATCGTTTTATGTCGTAGTAGTAAATTTAATCATTTTTAATAGTATTTAAATATTTCATAAAAAATCTAAGAACAAAAAATATTTTCATATGTCGTTTTTAAAATATAATTCGTGTATCGTTTATCCGTATCAGTTAGATAATCTTTAGTAACTTATTTAAAACTCTAATAGCCATGAGCCTATTAAAGATAAACAAGCAAACTTGAACTTTACAACCTGTACACGGTAAAAATATCTTAAAGCCGGACCGGTCCGGTCGGTTTCGGGACCGATCCGGGAGTTAAATTTGCTTAGTCATGATTGAGAGTGTTAATATGCAGCCACGTATACTCTCAATTTTGTCCATTTAAGGAAAGAAAGCCGAGAGTGAAAAATTGCAAATTCACTCGCTTACTTTCACCTTTCTATCTGTTTAATTATTTTCATCCGTTTCAACTAAAATGTCAAACCGGTCATCACCGTCGGTCAATTCATACGATCCGGAGGCATTAGATGTTTTTGTCCCGGAATCTAGCACTTCAAATGTTAATTTGTTGGTGAATGCGAGGTTTGCAAATTCTCCAATTTTGGTAGAAAAGGGTATCAACTATGAAAAAATTGATCACTCAGGGAAGGATTTAATTCAGAATAGAGGTTGGAGAAAGTTTGTAAGGAATCCAAGAGGTAGGATTAATGTTTCTATCGTTAGGGAATTTTATTCCGCTCTGTCTACTGTCAGTACGGTCGATCCGTCACAACTTGTATCCGTTCGTGGTACACTTATTCACTTTTCACCTCATATTATCAATCATATTTACGAAATACCGATTTTCGATCAAATCCATAATCTTCATTTTGAATATCAATGGGCGTTAGGGAACTCCTTTAACGTTGTCAACTATGTCACGGAAGCTTTTCCGTATTTGTTTCCAGAGTTCGATCAAAATTACGACTCTACCACTTCGACTCTACTCGCTCATCCGAGAGCATGGAAACACTTCATTAACTCACGAGTCTATCCGACTACCGACTTTGCGTGGGTTTGTGATGATGAGATACTTTTGTTGTTTGCGTTGATAAGCGGAGCTCATGTGGACTGGGGGATTTTGATTTTTAAGACGGCAGTAAACTTTGCAGTGGAACGGTATAATAATGGAAGGCCGATGCCTTTTGCTTGGTTAATTTCAAGGTTATGTATTCATTTGAATGAAGTCCCTGAAATTGCTTCTGACGAGATATATCCGTCTCGTGATTATCGTAGAGGATTACTACCAGTGGAGAATCCGGGTTGTTAGTCAACTATTTGAGATAGTTGTTGTTGGTTTTATTTAAGTCTCGTTTAAGGTTGGTTTGCTTTAATAAGTTAGTAAGTTGATTAAGGTTAGTAAGTTAGTTAGTAAGTTTGTTTTATTTTGAATCTTTTAGTTTGTAATAGTTTCTTTTGTTTAATATATATGCTTTTGTTTAATTTTTGTTGTAGTAAACATTATTCAATATTAACGATCATCTATAATTTTAATTTAATTTTCGAACCTACTTTTTCATACTCATTGAACATCGGGACGATGCCACTTCGTAAGTGGGGAGTAGAGTTAGGTTTGAAAATTTCATTAAAATTTTCGAAAAAATAAATTTTTTTTTATATAAAATATAACCTTTTTCATATAAATTAGTACTTTAATTACTTATTTCTTAGTTTTAATTTTTCTTGAATGATTTAAGTTAGTTAATATATGAATAAAAATGATATAATTTGAGAAGATTAATTTTTGATTTAGTAAAATATATTAGATATATTATGAATATGTTTTATATCTTTTATAAGATTTTTAAGATTTTAAGTATGTATAACTAAATAATTTTTGTCAAATATTTCTTTTATGGAATTATTCAAGTAATTTTTATATTTATAAATAAATTTTTAGATAATTTTCTTTTTAAGATAAATTATGAATGTGGAATCAAAATTAGGAATGATGATTTTTGGACACCACAAAAATATAACTATAATGAATAGCTTACCTGAATAAAATTTCCAATTTTTGACCCCACCTCAGCTTTTTAAAGAGTGATCAAGACCTCACTCGGAATATAGCCATTTTGATTAACTAGAAATTTCCGACCCTTAGCTTGTTTTGGTCTACATTTCTTTGACATCCTTCGAGTTTGTACGTACTTATGAGAGGAGATGATGACAAAAAGAGTTAAGAGTTGAGAAAAATGGTATATGCTGAGATTGGAATGAGTTCGTATATGTTAGTATCCTATGAAAAAAATTATATTAAGAATTAAGGCACCATTTTTACACAGAATTAATCAAATATCAGGTATCTTCCCTATCTTTGATCGACAATATAAAAATAAAATATATCGGTAGTAGCTACCAATGATTTGAGTGTAGTAGGGGGTTATCTAGAAACGTCCTATATACTACTATGAGGTATAAAGCTCCCGATTTGCCTAATGATAGTAGTCCAAATTTAGGGTATTATCTCGAAATGTCCTATTGCTGGGATGAAGGCATAAAAAAAAATTATATTTAAAGAAAAAGTCGAATCAAAAGATCTCAAGAATGATTACGAGTTTAAGGAAACCGGACTCGTAATTTTAGATCGAAAGAGTAGTACTCCGATCAATCTTGATGAAGCAATGCCGGAAAGTTTGATTTTCTACACACACTCATGCTTTAGTTCTTAATATTAATATTAATATTAAAAAAAGAAGAAGAGAGAAAATATGAAAAATAGTTGGAATAAAAGGATGTTACTAATCAAAATTGTTTTTGATCAAGAATGTGAAGACGTAGGTACGTACGACTTGCCTCTTTCTCTTTTTGATTTCTTTTTCTATCTTTTCGATTAACCGATGTCTTATCCTAATATATTATAAGCCAATGTGTTTTCTATCTGACTTAGTTAATGATTCCAGAAATTCGTAATAATCGAGATAGAAAGTATTTCTAATATTTTATTTATATTTCTGAATTATTGCATGCATGTTTCCATCTAATTCATATTTGATACTTAAATCATTTAAGTTATATAATCTTTCTTTCTTAAATTTCTATAAAAGTTATAAATTATATGTTTGTAATATTAACGATATATATTACTTTTGAAATTTTAATCGATCAATTATATTATCTGTTATTTATATATTACCGCTTATTTTTGCTCGAGGACGATCAAAAGCTAAGTGGGGAGTAGTTGATGTATGACTTTTATATGATTAAATATACGTGATTTTATTACGTTTTATCGACGAATTCTATGTAAAATATATGAAATTATGATATAATTAGTATGAAATATTAATCTTTATAGTTTAGTATAGTTAGTAGTAAAAGTTAGTATTTATAGTAAAAAGTTGTAGTTTTTGTACCGGTTTTAGTGACCGGAGTGTTGTGTCTATTTTACACGGGTATTTTTGTTTATTTCATTGCGAGAATCCTAAGATGAACTGAAATCCCGAGTATCGACAACTTTTTGAAGTCAATTCAAGTTGTTGAAAGGAAGTTATAAAGCGTCACTGATATAAAAGGTCAAGTGGTCAATTAGTGGAAATCGAGAAAACGTCTTTGACATACAAATGACTCATCAAAAATGCGTTTTCTGAAGAAGTGGTCTTGATGGAAGTTGTAGATCATTTGAAGAGCTTTTCAACAGATCTTGAATCATGTCATTTGGAGTTCGGGAATGCAAGTTATGAATTTTACAAGATAATAATATAATTATATAATTTTATATAATTATGGAAGTAATCATTACTTTGATAACTGATCACATGGGAATCATCATTACTTTCCCTAACAAATCACATGCTTGCACATGCTGAGTAATGATTAAAGATCACATGCTTGCACATGCTAAGTGATGATTAAGGTAACATGCATACACATGCATGTACTGATTGCAATAATTACCGGACCGATCCGGCATTATTCAGGACCGGTCCGGGAAGGAGGAAAGTCTATAAATAGGGATGCAGAGGCTTCATTTCCATTGTACCAATATATATATACCATATCCTATATATATTCTCTTCCTCCTCTTTCTCTTTTTCTTTTCTTTTCTTTAGTTTGTAAATAGGCCTTATGCCAAAATAAATTAGTAGTAGTAGTATCGTAGTAATGCTCGGGAAATTCTCGAAGGTTCGGTGTTGCTGAAGTCGTAGTAATGTCCGGAAAAAGACGATTTCTGAGTCAGCAGTTGTAATCGGGTAATTTCTATAATAATTATGTTTATGTTTGTTATTTTCTTCTTTTTAGTTTTTATAATGTTATTAGGCTAAATCTAATAACTAGCCAAAGTTATGTAATCGTATTATTTCGATCTTTTCGTTAAAAGAATGATGTTAAAATAAAAATGATTAAAATTGAGTTAAAATGAATCTTTTTCTATTTCGCTACGTATTGATAATATATTCGGAATGAAGTAATCAATCAGGATGAATACCACATATAACTCGACGATGAACCGACCGCAGAGAAGTCGGGATATGAGTAAAAATAGAAAAACCGGAGGGTAAAAATGGCCGTCCGATTAACGGAATCCTATTTCCTACCCGGGGGCGATTTTGTCCTAATAAAACAAATCTTATTAACTTTGTACTCGAGATCTTAATAATGTTAAAATCACAGCTTTAATTGAAACTACACCGTTTGTATTAAATCGATCCGCTTGACAACCGGAGCCTCTTGAATAACATCGGCCATCCGACAAATGGAATCACCTCTTTTATCCGGGGTAGATTTGTACTCGGTACTGTTTTGACTAACTAAGTTTAGCATGGGGCGATTGTGGACATTGGACGATGACAATTTGACATATGACAATTTCATACGCTCGTGTGAGGAGAAATTGTTGACATTAGGAGTACACCGTTTCATTTACTCAATTGGACCTAATAAAAAGGAAGATCGAACACATTCTATTAATTGAAAAGATCGAATAAATTGATTACATATACTTTGGCTAGTCTAGTCTATAAACTATATATTGGTATCTATATATTTATATATATATATATATTTTTTACTATTTATGTACATCTATATATATTTATATATCTATATATATTATATTAGAATAACTTTTAAATTACGCATTTATTTTATGTTGGTTAGAGTAGTAGTAATCTGTGTTATAAAATTGCGGTTTAGATCAAGTTAATAGCAAACTCTTTGGTGTTTAACCACACTTAAAAGAATTACCACTTTTTTCCCTGAGGATTCGACACCTGACTCACCACTTTATCACTACAATTTGACCCGGTACACTGCCGGTTAGGATCCGTCTAACCTAGAAAAGGTCTGTCCCTTTCTTGACGCCGTTTCTAAGGTCTGGTTTTGGTGACGTCAATTGTCATCGTATCTGTCTCGACCAAAGTTGTCTCTGTTATTTCCATCCCGACCTGGAGATCGATTCCTCGGAGGTGATCGATCTCTTCGTCTCTGAGCGTCCCGGCCCCTGTCTTGATCTTAGTTTTTCCTCTTATATTCTCCACGACCCCTGGGCCCATCATACCGGGATCTATCAACCACTTCGTCTAGCTTCCCTTCCTGGATGCAGACGTCAATGTCTTTTTTCAGGTCGATACAATCCTTTGTTGTATGACCTATGTCTTCATGAAACTCGCAGTACTTGCTTGCATTCCTCTTTTCTCGAGGTTTCTTCAACGGTGGTGGTTTTCTCGCTATGTTCTTCGAGAGCATGATCGATAACACCTCGGCTCGAGATCGATTAAGTGGAATAAAATCTTTATCACGCGTGGGTCCCTTATTGCCCCCACGGTCTGAGGCGGGTGTTTCCATACGGTCCCAGACTGACGGCTTACTCTCGACATCCTGTCTCTTGGATTGATGCCTGTTCGGACCTCGACTGTCCTTTTTGGAATCCATCCAGTCGGATTGGGTGTGCCTGCGCACTGTCTCTTCCCCTTGACAGAATCTATGCACCACATTAACACACTCGTCCATGGTGTGGGGGACATCTCTGCTCAACTTCATATATAATTTCGTATTACGCAGCCCCCCCACTAACGACGTGATCAGAAGTCGATCATCTGCATCCTTGACCTGCATGGCCTCAAGATTAAATCTCTTCAAATATTCAATTACCGTTTCATCCTTTTGCTGCCTCACGTTCATGAGGTGCATGGCACTTAGATGAAACTTCTTGTCACTATGAACGCATCCCGAAACTTACGAGCTAGCATGGCAAAACTGGAGATCGACCCTGGCCGTAGCTTCGTGAACCATTCCCTTGCTCGACCTATGAGTAGCGTCTCGAACGCCCGACATCGCATTGCGTCGGGTGCTCCATCCAACCTCATTTGAGATAGATACCTGTGTAGATGGTCTTCCGGGTCTGTAGTACCCTCGTAAGGCTCTATCTTCGGTATTTTCAACCCCTTGGGTTTAGGAAAGCTCTCGATCTCCTTTGTGAAGGGAGACTCTAACCATAGCGAAACCTGATTCTTCCCCAGAATAACATCCAGTTCCTCCCTGACGTTGTCTTCGTCCATTTTCTGGTGCTTTTGATGGATCTCACGCCTCTTTCTTTCCAACGAGCTAGAGGACGCACTGACTTCGTCTCTAGGAGTCTGTTTAGGCTTGTCCGCTGCATCTTTCTGACCACCTTCTGCCGTGGCGTCTTTCTGGCCGGCAGCTGCTTGTCTTTGTGCCGTAACTGCCTCTGCTATAATCCTGGACATTACCTCCAGGTCTGCCCCTGCTAATTGATCCACAAGAGCTCGGTATTCTGGAGCGAGACCTTGCTTTTCTTGCGGGGGGTTTTCCTGGACTTCCTCCCTCCTGAGGATCTTGACGAACGAGATCCAAGACCGGATCTTTTTATCCTTGCGTATCGGGATCGAACGGCTCATTAATCTGTGAGCCTTGATCTGCAGCTTTGGATGCGGATTTTCTGGGAGGCATCGTGTTCTTGCGTATTCAACCATTGTCTGAGAAGTATTGTAAAGACTCGAGCAATTTCAGATTGACTCGTTCAACCATTGTCTGAGAAGTCTATATATTTTTTATACGACTTGAATCACGAAGCTTCATACTCTATATACGCAGAGGAATTGCAGAAGCTAAAGAGACTTATAAGAACTCAGAAAACCAAACATCATCCAAACACAACATCCATACAATAACATCAAAGTAATTAGGTTTACATCCAAGGTTACATAATACACTACTACAAGTTAGGTACTACATTGGTCGTCATGATACAATAGAGTACAACAAGACATAACAATACTTCAAACACACATAATGTCCACAAGCTCGTCATCCCAAACCAAAAGTGCCGCGTGCTGGTCATGGAAGATGACAAAGTAGGTGTAGACGCCACGGAACCCGGAATATATAACATTGACAGGTATGCGATCAAGAGCTACTAGAACAGATGCTATGGGATTGACCTGGTGGAACGGCTGAGACTGGTATCATGTTAACCGTGATGGGAGGAGAGTTAGCCAACCTGCCTATGAACTCTCTGTGACCTCGTCAAGTGAAAATTGTTCATCTGCTAAGATTTAATATAAGGAATGAGCTACGAAACTCGATAAGAAAACCATTGCATCAAAGGGAACTAATACATGTTACTAGAACCATGACAAAGTTCATGTTTCTCTTTCGCAAAATGAATGCTTAAATATTGCACAAGAATGGTATTTATAAAGTCGACTAACATCAATTGAACACATAATAATACATGAATGGAAACAAGTAATCATGAATGGCTCAACTACAATACCCCCGTAGTTCTTTCTTGATGCATTAGTACTTTAGAATACAAATGATACAATAGTATAGCATAATTAAAATTGCAGTATTATAAAATCAATAAATGAGAAAAGTGTGACAACTACAATGCCTCATAATCATAATATTGGAATAACGTGAATTAGTTGTACTACCTCCGTTCCAAAATATAAGTCATTCTAGGTGTTTTCATACAGATTAAGAAAGTGGTTGAATGTCATAAATTTGATGGTTAATATCTAAAATGCCCATTGACTATCATTAATGCAATAGTTGTTAAGTAATAAAAAGTGGTTGGATTGATAATAAATTACGGGTAAGATAGAGAAAAGAGTAATAAATGCCGTATTGATAATGTAGAATGACTTATATTATAGGAGAAAACAAAAAGTATATGATGACTAATATTTTGGAATGAATGTATTACTACATTACTTGAATTAAGATTGCAATGAAGTGCAGTGAAGTGAGTGAAATGTAATTGAATGTTGTCAGGTGATTCCAACATATTACACACTTTCATGTGCCCTAAAAAGCAAGGCCCTTCAGAACGTAAGCCCTGGCGGGATAGGCTCCTCAAATTATAAGCCACGGAGGAATAGACTCATTAAAATGTATGCTTGGAAGAATAGACTCTTCAACATGTATGCCGTGGTGAAATAGGCCCTCGAAATTAAATCCTTAGAAGGATTGACTCCTCAATATGTTAGCCCTGCAAGAATAGACTCTTCAAAATGTAAGTCATGTTGGGATAGTCACAATTGTGGATCTTGTCGGATAAACAAAACGGGTTGTAATCCTCTAAGGACAACGATCAAGATCCAATGAATGAAAAGTAAACTATGAAACGAGAGGTGTTTGAGGATGATTTAGACTGAGGCTGAGAATGTTCTTCTCAAGTTGCCTACGTATCTTGGGATAATTCAGGAATCAAGTATGTCGTAGTTCTAAGGAACGTTTATATAGGGAACACTTGTGCCCTAAGTGGTGATTTTCTCATGTCCTGCACATCTGTAACCAATACCACATCGATATGGACCAATACGCTCCCCGAGTGCCTGGGGGAGTGAATCTATATTCTCATCAGCCCTCTGAGGGTTATTGTACTGTGTACAAGGAGCAATTCGTCTGCGGACTTAGGGTCCCGGTCTGCCCGGCTTTCCTGGCCGTTCTGAGGCACTACCATCTGTGTTCTGCTCAGATCTCCCCTAATGGAGTTAGGGCGATTATTGGCTATGCCATCTTCTATAGGTTAAGGGACACTAAGTTCTTTGTAGAACTCTTTAGGACGTTCTACCAACACAAGAAGGTTAGGAACCACATCGGGTGGTATTACTTTCCCCGCCGCACAGACCATCAATGGGGCATCCCTATACTGCCTAAGGGGAAGTCCTCTATTCATGAGTGGAAGAATCATTTCTTCTTCATCCGCCATGGGGGAAATCCTGAGCTGAGCGGCTGGAATTATTTTCAAATTTCGGCCGACGTGTGCCCCACTGGGGTCGATGAGGGATTGCTAGAAAACATTGCCAGTTCTGGTATTTATCTGGATTATGAACAATGACCTGCCGAACTGATCGAGGTTGCTCGCCTCACTGATTTTGGACCTGAGCCCTATGTGAGTGAGGCTTACCCAAGAAGAGTACAACACTTGTAGGGGCTTTATCTTTCCTTTATTCTTTCAACTTTGCCTGCTTTTGTCTTTCTTTGCTTATGCTGACACTATCTTTTTCCTTTTTCAGTGGCCGACTTTGCTGATGATTTTGAACTGGCTTTCGAAGAGGAGGAGGTTGTGCCTGAGCCCAACGAGCAAGGTCTGAACCCAGAGGCTCCTGGGGCTGGTGCTGAACTGGAAACTAGTTTAGCTAACTCGGAGACCAACCCCGAAGATCCCCATATTGGGGAGGGTCTTCAACAAGAGGACCTGGCTGCTACAAAAAGGCTTGTTGAGCAACCCCGAAGATCCCCATATTGGGGAGGGTCTTCAACAAGAGGACCTGGCTGCTACAAAAAGGCTTGTTGAGCAACAGGATGTTAACCTGATCATCCAGGATGGTTCCGATCCTGGAAGACAACTCTAATCGTGCTCCCGGTCTGGGAGAAAGAGAGGCAGGGCTGATCGAGGAGATCAGGACATTTATGAGGGGGGATCTATTCCCCAAGTTGACTTTCTGTCCGAGATGCCAGACAAGGATCTGGCCTCAGTGGTATGTTATTTCATATTTCCATACTTGCTATCTTCTTCACTATTTTTCACCGTACTGACCTCTGTTTATCTTTTGTCAGGGCGTCCGGGCTAGGAAGGAGATTTTGAACAGCTTGACAGCTTCTCCTCCATAAGGCTTCTTTGGAGAAGCGGATTGCTGACCTCTCGGCCAGCCGCAACAAGCACAAGGACGAGTCTTTGTCCAAAGATGCTCAGATCGCTGATCTGAAGAAGATTATGCATGCCCAGC
Organism: Gentiana straminea; assembly: GCA_036785695.1. Lineage (NCBI taxonomy): Eukaryota > Viridiplantae > Streptophyta > Magnoliopsida > Gentianales > Gentianaceae > Gentiana > Gentiana straminea. The sequence goes on along the minus strand of JAVUPR010000483.1, from coordinate 2,392,353 downwards.
AGGCTGAGCTAAGGGAGCTACTGTTAGATGTAATATCGTCAGATGGATCAAGATCCACCCGATTACGCAGCGGAATAGTATAGATCTAGATCTAGTCAACCAAAATACATAAAATAAATAGATCTAAACCTACGAGGGGGTTTAGATTGCTTACCGGTTTATTGTGATTAAACACCAAGAACAATCTTCAATCCGAGCTATATGAGAGCCTAGTTGAGAAGCCAAAGTCTTCCAACGTGTATCTCCAAGCACCACCAGGTGGATGGTGTTTCAAGCCGCCGGACCTCCTCGATATGCTACCTTAGAAAAACCCTAAGTTTTTCTAAAACTCGAAACCAAAGAAAATAGCCGAAAATTCCAAGCTATTTTCCATCCAATATTTCGAATTGTGTTGTGTCATAAGGCTTGGGAGAACTCTCTTTATATAGGAGAGTAAAACTTAACCTCCAATGATTTAATAATTAAGAGATAATTATTAGAATAATCCTTATTCCAAATAAAAGATAAATAAAATAATTATCCCAAACAAATTAGGATAAATCACATTATTATCTAATATTCCATGAATTATCAATTAACAAATAAAAGATAAATCACATGTTAAATAATTATCCAAGAAAAATAATTCCTTGACAATTAATTAACCAATATGCGCCCCATCTCTACTAAATAAAGGTCCATGCGCATTTTTTGACACATTGGGCCGAGTCCACGAAAAATTTCTTTTCCATGTATTGAATTATCTAGTCCAACTAAATAATTAATCCACATATCAATTAAATAGTCCAATCCATCTATTTAATTATAATTGAGGTGAAACGATGAGAAAACATATGCTATGTTAGGAGCCACGTCGGGGACCATGGACCCATATTCAGTAGCTACAATAAATTAAATAATATTATCCGTCAGACCGAACAATAATATTCAATCTATTAATTCCGGGATTACACCACCATAAACCCGAAACTGAACTCTGCCGAATATAGATAACTTACACTCAACCATGAGTCGAAAGTGTCCACTGATGTAATCATTACATACGGATAAATCCTCCATAGACTGTTCATTTCGATTCGGGATATTTCCGTTAACCCTTCTCGAAATGTCTTATCATTATTTACCATTAACCCCCTAGTGACCAATTAGTTCACCACTAATATAGTATGAACTGGGCCCATTGATCAGTTTCTAGGGTTAACAAATAAGGGAACTGTCTGTATACTTCCCGAGGGAAGGAATGGATTCCATATCTGTGATAGCACAGACTACTCACTTGTCCTAGAATAGAGCCAACGAGAAGTGTTGGACCACATACTACGAAGTGATCCTTACTAACACATCAAACTCAACCTAGTCTAAGCAGTCGTCTATGATCACCTCAGGATTGAGATTAATCCATATATGATCATCTTGTGATTCGATAAGACTTCTCGATCACGGAATTATATCGAGAACTCAAATCAAATCGATCCAGTCCTATATGATCATCATCATATATAAATGCCCTACTAGGTACTCTATTACCGATTGACCGGCCGACTGCCGGCGGCAAGCTGCCCTGCGGCCGCCGCCGCCGGTGGGGTGGTGCCGCCGCCAGTCGGCCGAGCACCACCAGATCTCGTTTTTTTTCTTTTTTCTTTTCGTGTATCAATTTTGCAAATAAAAAATCTTTCATCTTTTAATTACGTGATTTAAACGATAAAATTAACTACGCAATATAATATGCTTATTGCTTAAGCTCGAAGCTCTCTCTGATACCACTATTAGGAAATCTACGCGGGAACGCAGCGGAATTTAAAATTTTATTTCCTTTTAACCAGGATCGACTTCGTTTAAGCAATAAACAAACAAGCTAAAGACGGTGGTTACCTTGGTTGATCTATAAGATCGACACTTTGACCGTCTAAGGAGAGTAGTTCTGCATAGAGCCGCCCAAGTGTTCGGCCTCTACCGCTAGTCCACGAACACCCGCCGGAATCCCATCATGGATTGCTATTGGAAAACTCCGGTTGCTAGACCGGCCTTTTTCCCCTCTCTCCAACTCTCTATGGATGCTCTCTATTTTACACAAGAACTATTAGTTCTTGGAATTGTGTTTGTACAAAAGAGCTTGACACCCACCTCTTATTTATAGTCATAGGTGGCGCCCCAATAGAGTAGAAAGGAAGAAAATCTTTTCCCAATAAAATAAGGAAAATATAATTGATTGATTTATCTCATTTATTATAATATCTCATATTAAATAAATCTAGATATTGTCAATATCTTATATTGAATATTCCCAAGATATTGTCAATATCTAATATTGACTATCTTTATTTTATTACCATAAATCAATTTACACACGCGCATATATCACATATATAAATAACACATATAAATCTATATATTATATACATACACACATGCGCATGCATAGCACCAACTTGCACCATTGCACACACGCACATATGCATGATATATCAATATTATTTTATTTTATTAATATCTAATATTAATAATAGGTAATATCATTAATTAAATTGCACAATCCAAGTGTATCACTTATACACATATGTGGCGCCACTTATCAATATAAGTGTATTTAATTAATCAACTTAATTAATATCTTGTATTTTATTTGTTCATAATAAATAAATACCACCATATTAATTTACCACTATAACCTTTATAGTCTCGAGATAAACTTTCTTTATTTGGTTATCAACTATAACCACATTTTAATCCGACTAGATGTTCATATGTGTGTGACCCGATAGGCTTCCGAATATGTTGGCCGTAGACACAAAGTGCAAATTACGAAAATGCCCTTCATGCCTAACGATCACGGGATAGCGTCTAGCAACACACCGTGACCCCCAATCATCGGAAGAGTCAAATGCAATGACTACTACCTTTCATGTGAAACAGTTACCGTGTAACTTACAATCCTATCGCTGTAATAATATCCATACGGTCGTTAGTCGAGTGTCAAAACATCAACGACCGTATCTTATAACCTGGATATCATGCTCTCTTGAAGTAACTCATTTACTCCCACTTTGCAAAGATTCACGAGAGTAAGACATTCCTTATAAGAAGGCCATTTCGGATATTCGATCCCAATCATAGGATACGCGATTCCCGGACGACCAATCATGTATACTCCGCATGCTTCGATCATACCCAATCACTACCGCATGATCGCCCCGTGGCTGTGGGAAACCTTAATAGTGTCAAAGCATGACAATCCACACCGTGATGCCATGAAGACTCCGGTCCTAAGGATAATTACACAACCGCCACATAGTGTGACACTTATCCGTGTAAGTGGGTCGATCTAACGTACGCATTCTCTAATACACGTCCACGTACAGTCCAAGTGTCTCTACACTTCGATAGACGAGATCTATCCCTGTCCTTAAAGACAGAAGACATCTAATACGTGCTAGCCTGTTCATACTATCAATGTCCTGTTTAATAGTACATCAGCCTTGAGACATTTAAGTATCAAACTTATTAAAGTGATTAGAGATCTCATCAACCATAATTGCCTATCATGGTTTCTCTATCACAGTTTAATACTAAGGACGTTATCATATAACAATTCATAATTGGTTCTTTAAAAGAACATATATATGACAACAAAAAGCCATTTAATATATGTATAAACATAAAGAAATAGTAGAAATGATCCGACCCGGTCGGATCCGGTCCAACCCGATTGGGTTTAGGACACTATTTCAACAATCTCCCACTTGGCCTAAAACCAATCACTCGTACACACGAGACCAAGTTGAAACACAAGAATCTCATGCAATACTCGCAACCAAATTCGTAGCCATAAACGGATCGCTGTCCGTGGGGACTCAGACTATTTTCATATCACGTTCCAAATGACCAAGTCAAAGGAACCGCCTCAACACACACACGAATCTCTGACGAGACCCTGGTCCTTGCTTCAAGCAATGAATCCACTTACTATATCAGCTATATAGAAAAGGTGGAAGAACCGTACAAGGTTCAGGGATGAACCTTCTAGATCCATGTACTGCTCCCGCTGCGCCTCTAAGGCACTACTGTGTTTTGGCCTACTTGTAGAATTTACAGTGACCCATCGCTAAGAACATTTCCAGCTCACTGTATCACTTAATCAAAGTGACTGCAAACCCAGAATGTAGCTCCCACTCGCCTTCATAAGACTCAGGATATACGTCTGTATATCTACATTTATTTAATTCCAAGTTTCAATAAACTAGGAAACTTTCCTTAGCTTGCTTAAGGACAATCTCGACATTCACCAGATTTACTTTCATACTTGCTCATGACTATTCATGGACTTTGAACATCCGGCATTACCTTTATGATGGTTTCTATAGCAGTAGCGAAGGAAACCTTCCATAAGCATCATCATCTTTCACCTTATCTTTAGGAATAACGTCCTAACATAGATAGATCTTGAGAACACCAGTTAGCAGTATCTCCTTACGCGATCTATGCTAAACTCTTTTAGCTTCACATCTATATAGGTAAACTATAATCTAACAGCAGTTAAATCTATCGCTATAGATTCTTATATATTTCCAAAATAAGAACTGCTAATCCAAGTACTTTCGTAAAGACCTTGAACTACCAAACATTAATTGACTGTGACATGGGTGACAATTCTCGAGAGAGATATCCAATACCTTACTCAAAAATCGTAACACACTCCCACTATCCATCTTGCACATTGGGCATATCCTTCTTTTGACTAAATCAAACTCCTTTGATTATCAAACAAAGAAATCATCTAGAGAAACTTGTTTGAGTCCATAAATGGATCTTGTGGGCTTACATATCATGTCATCGTCTATGAACATCGAGCTTTCTGCCCAACGTCTTCAACACTATCATATAGCCATGATACGAAGTTATAACAAGCATAGTCTGAATAGAACTGGGCACAACTAACAGCATAAAGATAATTACAAGGTTTACACCTCATACCCTTCAGCTGTCACTATAGCCTTATGATAATCATATTACTATCCATGTCAGCCTTTCAGGGACACTCCCCTTAGGTAAGACAGACTAGGTTTACAACCTGGTTGTCACTGATGGAATCTAATTCAGATATTATGGCTCCTAGCCATATCTCTCAATCTTGCCTTTCAAACATTCCTTCATGAGTCGTGAGATATTCATTCTTCAAGATGAACGTACCTACAACCCTTTCAGGCTTGAGGTTATCTACAGACTTACAGAACTTTTGTGTGCACTGAGCAGTGTTCTACACCTCATCGCTACGCGCGGCGTCCGCTCATGTTCCAATGGTTGAATATATCTTTGTGGTTCTCAAACTCTTTTGAGATCCGATTCACTCCCACTTGTTTCTTTTGGAAGAACACTTCCTTTAGAAGACAAAGATGTTTGGAGACAAACATTTTTGCTCCACGGACAGATAAATAATATATAGCATACTTGCTAAGATACTCCACAAAGTCGCATATGTCGTACTAGGCTCCAAGCCTTTCTGACTTTGCCTATGACAACTTCAAATCACCGGTTAAGATGGATTCAACATTATCCTCTTCCGTATCTAATATGAAATTTATTCAACCTTTATTCTTTGGAACTCGGTTAAGTATAAGGGCACTATCCCGAAACGGGTAAGGGATACTTCGCATGGCTTGCGTCACACCTTTATCATATAAAGTGCTGTTTCCATTTCGGGAACACAATCTAATTGCGTATCCCAAAGATGGTATCCTTCAAGGGAAGAATCTTATTCCTTTTCGTACGACTTCGAAACACCCTTCAGGTATTAATTACTTCAATCCAATTGAAGATTAATTCCTGAGTAGCTCATCAATCTCATATTCGTACTAGCTCAAACTTTTCGGGCTTTCCGAATTATGCACTTTACTGAGTACACTTGACTATTTCTAAAAATAGTCGTAGAGACTAATAAACAATTATTTGTGGCATTAATTGTCACAAGCCAACAAACATCGGCATGTTTAGGCTTTGGACAACTTTCTAGATTTTACGACCTTTTCATAAAAGGTATTTTAGTCATCTTTAGATAAGATACGTATCACCACATGATTCATAATCACATGGTTCAGACATCATCTAAATGACATTTGATTATACGTTTCTCTTCCAAAGAGTCGACATCTAGAACAACTACAAATATCAAGGATAACAGCCATATAAATATTTAGTCGAGATCTCATCACATATATCAACTATATAGTGACAACAATCTAGTATGTTAGATTCAGTGACCTTCCAACTTTATCGGAATAACATTTATTCTTTACAATTGTATATGTCTACTAAATCCTAACAAGCAACTGAAAACATGTTCTTCATAAGAACCGGAACATATATAATAACATTTATTTAGTTCCCTTATCAGTTTACTAGATCCAGAAGATGGTAAGTGTTACAACGTTTGCTTCACCTTCCATATCTGCATTTAATCTTTCTAATTCAATCACTCTCTTAAGACATCATATATCTTAGAGTCGACTTTGAACTTAGATAGATTTATCTCAACTCACTTGCCTACAATAGAAACTTCAATAAGTTCTCTATTTAAGCACACGCCCTAACTTTCCTTTTTAATCCTTCAAGCATTTGTAAATATTTCTTGATGTAGTCTTCATAAGACTTAAGAAAGATCACAAGAGCTATGTCTATGATTTCCTTTCATAAAGAAAATCTAAAGTTTATTAAATAGATTATTTAACCTTTTAAATCGTATTTAAAACATTAACTATTTAATTAACCTTTAAGCAATGATAGAATTAAGTCGATACTTAAATCTTTATAATTTTGAAAACAACCTTTCCAAAATTAGATGTGGTCATTCTTATCCAACGTTTGAATTAATTGTCATCATATGACTGAATGATCATATTGGATCGTATCCAATGTCATGAGCTTCCGCCTTGCATTAATAATTAAAGTTTTGGAGTACTGCATCAAATATGTAGTCTCCTTGTCTCTAACTACTACAACGGGATTGCTCGTGTCATTGCTTATTTTAAAAGGATTAAAATTACTTAACCATATTTGAGAACGTTTCTCAAAAGGTAACAGTCATAATTTGGTTTTACTAATCGAGAATAAAAACATAAATATAAAGTTTGCTGAAACTACAACATAAAATGAAAATAAAAGAGTGTTGTTGTTTATACACGCAAAATCAAAAATGGTCTTTTGATTTATGATTTTGCTCCCACTAGTCAACTACTCCCAATTGACTTTCAAGAATCTTTCAAAATTATTTAGTGGCCAAGATCCCATCTGGTTACCCCGATTCCCGACGAGGGCCGATCAACCGGAATAATTCGAAAGGTATGTAACTCTTACCAATCACATCTCTATGTGACTCTTGGTGGTTGACTAGTCAACTCTTTGACAATTTACATCTTTATGTGGTAGTCAACCCCTTGCCTCTAGAATAAGACGGTCCTGACGAGGGCCAATCACCGCAATACTCTAGTCAAGTCATAACCCAATATTCGCGAGATCTCATAAAATCATATCTCAATAGCGACGATATACCCGTGGTAGGTCAACTCCCGATGAGGGCCGATCAGTTGGATCAGAACAAAGGCTCTTCACCGTCGCTATAATATTGGGAGACAATTTTCGACTTGATTTTTGTTGTGGAAGTATTTATGTAAATTAATTCACTTAATTAATTTTAATTACGGTCTCATCAAGTATATCTATCTCTATAGACATACATCCTACACATTTATCTAATTGTGCCTAGTCATGCATCTATCGTATCATATAAAATAAATACAAGCACAAAATAAATAAATGCGTAAAGTAACCGGTATGATCATGGACTTTTCCTAGGTGCGGTTTCGAATACAACCGACGAAACCGCGGGTCACAATCTAAGGTAGGCAACCGCCAATAGGATCTTTAATGCTCCATTCTCCAACGGGATCTTTATTTTCGTCTTTCTTTGGTCTTCATCTTCTCGCTCCATTCTTGTTACATTTAATTCTATCTAATAAAATAAATACACCCACCGCACACGGGGGGGGGGGCTAACGGGAATGGGATAAATGCGAAAATAAACTAGGTCACGTTCTTCATAACGGCCTAGGACAATTTTTAAACCAACAGAAAAAATTAAATCATTCACATTTATCCTATCGGTCGAGTCTACGATCAATCGGGGTCCATATAATCATATTATATCTACTATATATAATCCATACAATAAAATCTTATGAAAAAGATAAAATTAAAATTTAACTACTTGCGTCTTAATTAATCAATTAACATTTAATCTATTAAATAATTTTATCCAATCAATTAACTAATTAACATTTAATTAATTAAATGATTTAATCGAAATAAAATTAACGATTAATTTTAAACGATTTTAATTTTAATTTTAATAAATTAGAACTATTCTAAAAATAAATCAAAATTAAAATTAAGTCTCTTTTGTTTCTTTCCTTTTGATTCCTAATCAAAGGGATGCGCTTTGGTTTCCTAAACCAAAAGCGCATCTTACTAAACCAAATTTGGTTTAGGTCGCCACTTTCCAAAATCAAAACTTTGGAAGTGGCCAGCTTGCAACGCTTTTACAAATCAAATATTTGAAAAGGCTTGCGCCTATTCCAAATCAAATATTTGGAAAGGCCAAATAATTTTGGTTTAGGCTCGCCACTTTCCAAAATCAAAATTTGGAAAGGCCAAATCAAATATTTGGAAAGACCAATATTATTTTAATACCATGTGGCATCCCAATGGCCAAACTATTTGAACCATCGTGGTTACCACACGACACAACTAAACAAATGAGATATCAATCACAACTATGAACAATATTGAATCACAAAATACACAAAACAAAAGTTTGGAGATCCGCCAGCATTGACCGGCCGACTGCCGGCAGCAAGCTGCCCTGCGGCCGCCGCCGCCGCTGGGGTGGTGCCGCCGCCAGTCGGCCGAGCACCACCAGATCTCGTTTTTTTTCTTTTTTCTTTTCGTGTATCAATTTTGCAAATCAAAAATCTTTCATCTTTTAATTACGTGATTTAAACGATAAAATTAACTACGCAATATAATATGCTTATTGCTTAAGCTCGAAGCTCTCTCTGATACCACTGTTAGGAAATCTACGCGGGAACGCAGCGGAATTTAAAATTTTATTTCCTTTTAACCAGGATCGACTTCGTTTAAGCAATAAACAAACAAGCTAAAGACGGTGGTTACCTTGGTTGATCTATAAGATCGACGCTTTGACCGTCTAAGGAGAGTAGTTCTGCATGTAGCCGCCCAAGTGTTCGGCCTCTACCGCTAGTCCACACGAATGTTCCCCGCCGGAATCCCATCATGGATTGCTATTGGAAAACTCCGGTTGCTAGACCGACCTTTTTCCCCTCTCTCCAACTCTCTATGGATGCTCTCTATTTTACACAAGAACTATTAGTTTTTGGAATTATGTTGTATAAAAAGAGCTTCGACACCCACCTCTTATTTATAGTCATAGTGGCGCCCCAATAGAGTAGAAAGGAAGAAAACCTTTTCCCAATAAAATAAGGAAAATATAATTGATTGATTTATCTCATTTATTATAATATCTCATATTAAATAAATCTGTGATATCATTAATATCTTATATTGAATATTCCCAAGATATTTTCAATATCTAATATTGACTATTTTTATTTTATTACCATAAATCAATTTACAAACGCGTATATATCACATATATAAATAACACATATAAATCTATATATTATATACATACACACATGCGCATGCATAGCACCAACTTGCACCATTGCACACACGCACATATGCATGATATATCAATATTATTTTATTTTATTAATATCTAATATTAATAATAGGTAATATCATTAATTAAATTGCACAATCCAAATGTATCACTTATACACATATGTGGCGCCACTTATCAATATAAGTGTATTTAATTAATCAACTTAATTAATATCTTGTATTTTATTTGTTCATAATAAATAAATACCACCATATTAATTTACCACTATAACCTTTATAGTCTCGAGATAAACTTTCTTTATTTGGTTATCAACTATAACCACATTTTAATCCGACTAGATGTTCATATGTGTGTGACCCGATAGGCTTCCGAATATGTTGGCCGTAGACACAAAGTGCAAATTACGAAAATGCCCTTCATGCCTAACGATCACGGGATAGCGTCTAAGAACACATACCGTGACCCCCAATCATCGGAAGAGTCAAATGCAATGACTACTACCTTTCATGTGAAACAGCTTACCGTGTAACTTACAATCCTATCGCCGTAATAATATCCATACGGTCGTTAGTCGAGTGTCAAAACATCAACGACCGTATCTTATAACCCGGATATCATGCTCTCTCGAAGTAACTCATTTACTCCCACTTTGCAAAGATTCACGAGAGTAAGACATTCCTTATAAGAAGGCCATTTCGGATATTCGATCCCAATCATAGGATACGCGATTCCCGGACGACCAATCATGTATACTCCGCATGCTTCGATCATACCCAATCACTACCGCATGATCGCCCCGTGGCTGTGGAAACCTCAATAGTGTCAAAGCATGACAATCCACACCGTGATGCCATGAAGACTCCGGTCCTAAGGATAATTACACAACCGCCACATAGTGTGACACTTATCCGTGTAAGTGGGTCAGTCTAACGTACGCATTCTCTAATACACGTCCACGTACAGTCCAAGTGTCTCTACACTTCGATAGACGAGATCTATCCCTGTCCTTAAAGACAGAAGACATCTAATACGTGCTAGCCTGTTCATACTATCAATGTCCTGTTTAATAGTACATCAGCCTAGAGACATTTAAGTATCAAACTTATTAAAGTGATTAGAGATCTCATCAACCATAATTGCCTATCATGGTTTCTCTATCACAGTTTAATACTAAGGACGTTATCATATAACAATTCATAATTGGTTCTTTAAAAGAACATATATATGACAACAGAAAAGCCATTTAATATATGTATAAACATAAAGAAATAGTAGAAATGATCCGACCCGGTCGGATCCGGTCCAACCCGATTGGGTTTAGGACACTATTTCAACATCTTCAACATGGTAGGCTCTGCAAGCCTGATGTAAGTCAACCTGATGATATAATTTCCAATGATTTTGCCCCTTTTTCTAATGCAATTATCGCTATTTTGACATCAACTGAAGCAATTTGAATGATGATTGGAACCATATTTTGTGTACATAGAATTTTCGGAAAAACCATGTTTCTAGCTATATTATATTAGTTATTAGTCGATTTTGTTGTTAGATTTACACGTGGTATCTTTGCGTCTATTTTGCGGCATGGGTATCACGGTTGGGAGCGTGGATTTTGACCTTAGGATGGCTATTGATCTTTTGTAATGATTTTGAAGTCATGGCGATGATTTCAGCCCACGAGGATTATCGGGACACATTGGAAGGGTTAAATCCAAGCCAAGGGGAAGAATGAATTATGATTATATGATTTCAGATACAAATGGCTCGAGCCATGTCACATTGACCTGAGTCAAGAAGTTGCTGAGAAATTAATGCAAATGTCATTCAACCAACTACCACATATTGGACTTGACCTACGCCAAGAAGCTCTGACGTGCGCCAGTAGTGCATTTTGATCTTGATGCACGCCAAGATGGATTGACCTGAGTCAATATGGCAGAGTCAGCAAAGAATTAATCCCTTTTATTCTTCCAAACACATTATCATCAACACACTTTATCTTCTTCAACTTTTCCATCTTGCAGGCACCACCCCACCCCAAGGCTCTTATAGCCAAATTCTAGTAGAAATTAGCACTTGAACTTGATTGTAACAATTAAGGATCCTAGTTTAGCTTTGATTTCTTGTTTGAAGTTTAACACACTAGTGTTAGCTTCATCGAAGCTTTTGAGGTTGGATAAAGAACACCAACTCGAATTTCATCACTAGTGTTAGCTTCATTCTAGCCATAGGTTGTTCACTGTAAGATATGTGCAATGGATGACTAATCATATTTGCAATAAATCCCCAATCGTAGCCACGTTCACTTGACAAGTCAATGACTTGATCACCTAAAGTTGTATTTGGTTGGATGCAATTTCATGAGGGGCTGAGACTGATGGAGTACGTACAACATGCTCTCGAGAATTCTGATTACAATAAAGTTTGGGTGTAAAATCCTCAATCCCTCTATTATTTGCTCAAACTATCGGTTGTTCATTTAAGTCAAATGCGTTGTCATTCATGTCTTCCGAGTGATCATCAGCAATAACCGGTTCAACGTTAACACATAGTTTGACGGAATCTAGTCTAAGCAGATCATCAATGTACCCTAGCCATGTCTCATCTTCCAAAACATCAATCATCCCCTCGTATTTTTCATACAAAAGTTTCATGACCAATGTATACATCAATTCCTACTTTCCCACACACTTTCTGCTTCACTTCATCCAAAATTTTCATTTTCTATAAGACCATCTGCCGCTTCCTTCGTTGTATATCCACTCTCCACCGAATTCAGACTTAACGGACACTGTGTTTTTATCTGTGAAAGAATTATAAATTTACATCAGTATACAGTGAAAATATGAATATATAATAATATATAAACAATGAATATATAATTTGTTTGTATATATATCATCATATGTATGTGTATACTCATATATGTAATAAGTACAAGTGTGTGTGTATATATATATATATATATATATATATATATATATATATATATATATATATATATATATTATATATCAATTATAACCGGAATATCGTTGTTTTGTGTTGTGTTGTATTGTAACGTTAGAGGGGGAGGGGGGGGGGGAGGGTAAGAGAAGAAGAGAATATTATTTTTACCAACGTCATAGAATACTTGATGATGACGAGGGAGAACAGATGCCGGACGGAGCAGGCAGAACAGAAATTATATTTTCAATTTAACGGGTGCCTCACTTCCGGCTGAGGATTTACCAGCCGCGGGGACAGGGGAAAAGATGCTCTATCGAGCGACACCTAATGAAATTTTCTACGAGCTACCTACCGGAGCCCCAATACAAAGCCAGGGATTAGGCATGACACGGATCGAAGGAATTGAAAACACCCTAGGAAAGCATGCAATTCTAAGAACCTCATCAGACTGAGGCTTACCATGGAATTCAGTTCGAGATTTTTGTTCTTGTAATTTCAAACAACATTAATTTGTCGTTTGTTTCAATTTTATAAATCACGTACTTGTTATCGATAATTTCAAGGATGTTCTCATACTATAACAAAATACGTAATAATAAACAAATACATTTGAATTAAATTTTCATCTTCCACTATGTTGTATCGAAAACAAAATACGTAATCATTTCTCTACGCTAAAAATCGAAAATTTATAACTTTAACATACTCTATTGATGTGTACAAATAACAATAAAAACAAACACGATAAATAAATTTATTCAAACTAAAATATAATCTTAAGTAAATGCTTACTCATTTAATTAAAAATACAACACCGGTGAAATAAAATCAACACCGCTCAAAACCAGTTTTTTTTTTTTTTTTTTTTTTTTTTTGGGTTTCAATGGTGAATTTTTGGTGTAGTAATGGTGATTTTTTGGCAGCAATGGTGATTTTTGTGTGTGATGGAACGGTGAAGACAAAAGACTGAAAGAGTAGGTGAAAACTTCAGGATAAGAGTTTCAAATTTGACGGATCCGGCAAAATTTGGACGAGGCGTCCTGAGTTTGACGAGGTTATCAAATGGATCCGTCAAAATTTGGACGGATTCACTCAACGACAAAAAACGACGGAATCCGTCCAAAATTCACAATTTGGAGGGATTACGTCTTTTTTGGTCAGTGAATGAATTTTGACGAAAAAAAATAAATATTATGACATTTTATCTATATTCGGACGAAATCGTCTAAATTTGAACACGAAACCTAAAAAAAAAAACAATATTGTCCTACCTGTCATTTTTGTTTTTCCACTCTTCGCCTCCTCTTTCTTCTTCTACTAGTGTCCACTGCGCCACTGTCACTGACACTTTCACTAGCCAGCGACTCTCCCATTGCCTTCTCCTCCACCCCCCAGCCAACCCACCTAAAACCGCCATTGCCAGTACAAAGGTGCAGTTTCCTAATTCCTAATTCCTAATTCCTAATTCATTCCCGTCACTATCTGTACTTATTCCATCTCTCCAACCTCTGTTTTTTTTCTCTCAATGTCCTTCATTCTATGACATTTTTTACTTTTTACTGCTGTACTTCCACTACCCAGTTCGTTGTATACTTAAATGTGGATGTTTGCTTCATTAGTTCTATATTAGTTTCTCTCTTTTAATTCTTTTCTGTAGAAATCAGATACAAAGAATACAGAATTCTGTCTGTAATCGATTAGTTTTTTCTTCTAGATTGAGGAAAAAAATGGAGAAGAAACAAGGGTTCTTTTCTGCTTTGAAGGAAGAGGTGGTAAGGGGTTTGTCGCCTTCTAGGTCAAGGTCCAAAAGCCCGGCGAGGAGTGGTTCGCCGATGTCGGGGTTTCTGCGAAGAAAAAAGACAAGCAGTAGTAGGAGCAATTCTATGGTGAATTCAGATCAGTTGATAACGAGATCCGGGAGTCTGAGGCCAGTTGGGGAGACTCTTACTCCGTTAATGGAGGGACCGGATCCTGACGGCGGGGAAATCGGTGACTCCAAACGATTCGGGTCGGGTTTGGGTCATTGGATGAAAGGTCAGCTCTCACGGGCCCCGTCTATGGCTTCGAACAGCTATGGAAGTAGCAATGGTCCCGCCAGCTATGGCAACAACAACAAGCGTTCTGATCTGAGGCTTTTGCTTGGGGTCATGGGTGCCCCGCTGGCCCCTGTTCACGTTAGTTCCATGGACCCTTTGCCTCATCTCAGCATCAAAGATACACCTATTGTGAGTATACGTGATTCTGCACGCATGGTGTTTGTGTTTATGTCTCATTATCTTGCATGGTTAGGCTAAAGGTGGTACGTAGTTACCCTTTTATGGGTGGCACTCATGCTGTTTTTTTTTAAACTGTAGTACCTTTCTTGTAATCTATCTGTACTGCCTAATGTTAATGTGTGTCAGTGTGTGTGTTTAATTCTTTCTGGATGAAGTGCTTAAGTATGTTTTGGTTTTCAGGAAACTTCTTCAGCTCAGTACATATTGCAGCAGTACAAAGCTGCAACAGGTGGTCAAAAGTTGCAGAATTCAGTTAAGAGTGCATATGCTATGGGTAAGCTGAAGATGGTTGCTTCAGAGTTCGAAACTGCCTCGAAAGTGGTGAAAAATCGGAATGTAGCAAGAGATGCTGAATCAGGAGGTTTTGTACTTTGGCAAATGAATCCAGATATGTGGTATGTGGAACTTGCAGTTGGTGGCAGCAAGGTACATGCTGGCTGTAATGGCAAACTAGTATGGAGACACACACCATGGCTCGGGGCTCACACAGCAAAAGGGCCTGTTAGGCCTTTACGCCGAGCACTTCAGGTGAAGCATTTTTTCTAGATCCAGATTTTGATCTGTTTATTTGTCCATGTTCTTGATCTTCTTATATAAGCAATGTGTTTTACTCTGCAGGGTCTTGATCCAAGAACCATAGCAAGTATGTTTGCAGATGCCAGGTGCATTGGAGAGAAGCAAATTAACGGCGAAGATTGCTTCATTCTGAAGCTTACTGCTGACCCTCACACCTTGAAGGCCAGAAGTGAAGGACCAGCTGAGATCATTAGACATGTCCTTTTCGGCTACTTCAGCCAAAAAACCGGGCTTCTTGTTCACATGGAGGATTCGTACCTTACCCGAATCCAATGTAACGGGGGTGATGCGGTATACTGGGAAACAACAATCAACTCATCTTTAGAAGACTATCGTCCTGTAGAAGGTATAATGATTGCTCACTCTGGTAGATCCATTGTTACGCTTTTCCGGTTTGGGGAGATGGCGATGAGCCATACAAAAACAAGGATGGAAGAGGTTTGGTCAATTGAAGAAGTGGCTTTCAATGTGCCGGGCTTGTCTATGGACTGCTTCATCCCGCCAGCTGATCTAAGATCCGGGTCTATTTCCGAAGCATGTGAACTTCCTCGGGATGAAAAGGTAAAGAGTGGCCTTGCAGCAGCAGCTGCAGCTCACAGGGCTAAAGTAGTTGCACTAGAGAAAACTCATGACAACAGCAACATTGACAATGTTGTCTGGAAAACTGCGGTCTAATCTGACGACTAGGCGTGAAGAACGACCAAATTGTCTATATGCATAGACCAGTTTCTATCTAATCTTTCTAACATTGGTAGAATTTACAGTTTTTAGGGAAGAAGCAAAAGCAGATCAAGGATTATAGTATAATAAGTAATATGGTTTTTTTTTCCCCTCTGTTAATCTGTAGATAAAGAATAAACATTCACAGGTTCTTCTTCCTGAACCGGGGTGAATTTTATTCGGGAGCATTTATTTTCACCCGTTGCAGCACCACACACTGAATCGACCATTTGAAAGTCGATTGGTGTATGGTAGATTCAGTGTGGTGAAAATAAAGACACCCCGTTTTTATTCTCTTGCTGCAGATTTCCAACAAAGGTGTTGGAGCTTTGAGTTGTCTCCTTTAGTGCATAGAGGGCAAGTGGAGGTTATTTTTAGTCTGCCTTCCATATGTCAAGGAAAATGGTTAAAGCTAATAAATGATTAGCTGCACCCTTGACCTTGTGATTCATTTTCTTTATTAAGTACTAATGTATGCATCTAGTTTTTTTGTGTTTTTTTGGCAGTCAACAAGAATTACTGCTAAAAAAATTTGTTTAGATTATTATTTTATTGCCCTCTTGTTTCCAACATAACACATGGGATGCTATATTTCAAGGATTCATAAACCACCATTTTTGGTTCAATGCTATGTTGTTGAGCTAGATTTATGGTATCGGAGTCGTCGTCGTCTATTTATATTGTTAGGGTGTCAGGCTGTTTGTTATAGGCCAACACTTGAGAGATGAGATGGAACTTCTTTCAACTCATAATCTAGGTTTTGAGGATGAAGTAACATTGTTGGGCTATGTTTTCTACAGAAGGTTTTGGTGTATCGTCGCCGGGGAGATGTCTTTATCGATGAGATGAGGTGATCTGAACCACATTGTTTATATCGGATCGGATCGGTCGCTCATCCCGTCACTTCACTCCATATGTATCCACCAAACAAAGACCTTCTTTTTTAGAATTTGCATTTCGAAAAGAGAATTTATTTGACTATAGTTGGACAGCTATCCTCCATTCGGGTACAATAAGGTGGGGTTTCAATCACGCTAAGATTAGATGATAAAGATGAATAAAGAGGCCTTGAAGGACAGCCGAGTCGTAAAAGAATAGGGGTAATATAGCGACAGTCTTGTATTTGAGCTTTTCTTAGCAATAAAAACTGTACAGACAACCTTGAGATACAACAACCTTCTGTTTACAATATACTCTTGCTAGACCATTGAGATATAACATTATACACGAAACTTTAGAGACGGGACAATGCAAAATAAGGGTATTTTGGATTGTGACACTAAGCAAGACCATTGAGATATAACATGCGATTTACATTTTACACGAAACTCTAGAGACGGGACAATATAACCTTTGATTTACATTATACACGAAACTCTAATGATGAGACAATGCACACTAAGCGCATTTAGGATTCCGACATTCTGCACGAAACTCTAGGAACGAGACGGTGTGAATTTTGGCTCAACCTTTAATTTTTTGAAAAAGAAGAATAAAGAGGATTATACCAAAGGCACGAAGTAAAAGTCGCCCAAACACCATGTGATTTTCTGGCCATACCTTATCTTTGTTTCCCCTTCTTTTTTCTTCAACAGATTCTTTCTCAAAGCGAGCCCTGTTTTTCTAAGTCAAATGTCTCCATCTTCTTTATCCCTCAAAGCATGTATTTTTTTCGCTTTAATTTACAAACATCTCAATTATTCATCAAGTTGGTATGTGGGGGGAGGCTTCTTCTACCCCTCATTATGATGTTCCCGAATGGTCAATTCCCCCAATTGATGAAACTTTATTGCACTAGACTGGTCAAGTATGTATATATATATATATATATATATATATATATATATATATATATATATATATATATATATATATATACACACATACTAGAACACGTGTTTCGATTAAATTTGATAAATTAATAATATAATGTTATATTGCATATATTATTAAGTATATGATAAATCTAGAGAATATGAATATCTTGTAAATTAATAGTTATTAAAAATTGATCTCTTGTTGTTTTCAAAAAAAAAAAAAATGATCTCTTGTTTTTTTTTGTTGTATGTTTTTTGAATTGGTGAGAGCATTTTGTTTCTCTTTAATACTACTTCATCTTTCATTTGATTGATACACCTATAATTACTCTAAAGACGATTAGCATTCTTGATGTACATTTATGTTTTTTACTTGTATTGATAAAGAGGTTGTCGCAGTACTTTGGTAAATCTATAGATTATTAAGACAACATCATCATTATGCCTTTTGTTACACAGAGAAAAAAAAGAATATGTTTAACCAGATGATCTCCTTACTTTTTTGTTTGTCATTTAAAATAAATTTGAATATGTACGTACTTTTTACGACCAGACAATTTACATTATTTTTTGTACTTCAATTATTTTCACATAATTTAACATTTCTTTTAATCTAGATACATGTTGTTAGTGCCTTAATAAGAGTAACATAAATGAGATTTTCTTTCAAATACTCATGACTTCGATGTTTAGTGGCACATGTGCATATAATCCATAGTTTTGAAACCATGAGGTTTCCTGAAAGAATTAATGACGCGTTTAGTGGCACGGTTCAATTATAAAGTTGAAGTGGATCGGGTGCTAGTGGGATGTGCTTAGTATTTTGGCTCTTACATAATTGAAATCAAAAAGCGGAGGAAGGTATTAAAATTGATGACGAATCTTTTAACACAGTGCCAATCTGGGTCCAAATCTTTAATATTCCTCTGATTGGGCAGCAGAGGATGCAGAAAAGTACATTTCTAGACATATTGGGCATGCAAGCAAAGCATAAGTGGTTTTAGGGAAGAAATAAGCTTGGTAAGTTTGTTCAATGTCTCATAGACCTTCATGGCTCTAAACCTCTAATTCAGGGTATGGCGGTCGCCCAAGACAATGTAGAAATATTGGATACTTTTAAGTATAAAAATATTTATTATTTTGTTCTTATTGTGTAAAAATTAGACATGCAGCTAGAGGTTGTTACTCTAAAGTGCTAGACCAAATAAATAGAAATCATAGAGATTATTTATCTTGGCCTGAATTATGTGTTCTGCCTATTAAATCCTTGCGTGATAATCCTCCTAGAGCTAGCTCTTCCGGCCGACCTAGTAATAGAAGGGTGGAACTCTTGGTTAATTTATCTAAAGGGGTTAATGGGCCTGTTTTTAGCTAGTAGAAATGTTGGTCCCAAAGAAGGGCAAAAGTATAGTCGGGGGGGGGGGGGGGGTGAATGACTATACTGGAGTTTTAAAAACTGTTCTTATGATAAAAGCTTTTGTGCCACGGATAAGTCCCTTCTTTTAAATGTTATTTCAAAGTAGGATATGCACACACAAAGTATGAATTATGCAGTAAGTAAGTGCAGTAAAGTAAAGTGCTGAAAGTAAATAGACACAAAAGTTTATAGTGGTTCAGGGTGGTGTAATCCCTTAATCCACTCTTCTCCTGTGATGATTGGAGGAATTCACTATTGTTTTCACGGATACAATAGTTAGATTGTCCTTGACTACACAAGCTTCACAATTTCCAAGACTATCACTCCCTGGCTTCAAAAATCTTCAGTGACTCAGTCTTCAACACTGCTCCTTGAGAACAAATCCTTCAACAGCTATCACAAACACAACTCCTTCTCAGATGGCTCTGATTCAGTTGCTTGACTGGTGTGAATTGGATTCACAGTTTCTGTTGATCAATCTTAGTGCTTGATGTAGAATTTTACCTCCAATTGCTGAGTTGATCTCTAGATATGTCCTTTAAGTTCAGATAGAAGGTTTTTCAAATTGACAGAGTTTCTGCTTGTTCTTATGTAATTCAATCATTGTTTTTTCCCGTCTGTCAATGCCTTATATTCATAGCCTTGATAATTCTTGATTTGAATTTCCGTCCGTTGGCTATTTAATGTGGAAAATAATCCATGATTTAATTCTTGATTCCCCCTTGATTATATTCTCCTTGTTTTCAGTGATCTGGATTTTATTCAAACGTCTATCATAAAATCCGTCCTTGATTGATTCTGCATTTAATGCTTGATCCTCTGAATCTTCCTTAATTCTTCACGGTCTGAATAAGCTTGAATTGATTTGATGTTTCTTTACTTGACTGTTGTCTGAACGGTTGAGTGTTCTGCTGGATTTACAGAAACCCGAAGATCCATCCGATCCACAATTGGATCGTCAGATCTGATTCACAACACTGATCGAGACACTCGATCATGAACAGCGGAAGCTACGAATCAAATTTGCATGCGATTTTACCATGAATTTTAATTCACATAATTAATTAACAATCTACAAGAAAGTTAGTAGATTTACCTCAACGGAAAGAGATGAGAAATTCGACAAAAGGGAGAAGCCACAATCTTCCGGATTGTATCTCCTAGCGACGACTGGTGGACGTCGATCCTCGCCGTAGAACCTCCTCGAATATGCACAAGAAAAACCTTAGGTTTTTCTTCTCTAAATGACTAAGGCAAGAAACTATTTTTTCTTCCTTTTATTTACTTGGTGCCGCAAATTGTGTTGTATTTTGTGCTAGGAAGAACTCTCTTTATATAGGAAAATAACCAGTCAAGAGTGTTATCCTTTTCACACCATAATTACCTATTCCCAAAAGGAAAAAATATTTTTACTAAAAAGATAAGAGATAATTCCCAAAAAATCAATCTCTTAATTTTTCCATTAATTATCCAACAAATAGATAATTAATTAATTACACATGTGACATAATCTAGAAAAATTTCTTTTCCTAATTATTTATCACATGGGGTGCCACTTTTAATATCATTTTAATAGAAAATGTCTTTTCTATTTTACATATTATTTACCAAATATTGCATATTCATTAAATAGACCAACTATTTAATTTATTCTCGAGGTTCCATAAAACGAGAAAACACGCTCGTGTTAGGATCCAACCCGGGGACCATGGACCTATAACCAGTAGCTACAATAAATTGAATAAAACATTCATTGAACAGAATATTTCCACTCAACTTATTAATTCCGGAATTACGCCACCATAAATCCGAAACTGAACTCTATTGATTATAGATATAACTTATTCTCTAAACGTCGAGTCGAGTCGATAAGTGTCCATTGATATAATCATTACATATAAACTAACCCTCCATAGACTATCCGTAATGAAGCGGGATTATTTCCGTAAACCTTCTTCAATACCTCTTATCCTTATTTACCATTAACCCACTAGTGATCAATTAGTTCATAACCAATACGAACTCCGCGGATCGATCAGTTTCTAGGATTAACAAATAAGGGGATTGTCTTTCTACTTACCGCAGGAAGGAATGGATTCCAAATATGTGAGACACACACTTCTCACTTATTCCAGAATAGTGCCAACGTGAAAGTGATTCGGACCGCACCTCTTAGCGATCCTTAACGAACACATCAAACCCTATCCTGAAACAAGTAGGAGTCTGTAATCACTTCAGGATTAAGGTCAATCCATATATGATCATCTTGTGATTTAATAAGATTTCTCAATCACGGAATTATATGAGAAACTCAGATTAAATTGGTCCAGTCCTATATGACTCTTATCATATATAAATGCCCCACTTAGACAACCAATGTCGACGGTCCGGATAAAACGGTCACACCATAAAGTGTTCTTTGGCCAGAGGTGCTGCTTCATGTTTGCTTTCTCTTTCCACCACCTGCTGCCTTTTGCTGTTTGACATAGGTAAACATGACTTTGGAGTCATGCAGTTTGTGGAGTGTTACAACAGGCATTTGCAGGCATTGCATCAGATAGTGTAGTTGAATTCCATAGGACTTTTTAACCCAGAAGATCCCTTTTTCTTCTTGCCTTCTGCTATCCTCTTTTTAGCAGCATTGGCCTCTCCCTGGATTTGCTCCTTTATTCTTAGGAAAAAATAGGTGGCCCAATTGAACTCCAGACCATTGTAAATGATTCCCATAAGTCGCATTCTGGCCTCTGTCATGGCATTCATGGCCCCTAGCTTTCCTTCAATATTCTTTCTAATTAGGGAACTGAATTCATTGAAGGGCTTCTTTAAGGCAGATCTAAGACAGTTGTATTTCTTGTTTGCTATTGTGGCATTCGTTCCAATCTCCATCCACAGAGCATTTAAGTCTTGTTGTACAAAGCCAAATTTTGAGTGCCCCTCGTTTCGGAGCTTGAGATGTTGGTGAATAATACTTGCGGTAATTATCAATTCTGTACCGTTGACAGTTGCAACGATCTTGTCTTCACCCATTTCTACACCTTCTTCAGCAAAGAGCCCAGAAACAAACTTGGCGGTTTGCCAAAAGGCAGAGAAGGGTAAAATTATAGTCAGAGAGGGGGGTGAATGACTATACTGGAGTTTCAAAAACTTTTCTTATGATAAAAGCTTTTATGCAGCAGATAAGTCCCATCTTTTAAATTTTATTTCAAAGTAGGATATGCACACACAAAGTATGAATTACGCAGTAAGTAAGTGCAGGAAAGTAAAGTGCTGAAAGTAAATAGACACAAAGGTTTATAGTGGTTCAGGGTGGTGTAATCCCATAATCCACTCTTCTCCTGTGATGATTGGAGAAATCCACTATTGTTTTCACTGATACAATAGTTAGATTGCCCTTGACTACACAAGCTTCACAATCTCCAATACTATCACTCCCTGGCTTCAAAAAGCTTCAGTGACTCAGTCTTCAACACTGCTCCTTGAGAACATATCCTTCAGCAGCTATCACAAACACAACTCCTACTCAGATGGCTCTGATCTGTTGTTTGACTGGTGTGAATTGGATTCACAGATTCTGTTGATCAATCTCAGTGCTTGATGTAGAATTTTAGCTCTGATTGCTGAGTTGATCTCTAGATATGTCCTTTAAGTTCAGATAGAAGGTTTTTCAAATTGACAGAGTTTCTGCTTGTTCTTATGTAATTCAATGGTTGTTTTTCCTGTCTGTGAATGCCTTCTATTTATAGCCTTGATAATTCTTGATTTGAATTTCCATCCATTGGCTATTTAATGTGGAGAATAATCCTTGATTTAATTCTTGATTCCCCCTTGATTATATTCTTCTTGTTTTCAATGATCTAGATTTTATTCAAACGTCTATCATAAAATCCGTCATTGATTGATTCTGCATTTATTGTTTGATCCTCTTAATCTTCCATAATTCTTCATGTTCTGAATAAGCTTGAATTGCTTTGCTGTTTCTTTACTTGACTGTTGTCTGAGCGGTTGAGTGTTCCTGCTGACTTAGCTGATTAGTTCTTCCTTCACTGCTTTTTCTTTACTCAGCTGGCAGACAGTTCACTTTGCCGGTTCACTGCTTGTTTTCTTTCTTTGATTTTACAAAAGTTCTTGTACTCTAGTGATCCTTGATTTGAGTGAGATCAGTGTACACCATATTTAAACAATGAATTTCATCGCTTGAAATATAATTTAGACTTATCCAAGGTCATCACAGACTTCCTTGGTTATAAGTCAGTCCATGTTGTTGGAAAGGTGTCCTAAACCCAATCGGGTTGGACCGGATCCGACCGGGTCGGGTCATTTACAGTCTATTTAGTTCATGTAATAACTTTATTATGATTAATAAAAGCACTCATGTTATTATATATTGTTTATCTTCATATTATTTGTTGTATATATATATAGTAACGTCCCTAGTATCAATCTGTGATAGAGAAACCATGATATGAGATTATGGTTGATGAGATCTCTAATCACTATAACAAGATTGGGACTTAAATGTCTCTAGTCTTACATATTGTCAAATAGGACATTGATAGTATAATTAGACTAACACGTATTGGATGTCTTCTATCTTTTAGAAGATAGGGATAGATCTCGTCTATCGAAGTGTAGGGACACTTGGACTGTACGTGGACGTGTATTAGAGAATGCGTACGTTAGACTGACCCACTTACATTAAGTGTCACACTATGTGGCGGTTGTGTAATTATCCTTTTGACCGGAGTCTTCATGGCATCACGGTGTGGATTGTCATGCTTTGACACTATTGAGATTTCTCCTAACCACGGGGCGATCATGCGATAGTGATTGGGTATGATATTGAAGCATGCGGAGTATACATGATTGGTCGTCCGGGAATCGCGTATCCTATGATTGGGATCGAATATCCGAAATGGCCTTCTTATAAGGAATGTCTAGTTCTCGAGAATCTTTGCAAAGTGGGAGTAAATGTGTTATCCCGAGAGAACTTGATATCCAGATTATAAGATACGATCGTCAATGTATTGACACTCGAGATACGATCGTATGGATATTATTTCAACGATAGGATTGTAAGTTACACGGTAACTGCTTCACATGAAAGGTAGTAGTCATTGCTTTTGACTCTTCCGATGATTCGGGGTCACGTTGTGTTGCTAGACGCTATCCCGTGATCGTTAGGTATGAAGGGCATTTTAGTAAATCGCACTTTGTGTCTACGGCCAACATATTCGGAAGCCTATCGGGTCACACACATATGAACATCGAGTCGGATTAAAATGCGGTTATAGTTGATAACCAAATAAGGAAAGTTTATCTCTAGACTATAAAGGTTATAGTGGTAAATTAATATGGTGGTATTTATTTATTATGAATAAATAAAATACAAGATATTAATTATATATAAATTATATTAATTAAAGAATATTCCGGAAGTCAATCTTTTGGAATATGGGGCGCCACTTTTGATTTGTATAAGATACACTTGGATTGTGCACTTTAATTAATGAGATTGCCATAATATTAATATAAGATATTAATTGATTTTGAAAAATAGATTTATGGTAATAAGATAATTATATTCAATATAATATATTGGCAAAATAAATTATAATTAAAGAGATAAATCAATCTAGTTGATTTTCCTTATTTTATTGGGAAAAGGTTTTCTTCTCCTACACACATCTTTGGGGCGCCACTTCCTCTATATAAAGGAAGTGGGTGTCAAGCTCTTTTGTACATCACAATTGCAAGAGCTCATAGTTCTTGTGTAAAATAGAGAGCAAACCATAGTGAGTTTGTGAGGGAAAAAAAAGGCCGGTCTAGCAACCGGAGATTTCCGGTAGCAATCCAAGGAGGATTCCGGCAAGGGGCTCGTGTGGATTAGCGATAGAGGCCGGACGCGTGGACGGCTTGCGCACTGAACTACTCTCCGTTGACGGTCAAAGCGACGATCTTATAGATCATCTGAGGTATAACCGTCAAACTACTTAACGTGTTTATTGCATTAAACGAAGAACGATCTAGTAAAAGGAAATCAAATTTTAAATTCCGCTACGTTAAACTAGTGATTTCCTAACAGTGGTATCAGAGAAAGGTTTCGAGCTTAAGCAATAAGCATAAATTAATTGCGTAGTATTTAATCGATAGATGCAAGATTTAAATCACGAAACGTTAAAACCAAAAAACAAAAAAAATAGGGTTTATGGGGGGCTCGGCCGACTGGCGGCGGCCCCCTCCCTCGGCGGCGGCGGCGGTGGCCTTCGGGCTGCCGTCCGTCGGCTTTCTTCTTCCAATGGGGAGATCGACCCTTTTCGTTTTGTGATATTTATTGTGCATAGATATCTCGTTTGTTTAGTTGTGTCATATGGCCAACCAATGGTTCAAATAGTTTGGACCATTGGGAAACCATATGGCATGTTAGCCTTTCCAAATTTTGATTTGGAATAGGCCTAGGCCCTTTTCAAATATTTGATTTGTAAAAGGCCTAGGCCACTACCAAAATTTTGATTTTGAAAAGTGGCCAGGCCTAAACCAAAATTATTTGACATTTCCAAATATTTGATTTGGAATAGGCCTAGGCCCTTTTTAAATATTTGATTTGTAAAAGGCCTAGACCTAGGCCACTTCCAAAATTTTGATTTTGGAAAGTGGCCAGGCCTAAACTAAAATCGTTTGGCCTTTCCAAAGATTTGATTTGGAATAGGCCTAGGCCCTTTTCAAATATTTGATTTGTAAAAGGCCTAGGCCTAGGCCATTTCCAAAATTTTGATTTTGGAAAGTGGCCAGGCCTAAGGCAAATTTAGTTTTGGAAGGGAAACAAATAGGAGACTTTATAATTTTAATTTTATTTTGAATAGTTCAAATTTAATTGAAATTAGAATCGATTTAAAATTAAATGTTAATTTTAATTTTCGATTAAGTCATATAATTAATTAAAAGTTATTTAATTATCTGATGTGATAAAATAAAGACGCATGAGTAGTTAAAATTAGAATTTAATCTTTTTCATAAGATAAAATTGTATGGATTAGATGTGTAGATATAATTTGATTATATGGACCCCGATTGATCATGGACTCGACCAATAGGATAGATGGGAATGTTTTCTTTACGTTGGTTTTTGAAAAATTGTCCTAGGCCGCTATGAAGAACGTGACCTAGTTTACTTTTTGCATTTATCCCATTCCCGTTAGCTCCCCCCCGTGTGCGGCGGGCGTAATTATTAGATAAATTATTATGTAACAAGAATGGAGCAAGAAGTTGAAGACCAAAGAGAGATAAAGAACCCATTGGCGTACGGCAACAAAGATCCTATTGGCGGTTGCAGATACCCTTAGTTTGTGACCCGCGGTTTCGTCGCTTGTATTCGAAACCGCACCTAGAAAAGTCCATGATCATACCGGTTATTTTGTGCGCGGAATGTTGTGTATGTTTTACTTTATATGATATAGTAGTAATATGCACATAGTAGATGAGACCATAATTAAACCAAATTAATTAAGTGAATTGATTTAAAATTATTCCCACGCCAAAAATCGAGCCAAAATTGTCTCCCAATATTATAATGACGGTGAAGAGCCTATGTTCGGATCCAACTGATCGACCACCGTCGGGAGTTGACCTACCACGGATATATCGTTATTATCGAGATATGATCGTCACGAGATCTCATGAATATTGGGTTACGACTCGACTAAAGTCTTTCGGTGATTGGCCACCGTCAAGGCCGTCTGACTTTAGAGACAAGGGGTTGACTACCACATAGAGATGCGGACTGTCAAAGAGTTGACTAGTCAACCACTGGGAGTCGCATATGATGCGACTGGTAGGAGTACCTACCTTTCGAAATTGCCAAGATTGATCGACCACCGTCGGGGATTAAGGCGACTAGATTGGATCCCAACCACTAAAGAATTAATCAAATTCTTGAAAGCCAATTGGGAATAGTTGGCTAGTGGGAGTAAAACCTTAGGAAATTTTTAAGTGCAAATTTAGGGTTTTACATACATGAATTTTACTTATTCTATCTTTATTTATTGTTGTAGAAAATGTCAAACAAATTGAACCTTCGTTTTATCATCGAAAACAAGCTTGACGAAACTAATTTTCTCGATTGGGAAAGAAACCTCAAAATCGTTTGAGGCACGAGAAAATTGGCTATGTCTTGGACGAGGCCCTACCGGAAAACCCCGCTGAGGGTTCGGCTGCAGATGCTGTCGAGAAGTACAACAAGCACTGTTCTGACAGTACTGATGCTACATGTATCATGCTTGCTTCTATGACACCTGAACTGCAGAAACATCATGAGTCTATGGACGCCTACTCTATCATGGTCCACCTGAAGAAACTTTATGCTTCTCAGTCTCGCACTGAGAGGTATGAGGTCTCGAAGGCCCTGTTTAGTTGTAAGATGGCATCTGGGACTGCTGTGGGGTCACACGTGCTAAAGATGATCGGGTACATAGAGAGGCTTGGGAAGCTGGGCCACAAATTGGAACGAGAGTTGAGTATTGACTTGATTCTGCAATCTCTACCTGATTCATTCTCGCAGTTTGTGATGAACTATCACAGGAACAAGATAGATTGCTCCCTAGCGGAGTTATTGAACATGTTGAAAACTGCTGAGGGCACTGTGGGGAAGGGAAAGCAAGTATTGCTGGTCACTTCAAGCAAGGGCAAGGCAAAAGCCCAGAAAAAGTCCAAGAAGGCGAAGGCTGCACCTAAGCCAACGCCTAAGATAGCGAAAGACAAATCCACGGATGCTTGCTTCCATTGCGGTGAGACCGGACATTGGAGGAGAAACTGCAAAGGCTTCTTGAGTACCAAGAAGAAGCATTCTGATGCTTCGACTTCAGGTATATTTATGATTGAGATCAACATTACTTCTTCTAAGTCTAACCACTGGGTATTAGATACTGGTTGTGGTTCTCATATTTGTACGAATATGCAGGCACTAAGAAGAGCTAGAAATCTGAAGAAAGGAGAGGTGGACCTACGCGTTGGAAATGGAGCAAGTGTTGCTGCACTAGCCGTAGGAGTTTATTTTCTTTCATTGCCCAGTGGGCTAGTACTTGAACTTAGTAACTGTTATTTTGTTCTTGCTCTTACGAAGAGTATTATTTCCATTTCGCATTAGATGTTGATGGTTTTTCATTTACGTTTGAGAATAAATGTTGTTCTTTTTCACGTGATGGAATCTTTTATGGTACTGGCATACTTAGCAATGGTCTCTACATATTAGATATGAATGTTGACGTACTTAATATAAATAACAAGAAAGCCAAAACAAATGACTTGAATGAATCCTACTTATGGCATTGTAGTCTTGGCCATATAAATAAGAATCGCATTTCCAAACTCCATAAATATGGAATGTTGGATCAATTCGATTACGAATCGTTTGATACATGCGAAGCTTGTTTACTTGGTAAGATGACAAAGTCACCTTTTAGTGGCAAAGGGATAAGATCCAATGAATTGCTTGAGCTCATACATACTGATGTATGCGGCCCAATGTCAATCCAAGCCAAAGGAGGATACTCTTATTTTATCACTTTCACTGATGACCATTCTCGCTATGGTTATATATACTTAATGAAGTATAAGTCTGAAGCCTTCGAAAAGTTCAAGGAATTCAGAAGTGAAGTGGAGAAACAACTAGGTAATGAAATCAAAACGCTTCGATCCGATCGAGGCGGAGAATACCTAGATGGAGAGTTTCAAAGTTATTTAAAGGAGAATGGGATTCTACCTGAATGGACCCCTCCAGGTACGCCTCAAATGAATGGCATATCTGAGAGGAGGAACCGTACTTTGTTAGACATGGTACGATCCATGATGAGCTACGCAGTTCTTCCAAAATTGTTTTGGGGGTATGCTCTAGAAACCGCATCCTATACACTGAACCGAGTTCCATCAAAGACGGTTGAGTCCACTCCCTATGAAGTGTTCAAAGGAAAGAAACCAACACTAGGCTACATGAAACCTTGGGGATGTCCAGTTTATGTGAAACGGACCATGCCTGACAAATTGGAACCTAGATCTGACAAATGTCTGTTTGTGGGTTATCCTAGGGAAACCAAAGGGTACTAATTTTACCATCCCGAGGAACAAAAAGGTGTTTGTTGCCAGGACTTGGCCACTTTCTGGAGAAAGAGTTTATTCTGGACAGGGTCAGTGGGAGTAAAATTGATCTTGAAGAAATTCGAGAACCACTTACGGATAAAAGTCCATTGATGGAAGTAGAGGAGGCACCACATACGATTATGGGGCCACCCTCTACCGTAGACACACTAGCACCTCGAAGATCCACCAGGGAACGCCGTGAACCCAAAAGGTACACGGGCGTGTATCTCATGGAAGATGAGGACCCTAGAACTTATGAGGAAGTGCTATTAAGGCATGACAAAGAGAAATGGCTGGAAGCCATGAATTCTGAAATGGAATCCATGAAAGACAACCAAGTTTGGAACTTAGTTGATCCACCGAGGAATAGTTCCCATAGGGTGCAAATGGGTCTTTAAGAGAAAGACCGACATGGACGGTAACGTGACTACCTACAAGGCTAGTTAGTGGCAAAAGGATACAAGCAAAGACAAGGAGTTGACTATGACGAAACCTTTTCGCCGCTTGCCATGTTAAAATCCATTAGAATTTTACTCGCTATTGCAAAGATACCATGATTACGAAATCGCGTATAGATGTGAAAACAAATTTTTCCTTAACGGAACCCGTCCGAGGAAGTGTATATGACACAGCCTGAGGGTTTCACTACCAATGACGCCAGGATGGTGTGTAAATTGCAAAGGTCCATTTATGGATTAAAGCAAGCTTCTCGGAGTTGGAATCTTCGCTTTGATGAGATAATCAAACAGTTTGATTTCATCAAGAACGAAGATGAGCCCTGTGTTTACAAGAAGGTTAGTGGGAGTGCCATTGTGTTCTTAGTGCTTTATGTAGGTGACATATTGCTCATAGGGAATGATGTTCCTATGTTACAGTCGGTCAAAGCTTGGTTATCCAAGAACTTCTCAATGAAGGACTTGGGTGATGCAGCCTATATTCTAGGAATAAAGATCTATAGAGATAGATCTAAAAGGTTGCTTGGTCTGTCGCAATCCACCTATATAAACAAGATGTTGAAGAGATTCAGCATGGAGCACTCCAAGAAAGGATTGCTGCCCATGTCACATGAGGTCTACTTGTCGAAGGGAATGAGTCCTAAGACATAGGAGGAAAGGGCACAAATGAGTAAAGTCCCTTATGCTTCGGCAATCGGGTCTATCATGTATGCCATGTTATGCACAAGACCGATGTCTCGTACCCTCTTAGTATGACTTGTAGGTACCGGTCCCAATCCAGGTGATGGTCACCGGATTGTTGTCAAGAATATCCTTAAGTACATGAGACGTACTAGGGATATGTTCCCGGTTGGGGAACGATGATTTAGTATTACGAGGTTACACGGATGCCGCTTCCAACCGACAAGGATGACTTTAAGTCACATCCGGATTTGTTTTCACGCTTAACGGCGGAGCAGTGAGCTGGAAGAGTTCCAAGCAGGAGACTACTGCAGACTCTACAACGGAAGCCGAATACATAGCAGCGTCGGAGGCGGCGAAGGAAGCAGTTTGGATGAAGAAGTTCATTACTGAACTTGGTGTGGTTCCCTCCATTGAAGGTCCAGTGCCCCTGTACTGTGATAATAATGGAGCGATATCTCAGTCAAAGGAACCAAGGTCTCATCAGAAGTCCAAACATGTGCTGCGGCGCTATCACTTGATTAGAGAGATAGTAGATAGAGGAGATGTAAATATAGAGAAAGTCCACACGGATGATAACATAGCTGATTCGTTAACCAAGGCATTGTCTCAAGCTAAGCATGAGAAACATGTTCACTTGCACGGGCTTAGACATATGGGTGATTGGCTTTAGGCCAAGTGGGAGATTGTTGGAAAGGTGTCCTAAACCCAATCGGGTTGGACCGGATCCGACCGGGTCGGGTCATTTACAGTCTATTTAGTTCATGTAATAACTTTATTATGATTAATAAAAGCACTCATGTTATTATATATTGTTTATCTTCATATTATTTGTTGTATATATATATAGTAACGTCCCTAGTATCAATCTGTGATAGAGAAACCATGATAGGAGATTATGGTTGATGAGATCTCTAATCACTATAACAAGATTGGGACTTAAATGTCTCTAGTCTTACATATTGTCAAATGGGACATTGATAGTATAATTAGACTAGCACGTATTGGATGTCTTCTATCTCTTAGAAGATAGGGATAGATCTCGTCTATCGAAGTGTAGGGACACTTGGACTGTACGTGGACGTGTATTAGAGAATGCGTACGTTAGACTGACCCACTTACATTAAGTGTCACACTATGTGGCGGTTGTGTAATTATCCTTTTGACCGGAGTCTTCATGGCATCACGGTGTGGATTGTCATGCTTTGACACTATTGAGATTTCTCCTAACCACGGGGCGATCATGCGATAGTGATTGGGTATGATATTGAAGCATGCGGAGTATACATGATTGGTCGTCCGGGAATCGCGTATCCTATGATTGGGATCGAATATCCGAAATGGCCTTCTTATAAGGAATGTCTAGTTCTCGAGAATCTTTGCAAAGTGGGAGTAAATGTGTTATCCCGAGAGAACTTGATATCCAGATTATAAGATACGATCGTCAATGTATTGACACTCGAGATACGATCGTATGGATATTATTTCAGCGATAGGATTGTAAGTTACACGGTAACTTCTTCACATGAAAGGTAGTAGTCATTGCTTTTGACTCTTCCGATGATTAGGGGTCACGGTGTGTTGCTAGACGCTATCCCGTGATCGTTAGGTATGAAGGGCATTTTAGTAAATCGCACTTTGTGTCTACGGCCAACATATTCGGAAGCCTATCGGGTCACACACATATGAACATCGAGTCGGATTAAAATGCGGTTATAGTTGATAACCAAATAAGGAAAGTTTATCTCTAGACTATAAAGGTTATAGTGGTAAATTAATATTGTGGTATTTATTTATTATGAATAAATAAAATACAAGATATTAATTATATATAAATTATATTAATTAAAGAATATTCCGGAAGTCAATCTTTTGGAATACGGGGCGCCACTTTTGATGTGTATAAGATACACTTGGATTGTGCACTTTAATTAATGAGATTGCCATAATATTAATATAAGATATTAATTGATTTTGAAAAATATATTTATGGTAATAAGATAATTATACTCAATATAAGATATTGGCAAAATAAATTATAATTAAAGAAATAAATCAATCTAGTTGATTTTCCTTATTTTATTGGGAAAATGTTTTCTTCTCCTACACACATCTTTGGGGCGCCACTTCCTCTATATATAGGAAGTGGGTGTCAAGCTCTTTTGTACATCACAATTGCAAGAGCTCATAGTTCTTGTGTAAAATAGAGAGCAAACCATAGTGAGTTTGTGAGGGAAGAAAAAGGCCGGTCTAGCAACCGGAGATTTCCAGTAGCAATCCAATGAGGATTCCGGCAAGGGGTTCGTGTGGATTAGCGATAGAGGCCGGACGCGTGGACGGCTTGCACACTGAACTACTCTCCGTTGACGGTCAAAGCGACGATCTTATAGATCATCTGAGGTATAACTGTCAAACTACTTAACGTGTTTATTGCATTAAACGAAGAACGATCTAGTAAAAGGAAATCAAATTTTAAATTCCGCTGCGTTAAACTAGTGATTTCCTAACACATTGTCTTCATGCTTCTCTGCCGGTACTTGGCTGCTTGTACTCTGCTGAAATTCTGTTTTACTTAGCCATCCTACCAACTAGTACAATACTTGTCTGACTCAACTTATACAACATGTCAGACTCTAAGTAAAGACTTGTGAAGAGAATACTAACTTATTTCAGGCTTGCTATAACAGCTAGTATGGCCATCATCAAAATATGATAAAATGTTCCTAACAAGAAAAGTGAAAAATATAATATGTTAGGTTATGATAATGTTAAAGAAGAACTAAAAGGTGATTATAATAAGATGGTTCCTAAGGAAGCTTCCGGTTTCTTCTGGGTATTCTACTCTTGGATTGGTACCCAGAAGAAGGAAAAAATAAGGAAGATGTTGCAGAATCTTCAAAGAGTCGGCTTCTACCGGAATCAAATCTGATTGTTGCTAAAATTTAACAAGATGATTTTTCTCTCAAACCAAGAAGGAAGAGGAATTTTGTTGCTAAAAAGACTAATTAATGAAATTAAGGTTCCTCCGGATTCTGATACTTCAGCGAGTCATTTTATAGACAAGAGGAGAACTCTTGAATCTGAGGATCTTCAACCTCCTAGTCTTATTGAACCAGTTTTTAAAAAAACTATGTATTGGTGAACCAAAATCTTTATCTAAATTTTGCAGGGTGAAGGAAGCCAACCATATGTGGTTTCTACAAGAACAATGAGGATTAGGGCATGGAATTATCAAAGTGTGGGGAGCTCTTTGACGATATCTCAGCTTGAGGAGGTAAATAGAATCCACTGCCCAAGTATTATCTTTTTAAGTGAAATTAAAAAGACTAAAAGTAGTTTGGTAAGAATTAGAAAATGGCATAAGTTTGATCATGTGTGCACCGTTAATCCCCCTGGTATGATAGGGTGGCTTGCTTTTTTTGTGGAAAGAAAATGCCGATATTATATGTTATCTCATCCAGCTTTACCATATAAGTTTGCATCAAAGATGACTTCACAGGTCAGTACTGGTAGTTGAGGTTTCCATGAGCTTCTTTTATTCTCACATTCTCACAGACTGGAGCAATAGTCCTTTCTGTAAAACATAGTGGATTTTTAGGGTACTTGTTTCATTTTGGGTGGTGATTTTACCGACATCCTTAACCATAAAGAAAAAGAAGAAGGTGCATCCAGGACTGACAATTGTTTTTCTGCTTTCAAGAGTTTTGTTGCAGATAATGATTTGTCTTCTCCAATATTTTTTGGTCATTTTTGGACTTGGAGAAGATATTTTAGGTTATTGGCCTCAAAATCTTGGGCCACTGATTATGATAAGGCTTGTGTATACTATTTGGACATAGAGGCTTCTGATCACTGCATGTTATTACTTGACTCGTCTCCTGTCTTTCTTAGAAGGAAGGAAAAGTTTTACTAACAACATGTGGATTTCTAACTGAAGCCGTGACTGATGGGTAGTCGAAGAATATTATGGGCAAATATCACTATTAGGCTTGATAAAAAATCAAGAAGGTTATAATGAGACCAAATAATTGGAAGAAATGTGCTTGTCCCAACTATGCTTTGAGAATTAAAGCTATTAAAGATCAAATCCAACAAGCTTTTGATGGAATGGATGCTTATTATCTGATTATATAAGTCTTCTAAAAAGTATCTGAAAAAAATGCTAATTTGGATGAGAAGAGGTTCTGAAGTCGAAATTATCGCTTAAAATGGTTTAAGGATGGGGATAAAAATACTCACTCTTATGTGCAAGGCATGCAAAAGAAAAAAATTTATCACCAATACTCTGGATCAAAGCTTTAGAGGCTGGTGCGTCTCTTCCAATGACATTGGGAAGCAGTTTCAAAGTTATTACATGAACTCATTCAAAGTCTCTGGTAACAAAATTTCCTCTCTTAATGATTTTAATGATATACAACCTTTGATAACCTTAAGTATTAATGAGCATTTGTTGAAAGAAGTCTCAAAAGCCTAAATCAGGCAAGCTATTTTTCAAAAGAAATCGAATTCGGCCCCAAGACCGGATGTTATGTCCTCAACATTTTTTAAGAAATTGCTCACATTATTTAAAAGGACATTGTCCATGCTTTCAGAGATTTCATTAATTTTGGGAAGCTCGTTAAAAATATAATCATTCACGTACTGCCTTGAAAAATGTTATATTTTTTTGTACTAATGACAATCAAAGCGCTATTGCACTTGGCAAACAAGTTTTGGATATTTACAATATTGCTCAATAATATTTGCATTATATGATTAACATGAGGAAAGGTAAGAAAGCTTGTATGGTCTCTATATCTTTTGACATATTTGAATAGTTTTTCTTAACTTTTATCAAGGAAATTTTGGGTTTCTCTCTTTATTGGATTGCCCTGATTTTGAACTGAATTTCTTTTGTATTCTACTCTTTCATCATTGATGGTGATAAAATTGGTTTTGTTAAGCCTTCAAGAGGTGTCAGGCATAGAGATGCTTTATTTATCAATAGCTAAAGGCTTCTGATTTAGATGGAAGCATCACGGGTATTAAAAGTTGATTTGTTACCTATTTGATGCACCGCCTATTGAAATAGTGTCCTACACCCATTCGAGTTGGACCGGATCTGACCGGGTCGGATCATTTCTACTATTTCTTTATGTTTATACATATGATGAATGGATTTAATGTTATTATATATTATGTTTATCAACATGAACCAATTTGTGATTGTATATATAATAACGTCCGTAGTGTCAAACTGTGAGAGAGAAATCATAATAGTGATTATGGTTGATGAGATCTCGACTCACTTTAAAGGGTTTGATACTTAAATGTCTCTAGTCGTATGTGCTATTAAATAGGACATTAATAGTACGATTAGACTAGCACGTATTAGATGTCTTCTATCATATTGAAGATAGGGATAGATCTCGTCTATCGAAGTGTTGAGACACTTGGACTGTACGTGGACGTGTATTAGAGAATGCATATGTTAGACTGACCCACTTACTTTATTAAGTGTCGCACTATGTGGCGGTTGTGTAATTATCCTAAGACCGGAGTCTTCATGACATCACGGTGTGGATTGTCATACTTTGACACTATTGAGGTTTCCCCTAGCCATGGGGCGATCATGCAGTAGTGATTGGGTGTGATAGCATACGTAGGATTCATGTTGCTCATCCGGAAATCGTGTACCCTATGAATATGAGTAATATCCGAAAGGGCCTTCTTATAAGGAATGTCTTATTCTCTAAAGACTTTGGAAAGCGGAAGTAATATGTTACTTCGAGAGAGTAGGATATCCAGATTATAAGATACGGTCGTTAATGTATTGACACTCGAGATACGACCATATGGATATTGTAACAGCGATATGATTCTATTTACACGGTAACTGTTTCACATGAAAAGTAGTAGCCGTTGCATTTGACTCTTCCGATGATTGGGGGTCGTGGACGTGTTGCTAGACGCTATCCATGATCGTTAGGTATGAAGGTCATTTTCGTAATTGCACTTTGTGCCTACGGCAACATATTCAGAAGCCTATCGGGTCACACATATAAGAACATCTAGCCGGATTATTACGGCTATAGTGATAACCAAATAAGAAAAGTTTTATCTCGACTATAAAGTGTTATAGTGATAAATTAATATGGTGGTATTTATTTATTATAAATAAATTAAATACAAGATACTAATTATGTTGATTAATTAAAAAAATTACATAGTTGATGTATGAGTTGAAATTATTTGTGTATATTGATACACATGTATTTTGCAAATTAATTAATCATAGTATTATATTAATTAAAGAATATTCCGGCCGGATGCCAATTTATGGCTAAATGGGGCGCCACTTTCTAGTGTATAAGTACACTTGGATTGTGCAATTTAATTAATGAGATTACCATATATTAATATTAAATATTAATTGATTTATGAAAATTAGATTTATGGTAATAAGATAAAGATAGTCAATATTAGATATTGACAATATTAGTCCCTATTTTATTAGGAAAAAGTTCTCTTTCTCATTAATTTACTAGGAAGCTTCTCCCAATCAGATTGGGGCACAGTGGGGCGCAAGTCTCTCCTATTTAAGGGAGGCTTGGCTAGATCTTTTGATCATCACAATTCCAAGAGACTAATAGTTTTTTGTGAAATATAAGAGAGCTTCTTAGATAGATTTTGAGAGAGAGAGAAAAGGTCGGTCTAGCAACCGAGTTTTTCTGGTAGCAATCCATGATGGGATTCCGGTGGGCTGTGCGTGTGGATCAACGGTAGAGGCCGAACACTTGGGCAGCTTCGTGCAGAAACTACAGCCGTAGACAAAGCGTCGATCCAATTGGATCAACCAAGGTATTCTCTTGTCTACTTCTTTTATGCTTGTTGCTTAAACGAAATTCGATCTTGGGTAAATAGAAAATAAATTTTAAATTCCGTTGCATTCCCGCGTATATTTCCTAACACCGACACTTTAATCTAGTCGCCGTGCGCCGTGTCCGGCACAAGACACGACACGACACGCTCCGACACCGTGTCCGACATGTGTCAGCTGATTAAATTAATATTGTTTAAAATTTAAAAATCTGACACGCTTCCGACACACTGTCGACACTCTCCAAAAATCTTGAACCCAATTTTTTTATTTCCTTTTCCTTTATTTAAGTTTTCTTCAATGGAAACATTAAAATACATGATTTTTATTTCTTTAATAATTAATAAATAATACTCCGTATCAAGTTTATATGTTTTTGTTGATAAACAATTATTTGTACAATTTGTAATATTTGGAAGGTGTATCACAATTTCTTTTGGCACCGTATAAAGGTCAAATATCTATTCTAGATATCCATAGAGTTTATGTAATAACTATCTTATTTTGTCTAGTTTTATTTGAGATGTTTACAAATATTTTTTTTGATAAATTGAATTTTATTTACATTATATATATATATATATATATATATATATATATATATATATATATATATATATATATATATATATATATATATATATATATATATATATATATATGTCGGCGGCGTGTTGTGTCCTTAAATTTATATATATATATATATATATATATATATATATATATATATATATATATATATATATATAACGTGTCGGCGGCGTGTTGTGTCCTTAAATTTTGGAATTACCTATATCTCCGTGCCCGTGTCGTGTCTTGCGGCATGTCCGTGTCCGTGTCTGTGCAACATAGATCACTTGCTAAAGGTTTCTAATTTAGATAGAAGCATCCTAGGTATTAAAATCTCTCTTATGAGTCCAGCTATTAATCATCTTTTCTTATAAATAATCCTCTCTCATTTTGACAAATGCTCCTAAAGAGACTGCAGTCTGTATGTTGGAAGCTCTTTCTAACTATGAATCTGTCATTAGACATGCTATTAACATCTCTAAGTCGGCATTCTTCTCTAGGAAAAATATCATTATTACAGAAAAGGAGTCTATTATTTTGTTATTCAAAATATGTAGGAATAAGGTTGGAAACCGGAAAAACAAATTTCTTAATTAGGGTGGAAAAGTTATTAGGCTTTCCTCTGTTCTTACTATCTAGCCTAACTTCGTTATATGTCCTGTCAAAGCTGTTTGTATGTTGTCATTTG
This sequence comes from Gentiana straminea, assembly GCA_036785695.1. NCBI lineage: Eukaryota > Viridiplantae > Streptophyta > Magnoliopsida > Gentianales > Gentianaceae > Gentiana > Gentiana straminea. The sequence goes on along the minus strand of JAVUPR010000483.1, from coordinate 2,353,460 downwards.
ATAGAAATATAAATACTTTTGATTATGTAGTTTATAGTTATAATATAAATGTAATAGTATACTAATTACGATTTGTATAAGGATCAAGATATATTTTTACGTACTATTTTTTTTCTGAATATTTGAGAAGGTTTCTTATTTACGGAAGTGTTGGGCGGAGACCAACATATATTGTTGATTAAGAACTTATTTACAAAGATAAAGTGGGGTGTAACTCACACATGAGAAATAACTAAAAATATAATCTTATTAAAAACTTTTTTCACATCATATCAAAACTAAAAACTAAGGGCGCATTGTTAATGGAATCACAAAAAATATACCATGACACCACACTTCGGGTTGAATTACATTTAAAACGCACATTCGACCTTTGCAAAGTCGAGTCAAATATTTAGCTTACATTCGACTTTTCATATGTCGAATATCAGTGTTACCCCATTTGTTGTGGTGATATTAATATTCTCAAATACTAATGGGCTACGAATAAGACATTAGCATTGCTAATATAATATAACATATAACGTTGTGGCCGATTACCTCGCACAATTGGGGAGTTTCTCTTAAATATCCCAAGAGCTGGATTGTTCCAAACTTCCAGGCATTGCAGGCCTTCTTGTTTTGAGATACAATCTTCAACTTCCATTCATAAGATTCTATTAATCACCTTTATTTTTGGACGCACTCTTCATTTTATAATGGAGAGTGCAAACAGGTTGCCCCGAAGCCTTATTCTTTGAATCATCACCTGTTTTTGTATGTCCAGTTCAACGGCTACGTGTCTTTTGCAGGATTCAAAATGCTCATTGGTGGAATTATGGAATGTTGATAAAGCTTCTTCACATGGAAGCACTCTTCATTTAATATGAACGGTGCAACAGGTTGTATCTTTTTCTCATTGTGGATTGCTCTTTAAAAAGCTTTGGTTTAGGATCTCTGATGTGTGCTTCTTTATTTTAGGCTTGGACGATTGGTACATAGCTGCTGCTAGAAGAAGATTTGGCACATCAAGCCTCCTGGAGTTCTTTTTTATTAGTTTTTGCTCTCAGTTGTTGGCTTCTCTTTTTTGTATTGTTTTGGAGTTGCAACTCCTATATTTTGGTTTGGATTTGCTTTTTAGTGGCTTATACCAATGTACGGAGGCCCACGCTTTTTTCCTAACACCCGATTTTTCCCACATCGAATTTTTTGAACTAGGGTTTTAAGGAGGTGGGGAAAGTATATTAAGGACGCCTGTCTTTTTTGGAGGAGGCCAGGAGTGGCCCATGAACCTTGTATCTTTCTCTTCTCATTTTAATAAAATACAAGGTTTTCTTATAAATCAATAATAAAAGTACTCGCTATCTTAAATGTTATTTTTTAATTTTTTTAACAATACAATATTTATTAAATTTATAATTTAATCTTAATCATATTAAGTAAATAGTTAATTTACAAATAAAACTGTCGATCACTGATGATAACGGTAAAGAAACAAGTTAAGTTCATCTCATAGCCTAGTGTTTTTTCTCCTTTTCTTTTTGCGGTTATTATGTGATTTTTGGATAATTATTATGGTAGCACATATTATAGCCACGTATATGTTGCATAATGATCCAAAGAGTTTTTTTAATATTTTATTTTGTAATTATATAAAAAAATTAATAACGGATAGGGAAACACCGAAGGTAGGAAACATTTTTGGGGGAAACACTCCATTGCACTTTTATTATAAGTATATATGTTGAGGATATGATTAATACCGAATAATCATTTGAATTTATGTTTAAATCATTTGTATTTATCTAGTACTTGTAGGACAAGTTATGTGATCCTATATAAACACTATTGTACTACAATTATAATTAATGAAAAATATGTTACGATCCTAATTACAATATGGTATCAGAGCTAGGTTTCTCTCTTCTCTCATAGCACGTCAAATTTCCCAACCCTAATCTCTGTTCAGCGTCTTCCTCAATTCCTCACCATGTCCGGCGTGACAGACTCAACAACGGCGGCGGACTCCTCCTCTTCTTCTTCCAAGTACCCAACCTTCACCCCCTCCTCTTCCATTCATATAACAAAATTAACCCGTCAAAATTATCAGCTGTGGAGAACACAAATCCTCTCATACTTTAAAGGACAAGGCGTGTATGGATATATAGATGGCACAATCACCCCTCCGGCGAAAACCCTAACTGACGCCTCCGGCACCGTCGGCACAAATCCTGCATATATGATTGGAGCAAGCAGGACAACCTTATTCTAAGTACAATCACTTCCTCGCTCTCCGACGACGTCTTAATGCAAGTTTATACAGCAACGACATCCGCTGAAATCTGGAAATCTCTGCAAAATTCCTTTGCGTCGGCGAATCGGGCCAAACTCGTCCAACTGCGTACAGAGCTTGCTTCTACCCGCAAATATGAGCTCTCTGCGTCTGATTATACTTCAAGATTAAACGTATCGCTGACGACCTTGCACTCGCCGGCCATCCCCTTCAAGATGACAACTTCATTGCATATCTACTCGCCGGCCTTGGACCTGATTATGACTCCATCATCATGATGCTCGGTGCCCATTCGTCCTTCACACTTGACGAAGTCTATTCCCAACTTCTGACCGCCGAATCCCGTCAATTGCAGCACCGACCGTCCCTCCGACCACATCTCCGACTAATCCTCCACCGTCCACCCCAGCTACTGCCAATCTTACGTACAATCAGCAATTTCCTGCCCAAAATCAGGCATATCATGGACGTGGCTCCAACACTAACAGAGCCCGGGGGCGTGGAGGCCGTGGTCGGGGCTCTCCTCGTCCAAATTACTCAGGTGAACAGGCTCCCTAATGTCAAATTTGTTCTCGTGTGGGACATTCAGCAAAGGACTGCTATTACAGGTACTCTTCACCCCCCCAACAGCCTCCCCATACCCCCGACCCCCTCCCCAGCCTCGTCCACCCCAGGCCTACCATGCCCATGTTGGAAAGGTGTCCTAAACCCAATCGGGTTGGACCGGATCCGACCGGGTCGGGTCATTTACAGTCTATTTAGTTCATGTAATAACTTTTTTATGATTAATAAAAGCACTTATGTTATTATATATTGTTTGTCTTCATATTATTTGTTGTATATATATAGTAACGTCCCTAGTATCAATCTATGATAGAGAAACCATGATAGTGATTATGGTTGATGAGATCTCTAATCACTATAACAAGGTTGGTACTTAAATGTCTCTAGTCTTATATATTATCAAATGGGACATTGATAGTATAATCAGACTAGCACGTATTGGATGTCTTCTATCTTTTAGAAGATAGGGATAGATCTCGTCTATCGAAGTGTAGAGACACTTGGACTGTACGTGGACGTGTATTAGAGAATGCGTACGTTAGACTGACCCACTTACATTAAGTGTCACACTATGTGGCGGTTGTGTAATTATCCTTTTGACCGGAGTCGTCATGGCATCACGGTGTGGATTGTCATGCTTTGACACTATTGAGATTTCTCCTAACCACGGGGCGATCATGCGGTAGTGATTGGGTGTGATATTGAAGCATGCGGAGTATACATGATTGGTCGTCCGGGAATCGCGTATCCTATGATTGGGATCGAATATCCGAAATGGCCTTCTTATAAGGAATGTCTAGCTCTCGAGAATCTTTGCAAAGTGGGAGTAAATGTGTTATTCCGAGAGAGCATGATATCCAGATTATAAGATACGATCGTTAATGTATAGACACTCGAGATACGATCGTATGGATATTATTACAGCGATAGGATTGTAAGTTACACGGTAACTGCTTCACATGAAAGGTAGTAGTCATTGCTTTTGACTCTTCCGATGATTGGGGGTCACGGTGTGTTGCTAGACGCTATCCCGTGATCGTTAGGTATGAAGGGCATTTTAGTAAATTGCACTTTGTGTCTACGGCCAACATATTCGGAAGCCTATCGGGTCACACACATATGAACATCGAGTCGGATTAAAATGCGGTTATAGTTGATAACCAAATAAGGAAAGTTTATCTCTAGTCTATAAAGGTTATAGTGGTAAATTAATATGGTGGTATTTATTTATTATGAATAAATAAAATACAAGATATTAATTATATACAAATTAGATTAATTAAAGAATATTCCGGAAGTCAATTAGTTGACTAATGGGGCGCCATTCTTGAGTGTGTAAGATACACTTGGATTGTGCACTTTAATTAATAAGATTGCCATAATATTAATATAAGATATTAATTGATTTTGAAAAAAAATAGATTTATGGTAATAAGATAATTATAATCAATATATGATATTGGCAAAATAAATTATAATTAAAGAGATAAATCAATCTAGTTGATTTTCCTTATTTTATTGGGAAAATGTTTTCTTCTCCTCCACACATCATATGGGGCGCCACCTCCTCTATAAAAAGGAAGTGGGTGTCAAGCTCTTTTGCACAACACAATTGCAAGAGTTCATAATTCTTGTGTAAAATAGAGAGCTATCCATAGTGAGTTTGTGAGGGAAGAAAATGTAGGGGTGGAATCGGGTCGGGACCCGTCCCATAACCCTTCAACCCTATTCCCAACCCGATAAGATTCGGGATACCATTTTGCTCCCCGATCCCTAACCCGATAGGTATCGGGACCCGACAATCGGGATTCCCGAATGTTCGGGATTGGGTCGGGTAGGGAATAAATATCCCCGCAAAATATTTGTTTTTCAATTTTTATTTGTTTTCGTAATTTCTTGTCTTCTCAATCTAATTAATCATCACCATCAAACAATAATATCTTGAGTTCATCAATTTCACAAAGCAAAACAATAGATCTAATGCTGACCGTAATATTTTATTATCATATATAGTCATGGACACACCAACATATTATTCATAATAATTCAAAAAGTACCAAAATTCCCCTAAAAAAAATTCCCAAAATCAAAGTAACATTTTTATTATGAATGCACAACTTCCAACTTAAAAGATTGCATTCTTTACATAAAAACAAAGAGAAGAGTCATAAGAATGATGATCCAAGGAAAAGCCAACACCTACGGATCCAACAATGAGCCATATGCAAGAATATAGATCTTGGATGACTTTAGCACCTGTGAGCAAAAGAGAAGTAAACAATTTGAATCCTTGTCACATCCACAGTTTAATACGTGGGCAAAATTTGTCAAATGTTTAAGGCATAAATATTCAAAACAATGGCCTTGGAAACCAAAAAGAGTTGAACTTGTTTTGATAATTTGATCTTGTAAATTGGATAAACTTGCACTAGCACCATGGTGGACGTCCACTTATTATATTCTGATGGGTGTTAAAAGGAATGAGGATAAAATAGTTCATACCATCACCCAAAGAAGCGTACATTTGAATCACTTGACTTGAAAGCAGAATCGTCACATTGCCCCGTGTATGTGGTTACCTACAAAGAATAAACAATGACGACAAAATAATATAAATAGTGTTTAACACAAAACAACAAAGAAGGAAAATGACATTTCTGTTGTTGAAAATTTTCCTATAAAAAAACTAATGTCTTTTGATGCATAAGAGAATGTACCAAAAAAAACTAAACCAAGTGAAACAATGACTTACTTATGATCACTTCTTCACAATCCTTGTAAAATTCAAATTCTTCTTCTGTTGGTTCCTTGTATAAGTTAATTTCTTCACCTCTAAGCCAGTCACTAGTACACACAAGTGCTTCCACCATTTTAGGATGCAATGATGCCCTAAAGGGATCCACAATCCTCCTCCCAAGGCTAAAAGCATTTTCACTTGCAACAGTTGATGAAGGTATTGCAAGAATATCCTTTGCAATCTTTGAAAGAATTGGAAATGCTGTTATATTCCCCTTCCACCACTCTAAGATATTGAAGCTAGGGCTCCATTTCACATAAGGATCTAATAAGTACTTGTCCACTTCATTGGTTACTTCCACTTGATTTTGAGATTTTCTTAATTGAGCCATTTGTAAGTGGTAATCCAGTTTAATAGGATCGTTCTTATACATTTCCATCAACTCTTTGTCAACATTACCATCCTCAACCATGTTTAAAGGCTCCAAAGAAGAATTCCCTTTATATTCATGATACAAACTCCAAGAGACACTTCTTTAGACCCTCAACAAATGCTTGTATTATAGTATCATCCAAATTCATCTTCCCTAAATGGATAGCAATCATTTGAAGCTTATAACGAGGATCTAGAATATGACATAGGAAAATTAGCTTATTCACCTTCTCAAGATCACCCCAATACTTCTTGAACTTGGTCTCCATTTTTTTAGCGACTTCTTGCAATATAGGATCTGTAATGTCATGCATTGTCTTACCAATGACCGTCCCTACAGCAACTATTTCCTCCCAAATCAAGGTTGATGTAGTTGTCTTGCTAGCACTAAGTTGCAATGTTGTATCATAAAACCTCTTGAGAAAAGTCACGAAAACTTGTGACTTCTCCCAATCATTTTCACTAGGAGGCCCCACCCTCTTTCTCTTATCCGAACTTTCAAACTCTTCAAAGTATTCAATAAATTGTGCATTTTCTGTTAATCTACCAAACACTTTCTTAAACTTGTATGCAACAGAAAGCATTGTATAGGTGGCATTCCACCTCGTAGGCACATCCATTGGAACGGTTGACATTTTATCCATTTTTAGTAGGATAGCACACTCCCTAAATTGATCCAACCTTGCTGCTGAAGAGTGAATATACTTCACACAATTTCTAATAGACTCGACAGACTTATTAAGAAACTTTAAGCCGCTTTTCACAATTAAGTTTATTATGTGACAACAACATCTCAAATGCAAGTACTTACCATCAAATAATAGGGTGCCCATGTCTTTTAGCCTTTTCCCCATATACTCCACTGCTTTATCGTTTGTACTTGCATTATCAACTGTTATAGTAAACACTTTGTCAATCCCCCAATGATTCAAACATGCTTCCAGAACTTTGCCGATGTCATCACCTTTGTGAGAAGTGATCTTCGTGAAATTAATTATTCGCTTATGCAACTTCCAATCATTGTCCAAGAAATGGGTAGTGATCACCATATAATTGATATTCTGTATTGACGTCCAAGTGTCAGTTGTGATACTTACCCTTTGCTCACCAATTACACTCCTTATCTTAGTCGCCTCCATCGCGTATAAATCCCATACAAGTGATGCTATTTTCTTTCTCTTAGGAATCTTGAAACGAGGTTCGACCTCCTTCATCATCTCCACAAACCCACCTCCTTCCACAACCCTAAACGGCATCTCGTCCTTAATAACAAATTTTGCAACCTTATCTTCAAGTCTTTTCGGTTAAAGATGTGGGGTGCCAAAGCATTATTCATGGCATTTTGTGTTAAGGTCGGTTGAGAGGAATTATGATTCGCCATGTTATGAGGATTTGATTTACATTTCTTCACATGCCCATCAATGCCATTATTTCCATGTGTTTTGCTATTCGTCGCATACTCGCTTTGCAATAATTGCAAATAGCAACAACAAGCAATAACCTTATTTTCCGCATTTATTCTTATAATTTTCTTAGCATGCGACCATACGTTTGCTACTTTTTTCCTTGTTCCAATTTTCACTTCTTCCTCACGAATTGAATTTTCCAACGAGAGATGGTGCTAAAGGTGCGGTCGTTCGGTGGCAAAAGCATTGGTACTAGGAGTATCCATATTCACCTATTTAACAACAAATGACAAATAAAATCAAACACCAAAACTTTAAACTCAATTTTGACAAAAAAAATTCAGCTCAATAAAACTTAAAGATCAACTTAACAAATTTATAATCAAATCAACGATTGATAACCAAAACTATACTACGGTACCATAGTAAGATAAGTATACAATTTGACAAAGTAAAACAAACACAAATAATACAAAAAAGTTAATATGTGCAAACAAGAATAGAACTATAAGTTTAGGACACAAATTAAAGGTTGAAAACTCAAAAACTTTGGATAGCAGATATTCACAATTGCAAGCTCGGTCTCAGAAGCTTGAACAATGCGTTTTCACTTTCTGAAAAAAAAAACAAAATCTTATAACCAGTCTCAAATACAAACTCAGAGAAGCGAAACTGATGCAATATTGAACTCAGATCACATATTTACAATAAGCTTTCTAGATACAATCTGAATCATATTTTTATTTCAGTTAAACAATCCATACAAAAATCGGATCGCAAACAGATAGTAAAATGCCAGAAATCTGAGAAGAGGGCATGATTTTCCAATGCTTGAATATCCAATCAACACACCCTCAAAAAGAAATATCCAATCAATACAAGATTCAAAAAGTAGTCACTACAACAGGGAACAATAACATGCAAATCAATGTTACTACCTTTGCGTTCAAAATGAGGAAATAATTAGCATAAACAATAAAATTCCAAAATCACCAAGGATAATATCCAATTTGGCATCAGATTAAGCCAAGTAATTACCTGTTACCACCAAGACTTGAGCAGAGACGTAGACAGTGGCTAGAAACAAGTTGATCAAAGATTTTTTTTTTCTTTTCTTGAATAAAGGTTGAAACTTTTGACAGGAAAAGGGTTCTGAATTTCTTTGCAACATACCTAAAGAGTTTAAATAAAATGAAAGGCTTGAAACGTATAAAACACAATCACTCAATTCACTCTCACAAATTAAATTTTGGACAAGAATCAAGGAAATTTACGAGATTTTAGCATTTTGTGAATCAATAGTCGTAATCTATAAATAAATAATAAAGGAATAAATAAATATATAAAAAACAATTAAATTGGTCGGGTCGGGATCGGGACCCGTCGGGATTCAAACCTTATGCCCGGATATATTCCCGTACTCATTCGGGAAGGGAGAAAACCCGAAAAAATCGGGTCGGGATAAATACGGGTCGGGATAAATCGGGTTGGGAGAGGGGCGGGAACCGGGACGGGTCGGGTGTTAATGGATTTTTTGCCAGCCTTAAGAAAATGTCCGGTCTAGCAGCCGGAGTTTTTCCGATAGCAATCCAAGGAGGATTCCGGCAAGGGGTTCGTGTGGATTAGCGATAGAGGCCGGACACGTGGACGGCTTGCGCATTGAACTACTCTCCGTTGGCGGTCAAAGCGACAATCTTATAGATCATCTGAGGTATAACCGTCAAACTACTTAACGTGTTTATTGCATTAAACGAAGAACGATCAAGAAAAGGAAATCAAATTTTAAATTCCGCTGCGTTAAACTAGTGATTTCCTAACAGTGGTATCAAAGCCAGACTTCGAGCTTAAGCAATAAGCATAGTTTAATTGCGTAGTATTTAATCGATAGATGCAAGATTTAAATCACGAAACGTTGAGGGAAAAAAAAATAGGGTTCATGGGGGGTTGGCCGACTTGCGGCGCCCCCCTTCCTCAGCGGTGGCCCTAAGGCTGCCGTCCGTCGGCTGTCTTCTTCCAATGGGGAGTTCAACCCTTTTCGCTTTGTGATATTTATTGTGCATAGACATCTCGTTTGTTTAGTTGTGTCATATGGCCAACCAATGGTTCAAATAGTTTGGGACATTGGGAAACCATATGGCACATTGGCCTTTCCAAATTTTGATTTGGAATAGGCCTAGGCCCTTTTCAAATATTTCATTTGTAAAAGGCCTAGGCCTAGGCCACTTCCAAAATTTTGATTTTGGAAAGTGGCCAGGCCTAAACCAAAATTATTTGGCCTTTCCAAATATTTGATTTGGAATAGGCCTGGGCCCTTTTCAAATATTTGATTTGTAAAGGCCTAGGCTTGCGCACTTCCAAAATTTTGATTTTGGAAAGTGGCCGTGCCTAGACTAAAATAATTTGGCCTTTCCAAATATTTGATTTGGAATAGCCTAGCCCTTTTCAAATATTTGATTTGTAAAGGCCTAGCTTTAGCCACTTCCAAAATTTTGATTTTGGAAAGTGGCGCCTAAAGCTAAATTTAGTTTTGGAAAGGAAACAAATAGGAGACTTTATAATTTTAATTTTATATTTTGAATAGTTCAAATTTAATTAAAATTGAAATCGATTTAAAATTAAATGTTAATTTTAATTTTCGATTAAGTCATATAATTAATTAAAAGTTAATTAATTATTTGACGTGATAAAATAAAGACGTAGTAGTAGTAAAGTAGAATCGCATAAAATTAAAATTAGAATTTAATCTTTTTCATAAGATAAAATTGTATGGATTAGATGTGTAGATATAATGTGATTATATGGACCCCGATTGATCATGGACTCGACCAATAGGATAGATGGGAATGTTTTCTTTATGTTGGTTTTTGAAAAATTGTCCTAGGCCGTTATGAAGAACGTGACCTAGTTTACTTTTTGCAATTATCCCATTCCCATAAGTCCCCCCCCCTCCCGTGTGCGGCGGGTGTAATTATTTATTATGTAACAAGAATGGAGCAAGAAGTTGAACACCAAGAAGAGATAAAAAAACCCTTTGGCGTACATCAATAAAGATCCTATCGGCGGTTGCAGATACCCTTAGTTTATGACCCGCGGTTTCGTCAGTTTGTATTCGAAACCGCACCTAGGAAAAGTCCATGATCATACCGGTTATTTTGTGCGCGGAATGTTGTGTATGTTTTACTTTATATGATATAGTAGTAATATGCACTTAGTACATGAGACCATAACAGAACCAAATTAATTAAGTGAATAAATTTAAAATATTCCCACGCCAAAAATCGAGCCAAAATTGTCTCCCAATATTATAATGACGGTGAAGAGCCCTTGTTCGGATCCAACTGATCGGCCCTCGTCGTGAGTTGACCTACCACGGGTATATCGTTATTATTGAGATATGATCGTTACGAGATCTCATGAATATTGGGTTATGACTCGACTAGAATCTTGCGGTGATTGGCCCTCGTCAGGACCGTCTGATTTTAGAGACAAAGGGTTGACTATCACATAGAGATGTGAAACGTCAAAGAGTTGACTAGTCAGCCACTGGGAGTCGCATGCGATGCGACTGGTAAGAGTACCTACCTGTCGAAATTATCTCGGTTGATCGGCCCTCGTCGGGAATCGAGGTAACTAGATGGGATCCCAGCCACTAAAGAATTAATTAAATTCTTGAAAGCCAATAGGGAATAGTTGGCTAGTGGGAGTAAAACCTTATAAAAATTTTAAGTGCAAATTTAGGGTTTTTTATACATGAGCTTTTACTTATTCTATCTTTATTTATTGTTGTAGAAAATGTCAAACAAATTGAACCTTCGTTTTATCATCGAAAACAAGCTTGACGAAACTAATTTTCTCGATTGGGAAAGAAACCTCAAAATCGTTTTGAGGCACGAGAAGATTGGCTATGTTTTGGACGAGGCCCTACCGGAAAAGCCCGCTGAGGGTTCGGCTGCAGATGCTGTCGAGAAGTACAACAAGCACCGTTCGACAAGATCGATGCTACATGTATCATGCTTGCTTCTATGACACCCGAACCGCGTAAACAACATGAGTCTATGGACGCCTACTCTATTATGGTCCACCCGAAGGAACTTTATGCTTCTCGCCCGCACCGAGAGGTACGAGGTCTCGAAGGCCCCGTTTAGTTGTAAGATGGCATCCGGGACCGCCGTGGGGTCACACGTGCTTGAAATGATCGGGTACATAGAGAGGCTTGGGAAGCCGGGCCATAAGTTGGAATGAGAGTTGAGTATTGACTTGATTCTCGCAATCTCTACCGATTCATTCTCGCAGCTTCGTGATGAACTATCACATGAACAAGATAGATTGCTCCCTTACGGAGTTATTGAACATGTTGAAGACTGCTGAGGGCACTGTGGGGAAGGGAAAGCAAGTGTTGCTGGTCACTTCAAGCAAGGGCAAGACAAAAGCCCAGAAAAAGTCCAAGAAGGCGAAGGCTGCACCTAAGCCAACGCCTAAGATAGCAAAAGACAAATCCAAGGATGCTTGCTTCCATTGCGGTGAGACCGGACATTGGAGGAGAAACCGCAAGGGCTTCTTGAGTACCAAGAAGAAGCATTCGATGCTTCGACTTCGGGTATATTTATGATTGAGATCAACATTACTTCTTCTAAGTCTAACCACCGGGTATTAGATACCGGTTGTGTGGTTCTCATATTTGTACGAATATGCAGCACTAAGAAGAACTAGAAATCGAGGAAAGGAGAGGTGGACCTACGCGTTGGAAATGGAGCAAGTGTTGCTTGCGCCGGCCGTAGGAGTTTATTTTCTTTCATTGCCCGGTGGGCTAGTACTAGAACTCAATAATCGTTATTTTGTTCCCGCTCTTACGAAGAACATTATTTCTATTTCGCATTAGATGTTGATGGATTTTCTTTTACGTTTGAGAATAAATGTTGTTCTTTTTCACGTGATGGAATCTTTTATGGTACTGGCATACTTAGCAATGGTCTCTACATATTAGATATGAATGTTGACGTACTTAATATAAATAACAAGAAAGCCAAAACGAATTACTTGAATGAATCCTACTTATGGCATTGTAGACTTGGCCATATAAATAAGAATCGCATTTCCAAACTCCATAAAGATGGAATGTTGGATCAATTCGATTACGAATCGTTTGATACATGCGAAGCTTGTTTTCTTGGCAAGATGACTGTTTAGGGTCAAATTATAGTGATTTTCACATATGTTTTATATATCAATTTCCCTCATATTTGGATTATTTTCATAGATATCGAGCCATATAGTTAAATATTGAGTAAATAAGGTTTTTAATGATTAAATATGAAAACGTATCGATTTTTATGTTTATTTGATGTTTTTATATTATTTTGGAAATTATTACGTTTTGGTATGTTTTTGATATTTGTAGATACCCAATTAATGATGGAAAAGGTGATCCTAAAGAGCTAATTTCGAGATGAGAGAGGATCAATCAAAGATATGGGAAAATAAAAGAGATAAGGAAAGAAATAAATCAAGATAAAGATGGAATTATCAATTTAATCGTCAGTGGACGGGCGTCCATATGAATCAGACGAGCGTCTAGTTTGGACGGGCGTTTGGTGAAGTGGCCGAGCGTTCAGAAGCTGAAAAAGAGAACAGAGAGTTTGGACGTGTATTGAACGAGCGTTCACTCAAACCGAACGAGCGTCCGTTGTATTGAACGAGCGTCCGCCACCGTTTCGGCGAACCGACTTAGGTTACGTAGCGGCCGACTTAGTTTTACTATAAATATAACAAAGAGCCCCAACCCTAAGGATATACCAATTTTATCACATATAATTCTTCAAGGAAGCACCGCATCTTGGAGAGTTGAAGGCCGGTCACCCGAGCCTCGTGCTCGGGTGAACCGAGGTTAGATTAGGAGTAGATTATGTAGCTTTTCTTTTTCGTTTCCATGGAGTTCAACCATTGTAACCAAACTATGTGAGTTCTTCTTTTAGATTTATTCAATTTCGCTTTATTTCATGATCTTTAATTAAAAGTTGTTTCTTTCTATGATTTATGATGCTATTATGTGGACTCATATCGAGAGATTTGTTTACTAATTGATACGTTTACAACAAACGAAAGTTGCGTAGACTAGATCACCGTAGAAAGAATAGATCTTTTATCTAAACAAACGGAAGTTGATAGATATAATCTAGGTTGCTTGAATTTATGAACTTAAAACTGCGAGAGCTACTTAGGTTTGTTAATTCATACACCCGAGTTTTGTAAAAGAACATTGGTCCCAACATTCGGAAGATGAGAGACCGGTAATTGGATTTACTAAGGAATTAGGAATCCATAGCTTGAGAAATAGGTTCACTAAGGAATTAGGGACCTAGATCTTGTGAAAAGGTGTAACCATAACTTGAATTAGAATCATGAGATAGGCTTAGATTGAAATCACTAGTTTGTGCTTTGTTTGATCCCATGTTTCCTTAGATTGGTTTGTTAATTTTGTTCTTAGGTTAGATTTATTTTGATTGTTCTTTTATGTTTTTCTGTTTTTATGTTTTTGCTTTTCGTTTATTTGTTTTTGTTGAGTAGCAATTAGTAGGATTAATGAGATTAGATTCTACATACCTTTTCCCTGTGGATCGACCCCTTACTCATTACGCTTTACTAGCAACAACCCGATGTTTTGGTCGGTTAGGAGTTAGTTTTGCATATAGGTTAGGGTTATAAATTTTCTTTTGTTTTTATGATGCAAAACTAACTCCTAACCGACCAAAACATCGGGTTGTTGCTAGTAAAGCGTAATGAGTAAGGGGTCGATCCACGGGAAAAGGTATGTAGAATCTAATCTCATTAATCCTACTAATTGCTACTCAACAAAAACAAATAAACGAAAAGCAAAAACATAAAAACAGAAAAACATAAAAGAACAATCAAAATAAATCTAACCTAAGAACAAAATTAACAAACCTAAGTAGCTCTCGCAGTTTTAAGTTCATAAATTCAAGCAACCTAGATTATATCTATCAACTTCCGTTTGTTTAGATAAAAGATCTATTCTTTCTACGGTGATCTAGTCTACGCAACTTTCGTTTGTTGTAAACGTATCAATTAGTAAACAAATCTCTCGATATGAGTCCACATAATAGCATCATAAATCATAGAAAGAAACAACTTTTAATTAAAGATCATGAAATAAAACTCGAAATTGAATAAATCTAAAAGAAGAACTCACATAGTTTGGTTACAATGGTTGAACTCCATGGAAACGAAAAAGAAAAGCTACATAATCTACTCCTAATCTAACCTCGGTTCACCCGAGCACGAGGCTCGGGTGACCGGCCTTCAACTCTCCAAGATGCGGCCTTCCTTGAAGAATTATATGTGATAAAATTGGTATATCCTTAGGGTTGGGGCTGCCGTTATATTTATAGTAAAACTAAGTCGGTCGCTACAAGAACCTAAGTCGGTTCCGCCGAAACGGTGGCGGACGCTCGTTCAATACAACGGACGCTCGTTCGGTTTGAGTGAACGCTCGTTCAATACACGTCCAAACTCTCTCGTTCTCTTTTTCGGCTTTTCGAACGCTCGGCCACTTCACCAAACGCCCGTCCAAACTAGACGCTCGTCTGATTCATATGGACGCCCGTCCACTGACGATTAAATTGATAATTCCATCTTTATCTTGATTTATTTCTTTCCTTATCTCTTTTATTTTCCCATATCTTTGATTGATCCTCTCTCATCTCGAAATTAGCTCTTTAGGATCACCTTTTCCATCATTAATTGGGTATCTACAAATATCAAAAACATACCAAAACGTAATAATTTCCAAAATAATATAAAAACATCAAATAAACATAAAAATCGATACGTTTTCATATTTAATCATTAAAAACCTTATTTACTCAATATTTAACTATATGGCTCGATATCTATGAAAATAATCCAAATATGAGGGAAATTGATATATAAAACATATGTGAAAATCACTATAATTTGACCCTAAACAACTCCCCCACACTTATCTTTTGCTCGTCCCGAGCAAAACAAAACAAAGATCAAGCTCGAGGCAAATAAACATCCATACAAATATGAAGTATATTCAATAACTCAGAAGTTCACCCGAGTGAGTGTGTGCATAGCCATAATAAACTTCCACTAAGTTCCACAATTTGAAAGTTATTCAAACCAAAACTAGCCCGGTTTCCCATCTAAGTTAGAAATATTCAAAAACTATAACGAGCACTTTACAAGACATACATATCCCAAAAAGAAATAGTAGAGAATATCTAAAACATTTCGACAAACTCGGAGGATAATCCCTACAACATATCCTTCGCCTTTATACGGGGATAAGATCGACGATAACTAAGTCCTTACTTATTCATAATAATAAATTTCAATATTTTCACTTTTTCACACTTTTCTAACACACATCAGAATAAACTTTTGCCCTCATAGCAGAATAGGACATTTCAAGATAATCCCCTACCTTACTCCAATCATAAGGCAGCTTTTTCTAACTGTCGTGAGCTTTTGGTCATCATAGTGGAATAGGACATACGTGGTACACCCTACCTCACCCAAATCATAAACCGACTTCCGACACACACAATTACAATTATGTTTACTTAGAGATTTCTGGCTGGCAATGGTAAAGATTATTTTCTAGTAGCACAGACCACTGAGCATAACACCTCAAGTAAACAATTTATTACTATTGCAAAGACTTAATCACGTTTCACTTATCACATTCAAACTTACAGATATTCACAGTATGTCATACTTTAACTCTAAATACAAACTACTAAACTTTCAAGAATTGTACATAAGCAAAGAAACATGCTATAATCATCAAAAATCTCCAACTAAAATGGGGTAGGCTTCCAACATTTAGCTCATCATTTACTATGGCATGTGAAAAAGAGTGTCGGGTGAAACAACTAAAATTACTAAATATACAGAATACAGCAAAAATGATATAAACTCAAGCAAAGATATGCCTTTGTCTACTCGGGACTTAACAAAAAATTTAAAAATTAAGCACTTTTCATAGAAATATAATAGATATAATAGAAATTGAGCAAACGACTCATAGATACATATAAACCATCCTCTCCCCCACACTTAGATTGCAACTTGTCCTCAAGTTGTGCAGAAATAATAAATTAGAGAACTTAGCTGATTGGATGCTGGCAATTCTGGAGGAACCAACAAGAACCAGGATTGCTTGCATAGCTCGAGACGTGGAGCATCACAGGGATAACCGAATACATCGTGAAAGTGCACAATCGCTATAGAAAGTATCCCGTACTTGATCGGTGCAAAAAGAGTCTACGGGGAAAAGATTAGACTTATACAAATAAAGCACATGGAAAAGAATTTATAGAGATATTCAAATTATGCTCACACAAAGATGGACACATATACATGAAAATATCACAAACTCGTAGGCTAGGTGCAACTATATGAAAATATACTACAATGCGATCTACGTGAAAAATCCTAAAAATAAAATAAAGACGAGGTAGTATTACGGAAACCGACAGCTTAACTACACTCAAAAAGAAAAATAAACTAGGTGGTATTACGAAAACCGACAAAAGACCACACTTAAGAAAAATAAAAGGAAAAATAGAAAAACAATGCAACTATATGAAATGCAACTAAATGAAATGCATTTAAATGATATGCAAAAAGAAAATAAAATAAAAGAAAGAAAACTAGCCCACTATATGCAACACGACATATATATAAAATAAACGTCTACCAAATAATGACAGGTTACGATAAACGACAGTGCTGTCACTAGTGCCGACGCGCCTTAAGACTTATCGAAAGTGATAGACTTATGGAAACCAACAGTCATCTATCTAAACAAATGTATAACTCATATGGAGAAAGGACGTAGCATACGGAAAACCGACAGTAGCTACCCATATGAACTATAAAAACAAAGGAAGCACGTAAGTCTTAAAAGCTTAAAAGATTCATCGGAGCGGAATGTAGCATACGGGAACCGACATTAGCTACACTAACAATGATAAGAACAGTTATAGCGTACGAAAACCGACAGTGACTATAACATGCCTAGATGAATCCTATACAAGGAATTGATCAATTATCTAACATGGATTCATAGATGGAAAGGTAAAAACATATAAGTTCAGGACATCTACGTAAAATTAATCAGCCACAGAAGCTCTAATGAAAAATCCACATCAAATAAAAGCATTAAAAATAAAATCAAGAAAAACCAGAACCTGGACTGAACCCGGACGAACGTTCACTTAGCGTTCAGAACTGGACGAACGTTCATCTTTTCAAACGCTCGTTTGCTCTTGAAAACCGACCGGACGGGCGTTCAGAAAGTATAGACGCTCGTCTGGTCCTCTAAATCAGAACAGGATTGAAAATATTTGAACGGACGAGCGTCCAATACTTCCCAACGCTCGTTCACTGCGATGAAGAACTCGGATGGGCGTCCAACGTAACGTACGCTCGTCCATACAACAAGAATGCCCGGACACGGGAAAAACACAAAGCAAACCCTAAATACTTATGAACACAACACAGCAACACAGATCACAGCACAGCAGTCTTATCAAATTAAGCACAGGGGTTAGACTAGGTAACACATAAACACAAACTTCACGTAAAACAGATTGAGTAAAAAACTTTTGCACATTCTTAACCCTACGGTCATCGAAACACGGCAAAATAAAAACTCTCAATCTATTCGACGCTACTTTTATTGAAAGAATACAAAAATAAATCGTAACAAAATCGAAAAATTAATTCAATTAGATTCAACAAAACACCGATTCCCCGGCAACGGCGCCACTTTTGTTTTTATGATGCAAAATCTCCCCAACAATGACAAAGTCACCTTTTAGTGGCAAAGGGATAAGATCCAATGAATTGCTTGAGCTCGTACATACTGATGTATGTGGCCCAATGTCAATTCAAGCAAAAGGAGGATACTCTTATTTTATCACATTCACTGATGACCATTCTCGATATGGTTATATATACTTAATGAAGTATAAATCTGAAGCCTTCGAAAAATTCAAGGAGTTCAGAAGTGAAGTGGAGAAACAACTGTTAGATGTAATATCGTCGGATCAATCATAGATTGACCCGATTACGCAGCGGAAGCGTCAGATCTAGATCTAAACGAAACAAAGAACATAAATTAAAGATATAAACCTACAAGGGGGTTTAGGAGCCTACCTTTTTTTATGGTGCTTAACTCCAAGAACGATAGATCTCCAAGAACACGTATTTTGAGAAGCCACGCCTTCCAACGTGTGTCTCCCAAGGAACACCAGGTGGATGGTGTTTCCCGCCGCCGGACCTCCTTGATATGCTACCGGAATAATCCCGAAGATTATTCCAACTCGAAACCCAAAGAACTATAGCCGAAAATTTCAAGCTATATTCTTACACTAATGGCGTGTTCATATGTGTGTCAAAAGGCTTGGGAGAACTCTCTTTATATAGGAGAGTAAAACTTAACCTCCAATGATTAAATAATTAAGAGATAATTATTACATTAATCCTTTTTCCAAATAAAAGATAAATAAAATAATTATCCCAAACAAATTAAGATAAATCATATTATTATCTAATATTTCATGAATTATCATTTAACAAATAAAAGATAAATCATATGTCAAATAATTATCCAAGAAAACTAATTTCCCAATAATTAAATAATAACACAAAAATGCGCCATATGCAAACCCCAAAAAGGTTACACGCATTTTACTACATTTGACCAATTAGGTCAAAAAAAAGGTCAACACACTAATTTGGGCCGAGTCCATGAAAAATGTCTTTTCCGTGTATTTAATTATTTAGTCCAACTAAACAATTAATCCACATATCAAATTAAATAGCCCAATCCAACTATTTAATTATAATTGAGGTGCAACGACGAGAAATCCAATTATGCTATATTAGGAGCCACGTCGGGGACCATGGACCCATATTCAGTAGCTACAATAAATTAGATAAAATTATTCGTCAGACAGAATAATTATATCCAACCTATTAATTCCGGGATTACACCACCATAAACCCGAAACTGAACTCTATCGAATATAGATAACTTACACTCAATTTATGAGTCGAAAGCGTCCACTGATATAATCATTACATACGGATAAATCCTCCATAGACTGTTCATTTCGATTCGGGATATTTCCGTAAACCCTTCTCGAAACATATTATCCTTATTTACCATTAACCCCCTAGTGATCAATTAGTTCATATTCAATATAATATGAACTCGGCCGATCGATCGCCTTCTAGGGTCAACAAATAAGGGAACTCGTCTCGTCTACTTCCCAGGGGAAGGAATGGATTCCATATCTGTGATAGCACAGACCACTCACTCATCCCAGAATAGAGCCAACGAGAAGTGTTGGACCACATACTTCGAAGTGATCCTTACTAACACATCAAACTCTACCCTAGTCTAAGCAGTCGACTGTGATCACCTCAGGTTTAAGATTAATCCATTTATGATCATCTTGTGATTCGATAAGACTTCTCAATCACGGAATTATATCAAGAACTCAAATCAAATCGGTCCAGCCCTATATGATTATCATCATATATAAATGCCCCACTAGGTACCCTATTACCGACAGTCCGGATAAGACTGTCACACCTTAAGTGTTCTAGGCGCATTAATAGCAAATTAATCATGAGACCCATACTCAGATTAATAAACGCTACGGACTAAGTTAATTTTAAGTACATCTCACTAACTCAATCCTCTTGTGTATAGCCATACACTGAGTTATGTGCTTACATAAACGAGGTACTTAGGGTTTTCAGTAGTGTCTTAATTATAAGCATGCATGCATATAATAAGATGAATTACTAATTCTGTCCTAAAAAAATTATATAATTGTCTTTCGGGCACTACACCTTACAACAACTAGGTAAAGAAATCAAAACACTTCGATCTGATCGAGGCGGAGAATACCTAGATGGAGAGTTTCAAGATTATTTGAAGGAGAATGGGATTCTACCTGAATGGACCCCTCCCGGGATGCCCCAAATGAATGGCGTGTCTGAGAGGAGGAACCGCACCTTGTTAGACATGGTGCGATCCATGATGAGCTACGCAGTTCTTCCAAAATCGTTTTGGGGGTATGCTCTTGAAACCGCATCCTATACACTGAACCGAGTTCCATCAAAGATGGTTGAATCCACACCATACGAGGTATGGCATGAGAGGAAACCGAGTCTAGCCTGTCTTAAACCTTGGGGTTGTCCGACTTACGTGAAGAGGATGATGCCCGACAAATTAGAAGCTAGATCTGACAAATGTCTATTTGTGGGTTATCCTAGAGAAACTAGAGGATACCAATTTTACCATCCTGAGGAACAAAAGGTGTTTGTTGCCAAGACTGGCCACTTTCTAGAGAAAGAGTTTATTCTGGATAGGGTCAGTGGGAGTAAAATTGATCTTGAAGAAATTCGAGAACCACTTACGGATAACAGTCCGTTGATGGAAGTAGAGGAGACACCACATACAAATGTGGCGCCATCCTCTACCGTAGACACACTAGCACCTCGAAGATCCACCAGGGAACGCCGTGAACCCGAAAGGTACACTGGCGTGTATCTCATGGAAGATGAGGACCCTAGAACTTATGAGGAAGTGCTATTGAGGCATGACAAAGAGAAATGGCTGGAAGCCATGAATTCTGAAATGGAATCCATGAAAGACAACCAAGTTTGGGACTTAGTTGATCCGCCTGAGGGAATAGTTCCCATAGGGTGTAAATGGGTCTTTAAGAGAAAGACCGACATGGACGGTAACGTGACTACCTACAAGGCTAGGTTAGTGGCAAAAGGTTATAAGCAAAGACAAGGAGTTGACTATGACGAAACCTTTTCGCCTGTTGCCATGTTAAAATCCATTAGAATTTTGCTTGCTATTGCAGCATACCATGATTACGAAATCGCAGATGGATGTGAAAACAGCTTTCCTTAACGGGAACCTGTCTGAGGAAGTGTATATGACACAGCCTGAGGGTTTCACAGCCAATGACGCTGGGATGGTATGTAAAGATCCATTTATGGATTAAAGCAAGCTTCTCGGAGTTGGAATCTTCGCTTTGATGAGATAATCAAACAGTTTGATTTCATCAAGAACGAAGATGAGTGTTGGGGAGATTTTGCATCAATAAAACAAAAGAAAATTTATAACCCTAACTACCATGCAAAACTAACTCCTAACCGACCAAAACATCGGGTTGTTGCTAGTAAAGCGTAATGAGTAAGGGGTCGATCCTCAGGGAAAAGGTATGTAGAATCTAATTTCACTAATTCCTTTCAATTGTTACTTAGGAAAAACGAATAAACGAAAGAACAAATAAAATAAACGAAAGAGCAATTAAAATAAATCTAACCTACGAAATAAAATAACACAACCTAAACTAAACTAAAGATACATGGGATCAAACAGTGCACAAACCAAGTGATTTCAATCCTAGTTCATCTCATGATTTTAATTCAAATTGTGGTTTCACCTTTACACGAGATACAAATCCCTAATTCCTTAGTGAATTTAATCTCAAGCTACGGATTCCTAATTCCTTAGTAAATCCAATTTATCAATCTCTCATCTTCCGAATGTTGAGACTGATTTTCATACAACACTCGGTGTAGATTCAGGTTAACTCTCGTATTTTAGAATCTAACAACCTAGATAATTAATCGATTAACTTGTCATCATTAACGATTAAAAATCCTATCTTTCTATGGTGATCTAACGTTACTCAACTTCCGTATGTTGTAACTATCAATCGTAAACGATCTCCCGATTCAATTCACACATAGCATCATAATCATAAAAAGATACAAAATAAATTAAAGATCATGAAAATAAACTAGAGATTGAATAAATTAAAAAGAGATTAAACTCACAAGGTTTGGTACATGGATGAACTCATGAATCAACGAACGGAAGAAAAACTACATCTAATCTAACCCGGATCACCCGAGCACAAGGCTCGGGTGACCGGCCTTGGACTGCCAAGTTGCCGCTGCTCTCTTGCAATTTACGGCTGGAATAATGTGATGTATCAATTATTGGATATCCCCAAATAGGGTTGCATGCGGCTTATATATATATATATGCAAAAGAGAGGCGGCTGAGGCAATATGGCGGTGGCGGCTGTAATTAAATCCTTTTCCAATTAGGATTTGGAGTATGTCGGCTACTCAATGCATGAATTTAGGAATGAAACTTCTAAAATTCATATCTTGAGTTGTAGACCTCCAAAAATTATGATCCGAATGTCATAATTAAGCTCTCGGAAAACTCTACAACTTTCATTAAGGACTCTTCTTCAGAAAACGCCTTTTTGATAAGCCCGTCGTATTACGAGTATATTACGACATTTTCCGCTAGTTTCAAAGCAACAGCATCCAAACTTGTAACGCTCATATCTCGGGCCTCGTAAGTCGGAATGAAGTGATTCAAAATCCTGTAGAATCCTCTCTTCAAGCCCTACAAATATTCTCTTGAGGTCGAGAGTCAAATCGGTTGTTATCATATCAAGAACTGCGTCGAAAGTTCGGCTGCTTGAAAGCTTCATTCCAAGCTTTATCTCCATCTTCCTTCCATTTCACTTCTCTTCCATGCAAAACCTCATCATTTAATCCTCTTGCATGCCAAAATATGTATCTATAACATAGGAAAATATACCAAGGCGTAACACAATCCCAAAATAACATAAAATCCCAATTTAAGCACATAAATCGTTACATTTTGCAATTAACCTATTAAAAACACCATTTACTCAATTAATCGATTATAAGCTCGAATTCTATGATAAACATAAGATTATGGGGAATATTGACGTAAAATATATCATTAAAAACACTACAAATTGACCCTGAACAACACCCCCACACTTAAACTTTTGCTCGTCCTCGAGTAAAACAAAACAAGAACATACCATCAAGAATCCACATAACCTGACACGAGATATAGTCAAAATCATGACAAGCTAGTATTCAAGCAAATCGACCTCACTCGGTGATGTGTGTCCGTAACCTACTAAACTTCCACCGATCCTCTCTTGATATATTACATCAAACACTAACAGTTATCCGGTCAACTAAACGAAAACTTCATTCTATCTACAGCACTTACCTTACAAAAACTAATTACCAAGAACATAGTAACTAACTCACAACTAAACTCCTTTGCTTAGTGCCAAGAAAATACCTCTCGGGTCTCTACTGGGTTTAGATCAACTTGACTTAGAACTCCAAAAAGCGTATATTTTATATTTTATACTATCGTCGCGTCTCAAAAGTATAACACACTCCCCTACATTAGAGACAAGCACCCCGAGATCACTCAAACCCATACCGTCCAAGGTAAACCACACTCCCCAATCGGGGCGTATCCAAATGGACTCGAGGTGATAAATACAAATAAAATTCCCGCAAAGAAATTTTATTCATTTATTATTTATAGATATATATATTTTTATATTTTTCAAACTCTTTGGAAACTCTCGGTCAAATATATTTCTAACACATTCAAGACTCTCAAAGTTCTCAAGAACACTAAGGTACCGAGATTCTAACTCGTGAGTATAGCACAAGTTCTTAACTTTCATCAATGCTAAATAAGTGTTATCTGTATCAAGAATTAACTTTCCTTTAACTAACCGGAAACTATTCTATATTTGGCTCTTCATCTAATAGGTTCGTGAAATGAAGGTTCAAGTGAGTATCGACTTACTAAACCTATTCTTAGAACATGATATGACTACTGATAACAACTAAAGGGTGCCAGATTATAAAACTAGCATGTCAGTGAAATGTTACTCAAGACAAAAACAAAAATTTTGAAAAATTTAGCACTTTTCATAGAAAATTATAACTAATATGAGCAAATGAAAGTAGATACACATAAACCATCCCCTCCCCCACACTTAAATTACAACTTGTCCTCAAGTTGTGCAGAAATAATAAATTAGAGAACTTAGCTGATTGGATGCTGGCAATTCTGGAGGAACCAACAAGAACCAGGATTGCTTGCATAGCTCAGTAGACTGTGGAGCATCACAGGACAACTGAATACATCGTGAAAGTGCACAATAGCTAGGAAGAAAGTATCCTGCAGACTTGATTAGTGCAAAAAGAGTCTACGGGGAAAAGATTAGACTTATACAAATAAAGCACATAAGGAAAAGAATTTATAGAGATATTCAAATTATGCTCACATAAAGATGGACACATATACATGAAAATATCACAAACTCGTAGGCTAGGTGCAACTATATGAAAATATACTACAATGCAGCCTACATGATATGCAATAATAATAATGATGGCATATGGAAAACCAACAAGAACCATCATGAAAAAAAAACGAGGCGATTACGGAAACCGACAGCTTAACTACACTCAAGAAGAAAAAAAAGAAGAATAGAAAAACAATGCAACTAGATGACATGCAACTAAATGATATGCATCTAAATGATATGCAAAAATAAAAGAAAATAAAAGAAAGAAAACTAGCCCACTCATTTGCAGCATGACATGTATAAAATAAACGTCTACCAAATAATGACAGGTTACGATAAACGACAGTGCTGTTCATTACATGCAGTGTAGACGCGCCTTAAGACTCATCAAAAGGTGATAGCATTATGGAAACCAACAGTTAGCTATACTAAACAGATATAACTCATAAGCCCAAGATGGTAGCATTACGGAAACCGACATTAGCTACTAAATAACACTAAGACCAGTTATAGCGTACGAGAACCGACAGTAACTATAACTTGCATAGATGAATCATGTAGATAAGGAATTGATCAATTATCTAACATGGATTCATAGATGGAAAGGTAAAAACATATAAGTTCAGGACATCTATGTAAACATCAATTAGCCACAGAAGCTCTAATGAAAAATCCATATCAAATAAAAGCATTAAGAATGAAATCAAGAAAAACCTGGACCATGAACTGGCGTTTAGCAAAACAGACGGGCGTTCACCTGCAATTCAGCCCCGGACGAGCGTTCATCAAAACAAACGCTCGTCTGCCTTGAAAACCGACCGGACGGGCGTTCGAAAGTATGACGCTCGTCCGGTCCTCTAAATCGAACGTTGAAAATATTTGAACGGACGAGCGTCCAATACTTCCCAACGCTCGTTCACCTGCAGATGAAGAACTCGGACGGGCGTCCAACAACGTACGCTCGTCCATACAACAAGAATGCACAATGAAAAAGCAGGAAAAACACAGCAAAAACCCTAAATACTTATGAACACAACACAAAGAATACGATCACAAAGACAAAGCGGCCTTATCAAATTAAGCACGGGGGTTAGACTAGGTAACACATAAACATATAAACTTCACGTAAAACAAGTTGAGTAAAAAACTTTTGCACATTCTTAACCTAACGGTCATCGAAACACGGCAAAATAAAAACTCTCAACTTGGTATACGCTACTTTTATTAAAAACAAAAATAAAACGTAACAAAATCGAGAACTAACAAAACTAGATTCAACATGACACCTATTCCCCGGCAACGGCGCCACTTTTGTTGGGGAGATTTTGCATCAATAAAACAAAAGAAAATTTATAACCCTAACTACCATGCAAAACTAACTCCTAACCGACCAAAACATCGGGTTGTTGCTAGTAAAGCGTAATGAGTAAGGGGTCGATCCTCAGGGAAAAGGTATGTAGAATCTAATTTCACTAATTCCTTTCAATTGTTACTTAGGAAAAACGAATAAACGAAAGAACAAATAAAATAAACGAAAGAGCAATTAAAATAAATCTAACCTACGAAATAAAATAACACAACCTAAACTAAACTAAAGATACATGGGATCAAACATAAGCACAAACCAAGTGATTTCAATCCTAGTTCATCTCATGATTTTAATTCAAATTGTGGTTTCACCTTTACACGAGATACAAATCCCTAATTCCTTAGTGAATTTAATCTCAAGCTACGGATTCCTAATTCCTTAGTAAATCCAATTTATCAATCTCTCATCTTCCGAATGTTGAGACGATTTTCATACAACACTCGGTGTAGATTCGTGTTAACTCTCGTATTTTAGAATCTAACAACCTAGATAATTAATCGATTAACTTGTCATCATTAACGATTAAAAATCCTATCTTTCTATGGTGATCTAACGTTACTCAACTTCCGTATGTTGTAACTATCAATCGTAAACGATCTCCCGATTCAATTCACACATAGCATCATAATCATAAAAAGATACAAAATAAATTAAAGATCATGAAAATAAACTAGAGATTGAATAAATTAAAAAGAGATTAAACTCACAAGGTTTGGTACATGGATGAACTCATGAATCAACGAACGGAAGAAAAACTACATCTAATCTAACCCGGATCACCCGAGCACAAGGCTCGGGTGACCGGCCTTGATCGCCAAGTTGCCGCCTAATCTTGCAATTTACGGCCGGAATAATGTGATGTATCAATTATTGGATATCCCCAAATAGGGTTGCATGCGGCTTATATATATATATATATGCAAAAGAGAGGCGGCTGAGGCAATATGGCGGTGGCGGCTGTAATTAAATCCTTTTCCAATTAGGATTTGGAGTATGTCGGCTACTCAATGCATGAATTTAGGAATGAAACTTCTAAAATTCATATCTTGAGTTGTAGACCTCCAAAAATTATGATCCGAATGTCATAATTAAGATTTCGGAAAACTCTACAACTTTCATTAAGGACTCTTCTTCAGAAAACGCCTTTTTGATAAGCCCGTCGTATTACGAGTATATTACGACATTTTCCAGTAGTTTCAGCAACAGCATCCAAACTTGTAACGCTCATATCTCGGGCCTCGTAAGTCGGAATGAAGTGATTCAAAATCCTGTAGAATCCTCTCTTCAAGCCCTACAAATATTCTCTTGAGGTCGAGAGTCAAATCGGTTGTTATCATATCAAGAACTGCGTCGAAAGTTCGGCTGCTTGAAAGCTTCATTCCAAGCTTTATCTCCATCTTCCTTCCATTTCACTTCTCTTCCATGCAAAACCTCATCATTTAATCCTCTTGCATGCCAAAATATGTATCTATAACATAGGAAAATATACCAAGGCGTAACACAATCCCAAAATAACATAAAATCCCAATTTAAGCACATAAATCGTTACATTTTGCAATTAACCTATTAAAAACACCATTTACTCAATTAATCGATTATAAGCTCGAATTCTATGATAAACATAAGATTATGGGGAATATTGACGTAAAATATATCATTAAAAACACTACAAATTGACCCTGAACAATGAGCCCTGTGTTTAGAAGATGGTTAGTGGGAGTGCCATTGTGTTATTAGTGCTTTATGTAGATGACATATTGCTCATAGGGAATGATGTGCCAATGTTACAATCAGTCAAAGCTTGGTTATCCAAGAACTTCTCAATGAAGGACTTGGGTGATGCACCTATATTCTAGGAATAAAGATCTATAGAGATAGATCTAAAAGGTCGCTTGGTCCGTCGCAATCCACCTATATAGACAAGATGCCGAAGAGATTCAAGATTGAGCGATCCAAGAAAGGATTGCCGCCCATGTCACATGGGGTCTACCCGTCGAAGGGAATGAGTTCTAAGACAGAGGAGGAAAGGGCACAAATGAGTAAAGTCCCTTATGCTTCAGCAATCGGGTCTATCATGTATGCCATGTTGTGCACAAGACCAGATGTCTCATACCCTCTTAGTATGACTAGTAGGTACCAGTCCGATCCAGGTGATGGTCACTGGATTGCTGTTAAGAATATCCTAAAGTACTTGAGACGTACTAGGGATATGTTCCTGGTTTTTGGGAATGATGATTTAGTATTACGAGGTTACACGGATGCCGCTTCCAACCGACAAGGATGACTTCAAGTCACAATCTGGATTTGTTTTCACGCTAAACGGCGGAGCGAAGAGCCGGGAAGAGTTCCAAGCGGGAGACTACCGCGGACTCTACAACGGAAGCCGAATACATAGCAGCCTCGGAGGCGGCAAAGGAAGCGCTTTGGATGAAAAAGTTCATTACCGAACTTGGTGTGGTTCCCTCCATCAAGGTCCAAGTGCCTCTCCGTACCGTGATAATAATGGAGCGATATCTCGATCAAAGGAACCAAGGTCTCATCGAAGTCCAAACATGTGCTACGGCGCTATCACTTGATTAGAGAGATAGTAGATAGAGGAGATGTAAAGATAGAGAAAGTCCACACGGATGATAACATAGCGATCCGTTAACCAAGGCATTGTCTCAAGCTAAGCATGAGAAACATGTTCACTTGCACGGGCTTAGGCATATGGGTGATTGGCTTTAGGCCAAGTGGGAGATTGTTGGAAAGGTGTCCTAAACCCAATCGGGTTGGACCGGATCCGACCGGGTCGGGTCATTTACAAGCCTATTTAGTTCATGTAATAACTTTATTATGATTAATAAAAGCACTTATGTTATTATATATTGTTTGTCTTCATATTATTTGTTGTATATATATAGTAACGTCCCTAGTATCAATCATGATAGAGAAACCATGATAGTGATTATGGTTGATGAGATCTCTAATCACTATAAAAAGGTTGGTACTTAAATGTCTCTAGTCTTATATATTATCAAATGGGACATTGATAGTATAATCAGACTAGCACGTATTGGATGTCTTCTATCTTTTAGAAGATAGGGATAGATCTCGTCAATCGAAGTGTAGAGACACTTGGACTGTACGTGGACGTGTATTAGAGAATGCGTACGTTAGACTGACCCACTTACATTAAGTGTCACACTATGTGGCGGTTGTGTAATTATCCTTTTGACCGGAGTCATCATGGCATCACGGTGTGGATTGTCATGCTTTGACACTATTGAGATTTCTCCTAACCACGGGGCGATCATGCGGTAGTGATTGGGTGTGATATTGAAGCATGCGGAGTATACATGATTGGTCGTCCGGGAATCGCGTATCTTATGATTGGGATCGAATATCCGAAATGGCCTTCTTATAAGGAATGTCTAGCTCTCGAGAATCTTTGCAAAGTGGGAGTAAATGTGTTATTCCGAGAGAGCATGATATCCATATTATAAGATACGATCGTTAATGTATAGACACTCGAGATACGATCGTATGGATATTATTACAGCGATAGGATTGTAAGTTACACGGAACTCGATACATGAAAGGTATAATATTGATTTTGACTCTTCCGATGATTGGGGGTCACGGTGTGTTGCTAGACGCTATCCCGTGATCGTTAGGTATGAAGGGCATTTTAGTAAATTGCACTTTGTGTCTACGGCCAACATATTCGGAAGCCTATCGGGTCACACACATATGAACATCGAGTCGGATTAAAATGCGGTTATAGTTGATAACCAAATAAGGAAAGTTTATCTCTAGTCTATAAAGGTTATAGTGGTAAATTAATATGGTGGTATTTATTTATTATGAATAAATAAAATACAAGATATTAATTATATACAAATTAGATTAATTAAAGAATATTCCGGAAGTCAATTAGTTGACTAATGGGGCGCCATTCTTGAGTGTGTAAGATACACTTGGATTGTGCACTTTAATTAATAAGATTGCCATAATATTAATATAAGATATTAATTGATTTTGAAAAAAAATAGATTTATGGTAATAAGATAATTATAATCAATATATGATATTGGCAAAATAAATTATAATTAAAGAGATAAATCAATCTAGTTGATTTTCCTTATTTTATTGGGAAAATGTTTTCTTCTCCTCCACACATCATATGGGGCGCCACCTCCTCTATAAAAAGGAAAGTGGGTGTCAAGCTCTTTTGCACAACACAATTGCAAGAGTTCATAATTCTTGTGTAAAATAGAGAGCTATCCATAGTGAGTTTGTGAGGGAAGAAAAGCTCCGGTCTAGCAGCCGGAGTTTTTCCGATAGCAATCCAAGGAGGATTCCGGCAAGGGGTTCGTGTGGATTAGCGATAGAGGCCGGACGCGTGGACGGCTTGCGCATTGAACTACTCTCCGTTGGCGGTCAAAGCGACGATCTTATAGATCATCTGAGGTATAAACGTCAAACTACTTAACGTGTTTATTGCATTAAACGAAGAACGATCTAGAAAAGGAAATCAAATTTTAAATTCCGCTGCGTTAAACTAGTGATTTCCTAACAGCCCAACCATAGCCGGCCCCACCATATTATCCCTCCAATCCCGAGTGGATTGCCGACACGGGAGCCTCTCATCACTTCACAAATGAATTCAACAATCTGAATCTCTCATACGAGCCTTATGATGGTCCCGATAAATGTCATGTTGGTGACGGCACAGGTTTAACTATTTCTCATTCCGGTTCTGCGTCTTTTTCCTCGCCTTCGCATACTTATATTTTACATAATGTTCTCGTTTCCCCCTCCCTTAAACAAAATTTATTATCTGTCCGTCAATTTACCAATGATAATTCCGTTTATTTTGAATTTCACAAAAATTACTTTCTTGTGAAGGACTACTAGGACCGCGTCCATCATAGGGGACATGTCAAAGATGGACTTTATCGCTTTTCCACCTCCGCCTCCCAATCTCCAGCTCAAGCTCTTGCCGTCACCACCAGTCCTTCTACCACCTGGCATCAACGTCTTGGACACTGCTCTTTTTCCGTGCTTCGTCAAGTTTTAGGCCATTTATCTGTTTCTATTTCGAATAAATCACCCACCACTGTGTGTGCACCGTGTCAATTTGCTAAAAGTCATCGTCAACCATTATCTGTTTCTGAATTTACTTCTTCTGCGCCTTTGGATTTAATTATTCTGATGTTTGGGGTCCGTGTACCGAAACCTCTATTTATGGATCTCGTTATTATGTCAGTTTTGTTGACGATTTTACAAAAAAATTATGGCTTTTTCCCCGTAAACGCATATCTGATGTTGAATCTGTCTTTCACGATTTTCTAAGTATGATCGAACGCCAATTTAATACTAAATTAAAGGCCCTCCAAACCGATTGGGGTGGTGAATATCGCAACCTCACCCACTTCCTTACATCCCTTGGTATAATTCATCGCTTATCATGTCCCTACACTCACGAACAAGTCGGCGCTGTCGAAAGGCATCACCGTCAAATAGTTGAGGCCGGCCTCGCCCTTCTCGCCCAATCCCATCTTCCCTTACCTTATTGGGAAGACGCTTTCCTCACTGCCACGTACATCATTAACCGCCTTCCCACGTGTGTCCTGAACAATAAAAGTCCCTATGAAATGGTTTTTGGTCGTTCCCCAGATTACTCATTCCTCCGTGTCTTCAGTTGTGCATGCTGGCCACATCTCCGTACCTATATCCACAATAAAACCGACTTCCACTCCAAGACATGTGTTTTCCTAGGTTACAGCCCATCCCATCATGGATATAAGTGTCTTGACTTATCCACTGGTTGTGTTTACATCGCTCGCCACGTGATCTTTGACAAAACATCCTTCCCATATACTCCTTCATCCACCACTATCACACATCAGAACATTCTAGTTCCCTTACCGGCATCCTTATCACCACCCCTCACTCACCAGCCAACTCCTTCGGCCGTACCTACTCCTTCCGAATCTCCTGCTCCTGCACCTACCTCACCCCCATCGGCCTCCCCACCCCCTCCACCACCCTGCCCACCCCATCCCATGGTCACCCGTACCAAAATAAATTCTCTAAAACCTACCCAGATGATTGATTACATACGTTATCCCATCTCTCGGGCTCTTCTCACCTCTGCCTCTACCTCGGATCCTACCTCTTATATTGAAGCCTCCAAACATGCTATTTGATGTAATGCTATGAGAGAGGAGATCAATGCTCTTTTACGTACTAACACATGGGATCTTGTGCCTTTTCGGTCTCATATGAATATTGTAGGTAACAAATGGGTGTATCGCACTAAACATCACGCGGATGGGAGTTTTGAATGCCATAAATCCTGGCTAGTTGCCAAAGGGTTTCATCAAACCGAGGGTGTAGATTTCACGGACACATTTAGCCCGGTGGTTAAACCTGTTACTATTCGATTACTTCTTGCACTTGCTGTCTCCCAGGGTTGGTCCCTTCGCCAGGTTGACATTCAAAATGCGTTCCTTCATGGTCATCTAAACGAACATGTCTACATGCAACAGCCACAGGGCTTCGTTCATCCTGACTATCCCGATTATGTGTGTCGCTTGAATCGCAATCTCTATGGGCTTCGTCAGGCACCTCACGCTTGGTTTTCTCGGCTCACTGAGGTTCTGACAAAGTTCGGGTTCACTGCCTCCAAGGCTGACACCTCACTCTTTATTTATTCATGTGGTGGTCATCGCATCTATCTGCTTATCTATGTTGATGATGTCATTATTACAGGTACCTCTTCCTCTCTTATTACGCAGGTTATTACGTATCTGGGCTCATAATTTCCGGTTAAGGACCTTGGCACCTTATCTTATTTCTTGGGGATTGAGGCACTTCCTACGCCCGACGGCCTATATCTTACTCAAACAAAATATATTCTTCAGCTTCTTCAGCGCGCTAGCATGGATAAGCCAAGCCCTGCCTTACACCTATGTCTGCTTCGACTCGCATTTCTGCTGGCTTTGCTTCCCCCTTTGCCGACCCATCTCTTTATCATACGGTGGTTGGTGGCCTTTAATACCTCGGTTTCACGCGCCCGGACATTGACTTTGCTGTCCACACAGTAAGCAAGTATATGCATTCCCCGACTGATGATCACTGGCTAGCTGTTAAGCGTATCTTGCTCTATCTCAAGCATACCATCTCGGATGGACTTTTCCTTTCAAGACACTCCCCTATGCTGCTTCAGGCATACTCTGATTCTGACTAGGTTGCGGACCCCGACAACCGTCGCTCTATTGGTGCCTACTACATTTTTCTAGGCAATAATCTTATCAGCTAGCGATCTAAACAGCATGTCACGGTGTCCAAAAGTAGTACAGAAGTGGAATATAAGACACTCTCCAACACTGCTGTTGAGGTTCAGTGTCTTTGCAGCTTATTGTCTGAGATGCGCATTACTTTTCCCTCGTGCCCCACCTTATGGTGCGATAATATTGGGGCCACGTACCTTGCTCACAACCCGGTTTTCCACGTGCGCACTAAGCATATTGAAATTGATTTCCACCACATTCATGAATTGGTTGCCTCCAAGCGGTTGTCTATCTTTCCTCAGTTCAAAAGATCAACTTGCCGATCTTCTCACCAAACCGTTTGCTCGTCCGCGGTTCGACCTTCTCAAGGCCAATCTCCGTGTCCAGCCACTACCCACGGGATTGCGGAGGCGTGTTGAGGATATGATTAATACCGAATAATCATTTGAATTTATGTTTAAATCATTTGTATTTATCTAGTATTTGTAGGACAAGTTATGTGATCCTATATAAACACTATTGTACTACAATTATAATTAATGAAAAATATGTTACGATCCTAATTACAATAGTATATATATATATATATATATATTCATTACAGTCGTTCTACCCGTTGCACCCTACTTACTGGTGCACGGTGCACCATGTCGTTTTCACTGAATTAACCTTGTGAAAACTGATTCTAGAGCCAAGAATTGACTCAGCGGAAAGTCGGTTATTGGCTCTAAAATCGACTTTCACATGGTCGATTCTACGGTGATGGACAGGTAGTATGGTACGCCGATAAAATCATTGTGGTGCATACAAAGCCCCCTAATATACACACACGTTTTTAGCATGTGAAGCATTTAACCCCTGTGGCTTTTTATTATATGGCTTGCCTTCACAGAGTTTGCAACAAACACTAAAACATAATTATGCTCATTTAACTAATTGGATCCCCACCGAATTCTGACTTGTCAGCTTTTGAAAAATCGTATGGTTATGGTTATAATTATTTTTCTTGTGTGTGTTTGGTTCAACATGTTTTGTTCTTCGACCACAAGCCGACCATAAGAAATTGTCATCACGGTTTGCTTTGTGTCCTGGATATGGTTGTCAACAAGGATATCGTAGTTTCGATCTAGTTAGTTAGAAGTTGTATGTATCTTGTCATGTTGTGTTTCTTGAGCATATTCCATACTCTTCGATCCTTGCTAGTTCTCATAACATGTCCAATTCGGATCTTATCCGCATGGATCCTTTCATTTTTGACTCTGAGGAGACACCATCCTAAGCCCCTACTCCTCTTTGGATATTAGTACTTTGGGTCCAGCAACATCTTCTTCGCATCCTCATTCTCCTACACCTATTTCATCATCTTCTGGGGCTACAGACCCCATTCCATTGCATCGGTCTACACGTATTGCTCGTCTATCAGACTTTTCAAATTCGTGTTAATCTAGCTGTTTTGTTTTGTTTGTGGCTTCTATTCACTGTCTTTCAAGGCCCACGTCTTATAAAGAGGTTGTGGGTTCACTTTGGCAGGATGCTATATTGAGGAACTAACTTCTCTACTCTACATCAGACACGTACTTGGGATTTAGTCCATTTGCCACTAGAAAAACGTGCTATTAGTTGTCACTGGGTTTATAAAATTAAAACTAAATCTGATTGATTCATTGACATATACAAAGTCCGGCCTGTTGCCAATGGAAATTCTCAGAAGTATGGATTGGTTAATGAAGAGACGTTTGCCCCTGTTGCGAAAATGACTAATGTTTGTAGTTTGGTTGTAGTTGCTTCTATTTGTCAATGGAAGATATCCCAGATGGATGTCAAAAAAGATTTTCTTAATGAAGATCTTCGCGAAGAATTCTGTATGATGCCCTTACCTAGTGTTCATCACCAACCATGAGAAGTTTGTCTGCTTAGAAAAACTCTTTATGGTCTCAAGCAAGCCCCACATGCTTGGTTTGAAAAATTCTCTACGGCGATCGCTTCGCTTGGTTTTTGTTCTAGTCATCATGATTCTGCATTATTCATCAAGCGTATCAGTGATGGTTGTATTATGTTGTCTTTATATGTTGATGATATGATTATTACAGGTGGTGATTTTGATGGTATTGCGTCGTGGTAGTCTTAGATGGCTCGTTGCTTTGCAATGAAAAGATTGGGGTTGGTATGTTATCTTATGGTTGGGGTTGATGTTTTCTTTGAACGTGCACTCCTTACGGATAATAAAGTTGTTGATACTCCTCTTGAAAAAAAATGCAAGTTACTCCATGTCTGATGGTACTCATCTGCCAGATCCTGGGTTATATCGTACCATTGTTGGCAGTTTGGTTTATCTCACAGTCACTCGTCCAGAAATTGTGAATGTTGTGCATGTAGTTAGTCAGTTTGTTACATCACATGCTACAGTGCATTGGGCTAATGTTCTTCGTATCTCAGATATCCTCAGGGCACTCAGTTTTAGAGTCTTTTATTACCCTTTAATTCTTCCTTGGAGTATCGTGCTTACTCGGATGCTGATTAGGCATGAAGTTCTACGGATTGCAAGTCTACTACTAGCTTCTGTATTTTTCTTGGTGATTCTCTTATTTCGTGGAAGAGCATTAATCAAAATGTTTCAAAGTCTTCAATAGAGGCGGAGTGTCAAGATGTCACACAAATGCCTATTCCATTATTCAGTGATGATATATATACATTACACTACATATTTCAACTTCATCGATACAAATACACTTTTAACACAGTTGATTATATTATAACTCATATCGATCAATGAGTCATATTCTGAAAAACCATGATCAATCAGATCATCATTAATAAATAAATCAATAATTTGCATAGGAATCTAGCTGATATTTTGGGCTACTACGATGATCAATCAGATCATCATCAATGTGTAGGGGTTTAATCATATATGGTGGTCCCCAGCTATATAACCATAAATTCCATGGCAGAAGTAGGATGTGAATTGTGGTGAGTGGAAGCTTTAGACCGTTCATATTATTGTCTTGAAAAGGAAACAATTAAATAGCACCTTTCTTCAACCATTTTTGTACTGTTACTATTAATATGCAAGCCGTTAACTTTGTTCACTCTGTACCTACCTTCTAATTGGGTAATTCTTCTATGATGAGGATATTTGTGGAGTAAGTGACGTTGATGATTTTGATCCACACAGTTTCATCTTAAATTCAAACTGCGTGGTTCAGAATCATCCACGTGTATCCACGGTGTAAATGGAGTGATTAGGGAACCCTTCTAATTCACTTTCATGTTGTTAACACCAACCCCAATGATATTACTCAAAATATAATATTCATTTAGTTTCTATTTAACTGTCGCAGTTGTCAAAAACACACATATTAAGTAGATTGGTTAATGTTTTGATTTAACATCAAAATTACAATGACACCCTTTAAATATAATTAATGCAGTGTTGTTTTCAATCTCTCACCTCTTAATAAATAAGAGTAAATGTAGACAAATACCATTAAAAAATGTTTTGAAAATATAACTACGACAGATAAGAATGAATTTTTATTTTTTACAACTATAATAGTTAAATAAAAACGGAAGGAGTAAGTTAATACATAGGCTCGTTTCATTGCAGCGTTTGAAATGTTAAAAAAATGGAATGAAGCAAATCTCACACCCCACCCCACCAGACCCTACACCACCACACCCTACCTCTCCACCCATAGTGTCTTATCTTCCCTACCACCCAACCTACCCATCTACTCTCCTGCTTAACCCGAACCTACACTACCTTATTAACTACCCTACATTATCCTACCCACCACCCGTTATTATCTTACCCTGTCATACTTCATCATATCTTATTTTACTCCACCTACCTTATTCATGCATCCACCTTACCAAATTCAACCTTACTCCACCACTCATCCTAGACCTTACCACCCATCTTACCCAACCTAACCCGACCCCACCTAACCTATTATAACATGCTTAACCCTCTTACCATAACACACCACCCTACATTACCCCACCTCATCACCTACCCTACTTCACCTCACCTCATTTCACCACCCACACTATCTCATCTTACTCCCATCCTCTAATACATGTTTTGTCGATTTTCATTTCATTTCATCTATTTTTTTAAAGTAATGAAATTCGTCATTTTTCATTCGATGGAAATAAAATTTCATTTCACTTCACTAATTTTACCTCACTTACCCTATTAAAGAATCCACCATGCCAAACCCACCCTAGACCCTATCCATCTCCACACCTAACCCGACCCCTCCTAACCTATTTTAACCTCTACATCATCATCCTACCAGAACATACCCACCCTACATTACTTTAGCTCACCACCCACCATACCTCGTTTTACTCTTACCCACCATCCGTCTGATTTGTTGATTTTCACTCTATTCCTTTTATTTTTGGATCTTCCATTTCATTTTCACTTAACAATCAACAAAAAGAGAGTAATATGAGGAGGGAAAAAAATGCGTCGGTGAAGGAAGCTGTAATATGAGGAGGGAAAAAAAAAATGCGTCGGTGAAGGAAGCTTCTTCTCTCCAGTAGGACTAGGTCAGCGTGATAAATGTTGTAGCACATTTATGGACGTGCCAGCCCACTTGCTATAGGCTATTTGGAAATCCCATTTTATTTCCCCAAAATTTTAGTTGCTACTACCCATACTTCCTACAATAAATTTACTCTTCTCCTAAATTTGATGTTCTAAGCATTTAATGACTAATTCTAGATCTTAGGACTGTGTCGAAACATGTTTATGTGCACACGTGCACTTCTTCATTGGTGTTTGGGATGGTTGTTTTTTTTTGTTTTTTTTGTTTTTTTTTTTTTTTTGAAGAAAACAAATACAGAAGTAAAATTACTAAGCCGAGACAAACAGTTCTGGGCCAAACAACCCAGAGCAGTAACGTACTTCGAAAGCTGAGTAAAGCACTGAACGTAAGTCAAACAATCACTCTCCACTATTAGAGCAATCGCGCAGCTTCCACCAGTGCCAATAAAATAGCCCGTAACTCCATAAATTCGACAGCAGCTCATGGATCAAAGTGATACGCGAAAGATGCCAACACAACGCCTTAATGATCCCTGAACAGAATGCCAACACATGCTCTTGAATCCATCACATATACATCCACATTACATTTACCACCCACTCAACCGGCTTCTCCAATCTATTCGCAAATTTCCGCCATGGCTGATGCACACGGAATGCCCCCAAAGCATCCACATACTTGCTTGATGCTGCAAAAGAATGTGCGCGGATCGCAAAGACGCGCACAACCTGACCCTCGAAAACAGCAGAACACCGAGCCTTCTGGATACCCCAAGTTTGATTAATTGAAAAAGTAAAGAACAGCCATTGAAGGCAAGAAAAGAAAGCTTGAAGAAGAAGATAATGTATTCTTAGTCTTGCTCATTCACAGCATACATCAAGATAATATAATCTAGTAGATAGATTATGTTTGCACACACCCCAAGGACTAACAAACTAGTACACTTATATTAAAGAGATTAATCTACCCCGTATCCATTATTACTACTAATACCTTTAGCATTTTCACCCCCTCTCAAACTAACATGTGGTACAACTACATTTAGTTTGTCCCTGAATCTGCAGAAATTTGTAATGGGTAAGGGTTTAGTAAACACATCTGCAATCTGAGCTGTTGATGGTATATAACAAACTTTTAGCTTCTTCTCAAAAACCAGATTTCTGATGAAGTGCACATCCACTTCAATGTGCTTAGTCCTAGCATAGTAAACTGGATTTTGAGCTAGGGACGTTGCCCCAGTATTATCACACCACAATGTAGGAATAGCAGGTAATTCAAACTTGATCTCCCCCAGCATTTGCGGAATCCACTGAATCTCTGAACCTAGGTTGGATAGAGCTCTATATTCTGACTCACAGCTTGATTTTGCCAACACTGACTGCTTTTTGGAGCTCCATGTAATTAAGGATTTGCCTAAATAGACTCAGTATCCCCCTGTAGACTTCCTGTCAGCAGGGCAAGTAGCCCAGTTTGCATCAGTAAACCCCTGCAACTCCAGATTCTTGCTGGGAATGAAATGCAAGCCTTGTCTTCATGTGCCTTGCACAAATCTGAGAAGCCTCTTTAATGCCTGCCAGTGTTCAGTGTAAGGTTCCTGCATGAACTGTTAACAGCATATGCAATATCAGGTCTGGTCAGAGTCAGGTATTGCAGTGCACCTATAGCACTTCTGTATAATCCTGGATTAACCAAAGGCTGACCTTGTTTAGGAACAAGATGCTTCCCAGCAACCATAGGGGTAGGACAAGGTTTCAGATACTACAAATTTAATCTTTTCAGCAACTGGGATGCATAGTAGGTTTGAGTTAAGTACAGACCTGTGTCATCTCTTGTGACTTACATCCCTAGAAAATGTAAGACTTGTCCCAGATCATTAAGAGAAAACTTAGAATCCAGAAGTTTGATAAATTTATGTATCAGTTTTGTGGAATTACCTGTAGGAAGGATATCATCTACATAAACAAGAACAAACAGAATTTTGCCATCAAGTCTGAACATAAACAAAGAAGTATCACACACAGATTGTGTGAATCCCCAGCTCAGCAACTGAGTTCTTAGAGCATCAAACCAAGCCCTAGGGGATTGTTTCAAACCATACAAAGCTTATTGAGCTTGCACACCAAATGAGGTTTTCCAGCCTCTATAAATCCTTCAGGTTGTTCCATATAGGGGTCCAGTGAGAAAAGCATTGTTTATGTCAATCTGATTTATAGGCCAGTTCATGGACACTGCCAATGTCAGCATGATTCTGATGGTTGAGGATTTGGAAACAGGACTGAAAGTTTCATTATAATCTATCCCATAATTCTGACTATATCCCTTAGCCACCAGTCTTGCTTTATGTTTTAAGATGGTACCATCAGGTTTGAGTTTGAGTTTGAAGATCCATCTATTGCCAACCACACTTTGACCTGGTGGTAAGCAAACTAAATCCCATGTCTTGTTAGGTAACAAGGCCCTGTATTCTTTGAGCATAGCTTCTTTCCATTATGAACTCTGCATAGCCTCATTCACACTAACTGGCTCAACAGGAAAGGAGTGAGCACTTGCAATAGCAACAGAGTAGACTTTAGGTTTATAAATGCCACTCTTAGATCTAGTTTGCATAGGATGAGAGGTATGATGAACAACTGGTGGTGCAGTACTAGGTGGTGAAGGACTAGATGAGGCACTACTCAAGGTGTTTGATGAAGATGCACTTTCAGTGTTTAGTGGAGATGCATTATCAATGTTTTGTCTCAGTGATAAATTATGCACAGGACTATGAGTAGGTGTCTGTGAGATAGTGTACATTGAAGTATAATCAGTATCAATAGCAGGTGAGTAATTACAACTTGGACTTACCTAATCAGTGACAGGTGTAGCAGCAACAATGTCTTCCTCAGGCAATCTGCTCAGGATGTCTGTAGTACCCCCCATCTGGCTGAGATATTGCCAAGGTAAAGGAGGAAGAAGGGAGAGAAGGATCAACTAGAACCTGTGTGGATGGACCCTGAGTAAAGCCATGCTCAAAGGGAAAAAGAGTTTCATCAAACACAACATTGTTGGATATGTAAACCCTACCAGTATCATCCATACATATATATCATTTATGGAAAGGACTGAGACCAAGATTCACACATCTTTTAGTGTGAAATTGAAATTTATGGGACTGATATGGTCTAAGGTTGGGATAAACAGCACAACCAAACACTCTGAAGTTAGCATAGGTAGGTTTAACATGAAGAAGACATTCTACAGGAGATTTATGTTGTAGAACAGGTGTAGGAAGACTATTGATAAGTTGGACACTGGCCTGAAAACTGTACCACCAATACCTTAAAGGCATGCTTGCTTGAGCCAGGAGAGTCAATCCTGTCTCAACAATATGTCTGTGTTTCCTTTCTGCCCTACCATGTTGAGCATGATCATGGGGGCAAGGATGTCTAAAACTTATACCTTCAGCATCAAGATAGGTCTGAAGAATCCTATAGTCACCTCTCCAGTCTGATTGCAGACACTTAATCTTAGTTGAAAACTGAGTTTCAACAAGAGCCCTAAATTTCTGAAAAGCATTAAAAGTATCAGACTTAGACTTTAATGGATAAATCCATGTAAACCTAGAATGATCATCTATAAAGTGCACATAATAGGAGTACCCTTCTACAGACTTAACAGGTGCAGGCCCCATAAATCAGTGTGAACAAGATCAAATTTGGCTTTAGCATGAGAATTAGACACAGGGTGGAACAAATTATGACTTTTCCCAAACTGACAGGATTCACAGAAAGACAAATTACCAGAGAGTTTAACATTACAACCATTCAAAATAAAAGTCAGAATTTGACTGGAAGGGTGGCCTAATCTCCTGTGCCAGGTATCAGGATTCACATCAGACTTATTACAATTCATAGGATGGTTAGAAGCATGAAAATAGACAGCCAAAGATTTGGAGTGAAGGGAGTTCAGTTGGCAATCTTCAAGAGGCATTGCTATCTTGTACAGACCATCCTTCAACTGACCTCTGAGAAGCATTGTCCCTGTGGCTTTGTCCCTCACAACACAAGACAAGCCATCAAACTCAACAAAAATAGGATTATCTGAAATCAATTTAGAGATGCTCAAAATATTTTTGGTAATTTGTGGTACATGAAGGACAATATTCAAATGCGAGTGTCTATATGGAGTGTGCAACACAGTGTGGCCAATGCTAGCTATTGCAAGACTTTCACCATTTCCTAAAACAAGAGCTTCTTTACCATTATATCTACTATCAATACTCATATTACCTGCTTCTGAAGTTACATGGTTGGTAGCACCACTATCCATGTACCAAGAATGATCTGAGACAGTGTTTGGGGTAGCAACAAAAGCTGATATCTGTTTGGGACTTCCAGTTTGAGCATTGTTGTTAGTAGGTCCCTGAAAATCATGCTCAAACATGTGCCAGCAATCAACAACAGTATGACCAGTTTTGCCACACAACTGACATGTAGGCCTGTTGCCACTAGCATTTCTACCACCAGACCTACCTCCCCTGTTGCTTCTTCCACCTCTAGATCCCCCTCTACCTCTATAGTTATTCTGACCATTGTTGGAATTTGGCCTGGCATTATACCTGTTTCCTGAACCAACACCCTGTAAGTAAGAAGCCAGATTTGCTGTGAGATGTGTTTGATTGCCTATAGCAGTAACATGGGGATTGAATCTAGCTAAGAGTCTTTCATGTGTTAAAAGCTGAGATTGAACTTCAGGCCAAGTAAGGTATCCTACCCTAGAGGTGATGTTTACTATTACTGCCTCATAATCCTTGTCCAGACCTCCTAGAACAGCCAATATTAATTCAGACTTAGACATGGGGTATCCAGCAGCAGTTAGGCTGTCACTGTAAGACTTCATCTGAGCAAGATAATCACTCATCGATTTTGAACCTTTTTCAGCTCTAGTTAAAGCACTTTTAAACTCAAGCATCCTAGCTTCCGATTGACTATTGAACAAAACTTCCAATGTAGACCAGATTTCATGAGAGGTAGAACATCCCATTACCTCAATCAGCGCTTCCTCTGTCATAGAACTGAGTAGCCATCCCATCAAAAGTTGATCAACAGTGTTCCACTCTTCTAGAGCCGGATTTGGAAATGCACTGAACCTACCAAGATCTGAAGGTCTGGATCTGGTTCCAAGAAGGAGATCTTCCATCTTATGTCCTCTAACAATGGGTAAGATGGTGTATTTCCACAACAGATAATTGTCTCTCTTCACTTTCACAGTGAATGTCTGACTGAGATGACCTTGAAAGAGTGAGCTTGCCTACATGTAAGACCCAGGAGATGGTGACCTGAACGGTGAAGAGATCACCGGAAAAGACGATGGAAGAACAGAACTGCTGATTTGAGTGAATGGCATCCCACCAAAAAGCTCTGGTACATGTTTCGCTAAAAGAAAAAAAAATCGTGTAGATTTAATCCGATCCAACCTAATATAATATGTTAATTTTCTTTTTTGATAAAGGCCAAAAAAATTTACTCTAATTGATAAAGGCCCCAATAAAAAATTTTACTTGACCCAAAAAAATAGATATATACAAACAAGTTTTTTTGTTTTGTTTTATGACTTTATCTATATTATTAATTTATTATATATATCTATATTATATTAAAAAAAAACACACACACACAAATAAATAAAACAAACAAAAACAGATAGAACTCATTTTTCACTCCTAAGTTCCGGCCCTCCCTTCCCGCCCCCCTTCGTTTCCCCCCTCCCTACCGCTTGAGTTGTTGATTTTTTTTTTGTTTTTTGTTTTTTGTTTTTTGTTTTCCTTTCCTTCTTTCAATTTCCCATTCATAAATGATAAATTCTATTCTCAAATTCTCAATTGAGAAGAATATGGTTAATGAAATTGACAATTCTACTTTGATTAGTGATTTCGTCTCTAAATGTGTCGCAAGAGCGATCTTGAAATAGTAATATCTAAGTATGCTTTATGTATACGTATGAATTTGATTTTTGTTTCTAAATATGCTAGAAAAGACTACTTTGTAGGCATGTTTTGAGACTATCAATAATGTTAGAAAAATGTGATAAAACAAACAGAATTGAATGATCTCCAAGGCACGTATAAAACGTTTCTTTAAAGAGATGTTTTAAGATCTCTCAGTATTCAATGGAGTACTACTTTAGAGACACAATATGTTTGTACTGATGATGCTTCTAAAAGAACTTCATTATCTTTCACACCGAATGCTGATGTCTCTCAATG
Organism: Gentiana straminea; assembly: GCA_036785695.1. Classification (NCBI taxonomy): domain Eukaryota; kingdom Viridiplantae; phylum Streptophyta; class Magnoliopsida; order Gentianales; family Gentianaceae; genus Gentiana; species Gentiana straminea. Next base: position 2,309,333 of record JAVUPR010000483.1, on the reverse strand, counting down.
TATAGACAACGAAAAGATACCGTCCCTCTTCACGAAAGAACAAACCAGTTCATCTTCAAAGGATGTGTCCCAATGACCATGCACAACCGAAATGATGTGTCCCAATGAAAAATCTCTTCTACGAAATCACGTGTCATTCGCATAGGTTCGTTTAGGTTTCGGGGGCGTTGCCCCCGAGCCCCCACGGGGGGCGCTGCCCCCTCGACCCACCGCAACCTGTCGAACCCCGGTCTTCAGGTTGAACCCCGTTTCTTTTCGGCGACACATGTCGCACTCAGTGTGCAACAACACATTCAAAACAAAAATAAAAACAGACTTTGTGAATAAAATATCTAACAAATAACTTGAATTTTGTACTTACGAATGTTAAAAACGCGATAAGTATGTTATTATAAAAAAAGACAACTTCAACTAAAAGGCCCAATTCGGAGACTTGGTCTTAAGCCCAACAAATGCGAGGGCCGGGTATGTTCACAGCATACATCCAGATAATATAATCTAGTAGATAGATTCTGTTAGCACACACCCCAAGGACTAACAAACTAGTACACTTATATTAAAGAGACTAATCTACCCCTTATCCATTATTACTACTAATACCTTTAGCATTTTCACCCCACAAGAGCCAGACGAATTGCGCCAACCTTGCCGTGCCCTTCTCCTCCCCGAGGCACATAAAGAAGTCACCAAAGGATGAGGAATTAAGATACTTGAATGCCTGACTAAAAGGAGATGCCCTCCGTCCGAAAAAATTGTCATTTTCTTATAGAAGAAAGAAAAAAAGTGGCATATATGTCATACATACTGTTATTTTAACAAGTATTGTTTGTATGCTAATTTTATATTCTAAAACAAAAGTTTATTACGATATAGAAGCATATATGTCTATTAGTAATTAAAGCACAACACGTTAATCAACTTTTTAATCAGTGCGAAAAGAAAAAAAATTGACACTTTTTCTGAAAAGATATAAGCTTTTTGAATAAAACAATTGTGCCATAAAAAAGTCGTTTAAGATAATTAATAGTACATCCAATCATACCTTTATCATAATATTTATTGATTGTATGCTCATTCCATGTCCCCAAAATTAAGGAACAACATTTTAATTAAGTTTTTTAATCAGAAAAAAAAGTTGACACTTATTACGGGACGAAGTTAGAATTTTACCTCCAACTTCAAAAAAAATTGGTTCCATAATTTCACCATCGTTTTCGAGTAAGCTTTGGATTTAATGCTCGTATGAGGGCGGCGGTAATCGTTGGGCGGTCAAAACTGACTGGGATACTACTCTTCCTGGACAGCAACTGAAAAGGTAATGACGAGAGACTCTCTAATAGGGGCATGATAAAGTGGAAGTCCTCGTTACCAGCATCTGTGGAGTGAACATCGCAACTAAAAAATTATCGCGTACTCCACCCGATTATAGGCTTTGGCCCAAACAATCGATCTGCGTTTACCGTGTCATCTATTAACATAATTGAAAAGGTTGCCAACCTATAGGGGTTTTTATTGGTACGACAAATGATCTATTTGTCGTCCCACACCTACCACTACACTACATCAATTTCATAGAATCGACCCTTGTGAAAGTCGAATGTGTAAGGCAACATTCGATCATGTTGCTTGTAAATTCGACTTTCACAAGATCGATTCTACTGTGATGCATAGATAATATAGTACACGTTAGATCGGTTGTGGTACGAATAAAGACCCGTTAAACACACAAGTCTATAGGCGCGAAGAATATGTTTAGATACTATTATATCCTCGAGGAACCCATTACTGCATACTTGAAGTTATTAATTGGGCCTGTGTTACTACATACTTGAAGTTTTTAAAGAGAGTACATTGGGCTGCATGGATTTCATAGGCCCATGTGTCGGGAATTTTAACCGTTCCTTAGGCAAGTTTGGTGGAAGCCGTTTGCATCAACACATAATTTGTCTAATTATAAACCATTTCTTGATACGTATGTGTATACATGTTGTGCTATTTTTTTCTGTATCGTTTCACATTTGTTTGATGTGGCCGATGAGACACTAATACATCCCTCCAAGACATATATTTGTTGTTTTTTCTTTTAGAACCAAGACATACAAATCCACTTAAGTTGTTTAGGAAATGGCTAAATGGTCAAAGCTGAGACACATGGACAAGACTAAGATGTTCTGGGTTCGAGTTATATTCAGGACTTAGCGTGTGAGTTATCTATCGTTTTTTATGAAGAAGAAGAAAAAGAACTTGTTTAGTCCGGACCGGATTAATGTTCACTAATCTATAAGACATGTCCATAATCCAATAACCGAGCTTAACCAAGCCCGTAAATTTTCATTTACTTATTGACTACACATTGAATCTTATTACACTGTAGTATGAGTTAGTTACTTGGAAAAGTAAGAGACAACCGATAGTACCAAAAGAAGTAGAAATCTTATACTCAACCTAACTAAGAACGAAGTCAGAGAAGTAAACAGCTCTATGAATGATGTTATATGGTACGATCTAAAAGGTTTCCAGATAACAGTTAAACAGTGTCATATTAACCACGTAAGTTCAAGTTTTAGTCTTTATCTATTAGGTTTCACCAGATTGACTGCTTTCTTGATGGTTTGAGATTCAATTTCAGCTGTAGTTACAATCTTTCAGACACCATAATGACATGTGACATTTACTAAGTTAAAAATTCGATTGCACGTCTATTTTTTAGCACTACAATGAAATTCGACCTATGTTAAGTCAACCTTAAGTTCAAAAAATTCGATTTCAACCTCTATTAAATCGAATTTAAGTTTAAAATTCAGGGTTGTAAAATCAAAATTTACCCGAAATACGGTGTTTAGGGTAAATAGTTGTGACGGTCAATATAGGGGGAAGTTATTGTGTGGTGAGAAAATTTGAGGTGAAATAACGGATAAAACGATCAGAACCACGCAGTTTAAATACAGAATGAGAGTGTGTGGTGTGTGATGTGCCACACGGTGTCTCCACACCGTGTGGAAACACCACACAATAACCTCCCGAATATAGGGTGCCTGAAAAGAAAGGGTTTTGCCACTCTTATCTTCTCGGTCACTAGAATTCATACCCAACTGGGGATTCTGCTTCAATCCAATTATTTTCTGAAACATCTGAAAATGGCTATGTCCTTGGGGGTTTTGAATGGGTTTTTGGCAGGCGGAACTACTTTTCTGACCAATAAAGCACATCCAGGCGTTGTTCTTTTGCCTGCCGCCTCCGCCGCCGCCGTTCCTGCAAAGCGTCGCACTGTTCGTTTGTTGACTTCAGCAACAGCGGCAAAGCCGGTGGCTTCAGAGACCAAGAAGCGTGAGCCAAGTGGCATCATGAAGCCTCGCCGAGTTTCTCCTGAAATGCAGTCTTTCCTTGGTGAGTCAGAGATTCCTCGCACCGAAGCCCTCAAGAAGATTTGGGCTTACATCAAACAGCATAATCTTCAGGTGCGCTATTTCATTACTATTGCCCTTGGTTTTCTAATGTGAGGCAATTTTCTAAGAGTATATGTGTATGATATAAATTGTCTGTGCGCAATGTAGCTGGATTCATCTGAATGATTTTTGTGATGCTTGTTTCTGGATGATTAAGAAGAATCTATGCCCCAAGATCTTCATTCTGAGTTAATTGCAAATTTGCAATGTTCTACACCTGCAGTTTTGTAACTATTTGGTTTTGTTTTTGTTTTTCATTTCTGTACTTATCTCAAATGTACTTTGTGTTGTTGGCAAATTGTATAGAAGGTTAGGATTAGTAGCATGTTGAAGTCCATAGATGCATTTGTAAAGTCCTTCACAACTGCTAATAAGTTCACTATAGTATATTAGTTAGGCAACTATGGCAAGAATGAATATTGACCTTTGCCCCCATCTTTTTCATTTATGTATGCTATCTGTCAAAAGGGCAAGCAATACTATAGTTTATAGGTATAGGGTTGTTTTCTATTGGTCATGTTCTGTCTGAATGCCTATGTTGTTTGTTTGAAATGGCAAAAGGGAAGCGTAAAACCTACTGAGGGGCAAGTTACTAATAAGTTCTTACCTCTGCAAGATGCAGCTGCTATTTGGTTTAGGGTGAATTTGTATCAAATTTTGTTGGATGAATGCAATCATTGTGTACTTATTCTGCCTTCTACTTTTGATGTACTTCTTACCTCGTGAATGCTAGCCTATGTATTTGCTAATACTAAGGAACAATGCATTCCCTAAATCTAGTTTAGAAGATTTACGGACTGCTTTTGTTGAAACAAATCCTAGCTGTAGATATGCAATTCTTGTAGAATCCGAGGTCCATAGTTCAAAATTTTGGATGCGGCTGCTATTTGGGGTTTACTGGCTGCTTTTCTTGAAGCAAATTCCAGGTGTAGATATGCAATTCTTGTAGAATCTGAGGTCCATACTTCAAACTTTAAGTAAGAAATAAAAATAACTTTTGAAGGGCCTGTGTGTTTGGTTTTTTCTTGAAGTTCTATGCTTGACAATGGAGCAAGTGTTCTTGTTTGATTAATGCTGTTACTTGTTGAAGTGAATATTCCGATATTTCTAATTGCTTATTGATAAATTTGATAACTTTACCATGTTTAAGGGCTTGTTCTTATCAAGGACTTGACATCCGAAATGTGCATTGTCTATCCAGTAAGATGGTATAACTTCACCTTTCTTTATGGGTTTGTTCTTTTGAATGACTTTTGCTTATTTCATTCTCAGGACCCCGAAAACAAGAAAGTCATCGTCTGTGATGAGCAGCTGAAGAGTATTTTTGCTGGAAAGGATCGTGTTGGATTCCTTGAGATTGCTGGGTTGATAAGTCCTCACTTCTTGAAATGAATCACTAGGTTGAATGGTGGTTATCCATTTTGCGATGTAGGTTCGTTTTGTATATGAGATCTTAGATCGTTCGACTCGAATATTTCACTTTAGTCTAAGTTTGGTGTGCTTATGTATTGCAGCTTTCTGAATTCTAGTTTATCATGTTCACATTTTGAAGATTCTACTTCTGTTTCTGAAAGAAAAAAAATGGCATGTGGGTTTTGGATTGAAATGCTATTAGGGTTAAAAACGTGATTGGTATATTATGTTTTACCTTTTTTTGTCAGTTTTACAGTTATCCATTGTGTTGATGTTTTCAAAAAAATTAATCAGTACTAGTTGACACTGACAGGCATGCGGTTAGTTCCGTCAAACGAATAGAGCCGCTCACGAACAAGCTCGTTTTCGACTTGTTAATATTTATAATCGTCCGTTCATTTTAGCGAACCAAGCTTGAACATGATTATAATCTCGTTTTCTGAACGAACGAACATGAATAAACTTACGAACGTTCGATTATGTTCATAAGCCTACTTATATGGATAAATGAATGTACAATCTAACCCACATGATATGATAAACCAAGTATTAATTTAATAGACACACGAGTTATTTTATATAATACTCGTAGAGTTATTTAAGATGTTGGCATTGGGCATTTCCCAAAATACCACTTTTGAGGTATGTAAATTCCTCAAATACCACTCCATTCCCTAAATACCATTTTTGAGGTATGTAAGTTCCTCAACTGCCACTTTTTTTTATTGATGATTATTTAAAAAAAAATAGGCGAAAATCCCTTGGACTAAATCAAAATTGTATTCTCACAAATAAAGGTTCAAAGTAGTGGTATTCTAACAAATCTCCCGTTTGAACATTGTTTTGAACTTTGTTATTTATTTATTTGGATTTGATTATTGATACTTTAACGAGTCAAATTCGACCCGATCTCGAGCTGGAACACAAAGATACGTGTAGTAAGCCAAACCCGAACACGGGCATTAGCAAATTTTCTTTATAAATGAGATGAGCTTAAACATTTTTTTTGTTCGTTTATTAAACAAACGTTTGTGAACAATGTTGAAACACAGACGAGAAAATTGCACTTGAAGAAAGATAAAACAGAAGCAATCTAACAGTAAAATAAGGCGGAAATTGATAAAACACGGAAACAAAGAGAACACGGTGATTTAACGTGGTTTCCGACGTTGTGCCAACTACTCCACGGGCAGAAAAGGAGATATTTTATTATGCACAGAATTACAAGGTTTTCACAAGTGTGTGAATAACACTTTGAACAGACACACTTTGCATTGATTACAACTTCGGTATTTATAGGCACAAATCCCAAACCCTAACCGCCAAAGATTTTTGTCGGAATTGTCATAAATACCCCATATGTGGACCCCACTCCAGCTGTTATCCACCAGACGAAACTCAGCTTCAAACTGACTTTCTCAGAAAACTCGCTTGTAATCAACAAACTCTGATGTAGAACTCAGCAAACTCAGTTTCCACCAAAAACTCAGTTTCCACCAAAACTCAGTTTCACTTCACAAAACTTAGTTTTAGCTTTCAGATTAGTTCCACCAGTTTTAGAGATCAAGTCACAAAACTTAGCAAATCTCCACCTTGACTTGAACTCTCATTCAACGTCACCAGATTGCATAATTCAGATGTACTTGTACCAGATGCACTCGTCAATGCCAGGATGTACTTGTACCAGACTTCTCCACAGAATCCACTCACCGACTCCGCCCTCAACTGAGTTTCCGGAAAACGGATTATAAGCTTTGAATGTTAAGCAAGTCCAGACACAACTGAAACTTGCTTTGTTGAACTGGTTTAGTAAACATATCAGCAGGATTTTCCTTGGTGCTGATCTTCTTCACTACAACCCTCTTCTCATTTCTCAGAAAATGATGTCTCACATCAATATGCTTGGTTCTCTCATGATGAACCTGATCCTTAGCTAGACAAATTGCACTCAAACTGTCACAATAAATCTCAGCTTGATCCTGATGCAGCCCCAAATCACCGACTAGACCCTTCAACCGATTGCTTCATTGGTCGCTTCCGTAAGAGCCATATACTCGCCTCGCCTGTTGATAAAGCTACCGTTGCTTGCGAGTTGCTTTCCAAATCGACAACCGAATTCCCCAATGTGAAAACAAAACCAGTCATTGATTTTCTACTGTCCACATCACCTGCATAATCAGCATCACAGTATCCTGTGACCAAACTCTGAGTATCACCTCCATAAATGAGACCAACATCAGTTGTACCCCTAAGGTACCCGAACATTCTTTTCACAACCTTTCTAGTGTTCCTTTCCAGGTTGAGCCATAAACCTGCTGACAACACTGACTGCCTGAGCCAAATCAGGCCTAGTGCACACCATGGCATACATCAGACTGACAACTGCACTAGCATAGGGAACTTTTGACATATATTCCTTCTCCTCAGCTGACTGTGAAGCATAAACTGACAAATGAACATTTGACGCCATAGGAGTATCTATTGGCTTTGCAGCAGACATACCATACTTGGCCAAAATCTTCTGTATATAGCCCTGCTGAGATAAAAACAATTTCTTCTGACTTCTATCTCTCCAGATCTCCATCCCTAAGATTTTCTTGGCTGCACCCAAATCTTTCATTTCAAATTCAAGACTAAGAAGATCTTTCGATTCGAATATCGACTTCTCTCTTGCAGCCTATCGGATATCATCCACATACAAAACAAGATAGATGTATGATCCATCTTCCACCGACTATTGTAGACACAACAATTATAAGGACTTCTGCTATAACCCAACCGGATCATGTAACTGTCAAAACTTTTATACCACTGTCTAGGAGCCTGCTTCAATCCGTATAAGGACTTTTTCAGCTTACAAAAAAATGCTTCTTTACCAGGAACTTGAAATCCCTCTGGCTGAGTCATGTATATCTCTTTGTCTACCTCACCATGTAGAAAAGCTGTCTTCACATCTAACTGCTCAAGTTCAAGATCTTGCTGTGCCACCATTGCTAGTAACACTCTGATTGAAGTATGTCTGACTACTGGTGAGAATATCTCATCAAAGTCCACCCCTTCTTTTTTACTGAACCCTCTAGCAACCAAACGTGCCTTATACTTGACTCCTTCTGCCTCAGTCATTCCTTCATTTTTCTTGAATATCCATTTGCATGCAACAACTCTCCTATCAGCTGGATGTTTAACAAGATCCCAAGTCTGATTCTTCAGTAATGACTCCATTTCATCTCCCATGCCAGCAAGCCATTGAGATGACTCAGAACATGTCACTGCTTCCCTGTAAGTAGAAGGTTCAAAACCATCCACCTCTTCTACAACTTGAAGTGCATATCCAGCCAAATCTTCAAACCCATACCTTCTGGGAGGTATCCCAACATTTGATCTTCTAGCTCTGCTGACAGCTATACTTTGCTGACCAATATCGTTTGACGCTCAGCTGACCCATGTTCAGATGACTGGCTTGGATTCGGGTTCGGTTCGAACCAAATCGGATGAAAACTGATCTTGTTCAGCTGAGTGTTGCATCTCAGCTGACTCCACCTGAAGCTCCACCTTACTATCAGTTTTCTCAATTTTAGCACTGGTTTCAGTTTCAGTAATCCTCCCCACTGATGAACTGAGCATAGAATTTTCATCAAAAATTGTATCTCTGCTGAGAATAACTCTGTTTTCTGCTGATGACCAAATTCTATAACCCTTAACTCCATCACCATACCCCACAAACACTCCTTTCTTGGCTCTTGGTTCCGGTTTCCTTCACCGACATGATAGTAAACCGTGCTTCCAAAAACCCTTAGAACCGAGTAATCGGCGAGCTTTCCTGACCACATTTCAACTGGTGTCTTGAAACTGATCCCTGTGTGAGGACTTCTATTGATTAAGTAACAGGCTGTGCTTACAGCTTCTGCCCAAAATCTTCTTGACAAACCAGCATGAGAGAGCATGCATCTTGCTCTCTCCAGAAGAGTTTGATTCATTCTTTCAGCTACACCATTTTGCTGAGGAGTATTCCTGACTGTATGATGTCTGGCAATACCCTCATTTCTGCACAACTCATCAAACTCATTCCAGACCATTATCTGTACGAAGCCTCTTGATCTTCTTCCCCAACTGATTTTCAACTAGAGCCTTCCATTGCATGAAGCTCTTGAATGCCTCACTTTTGTGTTTCATCATCACCACCCAAGTCTTTCTTGAATAGTCGTCTATGAATGACACAAAATATCTGTGACCACCCAATGACTCCACCTTTGATGGCCCCCAACAATCAGAATGAATGTAATCAAGTGATGACTTTGTGTTGTGTATCCCTTTTGAGAATTTGCCCCTATGAAGCTTCCCAAACACACAATGTTCACAAAAGTCCGGATTCTTGACCTTACATCCCCCAAGGAGATCTTTCTGAGAAAGAATCTGCATCCCCCTTTCACCCAGTGACCTAGTCTTATATGCCACGGTTTGTCAACGCGGATCGATGAACTTCGGCGGATGCTACGAAGAAGCGGAGACCCGACACAACTGATCCTTGCAAAATATACAAGGTTCACTACAAGAAAATTGAGTTTTTGTGACGACCAATATTCGTCACATATTCTGTAAATTTCATCACATTTGATTATATGTGACGAAATTCGTGCGTCACAAGAGTCGTCACCTATCATAAGTCACAAAAAGTATTGTGTGACGACTTTATCTTTCTTCACATTTTTTTAGTATATGTGACGAATGTTTCATCACATATTACATTTCATACCTTGTCATTCGGATACACCGGTGACGCCAAAGTCGTCACTTATTGCTCAAATATGTGATGCCGCAAGTTTATCACGTTTTGTACTTGTAAGTGACAAATAATTTATCACTTATTGTGTGATCAAATTACAGCAATTCTGAAATACGTGACCCTCAATTCATGACATAGTCATATGATGCGTGATGAAATCAACGACACAATGTGGATATATGTGATAAAGTCCTCGCTATAGTTCGTCACGTAATCTTATGACAGGTGATGATGAGGTTAGTGTTACCAAATATTTTTATTACGATCTCTATTTTGCAGCATATTATACAAGAACAGTAGGTTAATGATGCGGTCATGTGACGAAGCATTCATAACCAAATGAAAATATCAGGACAACTAAGGCTTTGATAATAAGTAAGATGCACATATCTTCTACAATAATAACATAGTGAAGTATTACACAGTATACTAAGATTTATAAATTCATAACTTGGGAAAATTAAAACTTGTCGATCTGTCAAGTTCTAATAATGCTAGAAGAAAAACATATAAGGGTAAATAATGCATCAATATGATCGTAGTCTAAAAGATCATTACTCTCTTGACCATTGCTTGCCTCACCCAAACCGTTGGCTAGTGTGCACCAAAAATGTCAAAAGATACTTCCCTCGCGTTGTCATTTGTTTCTCGTCCATTTGCATAATCATAAAGTTTGGTTCTAGTTACTTTAAATGATCATGATTTTCACCAACAAAGATCTGCGAACCACAAAAGATTCAATAAATGAGTTGGTAGTTTACATACGTGCAAATGAACCAACACTACAAACACATCTTTCTTTACATCCAAGTGTCTTACCCTTGATTTTTAATTCAGTATTTTACCTTGACACAAATACATAATCATAGCTTCCTCGCCTTTTACCCTTGTTGGGCATGAGCTTCCATATGTCTGCAAAATGAAATAGAAACGAAACTATAACACATTTTACAATGACCCAACATTGTAAGAGTGTGATTTGCAACCATGAAACGAAAATCAGATTGCCTAGATAATTTACAAATTTTATAATATCCTTGGATGGATTTTGAATTGACCAACATGTGTTTTCTATCATATTCAATTGAAAATTTTCAAAGAAAAAATGGCTCTATCTTCATTGTGAAAAAGAAAAAGTTTTTGAAATTCAGTATTACCTAATGTTCCATAGTGATCCTTGGGAGGTGCACACCAAGAACCTTTATACTGCAAGCCCATCCCAACAAAACTACTTCCGCTACACTTGCACTAGAAAATGATGGACGAGAAAATCCAATTAGAAGTCTATCTGAAACCATGTTTTCGGTAGCATTTCGATCAACAAAACAATGAATGATTGTTGTAATGCCTGTTCCGTACTAAAACTCAAGCTGATGGTTAAAATTATGGCAACAATAAGAACCGGGGAACGCCACATTCATTATCTCATGTGCAACAATAGATCTAAATTCCAAAGAGAGAGAGAGAGAGAGAGAGAGAGAGAGAGAGAGAGCATCCAGACAATAACATACCTAGAGAAGGCTTGCTGCCATCGGGCACACAAAAGAGAGAATCCAACCTAATCTCAATTTTCTCTCGACGACTCTTTTGTAACATCATCGAGAGATTCGAAGGTTCGGTTTCCTCTAAATTCTCTTTGGCCACCTCCCATTTTGCTTCATTGACTTCGATCCAAGATTCGGGAAGTTCGCTTTTATTTGTCTCTTCTTTGATTCCCTACGCTTCAAGGACGGGCCGATTCATCGTTCACCACTACATTCTCTTCCTTAGCATCAATAATATCTACGGCTTCGAGGTAGGAACTTCGGTGACTTTTTGTTCTCTTCACTTCCTCAAGAGTTTTTATTCTCGTTGCTTTGAATATTCGGTGGCAACAGAGCTACCCATCACTATTATTCTCATCGACCTTTTCGGTCAAATCATCCTCATTTTTGCGGATCAACATCGATTTTCTCGGCGAGGATATTTGACGAGAATGAATAAAGAACATAGTAAATAGAAAAATGCTAGGCCAACAGTCCAAAGTGCAAGCAATAACCTATATATGACACCACGGGGACCAAAAAATACAGACACGGCACGCGAAAGGAAGGTGAAGAATCAAAACCAACAACATGGAGTAAATAAAAGTACCTCTAATGTACATATTAAGCCATACTTAACAATAATCTTTCAGGAAAAAAACAGATTCTCTACTCTTTCTTTGACCGCGAATGCTGTACAAGGTGCAAAGAGAAAAAGAATAAAAGCAGGATCAGTGAATTTCATATAAGGGCATATATATAACAAATACGTGTACAAAATACTATGTATTAACCATATAACAAATACATGTACAAAATGAATACTATGTGACTCATCTACGCATTAGAACGCATCATGACTTCTAAATTTTTTAAGAAAATAGTCTTTTCATAATTAGTTAGTTATCCTCTACAAGTACAGATCACTTCAAAAACCGAAAATTTCTTATTCAATCAATTATAAAGCATACAGTTTTTCTTTAAAGGATAAAACATAGATTGATTACTAGGAAAATCACATCTGAATCACTTATTTGTGATCGCCGGTCACATATTAGCCAAACAAACGAAACAAAACATAATAAAGTTGAGGAAGATATATTTGGAAAAAGTTACCTGCAATAAATCTTTAAAGTTGCACGATCCCTGTCATGCATCATGTATACAATCCCACATGGCATATTTCGCATGTTGTCGTACCGTATGCTTGGGCAAGTAACCTGAACTAGACTATACCAACAAAAGAATCAAAGACAAACATATTTTTGGTTGGAAGTGACCATTAAAGCCGGACACGTCGGTTTATTAAATAATAACCGTACTTTAAGGCAAGATAACAACTCAGGGTGTATTCATTATAATCAAGGAAAGTTTATGTATGTTAATGTCATGCCATTTGAGAGTAATTGAAGCTTTGCTTAATATCCTCCTTCTACTACTACATACATAATCCAATGGTAATTACAACATATATATACTTTGCGCATTTCTTGGGCCTACTGGGGGAATTGTTGGTTCTCAAATCTATTCAAATGACTGAATATATGAAATTACACTGGCAAGAGCTTTCACTAAATCGTCTTCTGCTTCTCTCATCCCTACCTTCAACTTCCCTAGCCTCGCAGCGATAACAATAACAAATTCATCTTATCTGTAAAAGCCAATACTTTAATTCGAAAAAAAGACTTTCCTCCAAGCCTAGCCCCAAAGCAGCTATGAAGCTACCAAATCCAAATAATTTAGCATCATACCGAGCAACCGATACCCTAATCACACTCTAAAAAAATGCTGTAAATGAGAATTCTCAGGGAAAAAGAGGAATATAATAAGTTTATTCACCTTTCAATTCGTGGTTTTCTTGGGATTTGGACATGGAAGAGACTAGGGATTGCCGCGACGATGTGGAGACCAGACTCTGGAGAGAGGGTTTTCGCGATTTTCCGGGAGAAGCACGAATACGTCCATTTTCTTATGTCGTGGAATTGGTTTATTAACTTTAATCTGTTCCCCCTTCAAAAAAAAAAAAAAAAAAAAAAAAAAAAAAAAAAAACCTTTAATCTGTTCAAAAAGTTACATATCCTTTTTTTTAAGTCACTTCTAGGTTTTTAAACATCATTTAATAAAATACGTGACAATTCATAAATTCCTCACCAATGATAAATAATTTAGGCGCTAAAAAATTCCCGCTTAAATTTGTGACGAAGATGGAAGTGATATGTGAGGAACGGGTGTCTAAATTTTTAGAAATGTTATGAATCACACATTTGTGACGAATTTTGAAAATTCTTCACAAAATCTATGGATATGTGACGGATTTTTAAGCGTCACATTTAATTTCGTCTCAAAAACTCATTTTTCTCGTAGTGGTTCCCTTTTTGACTCCCATGAGAACTGAGACTGAGTTTTTGTAGACATTCAGTTTTCCACCTTCACCCTTAAAACTGAATCCCTTGCTGTCTAAAAGACTGAGAGATACCAAGTTCTTGGTCATCTGTGGAACATGTCTAACTTCACTCAACATTCAGAATTTACCATCCTCTGTCCTCAACTGAACTGAGCCAATCCCAACTATCTTGCGTACCTTGCTTGTTTGCCATAGCTATATGACCACCATCTATCTGTTGATAACTTGAGAACCACTCTCTCGTGTGGACAAATATGATAAGATGCTCCCGAGTCCGAATCCACACATCGGCATGATGTGCTTTGATTCTCCGCCTACTAGAACCATGTCCTCCTCTCGAATCAAACTCACCGCGCGCGTTTCCAGAATCTTGTTCTCCCGTCGTTTCTTTTTCTTTGGACGAGTTGGACTTCCAATGTCCCCGCTCCTTACGAATTGCAAACATCTGTGGATTTAGGACCTTTGGACCATGTTTTCTTGGATTTCTTCTTCTTCCCAAACTGCTGCCCATGCCCTTTTCCACCACTGCTGCTGACTACTAGTCCAACAGCCAGACTGTCTGCCCCATCTGCCTTATGTCTCAGCTCCCTGGCATGAAAATCTGACCTTACATCTTCCAATGCAACCGTATCCTTCCCAACTATGAAGGATCGCACAAAGTTCTCATATGAAGTCGGGTAGAGATACCAACAAAATCGTAGCCGCATCTTCATCCTCCATCTTCACATCAATATTCCCGAGATCAAGTAATATTGTGTTCAACCGATCAAGATGATCTCTCACCGAGCCCCCTCATGCATCCTTAGACTAAATAGCCTCTCGCTTTAGCGAAGAACTTGTTGGTCAATGACTTAGTCATATACGGTGTTTCAAGCTTTGACCATAACTTAGCGGTGTCTTCCTCGAACTTCGTGATAACATCATCGATAAGCACAACATGATGGTGGAATGTTCTTTCTCCTCCAGGCGGCGTAATCTGCGCATCGGCATCTCCTTTACCGATAAAGGAGTCCACAATCCTTGTTGTTTTAACAAGGCCCGCATCTTGATTTGCCACAGACTGAAACTGTTCCTCCCCGTAAATTTATCAATCTTTACGTTAACTGCTGACATCCTTCTTGCTAACGAACAGACCTTTGATCACAAAATCCTAGCACCAGTCACCGGTCTTGGTGAAGATCAACTCCGTTCAACCTGCAAATCTCTCTGAATCTTGAACCTGACTCTCTGATACCAGTTTGTTGAAACACAGACGAGAAAATTGCACTTGAAGAAAGATAAAACAGAAGCAATCTAACAGTAAAATAAGGCGGAAATTGATAAAACACGGAAACAAAGAGAACACGGTGATTTAACGTGGTTTCCAACGTTGTGCCGACTACTCCACGGGCAGAAAAGGAGATATTTTATTATGCACAGAATTACAAGGTTTTCACAAGTGTGTGAATAACACTTTGAACAGACACACTTTGCATTGATTACAACTTCGGTATTTATAGGCACAAATCCCAAACCCTAACCGCCAAAGATTTTTGTCGGAATTGTCATAAATACCCCAGATGTAGACCCCAACTACAGCTGTTATCCACCAGACGAAACTCAGCTTCAAACTGACTTTCTCAGAAAACTCACTTGTAATCAACAAACTCTGATGTAGAACTCAGCAAACTCAGTTTCCACCAAAACTCACTTTCACTTCACAAAACTTAGTTTCAGCTTTCAGATTAGTTCCACCAATTTTAGAGATCAAGTCACAAAACTTAGCAAACAAGATCGTGATTTTAACTAAACTAAGTTTGAACATATTTTTTTGTTTGTTTATTAAACGAACAAACTCGTTATCTAAACGAACACAAACTTAAACAACTAATACTCGGTTCGTTAATAGCACTAGATGTTGTACAATGGAATAGTGATATCATAAAAAGTGTGAAAAGGAATAACTAGAAATAAATGAACAAGTCTCTGAACAAAAAAAAAAAAAAAAAAATCATGTTCAGAGCATCGATTTCCTTTAATGTACTTGACCGATCGATCTCAAGTCTTTTCGTCTTTCAGCCACTTAACCTTTTCTCTGCCGGTTTTGTCACCGGTGCCGGCGCTCATCTCCTTCTTTTTTTAGTTTCCTTTCTTTTCTTGTAGATCTTAGGGGCTGATTTGCTCTCTTTTTGCCTGGCGGGCTTTATCACATTTCTGATGGCCGGAAATGGGTTTTCCCGGCGAGATTATGTTGTCTGTCGAGTAATAGATTATAGATTGAAAATCAAATGCAAAATAAATAAATAAATAAATAACACTAAACAACTTCTTATGTATTTTTTTCACTCGATAGTCAAGTATATTGGAAGTGATCTTTCGAGATCATGCTCATGACCTACACAACTATCGTCGTGACATTGACCCTCCCTACCATTATGGCGATGACATATGTGCATGACACATAGTAATATGTTGCCCATGATAGTTTGAAATCAACTTTTCATAAGTGGATCGTAGAATCTTCGATTCAACTCGATTTCATTAACAAAAATCGACTTTGTGACGAAAATTTTAGAATCGGCATTCATCTTGCAGGAAACCGCTAGATGTAATGTCGTAAACCATGATGTCATGGGTGCCACAAAACATATCAATCGTAATGATTTTTTTTTTATTTTTTTATTTTTTTTGACATTAATAATAGACGGACTTCAGCTTCGTTGAATCCTCTTCAATTTACAGGCGAAGCTTCTCGTAGCAATACGTCAGGATCATCAAACTCGTCGGAGAATTACGGCGGCGGCAGCTATATTCAAAAGTCTTAATCATATAAGCAATGAGCTGGTGGTGGGCAGGAGCTATTGGAGCTGCCAAGGCAAGTAGTTAGCTCAATTTTTGCGTTTGATATGTGAAATTTCTTGAATTCTGTTCGAAATCCGATCTCTTTTTGTTAATTTATTGTGCAGAAAAAGCTGGATGAAGACGACGCGCCGCCGAAATACCAGAGCGTTGGCTTAATAATAGGCGTCACCGGCATCGTCGGCAATAGTCTAGCTGAGATCCTACCTCTCTCCGACACACCAGGTGGTCCATGGAAGGTTTACGGTGTTGCCCGGCGACCTAGACCTACCTGGAACGCGGATCATCCGGTTGAGTATATCCAGTGCGACATATCGGACCCGGAAGATACCCAATTGAAGCTTTCGAATCTCAGTGACGTCACTCACATCTTCTACGTCACATGGGCCAGTAGATCAACTGAAGCAGAGAACTGTGAAATCAATGGTAAAATGTTTAGAAATGTTCTCAATGTGATTATCCCAAATTCCCCCAATTTGCAGCATATTTGTTTACAAACAGGGCGTAAGCATTATATTGGTCCCTTTGAATCTTGGGGAAAGATAGTCCCCCATGATCCTCCATTTCATGAGGATTTACCCCGTCTTGATGTGCCGAATTTTTACTACGTTTTGGAGGACATTTTATTCGAGGAGACTGCGAAAAAAGAGGGATTAACATGGTCTGTTCATCGGCCTGGGAACATATTCGGGTTCTCCCCCTATAGTTTGATGAATATTGTGGGCACCCTTTGTGTATATGCTGCAATCTGTAAACATGAAGGTGTGCCATTGAAGTTTCCCGGGTCAAAAGAGGCTTGGGAAGGATACACTGATTGCTCGGATGCTGATTTGATCGCCGAGCATCAGATATGGGCTGCGGTTGATCCCTACGCGAAGAACGAGACGTTTAACGTGAGCAATGGGGATGTTTTCACATGGAAGCAGTTTTGGAAGGTGTTGGCTGAACAGTTTGGATTGGAAGCTGCAGAGTTTGATGGAGAAGAGTTCAGTTTGCAGGAGAGGATGAAAGATAAAGGGCATGTTTGGGATGAGATTGTGAAGGAGAATGATTTGGTTGCTAGTAAATTGGAGGAGGTTGGAGTATGGTGGTTTGTTGATACCAGTGTCAGTGTTGGGTCGACTCGGTTCCCGTTGGACACAATGAACAAGAGCAAAGAACATGGTTTTCTGGGGTTTAGGAACTCCAAAACTAGTTTCATTTCTTGGATTGACAAGGCCAAGGCTTATAAGATTGTACCCTAGTTTGTTTGTTTGTTTGGTTTCTTTCTTGGGAGTTTTCTGGTGTGTTCTTTTTTTGTGTGCTCGTGTAGTATTTGTTTCTATATATTGTAATAAAGAGGTGGGAAGTTTTTTCCATCTTATGGTGCTAGATGGACCTCTATCATACTCGTCTTCTGGAAAAGGATTCGTCCACGAATCAAACCTTGGACCAAAACAAACGTGAAATTTTTAAATGGTTTTCAATGAATATTTGTGTAGTGTGTGAGAGAGAACGTGAATGAAAAACTGTATTTCACGTTTTGCTTTTGACTTTTAGTCTCTCTTGAATGGTACTCTCAAAAGGACGGTTTACCAAATTTCCCCTCATTATGTATTGATGAGAAACAACAGCCCTTATCTGACTGGTAGTAGAAGAGAGTTTTCTCATAGCGAATCTACTTTCAGGAACCATATTGACATTCAAACTTTGAAAAGTTGAAAGGAATTTATTTTCATGACACCACGTTAACATTCAAACTCTGAAAAGTCGAATGCAACCTCAATACATTTTTTTTTATTTTTTTATTTTTTTATTTTTATTTTTTTTGCAGAGATCAGATGTCTATTTTCGACATACGTAAAGTCGAACTTATCATGGAGTGTAGTTTAGCGATCGATTCATTGTAGTGCTAATAACAACACCCAAATGAAACCAAAAAGAATAATTCAAATTAAAGAACCCAAAATAAAATAATAATAATAATAATAATAATAATAAAAGCAATTCTACATTATGTATCAGTGCTTTCCAGTTGAAAATCAAAGCTTCTAGATATCTGATGCAACCCACCCAAGAGCAAACTATGTATCTGCAAAACACCAATATTCTAGGGAGCCTTTATTCTCACCGCAACGATTTTAACCGTACAACACAACAGACTCGACCCTTTAAAAGTCGATTCTTGAGCAAAAAGTCAACTTTCCAAAGGCCTATCCTAACATTCAACCTTCAAAAAGTCTTCGAGTAAAAAGTCGATTCCGGTGCAGTGTTCTTGAGTAAAAAGTCGATTCCGGTACGGTGTACGGTAAATTCGGCACGGTGGAAATAAAGGCACCCATGAATTCTACCCTACCTAGTTTAGCTAGGGTCAAGAAGAACCAACATTCATTTACACAAAACCAACATTATATTTATAGCACCAGTTTTATATCTCTACCGTTAAGTTAGACAAACCATTGGCAGTGGTGCTCTGTAACTTGTCATCAACTGAGTTAAAGGAATAGATGTCGACCGGAGGAGTTATGTACCCGACACCACCACCGCCGCCACGTCGATTCTTTGGAGAAGAATGGTCTAGATATATTACTATCACAGTGATGTCGTCATGGAAGTGTCTCCTAATGCCCTTTTCGATCTTCTTTATGTCATTGTAACTCATCTCTCTCTTCTTAGCTGCCTCCTCAATTGCTGCTTGTACTAGCTTTTTAGCTATTCCCTGAAAGTTGATTCACCCCAACCACGATTTAAGCAAAAACGAAAGACGGGTTGTTGAAAGTATAGACTCGAAAACATATAGAAAGGACACGTTTGGCTCTCACGCCCTCAAAATCTAGCAATGAGGTGAGGAAAGTGTGTCCTTTCAAATGGTGCAGAAACATCGATAAGTGACCAATATGAGAAAAACTACACAACTAAGATAAGAACTTACGGATCTGGAATTGTTAAAAACGATTTCCACTGCAGTTTGATCGCTAAGATGCTCCCAAAGGCCATCAGAGGCAAATATCAAGAATAAATCATGGGGTCTAAGCTTGCGAGAGATAATTGAAGGTTCTGCAGTCAATACTGCTCTCTTAAGAGGGACAGGATTCCCATATTGTTGAAAGATTGGATCTCTGTTGAACTCCGGTTTCTTCAGGTATACATCACCAATGGACCTTGAAACCTGAAAACAAATCACGCTAACAAACGTTACTATCACTCTTTCACATTTCAGAAGTTACAGAATTCGAAATACAAACAAGCAACTAGCAAACAGAAACTCGTTGAAAAAATTACCATGAGCTAAGCATACCTCTACAAAAGGTCTTGCACTGCAAGAAATACAATATAAACCTTTTTAGTCCAGTACCCTGACACTTAAAACCGGAAAAAAAAAACATCAAACACCAAATCGACCGTTTTTTCTACTAAATCTTGTGTCTACCTAATTCCTCTACATCCTGTTTCCAAAATTACTCAAAGCTCTCAACTGGACTGCCTCATTTTTATTCCAATGTATTGGAACTTCACAACGGGGAAGATTATTCAATGAGACGGACATTACTAGCTTAAAACCTTTCCAGAATAAGTATTAAAATCAAATTTATGTTCCACACTTCCACTGCTTTTGACTTCTCTTCTAACATTCTCACACGAAACAAGTATGAAAACATGTATCGAGCGCTTATTTCTTACGGGAGGAGAAACAGAGAAGGAGCCAATTCTGAACACAAATTTTCTCAGTAGTCTGAAAACGGTACAAGACCAATTGCTCACTGATTGACAATGGTATTACCGAGCATCAAATTCGAATACTAACTGCATGGCATTTCAAAAATGAAGACAAAAAACATCAAACACCAAATCAACCTACATTTTCTTTTTTCACTAAATCTTGTGTCTACCTAATTCCTCTACATCCTGTTGGCAAAATTATTGAAAGATAGACTTTACTAGCTCAAAACCTTTCCAGAACAAGTATCAAAATCTATGATGGTATTACCATTACAAACCGAGCATCAAATTCGGATACTAATTGCATAGCATTTCAAAAATGAAGACAAACAAAAGAACCAGCAGAAATATTTTGTAGTTAGAAGACATTAAAATACCTGAATTATGCCCTTAATTCTCCACACACCGCGAGTATAGACCACTATAGTAGAATCATCAGGATGAAGTGCTCTGACTTCTCTTCTCACATTCTCACTTGAGACGTTATGATCCGTTGTTAAGCGTTCTGCCACCACTGTATTACTCTCTCCATCGTATCCTTTACGCCCTAAAACAGCTCTAGAGTCACCTAAATTCGCCAAATACAATTGATTGTCTGCTATTGCACCAACAAGACAACACGATCCAACCGAAGCAATCTTAGGGCTAACAGGCAACGATCGCCTAACTAAATGTATAAAATCATCTTCTGTTGCCTTGAATGCTTTCTTTATTGCCTCAGCTGACAAACCCCCTTGCTCTGTTGAAAATTCTACACCAAATTCCCAAGGCACCAATCAATCAATCGTAGTTATAATTATAAAGACAACAACTTTTAACTAACTTTCCATCGTTTCAATCCAGCTAGAAACAAAAATATACATATACATATACAAAATTCAAATTCAGCGTTTTAATCCAGCTGGAAACAAAAAAAAAATTGAAAATTTTAAATTCATGATCAGATAGAAAGATTGAAATTTGACTTGGACAAAATCATTCAGCTTTGAAAAAGACGTACTGTGTAGGTAAGGAAAGAGGTGGCGACTGACGAATCGAGAAGCTTCAGGGCCACCATGACCATCATAAACACCAACATAGGTAGCAGAAGGGGAAGTGAAAATTTGACTCTGATCTTCGAGGTTAGAATTAGCCTGAACGACGGCAATGGAAAAGTCGCCGGAGGAGTGAGGCTTCAAGTCCATATTCCACATAAGGCCGTCGCCATTTCTCCTACCAAAACTCCTCCAGCACGATCTCAGCATCATTTTGAAGCTCTCAATCTCCTGAATTTTTTCTACTTTTTGATGAGAATCAGACGAATGATTTTTGTGAGGGTTTTAGGCTGTGATCGGAGATTTTTTTTGTTGGGAAAATGATAGGTGCGTATATAGAAGGAAAAAATGATACCGTGTTCTTCAACCTAAAAGAGGAAGAAAAGGTGACTGGATTACACGGTGGAAAATGAAGTCAAGTTTTCTACGCGCTTTGCCCACTTTTCTTTCCTTTTTATTTTTTCCAAGTTCACATGGGTGTAAAACGAGCTGAGTCGTTCACGAGTAATTGATACTCGATTCATGATATAATCGATTTTGAGAACGTCATTAAAATTAGCGAGTCAAACTTGACCACTTGAAAGTTTGATTGAAATGTTCACAAATTTATCAAACATTATTATACTGTCATATTAAATATATGGAGCATTATTCGCACCATCACAATTCTTTTGGTGTAGCACATTACATGTATATCACGATCTAATCGACTCTATGAAAGTTGAATCTATAGCCAACATTCGACATTTCCAATGTCGATCATGGTTCTACGATGCGGGAAGTCATATTGGACTTTCCCGTGTTGATTATGGTTCGATACTACGGGAAGACGCATGTTAGCTATAAATTCGACTGTCATAGGGTCTATTATATGCAAATAATGTTGTGCATCGGTAGTTGAAGGACATCGGATAGAACAGCTGTGAAAGTTGAATCTATGTTCTTTTGTAGTATGTTTTTAACGACCGAGCTCAAGCACTTTAAAATCTAACATTAATTTAAGCTGTCCGAGCTCTAGTTCAAGCTTAAAATTATGCTTTGCAAAGCAGAGTCGAGTCAGATTCGAGCGTAATTATAACTTACTCAAGTCAATCTCGAACAATTTTTTACTTGTTTAAACGAGTCAAGTCAAATTCAAACATTGTTTTGAGTGATTACTTGAAACGATAAGTAAATATTTGATTCAACTGGATCGTCCTTCAAAAGTGGAAAACTTTCAGGATTTTGAATGAGGGAGAAGATGGAGGAGGGATTCAGCAAGAGAAATAAAAAAAGCACAAGTGTACCATTACTAATAGATTCTGCTACAATGTCTATTAAGCTATAATCCTCTGGCACACAGACATTTTTTTGCACTACAAAATCAGAATCACCACCATAATAACATTACAAAGAAAATCGCTTCACTTTCGTTTTCGTTTTCATGTTCGTGTTCATCACTCCTTTAAACTTACAATACAAAAACTACTACAACCTTGTTTGAATGAAGAACACTCGAACAAGTGGCGTAGTAAACTTGAGTCTCTGTCTTTATCTTTGGCGTTGTACCGAGAGCTGTTATACACAGATAATAAGAAGGTTGTTTCAGGTAATGGAGATATGTATGCATTATTATTATGTCAATGGATGAAATTCAAGAAAAACTGAAACTTCACCTCGCGTGTTTCTTGATTGAAGGAAGAAGCTTGAAACTTTTAAAAATCACTTCTAGTCCGAGATTCTGCTGGGCTTACTTGGATCGTCCTTCCACTAAGGTCCTACAATGGAGGAGGATACGAGATTATACGAATCATCCAGAAGAAAAATTATCCATCTTGTCACAGGACAGGGTTGTAATATATATGATTAATGAACGAACTGAAGAAATCACTTACAACGCCGTTCAATGATGCAATGGCATTATTGGCCTCGTCTGCAGAACCGAAGGTAACGAATCCGAACCCACGTGACCGGCCACTGTCTCTGTCATAAACCACCTTGGCATCCATGACTCTACCATGTTCACTAAACAAGGACTCGAGGGCTTGAGTGTCAACGCCCCAAGCAAGGTTTCCTACGTAAAGCCTGTTGGTATTACCACCATAACTTCCTCCACCTCCACCTCCCCTGGATCCTCTAAAAGAAGAATCCTCCCTCTCCCTGCGTGGAGGAGCTGGTCCAGAATTAACACGCATCGGCCTCCCGTCGAGTTCCTGCCAATATTCACAAATTCTCCTTATATGTTATACCAAACTGCCCTTTACCATAACACTTGAGGCAACATAGAATCTTGAACTACACACACATACAAAGGATGAGGTCTAGAAAAGGGGTTTAGTAGGTGCAAGTGGGAGGGGGGTGGGGGGGTGGTGGTTAATGTACACAGTGTTCCTATGCGACAGGTGGCGTGCGGCGAGCCAACACTGCATTGGCCAAGACAAAATAAGAGGGTAATGCATGTAAGATTGAAGTAGTGAGTTTCTATGATGCACAGATACTTTCGCCTATTGACGTGTCTCATATCCGATACGTTTCCGACACTAATACGCACCCCGGATACTTATGATACACATCTATGGCCGAATTTGTAATTTCAAAAGTGGGATTCGGGATTTGTATATGCATATCCATTACTTGGATACGTTAAAATAATGAATGAAAAATTGTCCAAAATAATGATACACTAACAAAAATGAAGGGAAAAAGTACTTGTATTTGTAATATTTACCCAAATGCCCCATGCCCCATACCCCATACCCCATACCCGTATCCTATATTTCCCAAAAAAATACCTTCACCCGCAGCGTATCTATATCCGTGCAACCTAGGTGAGTATCAAATGTGTCTTCTTTTGGGGTGTGTAATGTGTGTGAACTATTAAACACCGAAAGCACAGCCTATCGAACGAAAGCATGAAAAAAGATGCATTACATATCCATTAAATTTCTCAGCAGCAGCTTTGGCTTCTTCAGCTGTCGACATAGTCACAAAGCCAAACCCTCTGCTTCTTCCTGTAATCTTGTCATAAATAACCTGCACGTAACCATCCCACATTCATAAGCAAATATTCAAGTGAAGCCTTAATGCTTAAAATGAAATTGGCACCACCAAAAGGATAATAATGGTTTCTTCATAGTGCAAATTCAATGTTAAACCTATAACCCTCAACAAGCAAAACCATGAAGATTAACGAATCAGCCAGCATTAAAACAATAAATCAAGAAATTACACTGCAAAAATCTATACTTTTTCCCTAAAAGTTATAAAAACAGATCCCGAAAAAGATAAATAGAAAATACTCTGAAGAAATTCTTCACTCTGCACACTTTCTATTGAAGCAGCAAGTATACAATCACGGAATATACAAAGATGAAAACTTTACCTCAACCATTTCAACATTTCCAGCGGTTTCAAACAACCCAGCTAGAGCGGCGCTGTCGACACTGAAAGGCAAGTTTCCAACGAAGACTTTAAGGTCCTCAGAGTAATTGCGCTGAGAAACATCATCATCATCCAAATCCTCCGTTTCCCCAAGTTCAGAAGAAATGGCAACATTCCTGGCGAAGCGCGACCTACAAGAGGAAACAGTAGGCTCGAACAACCCAACAACAGGAGAAGAAGAAATGGATAAGAATGGTTTGAGAGAAGCAGCAGGAAATGAAACTGGTGAAAAGACGGCTGCATTGGGTTTGGATAATGAAAGTGTTTGAGAAGAAAGAGAGAGGATGAAGTGGAGGGATGTTGCTGAGGAAGCCATTGTTGAATGAGTGGAGGAATTTGCGGATAGGTTTTCTTGCAGCTGCTTTGCTAAA
Source organism: Gentiana straminea (assembly GCA_036785695.1). Lineage (NCBI taxonomy): Eukaryota > Viridiplantae > Streptophyta > Magnoliopsida > Gentianales > Gentianaceae > Gentiana > Gentiana straminea. Next base: position 2,284,402 of record JAVUPR010000483.1, on the reverse strand, counting down.
GATAAGGAGGAATGGGATGATGATATTTTTCATTTCTATAAGCAACTATATATAGAGAGATTATTATTGGGCAAGGGTTTCTCTAGATTCTAGAGACTCTTACTTCGGTATAGGTGTAAAACGAGTCGAGCCACTCACGAACAACTTGATACTTGACTTGCAAATTTTCATTCTGATATGATTTAACTGAACCCGAGTACTAGAACATGACTTGAAAGGCTCACGAGTTATACGAACTCAAACACTTTAAAGCTTATCATTTTTTTCGAGCTTCAAAGTGCTTAAATTTTTACCGAGTATAATCAAGTCAAACTCGAGCATTAAAACTTAATCAAGCAAGTCTCGATCAATTTTTCCTTGCTTGAATGAACTTGAGCCGAGTTCAAACATAAAGCTGCAGAATTAGCGATGTTCTTACTCTTCTTTCTCTTGGAAAAAGAATCCGTTGTTGAATCATTTTCAAGTGGTGGGATCATATTCATATATAATAGTGGAATCTCATTTCCTTAAAGGAGCTATATCTCCCTCAAAGTGTCCTTATAGCCTATAGGATGGCTTCAACTGAACTACGTGAACTGAAAGTACAACTGCAAGACTTACTTAACAATAAAATCATCCGACTCATTGGGGCGCACCTATGCTATTTGTGGTGAAGAAGGACGGTACGATAATTACTTGACTCGATAAGTAAATATTTGATTCGACTGAAATCATTTAACCTAGTTGGCGCGTAGGTCATTGGTTACACCGCGTCAATAGTGTAGCTAATTAGGGTGACAGTGTGATTGCTTTGTTTTCCTCCTAATACCGAGCATGTCGTTATTAGTTTATTTTGTTTATGTGTTTTTTGTGTGCACGGTTTTCAACGGCTTTAAGTCAGTAATGGACGACATGGTTTTATTCTGTGTTGAAACTGTGTGGACAATATTTATCCACATAGGGTAACTCCACAAATAAAATTATCACCTAAGAATTTCCCGTATTATTCACGTCAAGCTTCTACCCACGTTCATCCCAATGCTTTTTCAGGGTTTCCACATTCGCTTTCAGTTGTCTGTTACTTTCTAGGAACACATTCATTTCTACCTTAAGACTGGAGTGTAGCCCGTGAAACTGTATCACAATTAGTTAAAAAAAAACAAATTGCCCCTCTAAATAAAAGAAAATGATACGTGCACTACATATATCATGTTGTGCACATACACTATTCCCACATCCTCCAATAATCAAAGTGTATATTTTAAAATGAATGACTAAGATTGTGTAGTGATACAACACACTTTGTGGGGCCCACAATTTTTAAATACGGTGAATTTTAGGCAACTTCCATATATTTTTGCCCTCTGCCCATAAGATGATGACCATTGGATTGGCAACATGATCCATGATCAACGGCTGAAAGATAGTTTCCGTTGTGATAAATCTATGCCCAAGGGCAGCGATAAAAAGACCGTTAAAAACGAAAGAATCGCCTGTAACGTATACTTCCTCCCCCTTTTCAAAAATCAAGCAAACACTTCTCTCTGATTCAACACTTAAATCTTTCATTTCTCCGTCAAGAATTGAGATAATCCACTGATTACAGTAAATTTTTCTCCGAAATCTGGAAATTGCTGTGCTTCGTTGTCTATTTGGCTTTTGAATTCTTGAAAATCTAATTTGAACAAATGGATCTTGGTTGCTTTGACATGGGTTGCATTGAAACCCAGAAAAAGGATGAATCTTCGCCAGAGAATGAGAGTGGCAGCAGTTATAGTTCAAACGACTCTGTGATGGCTACTTATAAAATCGGCAAGGTAACTTCCTCTTCTTCGATTAAAGTTTCTCAAAATCTTTCTGTTTTTTTTTTCTTCTGTTTGTGGTGATTTAATTTAATTGGAATGCACAAGAATCTTCGTAATTTGTATATCATGTGCTACAAGTAGCTCAAAATCTTAGAATTCCGTATCCTCTGCGTAGAGATTATGTAATTTACATGCTATATGAGTAATGAAATTCAGCTGCAGAATATTTATGATGCATCTGCATGATTTGGATATCGCTCTTTATAGATTTACCTTTCTTTTGAGACACCAATGCAACTGCTTTTATGCTAGGACTTGAATCTCTAATGCTAGGGTTTGAGTCTCTTTATCATTTGTAACTTCATTCTGCGATCCCCTATAGTGACCGGATGATGTAGTGCAAGTGTTAAGCACCAAAATGAAGTTTTGGTGTTCGTTTTGGTGCTAAAATTGGACGTCGAAACAATGTTGTTTTGCTCTTTTTCTTTCACAGAATCGTCCTGTACACAGTCTGTAAGGGATCAATGCTTGGTTAGGTCTTGTGTTGAGTCTTGTGGCGAATTCCCTGATGCGATAACCCTCGGTGATTCCTCGAGTGAACTTACCTTTTGTGTTTTTTGTTTAGCATAAAGTAATCTTTGTGTTTTAAACATCTATCAGAAGAAAGTACGTTTGATTCGTAGTAGAAACATATACTTTATGCCCTTCTTTTTCTAATTGTTCTCCTTGTTGATATTGCAGAACAAGGCAACAAAAGAGGCTAGCCAGTCTAGCCTTACTACTAGTTTAAGCAAATGTACATCACAGATTAGAAAGCCCCCTCGGCGTAGGACTTCACCTCTAAACTGGTTTCCCCGCAAGAAGATGGATTCATATTTGCAAAGGAAAATTAAACTGTTACAGGTATAGTTACATAGAGTTTCAAACTCTTCTTTCGTGTAGTTTATTCATCTGTTTCTGTCTCGTGGGTTGGAATTTTATAGATAGTGTTGTTTCCCTTTTTACACAGGAAGTAGATGGAATGAACTCAACTCTTGATGAGACTCTGGGAGATTCAAATCCTCATTATTCCAAAGTTTTGAAAGAGAAAATCGCTGCTAAGGAAGCTGCAACTAAGGCAATGGAGACTCGAAAGGCTGCTATGGTGGAAGCATCTTGGTGTCGAATTCTTCAGGCAGCTAGGTAAGTGAATTCAAAGAAGTATCTCATGTCGAAACGTATATTTCCTTGTGATAAGCAAGTCACTTCCCCATTGTAAGTTCCCATTTTTTGCGTTCATTTTTCAGGATAGAATGCAAAGATGCCGAAGCACAGCGTTTAGAAGCTGAAAGAAGTGCAAGAGAAGCTATCGAAGCCGCAGCTTCCCATGGAGTAATCATGTATGATATTCCAGATTGTCATCAAAAGTACAAAAAGATGGAAACATTAGCCACCAAAGATGGTGCATTGACAAATGATGCAGTTTCAGCTTCATTTGAAACTGCTTTTGAGGTGGATAAACAAGTGGCTTACGCGGTCAAGACTGCACTGACTAAGCTTGCGAAATGCCTTTCCACTGACAAAGACGAATTCAGGGAACTTTTGTGGAGGATCAGTCAGAATCCTGATAATTCAGATGAAAATCCTCAAGAATGTTCTGAATTTTCACCTGAATGTGAAGTGGAGGATAATACTGTTTCAGAATCCGAGTTGGTATCACCTTCTGAGACGTTTAAAGAGAAAGGAAAGGAAAATAGAAAGCCTGCAGAGATCGGAGAGTATAGTAGTAGTAGTATTAGTAGTAGTAGTGTTGATCTTGTAGAGATGATGCTTGAAAGGCTTAAATGTCTGCAAGAAGATGAACTTGCTTCACTTGCTACAATAGTTGCTACTTGTGGACTAAATGCTGCTTTATCTGAGGGGCAAAGTCATGAGAAAAATGACAATAAATGTAACTTAGGTTTAGAGATTGGTACTGGAAACGGTAAGGCCAGGAACTCTATCGCGAATGGACAACAAACGAGAAGGGGGTCTGTGACAGAACTTCCCAGCCTCGATAAGTTTCTGGTGAAACGGCTAACCAGACTTGAAAGAGAAGTTCTTGAAGCGAAAAATGCCAGGAAGAATGAAAATCAGCAGAACAGCCTGGATATGACTACAAATAGAAGTAAACTAGTCGGTTATGGGAAAGACAATGCTGCTGCAGAGCTTCCTAGTCTAGATAAATTTCTGGTAAAACATGTATCCAGACTAGAAAAAGAGGTCCAGGATGCAAAGAACAGGAGAAATTTGAATGACTCCATTAGGAAAGATAGTATACAGACAGGTAAAGATCAAACTTTGCTGCAAGAACATAGCACTACAGAATGTGAAAGCCTGGATAAGATTTTAGTGAAGCATGTTTCAAGGCTAGAGAAAGAGAAAATGGGGTTCAACGCAAAGGAAGAAATGATAACAAAGGTGAAGAAAAGAGAGCCCAACTGGGATCCAGAAGAGAGTTTAGAAAAAGTTTTGGTAAAACACAGTTCAAGACTTGAGAAGGAAAAAATGAGTGAAACAGACATTCATCAGCCAGGGGATGATGAAATCAGACATTCAGTTAGTCGTCGTCGAGAAGCAAGGGAGAAAGAGCTCCAAGCAACTTGGGGAGGATTAAGCCTTGGAAATTCCATCCGCCCTCACGTGTCTAGGCTGCAAAGGGACAAGGCAAGTTCTCTCACATTTTCTTTGGTTTAAACAATACATTCTTTAACGTTTTCACCTTATTTTGCTTCTGTGTGTGTGTGTGTGTGTTTAGGCTGCTTGGCTGAAAGCTGAGGAGGAAGAGAAAAAAAGAGAAGTGGAAAAAGATTGATCCCAGAATATTTATACATGGGGTTTTGGGGTAAGTCTCAAATACATCTTAAAGACATTTATAAGTTTCATGGTTGGTGATTTTTTAGCTTAACGGTTTTCCGTGGGCTGCCTGTAGGTGAAGATGAAGAAGCAGTGATGGACGTTTGTATATAAAAACCGGTGCTTTGATCGAGTTCTCCATGGCTTTAGTTCTGAAGAAACAGAGGGAGGAGGATGTTTTTCTTGACCTATTCCATGTTCCTGCCATTGATTAGAACCATTGATGTGTGTGTGTTATTTGAATGAAATATCGCAGCAATAGGCAACACTATTCATACAAGTACAAGATTTTTTCCCCTTGAACTTTTCTTACTTGCACTAGAATCTTGAAAATGTAAGGATCTGTGTGAAATGCGCTGTATGTAGCGTAAAATTAACAGATTTTGTATTTTAGATATTCAGCAAGAAATTGTACTACACCTGTTTTTTTTGAAGAATCAATAAAACATACATTTATTGTGAAAGTGCTCTAATTAACACCTGTAGTCACTATTACTGCCCCAGAACACTTGAATAGTAAGTCTGGTGAAATTGACTGAATTTCGACGGTGGAGCTTAGACAGTTCCCATATATATGAAGGTGGAGTAGCAGCTAATTATACAACTATAACATAATACAAAAGCATACTAACAGAGTAATTCAACTGCATTGATCCCCATGAGTTTCTGCCAAACTGCAATAGATAACATAGTTCATAAAACTTGTTCGATCTCGAGGCGTTCTCTACGTTCAAGAACCTAAGCCAACAAAAACATCATCCATTACTTTATAAAGGGCTGCTAAATTTAGTACAACTTTCAGGAATAAAAGAGACTAACAAAAGGCTCCCATACTATGTATACTACTCATATCTTATCCGGTGAAAAAGTGGTAATGGCTAGTGATTCTTCGTATCGTACGGTGATATTATTAACGAGTTTGAAAGTGAAATTGATGATGCTAAGAAACTGAATGTCTGACTTTTCTTGAAGGTGTACTAGATTTAGGTTCTTCCAGGTTGATGGCTGATGACCCCAGACTTTCAGATGAATCTGAGCCGTTGCCACTATTTTCGTTGTTTCCTTGTTTGCCAGACCAGATTTTTAACAAGATCCTTTTGGACATAAGTAAACCTCTCATCTTATTAATGGAAACCTTTCCGTTTGGTTTTTTCCCATCCCCGTTGTTTCCTGTTTTCCAAGCTGCAAGCTCCTCTTTTAAAGCTCGAAGCTCTTCAGCTGAGGCCACTGCATCCCAATCTTCTTCTGTGTTGGTTGTTGCTGATCTTGAGCTCCCATGGGAGGTACTGTTATTAAGGTCTCGAATGGCTTTTGGAAGGTCCGGTGTACTGCTTCCAGAAGACGCGGCTGCCCTTACTTGCTCAAAAAAGAGTATCTGTACGACTACGCGTAATGGAAGTCTTTCATTCTGCACAGCATGCATACATGCATCAACAGAGAGCTTCTTGCAGTCCATTAGCTTGCAAAGTTTCTTTCTTTCACTCTTGCTGATTGAAGGGTGTACCTACATTGGGACCCGGAATGGTTAAAACCGTAATTTTCACAAATTTCAAACCAAAGGGTACAATTATAGCCTCAAAGATGATAACTTTTGAGCATATACAAAGAGAGGGGTAGAGGGAGGGTTTTACCTTTAAATACATGTCAATTGCACGATACAGACCATCGTGCTTAGGCCGCAAAACACCCGAAACTAACCCAGCAAGGTCAATGAATGTTGCCAGAGGTAGATTAGGATCCTTAGCAATTTCACTAAGGCAACTATCAACTAGCTTCGCGACAATAAGTTTTGCTGCTTCAGATAAAATCCCTGGCCTTGTGATTTCCTCGATTTCATCATTTCCATTTTCTGCAGTCTTATCTTGCATCATGAATTCCTCAACCAATTTGTGAATCACATGGACATCATATACAGATGTTTCCCCTTTCCGAGCCGGGATAAGGAGATCATCAACCGAAGCCTCCTGCAGTTGATGTCCTGCTCTTTTAACTAGTTCTTTCTTTGTCCTTTCTCCTAATTCTACAACAATGGATGATTTTAACAACTTGAGTAAGAAACTGCACGGGACACTGCCCCTTTCGAGAGGCAAAAGCCTCACGATTGTCTCTAATATTGCCCTTGTCTTGGGGTAATCACTAGTCTTTATACCGCCCTTGTCAAAACCCGGCAATCTTTGTAGAGTATAAGCTTTCAGAGCTTCACCAATGACTTCATTACTAACTATCCCTTTGTTTTTTATATTACTAATGACCTGCTTAAACAAATCTCTTTCAAGTTCACACAAGTCCTCAACCCACCAATCCTTGGGCACGACTCGGTTTTTGACAGCATTCCAGTTGGAGGGATCATTTCCGTTGTCTTCAAGAAACTTTTCACGGTTATAGGTGTAAGACCAGTTCACCTTCGAAACATCAACAGATGCCTTGGAAGCTATGGCGTCAAGACAGTGTCTTGTCAATTTCAGTTCCTCAGACATTGGAAGCAATGCTTTTGTCATCTTGAGAACTGTAATGGAATCTTTCCAGCTTCGAAATATGCTGGTGTTTAGAAAAACATCGATTTTGTAAACAAGGTTTCCCTTTTCTGTGGTCTCATGCATTCCTAGGTATTCTGCAGCACAACGAGCTGCAATGACATTATAAGCGTTTAAAGTAACAGTCATGCCGTAACAGAACTTGGCACATATCTCAAAGGCAGCTGGACCGCCTGGTATTTCAAGAATGTTGACCTCATCACTTCCTTCATCCGTGTTAGTAACGATCTTTTGTAAGAACGAGCTCTTTGATAACAGAGGAAACTGCAAAATAAAATTAATCACTTCAATAGTACTCAACTGTGCAAACAGACACGAGCTTGCATCGAGATTGCCCGTTATTGGCATTTAAACACTTATTTGAAAATGCATGACACCAAACCTTGTGCAGACAGAATTTTACGTCCCCGACATTGATAACAATATCCGTAACCACCTCAGATGCCACATATCTGCAAAAATACATTAATTCATTTCATAAAACAGTAAACACCGCTCCTGAAGACAAGTCCTAATTACTTACTGGCCAAGGATACTGGTACGAATTCGTTTAGAGATACAATGTAAACACAAATTCATCAACCAAAAAGATGACAGAATTATAAACAGTATACCTACATTATACGAACAAGACACAAGGTTTAATTAACAACCAAGCAGAATGAGTAAGGAGCAATGATGAAAACGGATGATTATATAGCTATGGAAAACTCCATACTCGGTTTATAGGCCAAGAATGATTCAAATTATGCTCCTTAAAACATCAACCTCAATTGATGCTGCCCATGAAGATCACACAACTACAAATTTATTACACATAAATATTGTAATTTAAGCTCTATACTCCAAATAGAGGAATGTGCATATAAAAGATTAAAGGGTTGCACCTGATGTTATTCCCCTCTGTCTGAAACGAATCGGGCTTGGATCCAAGCTTCATAAACTTCATTGTATCAGCTTTATATGATTTGCTTCTCCTTTGATTAGGGGAAACAGAAACAAGAAACTCTAACACTGTCACCACACTGTTTAATGCTAACCTTCAAAACCCACAACAGAGAAATGGATATAAATGGCCTTTTTAAAAGTGGGGACCAAATTTTCTCAACTTCAAGAAAAAAGGCAAAGCCAATAGGATCTTAAAGAAAGAAAATGGGGTTGTGAAGAGAGAGATGGAGTTTTTAGCAAAGGAATCTGTAATTTAAAGAAAAGAAAGGAGACACATGAAAATGAACCTAGTGAGCTCAGCAGACATAAACAACAGATACTTAACACTAAAATATTCTGAATCTCAAAACCAAAGACCACCTTCCCACTAGCTTCAACACCACCTCTTCTTTTTGTACTTGTTTATACTTCTTTCTCTCTCTGTGTTTCTTTGCCTTCGGAATTTTATAAGGTTTTTCACTCTTTCTTCACCATATAAAAATAACAATACAATACTCCTTTATTATAAGAACCTATCAAAAACTAATCCTCTGAGAAGTCCCCATTAGCAAATCCTCCAAACAAATCACAAAAAAGATTCTTTCTTTCTTTCTTCAGCTGGTGCTAGGGGAATCAGCAAAGGAGAACAACACCTGAGTATAAAATAACATTTAAAGTGGAAGTAAAAATCTTAATGGCTCTGAAAAGTTCAGAAAAGTAAATCTGGATCTAACAATATTCATTCTTGGAATCAAATGTTGCCTAATGATATGTAGTTTTTCTTACTTGACAATCAAGAACCCATTTTCTCAAAAAGGACACCAACCACATTAGAATTACATGCCTACGTGTATAAGCAGCTAAGCACCTACAAATACCAACAAAAAAAAAACTTGCACAAACAACCCATAAAAAGAAAGGCAAATGACTGAAGAAAATGCAAGTTTTTCTGATTCAAGGCAGAGTTTCCAATTACACATAACACATAAGAAAATGCCTAAAAATTTCCCCAAAAAATAAAGCTAAACATACTTGTTTGCTAAAAGTGGCATAAACAACTTTTTCCTTCAAATAATTTTATTTTGATTTGCAAAGACAAAACAGCTACGTGTTCTTTTTTATACCTTGCAAAATTTTGTTCACCACATTGTTGCCATTTCCATCTCCATCCCTCTTCAATTTTGCAAAAGAAAAAGAAAAAAAGAGGGGACTTTTCAGTATTTTGATATCGAAATGGCAGCAATATTGTCTGAGAATTAACGGATACGCACGCGAGACACTGACACTTTGCTTTCTTGTTCCCCCTAACGTGAAATGGGTGGGGGAAGAGGGGTAATTTATAAGTTATTTGCATCACACCCAACCATCATTTTATCAATAGAATCGATTTTATGAAAATTGATTCGGAAGCATAAAACAGACTTTTTGTATATGTATTGTGATGTGAAAATCAAATTTGATTGTTTTTTAACCTATAAAAAGTAAGGGTGAACAAAAAAAAAACCAGAAACCAAACCAACCGGTCGAATCAAACCGGAAAGATATAAACTGTGGTTTTTTAGTCGGTTTTTATATTGTAAAAAAACCGTAAAAAACAATTTGGTTCGGTACATACACATACATATATATATATACGGTACACACACACACACACACACACACACATATATATATATATAAAAATGAGTTCGTATACGCATACCTATTGATCGCGCTACCGTACACTTACTACTAAAATAGTGCCGATTTAAAACCGTTTGAGTGGCCGGGGAAATCTGCTATTAGGTATTTTATATGTATACATACATACACATACATATATATATACATACACACACACACACACACACACACATATATATATATATATATATATATATATATATATATATATATATATATATATATATGTTAATTACTGCAGGATGAAAGCTTTTCTAAAGTTTGTCAACGATGAAGATGCAAATGAATTAGATTTAGAGGTCCTTCCTTGTCATTCAAACTGGCATAAGCAAAAATTAGCATTTCAAACAACATGATACTTTGGAAAAACGAACTCTGCCAATCGGGTTCGCATAATCTGTTAAAAAACTCTAACCGCTTTATGAATAGTCCTCATTGTTGCTAAAAATTCAAAAAGAGCAAATGATTGTCTCGAGAGAAACGATAGTTGTAGATGCTTTTCCCGAAAAATCAACGAAGAAAACCAATCAATCGGAGAAAAACTCGTTCGTTCCGATCAATAAAAAATGTGAAGTCGCTTTATGAATAGTCGCGTTTTCACTATTGCTCAGTAGTGAAAAAAGTACCGACAAGAACTATTGTACAACAGTAAAAAGGGAATGTTGACCGACAATCAGATACTGTATCCACGTGTGGGTGTTGAAAGCTGTCTACAACCAAAAACAAATCATATGCCGACACGTGGCAAAACCTGTAATATTATTTGGTTTTGCCAAGTGAACGGCCAGGATTAAAAATCAGAATCAGAGGGCACTATAAATGTCCCTCTGTCCCTCTGCAAAACCATTGTAAGAAAGAAGTTCCAAAACACTATTTCTCCTTCTTACAATCTATCTATTTTTCTGTCTTTAAAAAAACTAAACATGCCTCGCAGACCTCCGCCATATAGACTTCAAGGAAAATCTCTCTTTTTAACATATCCACACTGCCCAATAATACCACTTTTCTGCCTAGATTTTTTATTTAATTTACTGAAAGACCTAGATATTTTTTATGCTAGAGTTTGTACTGAAAATCATGCTGATGGGGAGCCTCATTTGCATTGCCTAGTATCCAACTTATATATATATATATATATATATATATATATATATATATATATATATACACACACACACACACACACATACCTACATCTATTAATACTTTAAAACATCAATGTGTTTTTTTCGGTCCAACTCAACCTTGTTTAAACTTTCTAATTGTAATGCATTAATGATCAATTACTAATCTCATATCCTAAAGATTCATATTTTGTTGATCATTTCACGTACTTGTCTTTAATTTCCAATCATTTAAGAGAATCTCGAGTACGTATCGATTCACAACTCACCACCGCTAACTCTTTCTTCTCTTTCTACTTCCTCAGCACCAATATTTGAATTGTGTGAATGCTTATTTGTATGACTTAATTCTTCTAACGATGTTGATGAACTTAATCATGGACATTTTCCGATTTGTTCATTTGTTAGTTTTACATCTTATATAAATAAATGCTTTTATATACATTAGTTTTATATAATGACGATACCAAATCTCGCACCTCCAGTCTAAAATCACCCCAAAATCATCATTGATTCGATCATCCCTAGATTAAATTGACCCGAAATTATACATGACAAAATCCAACATCGTCATATAAGTTTGTCTTTTATTTGCTTATAATTAGATTATGTTGGACAATAACATTGTTGAGATAATCAGAATACGAGTTGGTGTTTTAGAGAAAATAAAATGACGAATATGTTCTAACTAAATAAAGTCCAAAACTATATCACATGTTTTTTTTTTCGTTTGAAATGTGAGAAAGTTAGTTATCTTTAATTTATCTCTCGCTTACTTATTGAACAAACACATTCCTCTTTCTTTCTTGACCATACTCAAAATATTATTTTGTCAAATGGATTTTGAGATTTATAAATGATATACAATAATGTAACGATTAGTTCATTAATAGTATTTTTTGAAATCGATGATTCATTGATGAATTGAAATGAGTAAGAGATGACTCTTTCATTATCTTGTTCGTCCCAAACTTTGGAATTCAATTGTAGGTGTCGATTTCGTTGTGTTGGATGGTGTTGAAATATGATTGGTTTTTGGATCTTTAAGATTCGCATGGGTAGATGAAGAGAGTTTGAGAAAGTAAATTATACTTGAGTAAACTTCAACTTAGTTTATTCATTAATTGAACAAGAGTATAAATAGATACAACTTTAATAAAGTAAACTAGCTATGCTATGGATAGCAATTATGGCGGCCAACTTGAGTATCTATATGGGCGGCTAGAACTTAGAACCCCTTCAGCGGATCCAACATACTTCCTTTGAGAGATCGAAATGCCTTTATTGTTTCTAGCTATTTCCATACCAAGAAAGTATTTTAGGGAGCCCGGATCTTTAACTTGGAATACCTTTGCCGGTAGAGTCTTCAAATGTTGGATCTCGGTAGAGTCATCTCCGGTAAGGATGATATCATCCACATATACAATAAGAATAGACCTTCTCTGCGGTTGGTTGTCTTGATAAACATAGTGTGATCGAGTTGCATTGATGATATCCGGCGGCTTTAACCACGGTAGTGAGTTTTCCAAACCAGGCTCCGGGGATTGCTTCGGCCATATAGAGATTTCCCGAGTTTGCATACCTTGCCTTGAGTGTGGGGATTGACAAAACCAGGAGGTACATTCATGTAGACTTCCTCGATAAGGTCACCATTGAGAAAAGCGTTTTTGATATCCAATTGGTAAAGAGGCCGGTCAAGTTGGACAAATTAGAGAAATCGGTACCACGACGGTGTTAAGCTTTGGATCCAACTTCGGTTAAAAATAACCAGATGTTAGTTAAATATAAAACATTTGTTAAATCATCTCATTGGATTTACTAGCATAATAGTACTAATGTATTACATATATTATCATTTATTGTTGCGAGGCAATTTGTGATTTCCTATCAATAATTTTAATTGTTAAAGAAAAACCGTAAAAAAATTATTTATATAATTAATATGTCATAAAGAATAAATAATGTGCACAAGTGTTACACAAAGAAGTGCTAGAATATTTCAACAAAAATATAAAACCAAACCGACCGAACAAATTATGTTTTACGTCCGAAAACCGTTCTGGTTTAGTTTAGTTTGGTTTCGAAAATTGAAAATCTTATAAAATTGTTTGGTTTTAAAAAAAGGAAAAAACCGGCCGAACCGGACCATGTTCACCTCTAAAAAAAAGTTGGCCTAGTTTCCAAAATTGATTTTCACAAATTCGGTTATGTTGTGTTTCACGGGTAGAGCGGTACACAAGTAAATTGTGTAGACTCTAAACCGATTTTCACAAAATCGGTTCTTCTGTATTGCAGTTTACACACGCAAAACGTAGAATGGTACGCAAGTATATTGGGTGTGGTGCAAATAAAAACTCCATAATTTTCCATTCATACGTTTTGTGGGGGGTCACCATTTACTCTTATAAACATTATTGTTTTGAAGTATAAATAGCAAAAACATTTTAAAACAATTCAAAACACGAATGTTATAAATGTAAAATATAGTCTACATACGGTACAAAGACACACCCCACCCCAAGCACTACATCTTTCCTCGGTTTTTTTCTTTAAAAAAAATAAAAAAAGAACAAATAAACTCGATCATCCACCCTTTAGACTGTCTCTAATGATTTTATTTTAAACAACACTTCAAACACATCGTTTTTCGTTTTAGTTACACTTTTTTAACACTTTATAAAAACATCCACTCCAATAAACACCATTTATACAATCCTTCAAACACCCTTTTTTTTCTTTATGCAGGTGGAAGAGGCGATTAGGTGTTTGTAATTATTCCTCAAAGACTCTTCCTTCCTTCCTTCCTGTATTTATTATCCTTCCACCTATTTCAATTATTCATCATCTTCTATTCATTTCTTTCAACTACCTTCCAGATATCAATGTTATCCACCGTTCATATTTCAACTCTCTTCTTAGCATCACACATTTCAACAACCACTTCACCCAAATAACAGAAAAATTGACATTTATTGTGCAAAAGAAGAGCATAAGAAGAACAAAAGGAAGAAAAAAAGGACTACCAATTAAATCGGAAAAAATCAGCCACAAATTGCAATCTTCAACTTCAATTCCTTTGATGTTGACAAACTTTCGATCGGAATAACCTTGAATGACTGTAAATAAAGGTTCTGGGAAGATTTCCAAACCAGAGAAGACTCATTAAAATAGCAAAAAATAAATTAAAGGAGACAAATTTCCTCCCATAATGAAGAAAGCTTGATCCCGAGAAGAAGAAATTTGTAATATTTGTTTACCCCCCTCCCCTCACCCCCACCCCCTGAAAAAAAAACCACAACAAGAAGATGGAGATTACCTTATTATGTTATCAGATTTGGTAAAAAGTTAGCAAGACACATGAAGGTTGGAAGAAGAAATGAGGAGTGGTGGGAGAAGAGAGAGAAGAAAATCCAATTAAAGTGATGACACTATTCACTTGAGGAGGGACTTGTGTTTTGGAGTACCAACCGGCAGATTTCCAGTGTAGAGGGCCAATTCAGGTTCCCATTGCAATGTTCAGTTACTTTAAAAGACTCCAAAATTTGTTTAAGAGGATGGTACAAGTGAACCGTTGGGGAGAGTCTTATCCCGAGTTTATTGCTCAATTGTCACGACATGTTTTGAAAAAAGAACCTTGTCGTAAATAGTTTGTTCGATACGTGTCATTAAGACCTAAATTAAGGAATATATTAATTATAGTGACCATTAATGTCGTAGAAGTATTAAGAAACAAACTCGGCTCGAAAATATCATCTGTCGTAGTCTAGCTTGTCAGGATATGCGGCACTCACCCGAAAGACCCGGGTTCAATTCAAACTCACCTCAAAAATGTAAACAGCTCAGAGTTTTGGAGTTACCATGCTGACGGCACCCTCACCAACATGAACTATCTTGCATGGAGGCTCCAATTCCGAACCCTCATTACATGTTATGATTTTTTTTGGCTATATCGATGGAACAACACCTTGTCCGCCCCTGAATCTGCTCACGAACAACATCTCAAACCTTAACTCGGACAACTCCGTTTAGGTTCGCCAAGATCAATTCATTCTAAATGCCCTTCTTGGTCGCTCTCAACCGAAGTCATATCGTTGATTTCACATCTCCACACTAAGACGGTGTAAAATGAAAGACATTATTGTGGACCCATTTAATGACAACATTGTTCGGATTGGTACCATTACTACAACTTATCCAACAATTAATTTTAACTTGTTATAAGGTTGGGTTTGTAACTTTAATGTCAATAGGGCCTGAATTCCTAATCTCCCCTTTATAGTATATTCTAACGGTAGACCCAACAATGTTACTAGATGTACGACCTCACTTTGTGACTCGGATCTAAAAAATTATTAAAATCCAAATTGTAAATATCTGTGAAGTCCGTCTTCACTCTCATATATAATACACCGTCTGCGTGTCTTAGTCACACTTATTCTCTGATCTCATCCGAATTGTAAACAACTGTGAAGTCCGTCTTCATTCTCATCTACATTTTCAAAAACAATGCGGATGAATTGGCCTTGTTAAGGGCACCTTTTGATCCGAAAGACCTTATTGATTATATTCCTCTCAAACTTGGTACTGAATATTCGGATATTATACGTGAAATGTAGGCAAAAGAGTTACTTATCACCTTTGATGAACTCTATGAAAAACTTCTTAACTTTGAAACGGGCCTTTTATCTCGGTGGCTATTCCGTATTTTTCCATGATTACTGCATGTGCAGCAAATAGACAACCAAACCTAACCACTGGGACTAGGGTTCTCCACCTACCCCGGCCTCATGGCGTTCCCAATGGTTTTGCACTTTGGCATCCCCCATCAACCAAGGTGGTTCGGTTCGGCCCTAGCACCAACTTCGTCCTTATACGGGGAAAATGCGAGTATGTGGTGTTTAGGGGCACTTTGCTAAAAGGCGTCATACTTATCCCTTTTGCCAATAGATTCAAGGACTTGCTCTCAATAGCCCCCATCCTCCACCACATGCACATCATGCTTTTTCCAACTCCAACTCATGGCTGCTCGATAGTCGTGTATCACATCATATGACATCGTATCTCAATCTGCTTGCTCTTCTTGACACTTCATGGTCCTGATGATATCATTATTAACGATCCTCCCCTATCCATTTTCGTTTGTCGAATGTTTTATGTATTCTTCAATTATCTCGCAATTTGTTATATGTCTCTATTTTTTTGTATTTATAATTCTGTTGCGATTGAATTTTTATCCGACCCTGGTCTTGTAAATGATCTGAAGACAAAAAACTGTTTTCATCAGAGCCAAGTTAAAGATGATGTTTACACTTGGTCATCCAATCCCATCCTTGATTTCTCTGCGAAATGGTTTTATTATTAACAACATTATCCGGTCTAGTCCACTTTGAAATGATTTTAACTTTTTCAAGTTGAAACAAAATTATATTCAAACTTGTTAAATTATGCGATACATATACGGCATAAAATACAAATTTTCTATATAAATTAGGGCCAATTATTTAAAAGGACAGATTTTCAACTTATTAGAAGTAATAGGACACTCCGAAATCTTATTTAGTTATAAGGACATTCTAATTTTAAGAAGGAAACTTATTTAGTTATAAGGACGTTCTAATTTCAAGTGGATAAATAAGAAGAAGGAAAAAAAAAGGAAGGAAGGAAAAAAAAAAGAAAAAAAAAAAAGAAAGAGGAAGCGCCCAGGCTATGTTTTTTTTTTTTTTTTTTTTTTTTTTTTAAATGCACCATATTTAAAGGTCATACATTTCGATCTAAAACTCGGATCATCATAATTTTTTCACTAAAATTCATATTTTTTCGTCTTTTTTATTCTAAAATCAAATTTGATATTTTTCCGAATAAATTTCATAAAATCAATTTTTTTCTTCATAAAAATCGACGTGACGTATTGATCACCGTCATGCATTGACCACCTACCCGGATGCATTGGCCACCGGGATCCATTAACCACCCCGATACATTCACCGCCACGATTCATTGGCTACCATGATGTATTGACCGCCGCGATCCATTGACAACCTTGATCAGTGACATCTCATTGTAGCGATTTATGCAATGACGTCTCATTGTAGCGATTTATGCAGTGACTTCTTATTGTAGCGATCTATGCAGTGATGTCTTATTGTATCGAATTATACAGTGACGTGTTATTGTAATGATTTATGCAGTGGCGTGTTATCGTAACGATTTATTCATACTTTTGGTTGTAAAAATCTGCCTTTAAACCAAAAAAACAAATGAAATACAGTTATTTTACAAAGTTATCGAATATTTAAACCAACACTAATCAAATAAACCAACATCAATCAAATATTTAAAGATAAAAAAGAAATAAAGTTACTTTACAAAGTTATCAAATGTGTGTATCAAGTTGTATATGCGGTAACATCAAAATATCATTGCATCAGTTATCTAATTGTAAATACAGTCATCAATGTCACTGCTTCAGACATCAATGTCACTGCATAAGTCATCAATGTCCCTGCATCAGACATCAATGTCACTGCATAAGTCATCAATGTCACTGCATAATTCATCAATGTCACTGCATCAGACATCAATGTCACTGCATAAGTCAGCAATGTCACTGCATAAGCCCAGACCACCAAGATGATCATAGAGGGCACTCTTGTCAATCTCTTGATGATGGCAACTCTTGCACACATAGTAAAACACACTCTGCACTAATAGGCCAGCCAGATTAACTATCACCAGCAACCCAACCAAGAATCCACCAACCATAATTGTTGTAAGCACACCATGATTATCCCCACCATTAACCACAACTGATGAGAATATAGTGTGATCAGTCCACAAATAGCCATATACCCAAAAACAAGGTTGGAAGCTATCATGGTCCTGCCCTTTAACAACTGATAGCTCTTTTTCATAGTTGCAAGCCCACAAATCGGCTCCAATACGAAACCACGCTAGCCAAATGCCACAAAGCACTTATATCGACCCGCAACCCAAGAAACGGGACAAAGACAACCATAAGAGAAAAGGAAAACAACCTCAAACTATGAGTATCCACAACTATTATAAGCGGCACCGAAACCCAAAAAAGACTTAATTGTAAGCCACCATGGTGAGTGAAACCCATAAGAAGGTAATAAAGAGCCTCACAGATCGTATTTGTCTTTGCGAAAGCAAAAGGGACTATATCATCTATTATAAGCACCCAAATACACTTGTCAACTAATAAGTAAAACACAATCTATGAATGCTCGAATGTTTCTCCTAGACGTGTTATTGTGTCAACGCTTCGAGACATCAATGTCCTTTGCGCATAAGTCATCAATGTCACGCGCTTCGGACATCAATGTCACTGCATAAGTCATCAATGTCACTGCATAAGTCATCAATGTCCCTGCATCAGACATCAATGTCACTGCATAAGTCAGCAATGTCCCTGCATCTGTCATCAATGTCACTCCATCAAGTAGCATGTAAATCATAAAAATATTTCTTAATTCGGTAGTTCTTGAGCTTACACTTGTTTGTCAAAATGCATATAAACACGGGGAGACCGTAAGTAAATGAGGATCATCTTTTTTTCTTTTAGAAATACATACATATATATACACATGTATAAACAAGAACTGTACACAAGCACTAATATACATCAAACATATCAAATTTCCAGCAAAGAACCAAATCTGAAGTACTCGGTATCACTTAAAACCAGAGTCATATGATTGTTCTATACTCAAATCAACTACTTCAAACTGTTAATATCATCAAATTTTGACAAAATTCATTCACATTCATGCCCACTTCTCTGTAATTTAGCTTCAAGCAACAATGAAAACAAACATGCAGCATAAATAAATGATCAAATGAACTATACTTACGTGCTACCGTCTTCGAAAAATGTAGCTAACCCAAGTCAAAAACTCCTCAATCCTATCCAACTCCTCAATTGCAGCCTTAGCACTAGCAACATCATAATTATCATCCGGAATAGCCGGATAATACTTCCGATATGGCACATAAAACGGCTGAATTGGCGGTTCTTCACCTCTTTCAATCATCTCATTAATAACCTCAATCTCTTCATCATCCACATCATTCGGGTCCCAACTGGGTTTCGTCATTCCAAGTGGAGCATCCTCCCATAGCTCCCTCAAATCCTCCTCTTTCCAATTCTCCATATTCTAAACAATTGATAATAATTTAATTCAAAGAAGGAAAAAGTACCAATTTCTCCCAAGAAGCAGGCACAGGAAGTTCCATTGCAGTACTGTCCATTTTTTCAAACCCTGACTACAAATATGCATCCTTAAAAGCTTCAAAAATACTACACAGGAACAAAAATAAGAAAATAAAAATACTACAAATAATGGTTTTTTTCCAACCCCAAATTTCAAGTTCTTTCACTTTTTTTCTCATCCACGACCATCATATGTTTTCCCTCCCCAAAAGGCAAAAATCAAATAAAGGTGTATGAATGTATGGGATTTATTTGATTGATTTTTATTTTTAGAGGAAAGGAAGAATTGGGATTTGTAGAGCTGTATTCTTTGGCTTTTCCGGTCACTTCCACGCCGGAGGATGACGATGAAGAAGGTGGCTCCGTGATTGATTCAGCTGATGCTAGGTTTTCTGTCATGGGAATCATTAGCTTCTTACCTTATTTTAATTGGCTGGTCAGTTTTTCTCTTCTTCCCTGCTTATTCTTCATAATAATAGCTGATGTTGCTGCTGCATTTGACCTGTGTACTCGGCTACTGCAAAATCCAAATAAATTAGAACGTCCTTATAACCGAATAAGTTTTTTGAGTGTCCTAAATGATCATTAAGTCTCTAGCGACGGCCTTATAACTAATAATGCCTATAAATTAAACATTACTATAACGTATTTAGAGAGTTAAATAAATTAATACCGTAAAATAAATAATATATTTAACGTAATCTAATTAATCGGATGAATTTGAATCATACGGTTTAAAAACGGTACGGTCGAGATTTATTTGAATAGTCTAGACATTAATTCTTCTCCCCTTAATAATAACTGCACCAAAAAAAAAAAAAAAAAAATAATAACTGCACCAACGCCCAAATGCGGGGCTGGGACTAGCGCATGTATGAAGCACACAGTAAGCCAATTGGCGTTTTCATGGAGTACATGGACATTCAAAATATTACAAGAAGCTTCAGTTTTGATTACATTTATGAAATCTGAGTTTTAATTTGATATAAAACCCTACTGTTCTTGCATCAAAAACCAAATTCGAAGCACCAATTGTGATTTGGAGCTTCCCGTAATCCCGATTTCGAATTTCTGCTCACTTCTGTTGCTTCTGTCATCGCCATGGTGGTCTGTAAATGCCGCAAGGTAAGTCCTCTATGTTTTTTTAAATTTACGTTTTTATTTATAGTAGCTTTGGCGAAATTCGAAGCTTTGAATTCTAGATCCTGGCACGATCGCTGACATGAATGTCGGATCATGTTTTGGATTCAACTGAATCTTCAGAAATTCTATCACGAGCTGCAATTTCTTCGATTTATTTATATTCTGTTCGTGCATTGTATTGGGACAATTTACGTTTAGCCGGCCTTTTCAGGCAGTTCGACGAGCTTCGTTTTTTGTTGTTGAATAATTGAACTAGATCAAGTATTCATTTAGTTGTCTCTGTCTCAGGTTGTTTGGATTTTTCAATTGTTTAGTATGAATTAAGAGTTGCAAAAGAAGATTCCTTTACAGGCTGATAGTAACCATTTGTGATTTATGATTGGTTGTAGGCGACAAAGTTCTATTGTTTCGTGCACAAGGTCCCTGTTTGTGGGGAGTGCATATGCTTTTCTGAGCACCAAATCTGTGTGGTAAGATCTCTATCTATACGTTTCACTGACTCGTCAAATATGATTTTATTAGTTGCTCAATGCATGATGTATGCATATGTAGAAGCCATGCTTCATGAATTTTACTTGTTTATCTATGAATGTTCGAGAGTTTACTTATTGTTCTTATACCGACTCATTTGCAAACTTCAACGAATCAGTTTATGTTTGATATAGTAATAGTCTGGCCACTGGAAGAAAAGCATTAGCTTCTGGCAACAAATATAGGCTTTAAATCTCAAGACTTACAAAACAAAATGCAATGGCCTTAGGACTTAGGACAATTAAGAATGTTATCAATGTAAATGGCATTTCTATAATCAGCTAAGAGCCTTGCATCTGAGAATGTTAAACTGTAGTGCGCCATTTATCTTTTAGGCATTTTTCAGCATTTGGGCGGGTTTCTTTTCTAGTCATATTGACATGTGTTTTTGTTATCAATTGCTGTTGTACTTATTTTTTTCATTGACCAGGGTGCAATAGAATAAAAATTCCTGTTTGCTTTTCATCTTTACCTCTCAGAAAATACTATTTTCCTTAGGTCCGCACATACTCAGAATGGGTTATTGATGGAGAATATGATTGGCCCCCAAAGTGCTGCCATTGTCAAGCTGTGCTTGAGGAGGGAGCTGATGTTCAAACCACTCGATTGGGCTGCCTGCGTATGCTTTGAATGCAGACATTTTGCGACTAACACTATTTATTTGCAACCTTTCGAAGACTAATAGTATTTAATATTAGTTGTGTGATTGCTTTATGCAGATGTGATTCATACAAGTTGCTTGGTTTCACATATTAAAGGATTCCCACCTCACACAGCTCCTGCAGGATATGTGTGTCCAGCTTGTTCAACTTCAGTACGTGGAACATATGTATTTGAACTTTTCATAATGCCCATTGTTGCATGAGTAGTTCAAAGCTTATGCTGTGGCATTGAGTGCATCAGCAATATATTGTATTTCCCCTCCTTATTTGGGCGTCTTAGCTCCCAGTTATACATTATCAATCGTGAGTTTGATTTCATTGCTGACTGGTCTGGAATGTGAACTCACGATTGGAGCATTTCTGTGCTCACAAGTGGCTTGTCAAATTTTCAACCCACAAACCCCTTTATCTTGTCTTACTTTCTTAGCAGTTTAGATGCCAAAGATGACTGTGATGTCTACATAAAAAGTTTTCACATGAAGAATTTTGCATGAACGCAACTGTCATTTCATTTACTCGTTTTGTCAAATAGCCTTAGATGATAACTGTTGAAGACGATACATATAAATGTCTAAATTACTCAACTCCCCAACAACTTAAGCTTTTGGGAGAGATGATGGTAGTAGAGCTGGAGGTCGTGTGATCAAAACTCTCTATTTGTATTGTCTGTGTGCTAGGCTTTTTATTTGGCATTGTGTGCCTAATGTTAGTCCAGCCTTTTGAATGCCTCTGTGCCCTTTGTTGGCTAGGCTCTTCATGTAAGGCCCACAGACAAGGTGTGTTGAAGTCTAAAAATGTGTAAATTACTCAGCTACCCAACAACATACTTTTGGAAGCTTTTGCACGTAATAACGTGCAAGTCAATTTGGCCCTGGCTGCTTCTTATTGCAGTGAAACCATGAGTGGAAATGATTCCTTATCAAAATATTTCTTCAGCTTCTAACTTTTACGAGACACAGTTCTTCCCATGAAGCATGTGTAAAACCTTTTCTTTTTCCTTGAAAATTTAAAGGACAAGTTCATTGATCAGTCTGTTTGCAAGATCAACGTTTGGTATAGCTCATCCTACAAGTTCTTAATATCGTGGACTTGTGGAATTGGATATATTCTAGCACATGACAATAGTTTCATTCTTTGGAATTTTATGAAATCATTTTGAACATTTAATCTCCCCCATAGTCATCATCTGAACGGACTGAAGAAAATTCATCCCATAGCTTACAGTGAGTTCCTTTTATGTAGCGTTATTGATAGTGGCATTGTATTTGCAGATTTGGCCTCCCAAAAGTGTAAAAGATCCAGGATCATTACTTCATTCAAAGCTGAAAGAAGCTATTATGCAGGTAAATATGTTTTACTAGGTGAAGGTAACATGTGTTTGGCCACTGATAACATTACATCCATGTTATTTTTAATCCAATGAAATTACCGTAGTGTTTTCCTTTCTTAGGTTAGTATTCTGTGTGGTTTCAGCTTGAATGCGGATTCAATGTGAATTATTACAATTTATATGCACTTTTCGGTGCTTTGTGTGACTTTGTATGATTTGATGCTTCTGAACGTGTTTTAACTTTATTGCTTCAAGTTGTAACAATCGAGTTGCTGTATCTACCTACTTTCTTCCAGTTTAAACGTATTATTGGAAGAGTTCATTTTTACAAATACCTCCGTGAAAGCTTGATACCAAGAGCTGCCTGAGTGCATTAGTTGTTTTGATATTTCTTCATGGGGCTCTGTCAGTAATCTCTGGTTGGTTTGGACAAGATATGGAAAAAAGATTGCGAAATGAAACTCTGAGATCATGATTACATTGTTTGAACTATGGCATGAGAACAAAACTGGTGTATTGGCTCTATGGGAAAAAAGTAGTTGAGGGAAAGGAATAGTAAAAGCCATTTTTCACTTTGAAGAAATTATACGCTGTGGGACCTTTGTTTGTTTTGGGTGGAGTTTTTTGGGGTTTTTTTTTACACGGCCCAGACTCCTACGGGAGGCAGCAGTGGGGAATTTTCCGCAATGGGCGAAAGCCTGACGGAGCAATGCCGCGTGGAGGTAGAAGGCCCACGGGTCGTGAACTTCTTTTACCGGACACATCACCCATCATATCTTACAATTCTCTTACCAATCATTTCTTCAACTACAAATAAAAAAATATTAAATCATCTCTCATCATTTCACTTTATCAACTTTATAACCTTTTTTACCATTATTTTATTTATTATACTACTTTATTTCACCAATCAAATCATAATCTACACAAATTTCAAAAAAACATCTTAACTTTCTAATCATTACTTCAATCACTTTATCTAAAAAACTCCAAAAAAAAAAAAAATCCAACCCAAAACAAACGGAGGTGTTTGAATGAAATGGAGTTTAAGAGTCTTGATACATAGTTATTGATATTTTTGATTGTGAATGCATCCTTGTGTTGCATGTGGCTGCTGGACTTTTAGAAATGCAGATCTTTGTGAACATTTGTTTTCATTGCCTTTAAAGGATCTGGGTATGACTCCTCTGTCCTTTTGGTTTCCGGTTTGTTTGTCTTGGTTTATTAGACCTTCAATAGACCAAGTTAGTTAGTTATAAACGTAAAGTTTTGTAAGTTGGCTACGAGGACGTGATAAAGCTGATGATATCTCTCGTCTCTGAAAGTACTCTGAATGAGAAGTGTGAAGTTCAATGATTCGTTGTTGTCACTTTGAGATCATGATTTTAAAAGTCATGTCTT
The DNA here is from genome assembly GCA_036785695.1 of Gentiana straminea. Lineage (NCBI taxonomy): Eukaryota > Viridiplantae > Streptophyta > Magnoliopsida > Gentianales > Gentianaceae > Gentiana > Gentiana straminea. The sequence continues at coordinate 2,260,176 of JAVUPR010000483.1, read as the reverse complement.
TTTATTTCCATGGTCACAGAACTGCATAGATATGAGGTTTCTCTTAAGCTAAACATAATGATTTTTGTGGTTTGATTCCAACTGATACTGACTTAATGGGACTGGGGCTTTGACTTCTAAATAATATACTCTTGTTTTATTTCAACCTTTGATAGAATATTTTGTCAGATTAATATTGCTTTTACATTCCATGGGAATTATCTTTACTACTGCAATCAATGAATTGTGTGCAAACATTTCTCTGTTGATTACCTGTTACAATGCCAAGACCCAAATCATTGCTTGGCTGAGGAGAGATACTACCGTCTTTCGTCCACATGAGATGTGGGTTGTTTGCCGATGAAATTGACATTTTGCTTAAAATCATGTGAGGCATTATAAGATGTCATTTCTATTTGAGGGCCTTATCATGAGTTTTTTCTCTGGTTTTCAAGCTTCAAATGGTTTCTTATTGTGTATATATAGTTTTAGTTTGTGGGTAAGAAAGAAGAATTTGAAGATAAGCTCTGTTTTTCTGCAGACTGGTTTCGAAAAGAACGTGTTTGGGAATCTTCCTGTTTCGATGCCTGCTGTAGAGACACGTGCTCCCCCTCCTGCTTTTGCCTCAGATCCGCTGATATTAGTTGGCGGAAGAGAAAATGCTGGAAGCTTGTCGTATTCTGCTGGAAAAGATGCCGATAAAGCAGTGACTGATATTTCAATGTTAGATGGCCCTACTTCGGCGTCTCCATCATCATCTAATACTGACCACAATTTTGAGATGAACTCAAGTCCTTTAACGGTAAGATAAGATGTCCTTCAGCTTTTATCATATTGATCATATGCATCATTTCTTGTGTTTTTTCTGGTCATATTGGATGTGTTACAGCCTGTTGCTACAACTCGAAAAAGTGCAATTCAAGTTGAAAGGCAGAATTCTGAAATTTCATATAATGCTGACGACGAAGATGGTAACAGGAAAAAGTACACAAGAAGAGGTGAGTAACAATTTCTCGGATGATGATCAATTCTCGTGAAAATCCATTAAGTAACAGCATAGTATGTTTTTGATCCATGAAATTTCGCTAGATGTCTTTGAACGTCAAACCCGTAAGGCTTTTTTGTTTTTGTTTTGCAGGACCTATGCGCCACAAGTTTCTCAGGAAGTTGCTCCCGTTTTGGTCAAGTGCTCTGCCAACTTTGCCAGTGACTGCACCATCAAGGAAAGACGCTTCAAACGGGGATAATCTTTCAGACACTCGCAAAAAACATCACAGATCTTCAAGAACCGACCCAAGAAGAGTCCTCCTCATCATAGCTATCATGTAACATTCTCTAGATGCTTTAATTGCTAATTCTTTTTCTTTAAGGTATGTTAGTGTTATAATCAAAACTAATATTAGGATGGGCAATTAGATGATGTTTTCCGAAAACCTAATATTTCAATACTACATCACCGCTCAGGCCGTGTGCTTTATTAGGTTCAGTTGTCTATGTCTTTATTCGTGAGTCCACTCCATCTTTTAGCATACCATACTCACTGCCCTTATATATGTTTATATTCTTCTAATCGGCTTCTTTCACCTTTTTTCTGATCTTCTTCAGCTCAGATTATTAGGGGTATTCCTTTGGTTCTTATAACGCCTAAGTGGTGCATGTGATCTGATTGCAGATGTTTCAGTCGACTCAATGCCCTTGAACTTATTACCACATCTTTTATATATGTCATAAGCATCTTCCTTTATGCTATTCACTTTCCTTTTCCAATTTCCTCTACCTGTGTAAATTTAGGAGCTTTGTCAGTATGCCTTCTCAAGGTCTATGCACCCCATGGCTAAGTCTTCCTCCTCTGGATATGTTTCCTTTAGGGCCCGTTTGGATTGAAGGATATAAATAGAAAGAAAAAGGAAAGACAGTGACGGAAAAGAAAAGAGAGGGGAATGAGAGATTGTGAAGTTTCTTTTGAGTGTTTGGATAAAACTAGACGGAAAGGAAATGAAAGTTTAAAAGTGTGTTTGAAATGTCAATGAAAAAGAAAAGAAAATTACAAATATATAAATGATTTTCCAATTTTAGACATTATGTTAGTGAGATATTAGTATTAATTTTAAGGTTATTTAAGTAATTATGTAAAATAGTTTCTTTTCAAGAGGTAATTATATAAAATATCTAAAAAAAAGTATTATTTCCTTCCAAATCTTGCTAAAAATGGACGGAAAACAGACAATCTAATTTCTATTAGATCATTTCCTTTGGTCTCCCTCCTTCGCCTTTCCTTTCCTTCTCGTATTGACATACCAAACACCAAATTAAAATCAGCTCAAGCCCTTTCTTTTCTTCTCCTCCATTTTCTTTCAATCCAAACAGGCCCTTAGTCAATGTCAGGTTAAACTTTTAGCATGGATTCCGGTTAATTCTCAAATAACTTCAACTAGAAGCGTCTGTATCTCTCCATGTAATCTATCATAGGATTCAGCCATATCTGATTAAATTGATTTCGTAGAATATCAGCTGCAGATTTTGGAAAATCTTGAAGCTGGTAATGTCTAAGTGAGTGAATCTTGTGCACGAAACTTGTAGATGAGGAAATCTGTTGAAGTAAAAGCTATTATATTAATATTGGTGAAGCCTGTTGCTAGTTACTAATACTGAATGGTGAGAAGAATATTACCGCCTTCCTAATGTATTTTGCTTCTGTCAAATTCATGGTGTTTCATTATTTTTGAATGGATGCAGGGCTTGCCTGGCAACAATGGTGATTCTATATTACAGGATTGCGCAACGTGATTTGAGTGAGAAGCTGCCAGATGATGACGAGCTCCAATAACTGTCACCGTCACCGTCACCGTCACCGTCACTGTCATTGTCATTGACACGCTGGGGGTCATTGACAGGTCAACAACAACAACTCAGGCTGTTGTGTCTGAATTGGCATCCCCTGGGATTGTTGAGGTTTTATAAGTCATTAGAATCAGCATATTTTCTTAACCATACTTTCATTGAAAACATATGACGAGCTTTCCTGCGTCTCTACCTTATGAATCTTGTGCTGGTGCTCGTGCTGGTTTGTTTATTTATGTTGTTTTCGGGGATGACATTATCCTTTTTTAATGAGGTAATTTTAGCGATTTATACTGGAAATATGTTATAATGTATGGATGGAATTCATGAGAATTGATGGCCTTTTTTGTTTGTTGTACTTTATGGCATCTGTTAGATTTGTTGGTGAGAGTATTAATGCTCAATGTTAAAATGTCCTATCTTTGGTCAAGTACAGACCAAAGATGGTATATATACGGAACGAATTGGACCACACGTTTCATTCTGGGTTGAAACTGTATGGTCCAGATCTATCTAACTCCAAAAATGGAGTTCGTACCCAAGACTTACCTGTAACGGATAGTAATTTCATGATGAGTGTAAAGGATATTACCAAAAATAGTAAGAAGGTGCACTATAAGAACAAAATCCAGCTTTATTAGTACAAATGTATATAAAGCCATCCAATTTTGATAGGGACTTTGTACTACAAATTACAACAACCTCCCTAAAAACAAACATATCATCCATGAACAGGTATTCCATACCCCTATAATATAGCTTTCATACAATATACGACGTATTTTTTCCCGGGGAAGAAAATTATAAAGGGGAAAACGCAAACGAACTTAATGATGTCTGCTATGGTAATTAATTATCTAACAGAAGAAGAAAAGAAAAATGTACACGCTCTATTAAATAGCGTTTATTATACAATCACAGACGGTTGAAACTCGAACATTTAGCCCTTCGGATAATTACATTTTCAATTCAACCCCTTTCTCTGATTCTAATCCAGCTTCTGAAATTGCTCACACTGATTGATGATGAGATATAACAGTAAAAGCAAGCTTGAATCGAATCAGGCTCGATCGTCATTAGCATGATGTTGAACATCATGCTGGCTATCCAGAGGCATGTACTGTGCCATAATCGCCCTTATTTCTGAGTCCATATACGACTGAAAGAACGCCAAAAGAGAGACATTTAATTGACCAAATTAGCTGTGATTACACTAATCCTAATTAAACAAACAAACAAAAAAAAGGGCATCATTATTTGTGAAAGTCGGTTCTGGAGCCTAGAACCGACTTTCCGTAGGTGCATTGGTGAGAACCGACTTAGTCCTTCACCTACGGAAAGTCGGTTCTACTCTCCAGAACCGACTTTGTGGGTACATAGGTAGAGTGGTGCACACCCACCCAACCCCCCCAAAAAAAGTACAACTTACCCTCAGCCTGTACTTGTATATCAGATATGCTCCCCCACCTGCCATGCCTAATCCTATCAAAATGATCCAAATGGCAGCTGAAGCCGATGTCACTTGAGCAGCACGTTTACCTGCAAATCGTTGCGTTTTACGTTAACAACAACAAATCTGCAAAAAACGCACACGAATATAGCTTTTTTGTATGTAAAGTAGGACCATATACTCACTAATACATGTGTCATGGTCTTTGATATACAGCAGGTCCCCACTGCAAGAACAATCGTAGCTACCCCAGGTGTTGCTACAACTGCATTCAGGGCACTGACATGCCGTCTTTTCTTTACATTCGTCAATATCTGTATGCAGAAGAAGAAGGAATGGCCCAAATGAGTGATGACTTTCTCTAAAAACAAGTTACAACCGCGAGGTTAACTAAAACTTCTGAATGTGTTAATAAGGCTACTTTCATGCTTTCACAACTGCAACTCTACAAATTCGTATTCTAGGGAACGGGAGGAAGAATCGAGATGGGGGTTCATGTTCGTTAATGTTCCATTCTTCAAACTTAACCCTCAACAACCACATGGTTGATCGCATCAAACACAAATATGACATTGCAATATATATAAAATAAACAAGAACCACAGGGGGGATGAAGGGCCTAAGGGCTACTAAAAACCTACCTTCACAACTCTTAACTCCATCTCCTTTAAATCCTGGAGGACACGTGCATTTTCCTTCGTCGTTGTCCTGTTAATATTCAATGGACAACATAAATATTTGCAATAATTAGTAACCACATATGCATCAACAATTTGAGAAAAAAAGAGAAGGAACAGTAGTAATTACTGATTACGCACCAAACAAGCAGAAAAAGAGTGTCCATTCCGAGTTTCATGCCAACAGCCTCCATTATTTATTTTACACCGCGCTGGCCCACTTGCTGCATTAACATTTAACAGAAAGTGGTTTGTATAATGAACTTTGTCTCCACAAACTACTCATTCTTGGTACCATATCACAAACTACACATTTTTGGACCGCAACAATGCAGCTCAACCGTATAATGGATTCACGCTTCAATTAGAAACTAGGCCAACTGGGATGATTCGTGACACAAATATTCACGAAAAAATCACAAGCAGAATTCATGATTGGTATCATACGTTTCAGACCATCAGACTACCAAACAAGGCTTGGTAATCACTGGCCATTGTGGTTATATAACATTAAGACAGCCAAAATCAGGACAGGCCAACACCAACAATGCATCTAAATGAACTTCCTCTGTATTGCTTTAATATAAGGATTCCAAGTAAAAGCTAAAACTGTGGAAATGTGGAATTCTGCGTTTCAAAAATACTGATGGTTCATTAAAATATAAATAAAGACATTGAAACACAGCTCCCTCATAGACGTGAAGTTTTTCTTGAATTTGAATGAGAACATACGTTAAAGATCCTGAATTTCGCATGCTACTTCTTCAAGACAAAAGGCATCTTTAGAGCTAAATACATTAACAAAAATAATAAATCAAGACATCTACTTACGTGCACAGGAGTTGTAACCATCTCCCTTAAATTGCACACCATCAACTACAGGGCATTCACACACTCGACCACGAAACGTATCCTGAATTTATTTGCAATGTTAGAAATACATATGAATAAAAAAAAATAAGAAAATATAAATTAGTTGAAAAAACAACCTTGCAAGCAGTCACATTCGCTGCTTTGTCTAGCCAGCATCCACCATTATTGTCCAAACACTCATTTGTCTCTACATCTGCACAGAAAACAATGCCAAATCGTTTCATTTACTTCGTACCACCAATATTTCTAGTTAATAGAACATTTACTCACCACTAGTCAAACAAACAGCGGGCTCTGTTGTTTCTTCAAAGCCGGAACATATAGCTTTCAAAACAGCCCCTCGTTCCAACTTCCCTGCAATGATTATAAGAAAAACAAGCACTTCCTCAATCAATGACAAAATAGGAAAACATCTCTCGTTGGAGGAGGATTAATATAAAAAAAGTCTAGGTTCCTTAAGATCTCAAGTTTAAACAATCAAAGTAATTAGATAGCGTACAGGCAAGAATACTAAGTGGTACTTGGCCCATAGGTATAAAAACCAAATTCTGATATCTATCGATCACCATTCACAAGGTAGCAAATTATCATCTCCAACAATAGTACATAGTCTTAAATTTAATTTCCAGTTTTGATTTAACTTTATTGAAAGTTTATTCGTTATCGATAATCTAAAATATGATTTCCGTTTCAAATAATAATTTTTGAAAATATTACACACGTTACATGCCATAACATAGAAAATCAAAATAGACTACAAATGAACAATAATTGAGGGTTTTTTAGGGCAAAGAAGGATGAATGGAAGTTACATCCATAACGAACTAGGCCTCATGCATCTAGTGTACCAAAGTAGGGGGTGAGGGGGGTGAGGGGGGGGGGGGGGGAGGGGGGTGAGGGGGGTGAGGGGGGGAGGGGGTTAGGTAACACTAGTTGAGAATACCAACCGCGGTACTGCCGATTATTGACAACCAGAGTAGGCAATATTGTCACATCACCTCGTGATCCTTTTCCAATCTACAAGCAAAACCATAGTCAAAAAACTTCTAAGAGAGATAAAAAAAAAAGGAAAGCTTGGTGCAATGAAGCATTCTTCCAATGCAGGGTCCGCACTCCGCAGAAGGACAAGGCCAATTAGACCTATTGTACACAACGTCACAACCTTACCTTGTATTTCTGTAACCCATTACCCTTGATTAGACGTGAAGAGCTTATACCACTACGTCGAGGATAAGATTCAGCCAAAGAACGTAAACCAGATGCAAATAATCATAAGACATAGGTGAAAATGGTTAAGGCATTTACCTGAGCATCTTGCTCGTCTTTCAATATAGGATTGTCTGAATCAGCATCAGGGTCTCCCATACACTTCTCAATCTTATCTAAATCAAGTCCTGAGCATAAATAATGAAGGATGTTATCTCAAAATGCAAGTAACATTGTTTAGCATACTTAGAATCCATACATCAATCAATTACCAAGAGATTTGATGACATTGACTGCACACTCCTTGTTATATTTCTTATCTTTCATGGGGCATCTAATTTGAAAATCAGTAACATAGTCCCACCACACCCATGGTTTCTTGGTCTCATTGGCCACTTTAAACACACAAAGCTGCCTCAAATTTTCAAGGACCACATCTTTTCCATCGTAGCCTGCGCTGAAATCCTCTTCAGGATCTGGAGCGCAATATCTCCCATGGTTGATGCATTGAGATTTGCACTGTTTGCTTACAGTAAATGCATGAGGGCAGTACCATGTAATATAGTGAGGAGTGAACTGTGTGTACCCACCTTTCTCGAGAATTTGTGCAGCACCTTTAAAATCTTTTACAAAATTCATCAACATATCACACTTAAATCCACATTCATCGTTGCTGTTTGTCCATAACTCATACTCCACTCGATCATCGGGATGAGGTACGGCTTCTCTCCAATCAAGATTCACATTGACCATTTCACCCCCACTTACTGCTTTCCTTAATTTCTCACTAAAACTCCTTTCAATTAATGCAGAGGGTATCGTAATATTCTGTATATATTTTGCAGAAGAACCGTCTTCTTCTGGTGAGTCCATGGTTATTAATGCTTCATCAATATCATCTGCAACCAGAACAGCCGAAGCGCCAGCATTTTGGGCATTCCAAACCTTTAACGCGAAAAAACAATCTGGACAGAGGAAAAGGAGGCTCAGAGATCATTAGAGATAATGTTACAGCTACTAGAAATATGAACAGAGCACATTCCTTATCCAGTCCACTAACAAAAGGACGCGAGAGAAATTAACCCACATGTTTACAAAAGCATACCAAAACCTAGAACTTTGCGTAAGCAATCTTCTACGTGTTAAGACACAATCTAGAAAAGTCATCCAACAGTTCCAACAAAGTCCACCAGACAGAGTACACAAATTTAACAATTCAAATACATGCAAATCATTCAGCAGACCAACTATAAAAGAAAAGGTTATATAGCACAAAGCAACAACAATATCAAGAGCTGAAATCAAGCAAATAATGAACGAAACAAAGTCATAACTCAAACATCCAAAAGCCTCAAATAAGAAGTCTAGCACCGATCATGAAATGAGACAACATAAATACCACCAACGAAAATCATGAACTAGACAAATCATAATCACTTTGAACTCAACTAAGCATCCCTGATAAGCAACCAACATCAAAATGGGAAATGATTTAAAACGTAAATAATACAGGAAAAAAAAAAGTGTCAGGCTTACACAACTACCGACCCTTTAAGTGATCACGCAAACAAATTCAAGAGAGAAGGCCAAATACCCTTCCAGATTATCAAAACAAGGGAGAAGAGTATCACACCGAAAAAAAAAGTATAACTTTAGAATTAAAAAAATAAAAATGAATCCTTTTACCAGCTAACGAACCAGCAAATCCACTGAAGATAAAAATGAAGAACGAAATTAATAATTCATTCATTCATATTACAACCAAAACGTCACAAATAGATCAAAAGTCAACTAAATGTGATGCAAATATGCAGTAATTTAAAGAATATGCAAGCATACCTCCGCGGTCAACTAGTACAAAATTAGGTAAAGCACCAGGTTGTGCTTTAAACGAAATCTTTAATTCGCTAAAATCCCGGCAACCCTTTTGATTTTCCTTTGGATACACAACAGTGCCAGCCATGCTACCACCATACTGAGGTATCCCGAAGTTTCCGATTGCACTGTCGTAAGTTCCCTTGATACTATCAGGTGAAGTCACCCTTAAACTGTTCTTCTCAACCACAAATCGACCCATCACATAATGATTCAGGCTCAGCAGTAAAAACCCTAGAAAGATTGCAGCTTTATACTTCAATGAAAGACCCATCTATAAATCTAATTGCAATTTTCCGAAAATTGAGATCGGCAGACAAATCTTGCTGAACTGAGATCGATCAAGATCAGCAAAATGAATAAAGATATAATAAGTTGGAGAAAAGGGAGAAAATTAGGGGGAAGGATTATTTATGGATGCCTGAGAGCGATAGTAAATAGAGTGACGGCAAAGGTAAAGTTTTTAATTTTCCGACCAATTTTATGTTTAACTATATATAAACTAATAATAATTGTTGCTTTCCATAGTTATATGCCACCATTTAATAGAGTGAAGATCATGCAAAGAATGCATGTTTTGTATTTGATAATAATCATGTTTAAGGATAAAATAACATAATAAGGTTCTTGTCTACTTTATTATGCCTTGTCCAAAAAAACAAAAAAACAAAAAAAAAAAATAAAAATAAAAATTGAGCCATGTCACTACATTTTTCCGATTTGGTCATATACAAATTAAAGGGCATTACAAATTCATATGTTATTATATATAAGACATCATATTGAAATCTCATATACTCAATACATGATAATATAATTATTGTTATAGAACTAATAACAGAGAAACAAAGATAAAATATAACGTAGAAAGAAGAAGAGAAAAGTCATGTATTATTTCACTGGTATCATGAGGTTTTTATACTAGAGATTATAATGTAAACACAATATAATAGATAAACCAGAAAATCTTGTAAATTAATTTGACTAATAGATAAACATATTGTTATTCTTTTATAACACTCTCCATTGGATATCTATTATTCAACAAACAATAGATACGGTATGCGTCATTAAAACCTTACTAAGATAAAACCAAGTGGGAAAAAAATCTTAGTTAATGAAAAGAGTACATATTTGTCTATGTTTATTTACTCTCCCCGAACCAAGCATCAATTAAGGTCTTTCAACGTTGCATTACAATGCTCTTCACCAGTCTCTTAAATGTTGCAGTCGGCAATGTCTTGGTAAATAAATCTGTCAGGTTGCCAAATGATCGGATCTGTTGCACATCAGTTTCCGCATTCCTTTGCAAGTCTATTATATAGCTGAATTAATTTCTCGATCTGAGTCGCATAACGTATATGTCATGTAAAAATACTAGACAAGGAAAATAGTTCATGCCATACGTATTTTTATGTGTTGCACTAACTGCCTCGTTAAAAACCTTTAACTAAGAAAACTCTATGGGAAAAACTTTGTTAAAGGGAAGAAAAGTACATTCATTGGTTTTAAGACCAAATGCTTAAAATAAATTTGAAGTTGTCGCTCTCCCTGACGACAACAATCTTCTTTATGTACGCATTCTAGTATTATAAACACATTTTTCTCATGAACAGATGTATGAATGATCTTAATGAACAATTATTCTAGATTGTTACTAGTGCGTACGTTGTATATCCGTCTCTTATAGGCTTCATGTAGATAATTGAATGTAGAGGCTAAATACTGTCATACCCATTACTCATTCGTGCAACACATGGAACTCAGTCATCACTATAATTATAAAAACAATGGGAAAAGTAATTCAATCACAATTTGCATGCATATATTTTCACTCACACACGTTGTAGTGCTATAAATTCATGACATTAAGTTTGAGTTGCATATATATATATATATATATATATATATATATATATATATTCCTTCTCAATATGATTCTACTCAATCGGTCATATTGTATTCACCATTAATATTAACGACACAACTTAACAATATGCATTTTGTGATTGTTATATTGACTCATGATGATACAAATTATATCGCCATCAGTTGGGCCACACCAAGGAAGCTGCGACTACATCTATGGCGACGCCAAAAGGTGTTGAGATCAAGGCCGTCGCCAACAACCCTTCCTAGCGCCTCGCCAGAGCTAGGTGGTCGGTGGGCGATCATAAAGATAAGGCTCTCTAAGGAAGCCGCACAAGACTTGAGAGGAAACGGGGGCGAAGGCCGGCGATGAAGGCGGCGACACGGGCGACCTCTAATTGTCGTCAACGGGATATTACATCCACTTGCTACTAGATATTATACCCACTTGATGTCGATATTTAGCATTTGCTTAGCTATTAAGACTAGTGACTAAGTCGCCGCTTCCGCACCGCCGCCTTTGCTTCATCCCTAAGTTTTATCTCCCTATAAAAGGAAGTCTTGTGTAACCTAATAAAGATATATAAGAAAAAAGACCAAATTAACAGGCCAAATCTTTGCAAGAACAAGCTTATCTCACCGCCCTCCTCTCATCACTACCTGTCTCCGGCCAACTTATAAATAAGCTACTCACAAATAAGCCAGATATCCACACCACCAACGCCGCTACGCCATCGTGACGATTTCTGCATTGTCAGTTGGCTCCGTTACCGGGAATCCAACGCTGCAACTTGCTCAGTTCCAGGCATGAAAATCATCAAAGAACAATAACACACGGCGGATCGAAGGAAGCTCACCTCCGCCAGCCAAGAGCATCCGGCCAGTTTCAGTCGTCCTAAGTCGCGTCCAAGAAAGAGGTAATCTTGCAAAGAAAAGCCTTCAAAACCCCCATTTAAACGAAACACTTCGAAAAAATGACGGGGAAGTAAAGGGCATCTGAATCCCAAGACCCCGGCAAAGGGGGCCATGCAACATCAGGCTCGTGGAGAGGGAGTGGGAGAAACACTTGACAACTTGCCCGCAGAAGGAGAAGGGTCGCAACGAGGAGTCCTATCGCCTAGCGACGCCAGGAATGTCATTAACCAAAAGGCCAAGTCAAAAGAGGCCAACGTTGTTGCGCTAGATGAGGCTCGCAAAGAGAGAGCAAGGTCGCAACAGAGTCAAAAGTCGACCCCCGAGACAAGACCAGGCTCCCGGGAGGATCCTGAGATTGCGGAAATGAGAGAATATGCGAAGTATGCGGAAACTATGTACTTGACTAACTCTCGCCTGGTAGCAAAGGGCCAGGCCCCAATGGCGATACGACCCCCGAATCCTCCTAGAAATGAAACTGCTCCCGCGAACTTAAATAAAGCCCGCCAAAGTCAGATCCAAGAAATCGAGATAGAGGAGAGTGTGCATTCGTCGGGTCGCAAAGGATTGGGGAGAGAAATCGCACAAAACTCAGCACCCCCAGATCGCGATCACCAAAGAGGAAAGACACTCGAAAAAGGATCAGCTTTCAAGAGGTTAGGTGAGAAGGACAAGGCCTCGGCCCTAAGTCGTCTCAGCCTTCCAGGAGGGGGAATACCCCCACGACCAGATAAGAGCGCACAGGACGCTCGGATAATAATAAGGGAGAAAAGAGCTCGCCGGGAGGGATCGCGGGACTATGAGGAATCGGAGCGCGGCGGGGAGCGGGCCGATAGCGAGCAATCGTCTCGACCCGGATTCGACTCGCTTTGCGCGAGCAAATGGAGATAATGAAAAATGAGCTCGCGAGCTAAAGAAATCAAGGCTGTCGAAAGGGCCGCTCCGGTCTCGGAATCGACGTGCTCGCTAGAAGAATCACGAGAGACATTACCTACCGCAATGAAAAGGTTAGCTACCCCGCCTATAATTACTATAATGGCACCTCTTGTCCGAACGACTGGCTCACCGCTTTCCAAGGCCGCATAACCTTAGCAACTCAGAACAAGTCCGCCTGGTGCATCGCTCTGGTCGGTAGCATGCAGGACAGGGCAGCGTCCTGGATACGCGGGCTTCCCCGCGGATCAGTTAAAAGTTAGGAGGACCTATCGGAAAAATTTGTCAGAGAATTTGAATCGGCAAGTAGACCTAAGAAAACCATAGAGGACCTTTATGAGGTTCGCATGGGAGGGCACGAGTCTGGAAAAGAATACTATGAGCGTTTCATCCGAGTGTACGACCAGACAAGAAACATTCCAGATGACGCAGTTATAACGTGTTTCCTCACAGGGATTGCTAAGGGTCCAATGAAAACGAGTTTAACCCGCGACCCCCAAAAGCGGGTCTCAGGGAGATGCTAGAAAGGGCTCGGATGATGGGAGTCAGCGAAGCGCCATCCCCTGGGAAAACCAAAACAAAAGCAGAGCAACATTCACACAAAGAGGATCACACAGAGGATCGTAAGAGGGAAAAAGGACAGGATGCTAGCCGTGATCGTGAGGTAAAGAAACCTTACAAATTCAGCGAGGATAACTTTACCCCGCTTAACACGAAAGCATCCCAGATTTTGTTCGAGATTCGCGAACATTTCGACAAACCCAAGCCTATGAGGGGCGATCCCGACGGTCGCGATAAATCGAAATACTGCGACTATCACAAAGATCACGGTCACATCACAGATGAATGCTTCACATTAAGGCGAGAAATAGAGAGGCTGATCCGTGAGGGACCGGCGACTAAGTATAAGCGAGATGGGAATACTGGTCCGGGACAAGGTCGCCAACCCCGCGTCTATCAGAGGGAAGTTCAAGTTATCCATGGGAATATTCCCAGCAACAATCAGCTGAAATCACAAATACATCAAATCAATACGCGCGGTTTTGAAAAACAAATAGTGTTGGGGGAAAACGAGAAGGGAATTCTGTTCACTAAAAGTGAGCTGACCACAGTCGACGGTCCCATGGAAATACCCCTCATCCTCAAAGTCGGGGTGAACGATAAGCACGGCGTCAACGGGGTAATGGTCGACACTGGGGCTGGCCGCGACGTCATCTATTTCGACTGTTTAAAACAGATCGGATTTGGAGAGGCCAAGTTGAAGCCTTACCTCGGGGTACTCGAAGGCTTCACCAATGATACGGTACGGGTCAAAGGCACCATCGACCTCAGCATCACCCTCGGCGATTACGAACCATGTCGAACGGAGGTGGTCACTTTCCTAGTTATCGATCTCCCCTCATACTACAACATGATTTTGGGGATCCCAGCTATGAGGAAATTTCAAATGGTGGCATCTGTTCCTCACCAAAGGGTCAAATTCAACATAGGGGATGAAATTGGGGTCGCCTTAAGCCGACCCGGATTCTTCCTCGAATACATGACCAAGAATAGAGTCGATTCCAAGCAACCCAGAGTAGAGGGTTTTAATATCACAAATCAGATCGCCGCGATCAAGGAGATTGCAGAAGAAACAGTTGTTCGGTAAAAACGAGTTTTACAATTTATAAACCGAAACACCCCAAGTATAAGGATCGTAGTATAGGGTGTTAACGGGTCGTCCTAAGGGAGTGGAATGTTTATCGGATTCAAATATAAATCTATATCAATTATGTCACAATTATCTATCTAAACTAAAGCTGGAACTAACTAAAACCTAAACCTAAGAATTAAATCTAAGACAAGAATAAAAACAAGCAGAAAATACGAAAACAGAAAGGCGGACGAGCGTTCACTTTGATGAACGAGCGTCTGGAAACTAAATCTAATGGACGAGCGTCTGCTATTGCGGACGAGCGTCTGATTATGAACTGAAGCAGAAAAGTGCAGGAAAACAGCAGGAAACTAGGGTTTAAAAACTAAAACTTAACTAAAGATTAAACTAATGATTCGATTAATAAACAATAAAGGAAAACACAGCGAGGCGACTAGGTTCCACCCATCAACCAACAACTCAACTAGATGATGAGTTAGAACATAGTTTTTAGTAGTGATTTATTCACGAATTCAATTAGATATCTCTAACCAAACTCTAGGGTTCCGTTTATCTTTTTCAAGTAAACTAAACATGCAAACTTCAACTAAACTTAATCTAAACGGTTTGATTAAAACAATTAAAGGAAAACACAGCAAGGCGACTAGGTTCCACCTATCAACCAACAATCCAACTAGACGGTGATTAAAAAGACATAGTTTTTAGTAGTGATTTATTCACGAATTCAATTAAATTTCTTCAACCAAATTCTAGGGTTCCGTTTATCTTTTCAAATAAACTAAACATGCAATCAAAACGAAATCACGAGGTTGTTTCCAAACTCTTACTCAACTAATCATGCATAATCTCTTACAACACAATTAGATGCATTACTTTGAATAAAAGAGAACTCAAATAAACAAACTTTCATAAATTTATTCAAGCATAAATTAAACATAGATCGTTTCATCAAATCTTAATTCAATAAAACTTAAGCAATACAAAACAGATCCAAAGTAATGAAAAACTATGAAATAAACTCACTAAACTTAAGCATCGAACTCCCTAGTTGGTTTGTGTTGTTGATAGGCTTCCTCCGTCGACTCACTGCAAGGCTTTTAGCCAACAATCATATTGGAGATGACTGTTGGATTGGAGAAGTTCATCTCTGTGTAAAAAGGCTTGTGGCCGCAGCTTTTTGGTGTAAAATTGCGATCTCAATGATTTTGTATATGAATTAGGGTTGAGAGGCTGCTGCTATATATAGAATTTTAAGTCGGTTATGACTAAGTCGGCAACGGACGCTCGTCTGGTCTCGTGGACGCCCGTCCAGAATGCCTGGACGCTGAGTAAACGCTCGTTCATCCTCCGTCTGAACTCTCTGAATGTAAAATACGATTCTGGACGCTGCATGGACGCCAGTTCACTTCTGGACGCTCGTTCAAGATCAGTAGACGCCCGTTTGAACTGCTGAGGATCGGATCTCTTCATCTTTATCCAATTTCTTCAAGCCAATTCCAACTCTATCTCTTATAATTCGACTTGAGCTTCATTTATCCTCATTATATGCACGAAAATTAACTCCTACATGATAAATAAACATTGCAAAAACGTAATAAAACTCAACTAATAATAATTCCATTAAATTAACACTTAAAATCATCAATTTTGCATACAACCCTCTTAAAATCATCTTTACTCAATATTTACACTTAAACCCTTAATTCTCATGTAAATTATGCAAATGTGGGGAAAATAATAATGAAATAAACCTTTAATAATCATATAAATATGGCCTTAACAACAGTAGAGGTTGAAACGTTACAAATCCGCGACGAGCCGGACTTCATCGCCGAGGACGAATTGGTCGAGGTCATTATAAATGACGAGCACCCTGACCAGAGGATCAAGGTAGGGTCGCAGGACGACGAGAAAGAAAGGGATGACCTGATCGGGCTTCTGAAAGCAAACTTGGACGCCTTCGCCTGGGAAGTGACAGATATGAGTGGAGTGGAGTCGGAGATCGCTTTGCACCACCTAAATGTCGATCCCAACTTCGGGCCGATCCAACAAAGAGCGCGCCAATTCTCTGCAGAAAAGGAGGTCGCAATAAAGAATGAGGTCGGAAAACTTATAACAGCTGGCATTATCAAGGAGCTGCAATACCCTACATGGTTGGCAAACGTGGTAATGGTAAAAAAGCATAACGGCAAGTGGCGGATGTGCGTCGACTTCACCGACCTAAATAAAGCTTGCCCCAAGGATCCTTACGCATTGCCCCGAATAGACAAGATGGTCGACGGGATCGCGAGGTTTTGAAACGCCGAGTTTTCTTGACGCTTATTCGAGGCTACCACCGAGTCAAAATGGCTGACGAGGACAAGGAGCGAACGGCTTTCAGGGCCGCCGGTGGACTATATTACTACGAGATGATGCCGTTTGGTCTAAAGAACGCGGGTTCGACATATCAAAGGATGGTGAACAAAGTTTTTAGTACACAAATAGGCAGAAATATGGAGGCTTACATCGACGATATGGTCGTGAAATCAAGTCTACGGGATCATCTGCAAGACCTTCGCGAGACCCTGACAAACGTGAAAAGACACTCGATGAAGTTAAACCCCGCAAAATGCACTTTTGGGGTCCAGGCGGGTAAATTTTTGGGCTTCATGGTTAGTCAGAGGGGAATCGAGGCAAATCCAGAAAAAATCGAGGCGTTAATAAATATGAGCGAGCCAACCAACGTTAAGGAGGTACAAAGGCTGAATGGAAGAGTGATAGCACTGGGAAGGTTTATATCGAAATCCGCCGAGAAAAGCTTACCCTTCTTCAAAATTCTAAAAGGAAATAAAACCTTTTTGTGGACAGAAGAATGCTCTCAGGCTTTCGAAGAGCTCAAAGCTTATCTGTCAAGCCCGCCTCTGCTTACCAGTCCTGTAATCGGAGAAGTCTTGCTGTTATATCTGGCCGCCTCGGACAGGGCCGTCGCCGCAGCACTTATCAAAGAAGAGGGTACCTTGCAAAAACCTGTCTATTATGTTTCTAAGGCTTTAAGCCCAGTAGAAAGTCGTTATTTTAATATCGAAAAGTTAGCCTCTTGCGTTGTTATCGCCGCCCGAAAATTAAGGGCTTACTTTTCATCACATTCAATAATAGTCCTGTCAGACGCGCCGCTACGACAGGTCCTCCACAAGCCGGACTTGTCGGGTCGTTTGCTACGCTGGGCCATCGAGCTCACTGAATTCGATATCCGATACGAGCCTCGGAAGGCCATCAAAGCTCAAGATTTGCCCGATTTCATCGCCGAGACAAGCTTCAACAAGGATAACCCGCAGCAAACCAGTATAAGGTGTAGTCCCGACAGAGCTAACACAACGGACGAGCCTAAGCGGCCAAGTCACTGTTGGCAACTCTACGTCGATGGCGCCGCCAATCTCAAAGGTTGCGGTGCGGGGATCATCTTACTCGAGCCTGGAACTTCAGAAGAAATCGAGAAAGCTTTGAGATTTAATTTCACTGCGTCAAACAATCAGGCAGAGTATGAAGCAGTCATCGCGGGACTTGAGCTCGCAAGTGCCATGAAGGTCGAAAATGTGCAGGTCTTCTGCGATTCCCAATTGGTCGTCAATCAAATAACCGGGTCGTTCGGCATCCACTGCGAAATTTTGCAAAAATATATTAACCTCGTCAAGAAGCTGGAGAGCAGCTTCGAATACTGCAAATTTACCAACATTCCCCGAGAGGACAATCATAGAGCTGATTATTTATCCAAGCTAACCAGCGAGGACGAGGTAAGCAACCCCTCGATTATTGTAGAATATCTGTCAGGACCCGCCATCGACAGGATCGAGGTGATGGACTTGCAATCCACCAACCCTTGCTGGATTGATTTCATAAGGGACTACATCGATTCTGGAAAACTTCCCGAAGAGCCGAACGAGGCAAAAACCCTGATCAGAAGAGCTGCCAGATACACCATCCTAAACAACGTTTTGTACCGACGATCATTCTCTAAACCATTACTAAGGTGCGTGCGACCTGAGGAGGTCGATGGTATCCTCATTGAGTTGCATAAAGGGGTATGTGGCGGCCATCCAGCTAGCCGCACCCTCGCTCAGAAAGTCTTATTAGCAGGATACTACTGGCCGAAACTCGCGACGCCAAGAAATATACTAAAGCATGCGACGTGTGTCAAAAATTCGCGGATATTCCCAGGCTACCATCAGTTGAACAAAGCATTGTCGTAGCCGCAGGGCCCTTCGACATGTGGGCCATCGATCTCATCGGGCCATTGAAAAAAGGGCGCTCAGGATGCGAGTATGTGGTGGTCGCAGTGGACTATTTCACCAAGTGGATCGAGGCCAAAGCCTTGGTAAAAATCAGTACCAAGGACATAACTTATTTTCTGCTCGACCAAATATGGACCAGATTTGGCGTTCCCAGAGTAATAGTGTCAGATCACGGACCTCAATTCAGGGAGGAGTTCGACACATTCTGTGGAGAAAACAATGTCAAACATTGGCAATCATCAGTATGCTATCCACAGGGGAATGGTCAGGCTGAGAACGCAAACAAACAAGTACTCAGCGTGCTAAAAAAAGAGTCCGGGCGAAAAAGCGGGTAAATGGCCCGACCACCTCCCCGCGGCTTTATGGGCACTCGAACGTCGCGAAAAACTACCACGGGGAGACTCCTTTCGCCTTAACCTACGGATCCGAAGCTATGGCTCCGGTGGAGATGGCCCTACCAAGTTTAAGGGTCGCACATTTCGGCGAAATAGATAACCCGCTCAAAAGGAAGCTCGATCTCGACTTAGCAGAGGAGCGGCGGATCGAATCATATGGACGTTTGCTCAATTGTAAACAGACCGCCAAACGACATCATGACAAGCGCGTTCGGGGTCATCACTTCGCCATTGGGGATTACGTTTTGCGAAAGAGGCAGGCCACCGGCCACGAAGCCAAGAAAGGAAAGTTATCGGAGAATTGGGAGGGCCCGGAGAGGATCGCTCGGATAGTCAAGAAAGGGACTTACGTACTAAGTGATAACCAAAGTCTCGAGTACAACCGACCTTGGCATGCAGATAATCTGAAAAAATATTATATGTAAAGCATACGTCTGCCCGCGTACGAGCAGAGCATGTGGAGAGGGTAATCAAAATAAAAGGGGCATCTTCATTTATTAAGAGATACAATTGTTTCCGGCAAATCTACGGCCTACCATGCCCTTCGATCTACAAAAAAAAAAAAAAAAAAAAAAAAAAAAAAGGGGGGGGGGGGGGGGGGGGGGTACACTCTATCTAATGAGTGTACCTATAACGATCCAGTGAATGCTTCGGCACCCTCGCTAAGCTGCATAGCTTCGTTATTAGTGAAGCAAAAGGGAAGCGACGATGTCGGTCCATAGAAACCGCGAAATTAACCGCTTCACGATGAATCAAGATTCCCCAATCAATGTCAACATGATGATCGCGAATAGCGTACAAAAGCAAAGCTTCGGCTTCACTTACGACCTCGTTATCCGTGGACGGAGGGCGCGCGAGTTGATGAACCTCTTCCACTCACGATTGCTTTGCGAGAAAGATCGGACGCGGTCCCGGACACGAGGTCGCTCGTAAGCGAAAGAGCTCGCGGAGGGCTCGTCGTAAGCAAGTTTGTCTACTTAACTCATCGGCAAGGTTCCAAACGCGCTCATAATGAGATGAGGGGTCGATAGCGGGTATACCCAAGGCACCATTGATAGATTCCGGAGTAAAAATGACCGCGACGCCACAAAGGGTAATACAGCTGGCAGTCCCCTCAGATGCAGCTTCAGACAAGATGGAATAGAACTCCCTCACTATTGTAAGATTGGGAAGTATTGATGAAGGTGGTGCAACAAAATCTGCCCACCCAGAGAAACGTACGCGTAGAAGAGAGCCGTCACCCTCGACCTTGCTCTGGTTTAAACCCCTCTCCTTCGCAGGCTCAACCCACTCAAAATAGCGCCAGAAATGATCTTTAGCAACGTCAGAGGCAGTAAAGAAGAAAGGGGATACATCACGAGTAGGACGGGCTTTAAAAACTCGCACTCTACCCTCTCCAGATGGAAGAGACATGGTTCTCACAACAAAAATCTACGCAAGAAAAAGAGTAAAAATAAGGTTAGTGTGCCTCTTCCTTTTATAGCAGAGGTTAGCAAAAGGAACGGCCACGATCAATCAGATCCTACGGGCCGGGCATACCGCGGTTTATCTGAATTTTGAAATTCAAAGGACGCATTTAATGCCTATCGGTTATCTGCCCACGATTCTTGGCCATATTCATGCACAGTTACTAGCCCGAGATTTTAGGCCGTTTTGAACACACATACACTGCCAGTGAGGTGTCAAATCAATCCAGATCCCTGGATTCCCGGCAAGCACGACAGTCGAGAGGCTAGTTCAGTCAAATCAACTCAGCTCCTAAATTGCCGGAAAGCATTCACTCCGCCTCGAAACTAGGGGGCCGCAGAAAAACAAGCTTTGCAAAATATAGACCCTCATTACTTGCAACAAGTCCGCAAAGACAAGCTATAATGAATTGCGGCGACGATCTATTTTGCTCAAGTCGCCTCGCACCTCGATCAAAACAGGGGGGACGGGAAAATATTAACGCACAACAGGAATTTCTCAATCTTCTCAGCTGATTCAACCTTAGTTATTTTAGCGAGCTCAACAAATCTCGCCAAAATAAAGGGGGGCGCACACATACGAGACAAGATAGCAGGAAATAAATCAGAAAGTAAACGTCGCCATTCAAACCAACAGTAGATAAACCAAGAGGGGCCAAAACGGCCACAATGTCAATACAGAAAGTAAAAAGGTTTTAAGTTATTACAATCATCAAATGAGGACGCCAAATAGTTCAAAAAAGTGAGAGCCAAAGTTATTATTACAAAGCCACAGAAATATAGAAAAAAAAAGCACAAGGCATTTAAACGGAGCCGGGGGGAGTGTCAATGTACTCATCACCAGGTTGATCGCTTGCCGGAGGATTCTTCAAGATCGCAAAGTTAACAGGATTGACTGGAGGAGGATCCCACACTGGGTCGCCGCGCTCTATCTGGTTGGTTTGAATGGCGACGATATGATCTGCTGCATAAGGGATATCCGGGTGAATGGCCAACAAGTCGGGAGATCGCCGGGACATGTTAACCCAACGAGCATTTCCTCCAAGGTAATGCTCTCCCGGCCATGATAAGCCCAAAGACAACGAGCGAGGTGATTAAAACCTTGATCGAAGCTAGCCTCCCGGAAATCACCGAACTCATCGAAAGCTTGAAGGCTTCCACCGCGGCCGGACCCGCCATCTCTCGCGGCCTTCTCTCGGCGGCAAGTTTCTCCTTCGCATTTGCGACCTCCTCACGTGCGGCCGCTAGCCCCCGGCCGGAATTGCGGGCTTCATCCTTCGGGCTTGCACCTTCTCCCCGCAGCTCCGCATCCGCGCTTTAGCGCTCTCCGCCATGAGTTTCTTCATCCGCTCAACCTCAGCTGCAGCCTGCGAGCCTTTGTTTTCAGAGGCGATCCTGGCTTTTTCCGAGGCTCCAAGGGCCGCCGTTACTTTCTTAAGCTCAGCTTTGCGCTTCTCTGCGGCATCAATCGCCTTGTGTATACGAGTCCCGAGCTGAAAAAGAGAAAATGATAAGCCTGAGGAAAGCACAAAATACGAAAGGAAAAAATACAAGATTAACAAGCTTACCATTGAAGCGGCGATTCCGAATTGGCCTGAAAGGTCTTTAAGTTCGGCGACCTCATCTCCAGCGGGGGCGTCTTCTTGAATCACGACGCGAGATGTAATCCCCCTCCCGATCTCCAGCTGAACCCCGTGCGGCGAGTCCCATGCCAGGCGACCCAAGGGGATAACATCAGCGATGGCCTCTCTTATCTGGCCCGCCTTGTTCATGTCAAGGTTTTGAGTGAAGTTGGGGTCCAGCCACACCGCCTCTTTCCTCTTGTAGCCGCGGGGTAGTGTCCCAGCCGGCAACGGCTCCATCCCCTCAGGGATCTCCTCAACAATGGCCTCAGGCCGTACAAAGTCCTTATCAGCAGCTCGCTTATCCACACGATCAGATGCTTTACCAGCGCCAGCTGTTTTTGTCTTCTCAACTCTTGGTCGTTTCTGGCCCTGACTCTCTTTTACGGGTTCATTAACTTGCGACCTTTTTTGGGTAATGGTCTGACTGGAGCTCGCACCTGGGGGCGCCGCTGCGACCTTCGTAGGATCATACGCCTCGTCAATGATAGTGGCGTCCACGGTACGGGGAACTTTCCCAAGGATTTGTTTCAAGGTCGTTTGCCGAGCCTTGGCCTGCTCCTCAGCCAGCCTCTGCCTTTGAGCACGGCGTTCATTAACATCCATACCTGCAGAAAGGGTTCGTTAAAAACAGATTCGAAAGAAAGAACAACGCATGAAAGTTACACCTTGAGCTCTTTAAAGATCTAATAAATGCAAGGAAATTTACAGGGCGGCCTTCTTTCCGGATCGCCTCCGCATACAGGACACTCAGACGGAAAGCGTTGCCCTATATGACAATCCCCTATCCAGTCGGGGTCGCTCTCCTCAGGAACCATGGCAACCACTGGCCCCGCCTTACCCGGGCCCGCGAGACCCGCCATACGCGCAAATGGAAGGGCCAGATCCAGGAGATCGACCCAAGCAATGTTCCTTAAGGAGGCCTCGACCCCATCAGATTGAAGGAGGGTCATGAGCCCTTTAACAAAACGCCGTTCTGCTATAGGAGGCTCGTCGATCGGGAGGGTAGATTTCCCCGTTCGTTTTGCGGCTCTAGAAACGGCCACCAACCTTGGATTCCACCTCGAGGATCCGCTTCGCCATCCGTGAATCTTATTTGGTAACAAGAATAGTAGGCGGGGCGTCTTGGACCTTAAAGATATTTGCCCCGCGATGCTCGTCCCACAAAACCAAAAAGTGGCCCGAAGAAGGTCGGCCGAAGGTTCTATCTTCATCATTCGACACATCACAATGAAGGCCATGATTTGAATAACGGTCCCAATGGCAAAATCGGAAGGAAGGGCTCCCATCGCCTCACAAATTCTCACAAAGAAAGGATCGAATGGAGGTCGGAGCCCCGCGTAAAAATGATCAAAGTGCGTAATCGGGCGTCGTCGAGCGGTGGGCACACACGTAATCCCGGCGATCCCCGGTTTAAACTTATCCTCCTCCTTCGAATAATCAAGCGGGGAAAATCGATACACGCTCGTGTCAATTTTAAATCGACGATGGATAAATTGGTTAAGGTCTCTCGCTATCACAAAGCTCGCGCCCACTTCTTCTCCGGCGCCTTTTCGTACTCCGCCGGGATAGCGAACTCTCTCATCGCCTCGGGATTATTGGGCACGGGTTTCTTCGCTTTAGCGGCGGCCTCCCCAACAGTGATTTTGGGATCTTTCTTCTTTTTTGGTTTTTTAGGGAGCTCCCAAACAATCTGGCGAGGCAGGGGGGCATTTTCGTCCTCACTCGACCCCATTAGCTCGTGAAGAGCGGCGTCCTCAATATATGCTTCGTTATGATCAGCGGCGCCACTGGGACTCGGTTCGGAAACCTGTTCTTCAACGTCCGACATCCCTCTCTCACCGGCCTCGCTGGTGCTCGTCCCTTGAGCTCGTGCCATTTCCTTACGACTTTTCCTGCGTCGCTGGACAGGGTCAGAAAACAGAGAATCTAGTTCAAAGGGATCGCTACTTGTTCGAATGGCGGCCTCGGCGCCGGTTATCTCTTCAACAGGGGTCGTCCCCGGCGGACTTCTCAGGACTAGAGGGGTCATCACCCTCTTCCTCATGAGCGTAATCGTAAACCTCCTGCTCCTCGTCTGAGTCACCTCTGACAGAATGCTCTCCATCCGACATCCTGCAAAAACAAGAGGAAAAGGTGGAGCTTTCAGACCTGGGATAATGGAAATTAAACCAGGAAGGTAATCGCACCCATCTCGACGCCCTCCGTATTTACAGGAGAAACGGAAAGCAAATTGCCAGAAAGGGAAATACAGACTCCAAAGCAAGCATAATAAGTAGAGTTTTCTGGGCGCAATGGTTCCACCCAGGAAGAACCACAATAGAAACACCAACCCAAAAAACCTCAACTTTTCTCAGGAAAAACATCTTACATCCAAACACATTGCCCAAACATTGGATCAAATACCAGGAAAGGGCTCGAAAAGCAAAAGGAAAACAAGAAAAAAGGGATAAGGGAGAAGAATTTACCTCGTTTTTCTCGGGAAAAGTAGAAGGAGCAGCCTCGAGAGCACGTCGGAATCTTCAAACTCCCGCCGGAAAGCCTCGAAACCCACTTCCACCACCGCCAAACCTTCTTCGTTAGCCTCCGCCGGAAGCTTTTGCTAATCCTAGAAAGAGGAGAGAACTCGGAGAAAAATTGTGGGAAAGTAGAGGAGTGGAAAGTGAGGAAGTGTTGAGGAGGCTAGCCTTATATAGGCAAGCAAGTGGTGATCGTGGGGCTAGGAGTTAAACCATCCAACGGTTGGGGATTGCGCGGTCGATTCAAATTCCGAAATTCGAAAACCGCAATCATTATGGAGGCCAATCAATGTCCACGTACATGCTTGGGCGCTGCCAAGGCGTTACTACCCACGTAATTGCGGTTATCAAGGGGGCCGACGTCAACCACGATCCGACTAACGCCCCATTGAAGCTTAACGGATGGCCTCGCGAGAAGACGAGGTCGCAAAAACAGCCCCGAGTTGCTTCGAAGGCCGCTTGCTTTGAAAGCACGGCCCTTAGTGAACAAGTCGCATCGACGACGAGGTCGCAAAAACAGCCCCGAGTTGCTTCGAAGGCCGCTTGCTTTGAAAGCACGGCCCTTAGTGAACAAGTCGCATCGACGACGAGGTCGCAAAAACGAGCCTAGAGTTGCTTCGAAGGCCGCTTGCTTTGAAAGCACGGCCCTTAGTGAACAAGTCGCATCAGACGACGAGGTCGCAAAAATAGGCCCAGAGTTGCTTCGAAGGCCGCTTGCTTTGAAAGCACGGCCCTTAGTGAACGAGTCGCATCAGACGACAGGGTCGCACATACTTCGTCCAAAAGTTCACTACTCCACACTCGATATCTTCACGAAAAATGATCAAGATATGGAGTAGGGGGCCATTGATGATACAAATTATATCGCCATCAGTTGGGCCACACCAAGGAAGCTGCGACTACATCTATGGCGACGCCAAAAGGTGTTGAGATCAAGGCCGTCGCCAACAACCCTTCCTAGCGCCTCGCCAGAGCTAGGTGGTCGGTGGGCGATCATAAAGATAAGGCTCTCTAAGGAAGCCGCACAAGACTTGAGAGGAAACGGGGGGCGAAGGCCAGGCGATGAAGCTGGCGACCTGGGCGACCTCTAATTGTCGTCGACGGGATATTACATCCACTTGCTACTAGATATTATACCCACTTGATGTCTGATATTTAGCATTTGCTTAGCTATTAAGACTAGTGACTAACCTGCTTCCGCACCGCCAGTCTTTGCTTCATCCCTAAGTTTTATCTCCCTATAAAAGGAAGTCTTGTGTAACCTAATAAAGATATATAAGAAAAAAGACCAAATTAACAGGCCAAATCTTTGCAAGAACAAGCTTATCTCACCGCCCTCCTCTCATCACTACCTGTCTCCGGCCAACTTATAAATAAGCTACTCACAAATAAGCCAGATATCCACACCACCAACGCCGCTACGCCATCGTGACGATTTCTGCATCGTCAACTCATTTTTTAAATCCCACCAATGATTCTCATATCAATTTTAATGTCCATCGACCCATAAATATGCGGTCATGGCATATGAAAACTCAAAGTTATTGTCAGATATATTAATTAGCAGAATATGACATTGTCTATAATGGGAGAATATATTTGATCATTAACCAAACAAATCTTTTCAATTCAAACTCAATCTCAATTGGTTATTTCATTTTTACCTAGTCTGAGTGTTTCTGACACTCTGCTAATGACTTAGGTACTGGATCCAGATATAATAATAGCAATTAAAGAGACAAATATGTCGTCGGCGACTATTATATTTTATTATAAATTTTTCCCATAAAATTAATTATTAATTCAATGTTATGTATGGATTGGTTATTCCGCAACCCCAATATTTAATGATTTTGATGCACGTGCAATTTTATTTTTGGGGTTTTCATCTTCAAGACGAATCTCTTTAAAAGATTTCATGAGTAACTGAATATGAATTCATTTTCCGTGGATTTTTATCTTTTACACCGATCGGTATTCTATGCTTCTGTCGTAGAGAAATATTATCAATAATACTTTTGGTGCATTTATAAATGATCACTCTTTTTATTCAATTAAGGAATCTGGCAAATTACTTGCTAAATACTACAAGTAAAATTATTTTCGCACTTCAGTTAAATTTATGCGTGGAAGATCGTTTATGTTGTTAAAATTTCTCGGCATTCTTTTATTCTATCATGAGGTTTTTTTTTATCTCCCCCTAATGCCGAGAATCGATCTTCATCAAACATGTTACACCGAGCTATACATTGATACTCTTTTATTTGCTTCAAGCGATTTACACATATAAAACATAGTGATTTCATAAATATCTAATTCTATGAGATTTTTGAAAACAATATATCTCTTGCGCTTTATATACCACTATGTGTTCAAATTATACATCATTTGTAGATAAATAACTAGAATGAGACATAGAACTTTTGGTTCATTTCTCCATTTTCCAGAAAATATTTGATGTATGCGAAATGTGCATAAAATCTACCATTCATGGGTATTATGTCAATGAATAATACATGAACTCATTGTTCATATATGTCAATATTTGCAATAACCCGTGACGGATTCAACATTTCAATGTGAGACCTTCTTATGCGGGTATCAACAAATTTCTTTAATATTTTTCGATTTCGGGAGAAATATCGTCTCAATAGAGATATTGTATCATTTCTCACAATTATGGATACAATATATCAAGTTATAATAATGTTCTTGAATCACCAACCCAATTCTAGCGGGATTCTCACATAAAGAATTGTTATAACCACACTAACCAATATATTCAAAATATATTTAATATGGTCGTTTTTAAAGAGATCAAGTGTAAATTGAATTATGGAAGTAAAACAACTTACCATTTATATTTCTTAAAATAACTTCAAGTAAAATAATAACATATTACAATTGTTAAACAAGTTTTTACACATAAACTCCAGATTCAATTAGATTGCAAAATCAAGTATAACCAAGTTGATTGGTAATCTCATAATAATATAGTGATTCAAATAGCTAATACTTAAGTTCACTAATTCAAGACACTCTGCGATAAAATCATTTCGGAAGTTTCATTATTGGAATAGACTTTGACATTTAAATTTGCAATCAAAGTGTCAAACTAATAAACAAGTGCAAAATCAATTGAGTAAACGAAATGTCAGATCTACAAGCTTAAGTATAATATGGACACAAAAAACTCAATCTGCCGGATTATGCAATTACTATATAAAAAGAGTCCGGCCAATGAACACTCTACCAAAATTGTATTGGTTCTAACACAATTCTTTAAACAGTTAGCTAAGATTATGTATGCTTGATCAATATGATTGACACTTGTTTAAATTAAGGCATAGAAATATGATTTTATGATCCTTTCTTTTAAATCATATTAACGATCTGCTTGTAATATATATACTTGAATAAGATAGTGTTCATAGGATTTTTTTTCAAAAAAAAGAGAATATCAATTGAAATTGTTGTAAAACTATTCTTATGCAAAAGGTGTTTCAACTAAGATGCAAACGAAAATTGGCATTGAAAAATACATTTTAATTTCAACACGTTTAATCATTTTATTTAGCCATAAACGAAAATCAAAACGATGATTAAAAAATTGAAAACAGGTCTTATCAGTAGACTAAGTGTAGAGCATTCTAAACAAAAAAAACTTTTTCTTACGTCAACTGGATCTATAATTTATTATTATAACACATTAACCCTTATCATTTTCAATGTTGCTACCAGTTCACTTAATAAGTCTGAAAGAAAAAACGGAGATTAGATCATTTATGTCATGGAAGATTAACTTAACCATTCAATCTTAAATCTCACATACATGTCCTCAAAATTAATACTAATACATATAAATAAAACCATCCATGCTATTACCGATATATGGATAAAGTTCATACTACTACACGTAAATAAAACCATTCATGATACAAATACTTTGGTACCTGGTTTTTTTTTTTTTGAAGGGGGTGGTACCTGGTTTTTAAATCACTACTTTATATATTCATCAGTAAAAATTCAAAACAAAAACCAACTTTAAGAGCACCTAACAATTTATCCAACAATTATGATCAATAATCAAACAATGCCATCAAACGATGTCATAGGGACATAATCAATCAATGCCATCAAGCCGTGTCATTAGGAAAAACCACAGTTTATGGCTATGACATTGGCACATCAAAATTCAAATCACTGTAATTCTTATGATCAATAAAATTTACCCCAACATTATAACTCAATAAATTTGTCTCAATTACTTTATCTGGCCTATCTGACCTTTTCTTCCTTTTTATTTGACCTATTTGGCCTATATGGCCATTGTCCTTCTATTCCACATCTATAGCATTTGTCACCATAGACTTTTCTTTTATAGATTTTTCTTTCTTTATTATTATCATCCAACCATCATGGTGACGTGACATATACTCTCTACCACCATCGCATCTAGTATAGTCTCCACCACAACCACGAGTCAAAATTTAAATATTGTGTCGTGGCAAAAATTCGAATATTGTGTCGCATTCACTTCAGGGAATGGACTGGCACCTACTCTTGATTTTCATTAACAGCTCATTATTTTTTTCAGCCAGCAATAGACATGCACTAGAATCAACTCATTATTTTACTCAGACAGTCAGCAATAGACATGCACTGGAATCAGAATATTTATAAAAACCTTTAATGTGAAAATGGTTTTTTTTTTCTAGCATATCTCGATCTATCACTTTTTCATCACATAATTTCAATTGTGATGTAATCATATAAATGATTGAATTATATATATCAGTGACAGATTTATAATACTGCAGTTGCAGGTTGAGCCAATCATGTCTAGTTTTCGGTAAAACGACCAACTTTTGTCGAACCTTTCTTTCAAATGGTTTGGGTCTCAAATCTTTCTGTAAGACGACCGACCAACCTCAAGTGGTCGAACATTTCTTTCAAAAGGTTTGGGTCTCAAATCTTTCGGTAAGACGACCGACCGACCTCAAGCGGTTGAACCTTCCTTTCAAATGGCTCCATAATTCATACAGATCTTTCATCATAAAAAAAAACTCATATTTCAATCTATACGGATCTTTCACTGTTAAATATTCATATTTCAATCTCTCGTCAGCAAGATGACGGAGAAATATCATGGCCTCTGCATTGTCTTGATTTATCTATCAAAACCCATAGGTTCCAAATGTTTTTAAACGTTCACGACACATGATAAATAATTTATCCAATGTATCCCCAATATATTTAGGAATATGAAATATTGTTTGATACTGTTAGCCTTTATAAAAACTAAAAAATGCAAAAATAATTTTTTACCTCTAATAGGATTAAGAATGGATTAATCCAATAAAATTTACCTATACTCCATCGGTAGATCTGGTTGTCTATTTGGAATACTGCTTGGAATACTTCACTTATCGAACCAATTCCTATAATTATAAAGCCCATATGAGATGATCATACGTCTGTAACGCATTGTATGTCCCATAATAGGTCCCATTCTTCTACTCTTTCCCGGAAGTCGACTATTCATAGCTATACCTTGACACCAAAGAAGAGTTCAACCCAATGCTTTGAAGGGGAAAGATCAAATGACATGTCTTATTCTCAATAATCCATATTTATACCAATGAAATAGTCGGTAGATCTAGTTCCAAGCATATCTGCATCTGGTTCTCTACTTGGAATACTGCTTGGAATACTCCACCGGTAGATCTGGTTGGAATACTCCATTGGTAGAGTCTCGTGATGATAACATGTTATAGAACTAATAACAGAGAAACAAAAATAAAATATAACGTAGAAAGAAGAAGGGAAAAATCGTTTATTATTTCACTGGTATCATGAGGTATTTATAGTAGAGATTACAATGTAAACACAATATGATAGATAAACATATTGTTATTCTTTTATAGCAATTATTATATTGTCATTTCTATATAAGACACCACATTTGTCAAAATATCCACTCTAACGAAATATTTATACATATAATCCTAATTTGCCTTAATTTCCTCCCGGCTGCCACCCCTACTAGCCCCGCCGCCTCCTTTCTTGCCGCTCCTACACCCATCTTCCTCCACTATCACCCACCCTCCTCCCTTTCCTGCCACCTTCACCTTCAAGCTCCGGCGAAGTTCTTTCTTTTATTTTTTGTCAGTAAAGTGACTTAAACTCTACATCTGGTGGAACCAATCTGAAGACTCAGCTGTGTGATGGACAACTGAGAAGGGTATTCAATTCTGTGCGTCAGTAGGGTGGAGTCTACGAGCTTCTATCAGCAGGGTAACTATTAGCCGGGGTGATAGTCTGTTGAGTACTGGAATACAGCAGGGTCCCACATCTGATAATTCTGTTATGTGACAGCTATACAGTGTCATTAAAAGGAGGACACATGTAGGGGTATTTATGGTGCATCAGACAAAGATTCCTTGCGGCTAGGGTTTAGGGATTTGTGCCTATAAATACAGTTGTTGTCTCATTGTCTGCGTGTGTTGAAATCTGTAAATTTCAGTGCATAATAAAATATCTCTTTTCTGCCCGTGGTTTTTTACCTCTCCCACTGAGGGGTTTTCCACGTTAAATCTGTGTTCTTTTTGTTTCTGTTTTCTCCTTTTTTGATTGTTTATGTTTGATTGCTTCTGTTTCTGTTTCTTGCATCTGAAGTTATCTCCATCCGTTTTATAACATGTGGTATCAGAGACATGTTCTGGAGAAAACAATCTGTACGATCAACTTCATCTTCACCAAGACCTTCAGTAAGGTGATAGGATCTGTGATAAAGTTGTGATCTTTAGCAAGAAAAGATGTCAGCAGTAAACGTAAAAATCGATAAATTTACAGGAAGGAACAGTTTTGGACTGTGGCAAATTAAGATGCGTGCACTGTTGAAACAGCAGGGTTTGTGGAATCCTTTATCCGACAAACCAAATACAAAAAGCAGATTATGCTAGTCCGGAAGAGAAAGCACATTCAACCATCATGTTGTGCTTATCGATGATGTTATCACCGAGGTTGCCGAGGAAGACACCGCAGCCAAGTTGTGGAAAAAGCTTGAAAGCTTGTATATGACCAAGTCACCGACCAACAAGTTGTTGTTGAAACGAGAGGTTGTTCAGCCTTTGAAGATGCATGAAGGGAGTCCACCGAGGGAACATCTTGACCGAATTTGAACACAATATTACTTGATTTAAGGAATATTGATGTTAAAATTGAAGATGAAGATGCGCCCTAATCCCGTTGGTGTCATTACCGGCATCATATGAAAACTTTGTGCGCTCTTTCATAGTTGGAAAGGATACGGTAGCTTTAGAGGATGTGAGGTCCGCCTTACATGCCGGGGAGCTTAGACACAAGGTCTCTTTGGGACGGACGGTCAGGGCTTTGGGACGGACAGTCGAGCTGGGGTGACGGACCATTTCTAGGCTATATAAATCCTAACCGGCAGTGTACCGGGTCAAACTGTAGTGCTAGTGTGGTGAGTCGAGTGTCGAATCCTCGGGGAAAACGTGGTAATTCTTTTAAGTGTGGTTAAACACCAAAGAGTCATTATTAACTCGATCTAAACCGCAATTTTATAACACGGATGACTACTATTATACCGAACATAAAATAAATGCGTAATTTAAAAGTTATTCTAATATAATATATATAGATATATAAATATATATAAATGTACATGGAATGCAAAATATATATATATATATATATATATATATATAGATACCAATATATAGTCTAAACAGATAATTTTATAGAGCTAGCCAAAGTTTATATAACTGATTTATATGATCCTTTTCAGTAAACGGAATGTGCTCGATCTATCCTTTTATATTAGGTCCAATTGATCGAGTAAATGAAACGGTGCACTCCTGAGGTTAACAATTCCTCCTCACACGAGCGTATGAAATTGTCATATGTCATTGTCATCAGTTCAATCTCCACAACTGCCCCATGCTAATCTCAGTTAGTCTGAACAGGTACCGAGTACAAATCTACCCCGGATAAAAGAGGTTATTCCGTTTGTCAGACGGCCGATGTTATTCAAAAGGCTCCGGTTGTCAGGCGGAACGTAACTTTCCGGTGCTAGTTTCAATTAAACCGTTGATTTTAACATTATTACGATCTTGAGCACAATTTTAATAAGATCCATCTTTTCCAAGACAAATTTGCCCCCGGGTAGGAAATAGGATTCCGTTGTCACGCTTTCGCACGGCCAATTTTACCCTCCGGTTTTTCTATCTTTTATCTCATATCCTAACTTCTCTGGTCAGTTCATCGTTAGGTTATATGTTGCGATTCATCTTGGTTAATTACGTAAATCCGAATATTATCAATACGTTGCAAAATAGAAAAAGATTCAATTAACTCAATTTTAGTGAAATTTTACTTAGACAGCATTCCTTTACCAAAAAGATCGAAATAAAACGATTACATAACTTTGGCTAGTTATTAGATTTAGCCTAAAAACATTATAACAACTAAAAAGATAAAAATAAACATAACAAACATAAATACTTTAGAAATTTTACCCGATTACAAATCTTTGAATCGAGTCGTATTCTTCCGGACATTACAACGACTTCAACAACACCGAACTTCCGATAATTTCCCGAGCATTACAACAATACTACGGTATTATTATTTTTGGCATAAGGCCTATTTACAAACTACTAACTAAAAAGATATAGATAATATATATATAGGATATTGTATATATATATATTGGTACACTCCGCTGCTGCTGAACTGAGGCCCTTTATATAGAAAAAAGTCTTCAAGCCTGCCTGGACCGGGTTTAGGGCGGACCGGTCCGGTGTAATGATTACATTCAACCCCCTTAATTATCCAATTGCCGGATAAATTTATATATTTTGAAATAAAACTTCTAAAATTCATATCTCGAGTTTTGGATCTCCAAACAACATGATTCAAGAGGCATCGGAAAGCTCTCGGGAAAATCTACAACTTTCGTGAAGGACTCTTCTTCAGATAATGTCGTTTTGATGAGCCATTCGTTTGTCGAAGATATTTCTCGATTACCACTTAATCAAATCGATTAGCCACTTGACCACTTCGATTGACCACTTGACCACTTAAGCTCGTGACATTCTCTAAATCCTTCCAAAGATATGTTTATACTTTAAAATGTCGATTCTCGGGGTCTTGGCTTATACATCTGCAATAAAATACCACAAATACCCACGTAAATCTGACACGACATTCCGATTTACTAAAATCGGTACAAAACGACAACTTTTTACTATTATTACTAAGTTTTACTACTAACTACTCTAAATTATAAAGATTAACATTTCATAATATTTATATCATAATTTCATATATTTTATATAGAATTCGTTGATAAAACATAATAATATAACGTATATTTAATCATATAAAAGTAGTATATCAACTACTCCCCACTTAGCTTTTGATCGTCTTCGAGCAAAAATAAGCGGTAATAAAAGATAATATAATTGATCAGATTATAATTTTTAATGTAATTTATATTGTCAATATTATAAATATATTACTTATTCTAATTTAAAATTTATAAGAAGACAAAAAGTGTATATAACTGAAATAGCTTAAACATCAAATATTATTTAGATGAAATTGTACATGTAATATTTAATAAGTATAAATAAAATATTAGAATGATTTTTAATCGCAACTATTATGAAATCCTAGAATCGGAAACTTGGTCAGGTAGTCGACAAAAATGGCTTATAAAGTTTAGGCTCAAGATGTTGGTTAATCGGAAAAAGAAATCAAAAAGAGAAAGAGGCAAGTCGTACGTACCTACATCTTCATATTCTTGATAAAAAAACAATCATCGATTAATAGCATCCTATTTTATTCCCTCTATTTTTTTTTCTTCAGATTTTCTCTCTTTTTTTTTTTTTTATATATTTTTTAAACAAGAACTAAAAGCGTGAGTGTGTGTAGAAAATCAAACTTACAAGCATTGCTTCATCAAGATTGATCGGAGTATTACTCTTTCGATCGAAAATTACAAGTCCGGTTTCCTTAAACTTGTAATCATTCTTGAGATCTTATGATTCGACTTTTTCTTTTTCATTCTATGCCTTTATTCCCAGCAATAGGATATTTCGTGATAATACCCTAGCTGGACTACTATCATCAGGCAATCGGGAGCTTTTATACCTCATAGTGATATAGGACATTTCGAGATAACCCCCTACTGCACTCAAATCATTGGTAGCTACAACCGATATGTTCTTTTTATTTTTAGGTTGTCGATCAAAGATAATGAAGATACCTGGTATTTGATTAATTTTGTGTAGATATGGTGCTTCGTTTAATTCTTTTATAGAATATTAACATATCCGAACTCATTACAAGTGTCATGAGGTAAGATCGAATATACTAATACTTATCTAATTTTTCCAATCTCAGCATACACCAAATCTTAGCTTTTATGTCTTCATCTCTTTTCATAAGTACGTACAAACTTGAGGAATTTCAAAGGAAATGTAGACCAAAATTAGCTAAAGGTTGGTTACTTTATAGTTAATCACAATGGCCATTTTGAGTGAGGTCTTGATCACTCTAATCAAGGCTGAGGTAGGGACAAAAATTGGAAATTTATTTAGGTAGGCTATTTGGCTATAGTTTAAATTTTTTTTTTTGTGGTGCCCAAAAATCGTCATCCCTAGTCCAATTCCAAACTCATAATTTATATTGAAAATAAAATTATTCTAAAAATTTTACTTATAAATATCATCATACCTATATAATTTCATGAAAACAATATTTAATATTAATTATTCAATTATATAAACTTAAAATCTCATTAAAATTTAAATTAGACATAAAATATAATTATAATATATCTAATATACTTTACTTAAAAACTTATTCTTCCAAATTATATCAATTTTTATTCATATTTATATATTAACGACTTAAAAACTAATAAGTAATAATTTTTTTTATAATTTTAATAATTTATACTTATTTTTTCGAAAATTTTAATGAATTTTCTAACCTAACTCTACTCCCCACTTACGAAGTGACATCGTCTCGATGTTTAATGAGTAGTAAAAAGTAGGTTTGAAAATAAAATTAAAATTATCTATTATCGTTATTATTTTTATTTTTTACTTAACGTATACTAATATATTATAACACCTCAAACATATATATTAAACATGATAAAAACTATTACAAACTTAAAAAAAACATAAACTTATTACTACTAACTTAACTTAAGTTAACTTATTAAAAACTTAAACTATCATAAACTAACAACCAACACCATCTAAATTGTTGACGAACAACCCGGTGTATCAACCGGTAACAAGCCAACTCTATTATCTCTAGACGGAAAAATTTCATCCGTCTCAAGCTCTTCAACTCCATTCATTTGAACACACAATCTTGAAATCATCGACGAAGAAGGCATAGGCTTCCCCCTACTGCCCCTTGTTATTGCAAATTCCAACACCGTCCTCTCAATTAAAATACCCCAATCTACAAATTCACCAAATGTCAAAGCATATAGCAGAAGCATTTCATTCTCGGCAAGGCTTGCAAAATCCCAGGTGGGATATACTCTAGAATTGATAAAATGCTTCCACGCCTTTAGGTGTGGAAGTAAAGCACGTGTAGACATATCGTGATTTGTGTCGAAAAGTGGAAACGGACATTGGAAAGACTCATGCACTTTATTCAAATGATTATATGGATTTTGTAGTCCCCATTTCATCTCGAAATGTTGCGGCGTAACGGGAGGAATTTCAAAAAGTTGGTTTATAATAGACGAGAGAAGGGAACATCCACTCTCTTACCGAGACAATTTGAGTTATTTCAATCATAGGTGTCGTCATTAAGGCGAATAAAATTCTCGAACAATCGAGATATTTATTCTTCCTCTTGGCGCACTTACAAACTTCTTCCAACCAAATCCTCGAATAACAGTTTTACCCCATCGATCTATCTTATCGAAATTTAAACCTTTCTCTAACTGGATTGGAGAATTAGCAAAACGAGGGTGTAAAATTATATTCTGAGTAGAAGCTTGAGACTCCGGAGCATCCGGTGTGTTAGGCTCATATGAATTAAAAGATGGCGAGGATTGGTTTGACATTTAAAACAGATGAAAAATTAAAAATATAGATGAAAGTAAAAAAAACTAGTAATAAGATAGAAAGTGAAATTGATGCAAAGATTGCTCTGTCTTTCATTGCTTTTAATAGATAGGAGGTAAAACATACGTGGATGCATTAGACGAACTCAAGAATGAGTCATTCTTTTTCCCGGATCGGTCCGAGAGTAGGCCAGCTCGGTCCGGCTTCAACATCCTTTTACCGAGTACAGAGGTAAAAGTCAATTCTGGTTTTGTTTCTTTACCTCACAGGTTGAATAATGAAACGTACTTTCAAAATATTTAATATGATACCGATAAAACGATTAAAATGTTGAAAATGATTCACTAATGATACAAAATTATTTTTGGATTTTATAGTTTATAAAAATTAAAACGATTTAGAATGAAAATCATATTTCGATAAAACGATTATAAAACGAAAATAAACGAAAACGAAAACAAACCAATATCTAAATGAAAATGTCGAATAAAACGTGCAGTAAAAATGTTTAATCGAACAAAGTCATGAAATTCAATCTTCTTCAAAATCTTCCTCAGGATCAACATGAAAGCTCGAACTCGGAAACGACTGAGAAGCTGGCGGTTGAACTGTAGTCGTGGTCCTGACTGAACTATCAAGACCCATCGAACTCATGCCAGTAGTGATATGCGCAAACTCAGTGAATCCTCCCCAACTAGACATCGCTGGTCTCTGAATACCTGTCGAAAATACACCTGTACCACTCGATTGGCTCCCAAAAGGATATGACATTGGATGAGTGCTCGAAGGTGGTGGAATAGGTACTACCCAGTCTGGTAAGGTATACGGATCTGACTGACAAGGTGGATAGGCAGGATCATCAAAAGTATGATTACGAAGCAACTGCTCGTTCCTCCTTAAACCTCTACGAATATCGTCACACCACTGCCTATTACTTTCAGCATACAAAGCCATGTTGGCTTGACCACGTGCAACGTCTGATACTAAAGATTGAAACATATCATAAGTGATTGTGTTGGAGAAAGGAGTTTGTTGAGGCTGACTAGAAAAAGAAGGAAAAGAAGAAGATGTGAAAACTGGTGGAGCTGGTTGAGTTTGACGTCTTCTGATCAAAGAGCTGATTCTACCATCTGGAAGCCTAGTCAAACTTGGTCCAATCAGAGGTGCATCCGCCAGAGCTAACTTGTCATTAGGCAGGAATGGTACTCCCGACGTACGACATAAATCCGAAATAAAACAAGGTAAGTACAGATGACTCCCTGGTCTGGCGATGACAATGCTCTCGAAAACTCTTTTAAATATTACCTTCCCAACATCCACTTTTACATCATTTACCATCGCCCAAGCGATACACACATCTTCTTTTCCATAAGCAGTATGTTTACTAGAAGGATAGAGATTATGGATAATAAATCTTTTAATTGCCCTTAAACCTCTAATACATTTCCCATAGTTAAACCTGTTTTCAACCCACACAACGGTTGAATCAAAAGCGTGCTGAGCTCTCAAGGCATACTGTTCAAAGCTTGCAGGATCATCTAGATTCCAAACTACCTTGTAATCTTCATCATCAGGAAAAACTTCAACTCCTAAAATTGCATTTATGACGGCAGGGTTAAAAGGAACATTTCTAGCTCTTAGGGGTACAGTTTGCGACTCAGTAAGCTCATCTTGTGACATAGTAGACAAAACTGAATAAAACTCAGCTACTAAAGTCGTATTGATTTCCCCTTCTCTTCTGGCTGCTAGTTCTAACCACTGACGTCTCGTAAAAATATTTTTAACTTCATCACCTAAGTCAACCAAATCTAATCCTTTTTCAATCAAAACATCACATTTACTGTAAATTCTTTGATACGCATTCTTAGCTTCTTGTGATGCTGTTTTATCGAAGCTTACGGCTTCTTCTTCAGGTGATAAAATTATTGTGCCTACGACCGGAGTTGATATAGGAATGTTTGATTTTCGCTTTTTAGAGGCTTTTCTACTCAACTCAGCCATTCTACGATATTGGTAAAGCCAATCAACAACAAAAACAACAAAAAAATAAAAATGTCACAACACACTCAAAAATCAAAACAGTTGAAATTAATCTTAAAAAAAATTATGAAAAATACGAAATTGATAACTAAATAAACTAAATAATATCTTAATATGAAGAAAACGTTGAAAAGAAGGCCGGAAAAGTGGTAAAGTCGCCGGAAAAAATGGAGCTTGTTTTTGATCCCTTTTTGATTTTTGTAACTTTTGTGGAAGAGAGTAGATGAAAGGAGGAAGAAATCAAGTGGTAGTGTAGTGTGAGATGGAATTCTATGGAAGAATTTAAAAAATTTTGAGTGGTGGGGTTTTGGGTGTGGGGCGGCTGTTGTGTAGAAAATTAGGGAAGAAGAAGAAGATGAAAAAGAAAAGGGTCCCCGTTTTTTTTTATGCATTTTGACCCCGGATCGGTCCGGATTAAGGGCCGGATCGGTCCGTGCCCAATTTTTTACTTTTTCCGATTTTTTTTTTACTTTTTATGATTTTAAATAAAATTTGATGGAAATCTTATAATTTTATAACAATTTCTAAAAATTTAATAAAATCTTTATAACACTTAATAAAAAGCTTATAAAAATTTAATAAATTTATATTAACTCTTATAAAACATCTAAATTAAAACTAAAAAAAACTTTTATAAAACTTTTATAAAACTCCTCAAATTTCATAAAGATCCAATTTTATAAAATTTTCAGAAGTTATGCGAAAATTTTATAAAATAAAACATAAGAAAAGACTCGAAACTTAAGGGGTTCCTGATTCTTCGATTTCTAAATCTTCCAGAGTTCTGATATAACGTTCAATCAACCTAACTCTTAAAAATGAAGCATTTGAATTATCTCTTGGAATTCCATCGGGATTTTCGGATAACCACCTAATCGTTCCCTTCCTAATAATATTCAAACACTCATCCTGGGATTTGGTTGTGCTCTTCCCACAACGTCCAACATGTTCACTTTTTCCACAGATTTTGCATCTCATCAGAAACTTTGCCCTTCTTTTTATTGCACTCCTTGATGTTCCATTACAAACTTCTTTCAATCTAATCTCTCTCAACAATTTCTTGTTTTGTTCAAAAACTAAAGCTTCTATAGCAAACGCGACATCTTTATCAAGGCCTAATTTCAAAAGTAAAACAAAAACTCCTAATCTATCTAAAAAAGGCATCCAGTTCTTTTACGTCTATCCGGTAAAAGACGAAAAGAGTTTAAACATAAATAAAAACACAGAAAAGTAGAGTAAAGTTAGATAGCACCTGGTATTCGGCTGATTTCAGTTTCTCTGCTTTTCAGTTTTTCGGTTTTTCTGCTTTTTCAGTTTGTTGGGGGATCAATCAGTAGCATTATTTCTTCTTTCAGTGTGATTCCTTCTCCCTCCACAAATAACTTTACTCGTGGCCACCGGCTATAAAATTCGTATTTCCATCGCTTAGTTCAACGACTCCGCATTTGTAAACCCGTGTTACTTTAAATGGACTGTCCATCTTGACTTAAGCTTACCTGGAAACAACTTTAAACGTGAATTGTACAAGAGCACTCGATCACCTACATGGAACTCACGTTTAAAGATTCTCTTATCATGGAAAGATTTCGTGCGTTCCTTGTAGATTCGAGCATTTTCATAAGAATCGAGACGAAATTCTTCTAGTTCTGTTAATTGAAGCAATCTATGATCCCCGACAGCCTTAGGATCGAAATTCAGAAATCTAATAGCCCAGAAGGCTCGGTGTTCTAACTCAACTGGGAGATGACAAGACTTACCAAAGACTAGCTTATAGGGAGAACAACCA
Organism: Gentiana straminea; assembly: GCA_036785695.1. Classification (NCBI taxonomy): domain Eukaryota; kingdom Viridiplantae; phylum Streptophyta; class Magnoliopsida; order Gentianales; family Gentianaceae; genus Gentiana; species Gentiana straminea. Next base: position 2,219,683 of record JAVUPR010000483.1, on the reverse strand, counting down.
ATTGGTGTTTTAAAAGTTGTTCTATACGCCCATAATGCATCATATAATTTAACTGCCCAGTTTTTACGATTTGAATCCACTGTTTTCTCCACGATTCTTTTGATTTCTCTATTTGACACCTCTACCTGTCCACTGGTTTGCGGATGATAGGGTGTTCCTAGTTTATGTGTTACACCATATTTTTCAACTATCTTAGTAAATGGTCTATTACAAAAGTGTGACCCTCTATCACTAATGATTGCCCTCGGAATGCCATATCTGGTAAATATATTCTTTTTAAGGAATCTTATGACAACTTTGGTATCATTAGTGGGAAGAGCTTCAGCTTCTACCCATTTCGAAACATAATCTACCATTACAAGAATAAATCTTTTTCCAAAAGATATAGGGAAAGGTCCCATGAAATCTATACCCCAAACATCAAATAACTCACATTCTAAAATAGGTTGCATAGGCATTTCATGTTTTTTAGATATATTTCCCCATTTTTGACAAGATTCACAAGATTTAACATACTTATAAGCATCTCTATATAGTGTAGGCCATTAAAAACCACATTGTAAAACTTTAAAAGCAGTTTTCCAACCTCCATGATGACCTCCTGCCTCACGATCATGACAGAATGATAAAACACTTAAAATTTCATTATCAGGCACACATTTTCTGATTATCCCATCCGAACATTTACGAAAAAGATCTGGCTCCTCCTAGTAATAAAATTTTAAGTCATAAAAGAACTTCTTTTTCTGCTGCCAAGTCCAATGAGACGGAATATAATCACAGGTTAAGTAATTAATGATATCTCCAAACCAAGGTGACAATTCCTTAGAAAGAATTCTATTCTTTAATAACTGCATGGTTGAAGGAGTATCTATTCTAAATAGTTGTTCATCAGGAAATGAATCTTTTATTTCAATTCCCTTTTCTTCATTTTCCATTCTACTTAGATGATCTGCTACTACATTCTCACTTCCTTTTTTATCTTTAATTTCAATATCGAATTCTTGAAGTAGGAGAATCCATCTAAGAAGACGAGGTTTAGCATCTTTCTTACTCAGTAAATACTTCAGTGCTGAATGGTCTGTATAAATTATTACCTTAGAACCAACAATATACGATCGAAACTTATCTAAGGCAAAAATCACAGCCAACAGTTCTTTTTCTGTAGTTGCATAATTAAGCTGAGCAGTGTTTAATGTGTGAGATGCATAGTAAATAGCTTTGAGAATTTTGTTATATCTTTGACCTAAAACAGCTCCTACAGCTAAATCACTTGCATCACACATAATCTCAAACGGCAAACTCCAATCTGGTGCTACTAGCACTGGTGCAGTAGTTAACCTCGCTTTTAAGGTCTGAAAAGCTTCCATACATTTATTAACAAAGTTAAAAGGTACTTCTTTTTCAAGAAAATGACTTAGAGGCTTTGCTATTTTTGAAAAATCGGCAATGAATCTTATATAAAATCCTGCATGTCCGAGAAATCCTCTTAGGGTTCTTAAATTAACTGGTGGAGGTAACTTTTCAATTACTTCGACTTTAGCTTTATCAACTTTAATACCTTCTTCAGAGATTCTATGACCTAGAACAATTCCTTCTGATACCATTAGATGACATTTTTCCCAATTTAGTACTAGATTGGTATCTTCACAGCGTTGTAACACTCGTTCTAAGTGTAACAAACAAACATCAAATGAGTCTCCGTAAACACTAAAGTCATCCATAAAAATTTCTAAGAATTTCTCAACCATATCGAAAATATAGCCATCATACACCTTTGAAACGTAGCTGGTGCATTACATAAACCAAACGGCATTCTTTTATAAGCAAAAGTTCCATAAGGACAAGTGAAAGTAGTTTTTTCTCTATCTCCTGCTGCAATGAATATTTGTAAATACCCTGAATAACCATCTAAGAAACAGTAATACTTATGTCCACTTAAACGTTTCAACATCTGAACTATGAATGGAAGTGGATGATGATCTTTCTTAGTATGATCATTTAGTTTTCTAAAATCAATGCACATTCGATAACCTGTAATCTCTCTTGTCGGAATCCATTCATTCTTTGCATTCTCTTTCACTGTGAAACCTCATTTCTTTGGTACCACTTGAGTTGGACTTACCCATTCACTATCAGATATAGGAAAAATTATCCCCATTTCTAATAGCTTAATGACCTCTTTCTTAACAATTAACTGCAAATTTGGGTTGAGGCGGCGTTGCGGTTGAATACAAGGTTTAGCATCTTCCTTCGAATTATCTTATGAACGCAAATCTCGGGCTAATACCTCGAATATCGGCAATTGTCCATCCAAAAGCTTTCTTATGCTTTTTCAACATTCTAAGTAATTGATCTTCTTGTTGCTCGCTTAAAGATGATGAAATAATAACCGGTAATAGATTATTAGTTTCAAGAAAAGCATACTTCAGATTTAAAGGTAACGGTTTCAATTCCAGATTCTTAGGTGGATCTTCCAGTGATGGTTTAAGAACTGGTCCTTCTAGTTCTAATTCTAAATACTTATGCCATGATGGTTTAAAAGTAAAACTTCCTTTATCTAGAGAAAGGATTATCTCTTTCATTTCGGTGTCTTTCTCATCTTCCTTATAGATAGACAGAGTTAAGCATTCTTCTAATCTGTCTTCAAAAGTTGGTGATCGAATATCATAGACGAATGAATATCTTCTATAAAAGAACATGATTACGGTGATCCGTATGGATGGTTCATAGCTTTGAAAATATTGAAAGCAACTTCATCTTCATTGACTCTCAGAATTAACTCTCTTTCCGGACATCTATTAAAGTTCTTCCCGTAGCTAGAAATGGTCGACCTAAGATAAGTGGCGCTTGAATATCCTTCTTCCATTTCCATAACTACAAAGTCTACTGGAAAATAGAACTTGTCTACTTTAACCAATACGTCCTCAATAATTCCTTTAGGGTATTTAATCGATCTATCTGCCATTTGCAGAGTCATTTCAGTCTTAGTAAGCTTTCCTATGCCTAGCTTTCTATAATCCTCATAAGACATGAGATTTATACTAGCTCCAAGATCACATAAGACCTTCTTAAACAGAAATCCTCCAATTTCACATGGGATGGTAAAACTTCCAGGATCTTTCAGTTTAGGTGGTAACTTATCCGCAAAACTGAACATTCTTCATTTAGGCATATATTCTCATATTCCTCTAATTTTTTCTTGTTTGACGAATATCTTTCAGAAACTTTCCATAAGCAGGCATACTAATTAGAGCTTCGATAACAGGGATATTAACATGAATATGACGAAAAGTATCAAGGAAACGAGCATACTTCTGATCAGTTCTAATCTTTTTAATTTGATCTTTAGGTGGGTAAGGTAAAGATTCTAAATCTATAACCTTTGATCCCAAAGTCATTTTCTCTTTTCCTTTCTCCTTAAACTTTTGAGTATTACTTGATCGCCAAGTATCATGATCTTGAAATTTTTCTTTTAAAACATTCCCTGAATCAATCTCTACTTCAGATTCCTTCAGTTCTTCTTGTTTTTCATCCTTGTTTTCATTATCTTCTATTCTAACATGTTCCTTGAATAAAGTCCTTAAATCTTTATCCATGGGATCTTTCAAAATCCTAAGGATTTTTACCCATTTCTCACATTCATTCTCAGGTTCCAAACTTCTATTCCTTTTCAAGAAATTCTCTATAATTTCTTCCTCCTCTTCAGTGAATTCAAGTTCATCTTTAGTTCCATTATTTTTTCCATCTAAATCATTTTCTACTTCATTTTTTCCGAAGTTTTCTACTCCATTACTACCACAGAGTTTTCTACTTCTCGTAACTACAACATTTACCTCTCTCGGATTTCTTTCAGTATTGCTTGGTAATCCTCCAGGAGGTCTACTGTTATTACGTTCACCTTCCCTACTCAAATGATCTTCCATATTCCTTAATGAGGCTTCTATTGTTCTCATTCTGGTATCGTGTCCACTCATAGATGTTTTTATTGTACTCATATCTTTAGAGACTGTACCTATAGAAGTCATCATTGTTTCCATATTCTTAGCTTGAGTAGATACTACACCCATCATATTTTCCATTAGTTTTTCCCATTTTTCAACTCCTTCTGCAGGTTGAGTTGAACTTTGAGTTACTGGTATACTTTGAGTGGTATGTTGAGGATAGGATCCGGGTAATGATTGTAAATTCGATTAGATGTATTTTTTGATAAACTTGATTATTATTCATATTCCTATACTTGAACTCGGATATGGCGGTTGTCCTTGCTTACTAGGGTTTTCGGACCATCGATAAGTAGGGTGATCTCTTCTAATAGCATTAAACGAGTTTGAATATGCATTGTTCAAATTCCTATGCTGCTGAAGAAAACTCACCTCCTCTCTTGAATATCCTGTTGGTTCTTCGATCCCTAATGGCATATTATCCTGATTTGAGTATTCAGTTGGTGTACTATTATCAGAACTTTGGTTTTTGTTCGATTGTAGGCCATCAAATTTCCTACTCAAATTTTCTAAATGTGCTAGAACTTCCGTATTCGATGTACATTCTCCTGCAAAAGCTACTTTTCTGGTGCTAGAACCGGTTTCCCACATTCTGTTATTTTTGGAAATCTTTTCTATAGCATCGTAAACTATTTGAGCTTCACTCATCATTATACCACCACATGCATGATCTACATCTGCACGTGAATCTTTTCTTAATTTATGACAGAAGAGTTGAATTTGCATATCTAAGGAATAACCATGGTCGGGACAGGCTCTTAACAATTTTTTAAATCTTTCCCAGGCATTCCCAAGCGTTTCTTCAGATCATTGTCTAAAGTTAGAAACCTCGACTTTTAATTCCAAATTTCATCCTGGAGTGAAATATTGTTTCAGAAATTCAGTTTGAATATCCTCCCAACTGGTAAGTGAATGATGTGGAAGAGACATAAACCAATCTCGGGCTCGTCCTTTTAAAGAAAAAGGAAACATAGTCATCCTCGTTAGTTCCTTATGAGCACCTTGACTTTTGGCTATATTGCACAGTTCTTCAAAAAGATAGAGATGATGATGTGGATCTTCATCATCCTCTCCTAGGAATTGGGCTCTTGCGTCAATTAAACCAAAAAGATGAGATTTAATTTCGAAATTGTTCGCTCCTTCATTAGGTAAAAGTGTGGGATTATTAGTCTGGTTTCTTCTTATGGTTTGATCACAGATAGGTCTCGGGTTTGGTGGGTTATTACGATTATTCTGGTTCCGATCTTGATTATTTCTATTATTATGATTTTGATTATTATTATTAGGGTTAACAGGGTGTTGTCCATGCCCTAGAGCATGATCTAGCCTCTGTTCATTTGTTTCATCACTAGTTTCAGCCATTTTCGTATTTTTGTTTGAAGATGATTCGTCAGGATTTCCCTGACTAGTATGACTACGTTTACTCTCTACTCTTAACTGCCTTTCGTAAGTATTTATGTCAGGCTTATAAGGAGTGAGCGGGGCCTTACCACTTCTGGTCATCAACTAACGAAAATAGAAAAATGCTCGACTTTTGGTAAAAGAAGAAAATTGGTAACTAAAAGAAAGTAGATACCAACGAAAAATAAAATAGAAATGAGATAAGAAAAAGTGTTGACTTATTCTCGAGAGTTTTGAGCTAATACAAGTAGTAACCATAGACACAAAGAAAGAAATTAGCGACGTGCGTCCCCGGCAACGGCGCCAGAAAGCTGACGGACCTTTTCTAGGCTATATAGATCCTAACCGGCAGTGTACCGGGTCAAACTGTAGTGCTAGTGTGGTGAGTCGAGTGTCGAATCCTCGGGAAAACGTGGTAATTCTTTTAAGTGTGGTTAAACACCAAAGAGTCATTTATTAACTCGATCTAAACCGCAATTTTATAACACGATGACTACTATTCTACCGAACATAAAATAAATGCGTAATTTAAAAGTTATTCTAATATAATATATATAGATATATAAATATATATAAATGTACATGGAATGCAAAATATATATATATATATATTGTGGAAATATTACATATCAAATAGTATGTAATATTTATTTATTTTCGTGTATACATTATTTGTACACTTTAGTTGTAAAAGGACATATTAATTGTGGTACATAAAAACAATTAATATGTCAAACTCTAGTTGCTTTATGTCATAGACATACTTTTACTTTTTTACATGCATGCTTGCCGCCCATCTAGTGGCCGCCCAAGCTAGCTAGTATCTCCCATCAATTGTAACTATTTATACTTCTTCCATTTGATGAATAAACTAAGTTGAAGTTTACTCAAGTAGTATTTACTTTCTCAAACTCTCTTCATGGTAGCGAGCCTTAAACTCCCGAATCCGCTTTGCAAATTCTCGGCACCCCCGCTTGAATCAAGAATGTCTTCATTATCCGAAGCTTCCTCACCCCCAGCTTGAGTCCCGAAATTTGCCTCGACGCAGACCGGGGTCACCGACTCTTCATCTTACACAAATCATAGACTTGATGGCAACAACTACTTGCTTTGGTCAAGATCTATGAAAATGTACATCTCCGGACAAGGTAAGATGGGATACCCGTCCGGCTCTAAACCTCGCCCTCGCGAAGATGACCCAGGATTTGAAGCATGGGATACTACTAATAATCAAGTCATGACCATTCTCACAAGATCAATGACAAAAGAGATTAGTGAGAACTTTATGATGTATGATACTGCAAAGGAGATCTGGGATAATGCCAGGGATCTTTACTCCAAGAAAGACAATACATTTGAAGTGTATGAACTTGAAGCTCAGATTCAAAATTGCAGACAAGGAGATATGTCTGTAACTCAATACTTCAACCAACCGTCAGGGCATGGCAACACCTGGACATGTTGGAAACTCACCCCTGGAATGATGTCAAGGATGCTGCCCTTTATAAGGACATTATTGAGAAAAAAAGAGTATTCAAGTTTCTTACTGGACTGAATCCTACTCTTGATGATGTTAGGGGAAGAATCATTGCCACAAAACCTCTCCCCAATCTCAAATCCATGTTTGCTGAAGTCAAACATGAGGAAAGCAGGAGAAAAGTGATGCTGCTGAACTCCCCTACTGACAACCCTGCTGAAAGTGCTACCTGGCCGACCGTCGGGAAGCCCGCCGAGGTTACCGAGACCGTCGGGGAAGCCTGCGATCGAACTGGAAAGTTGTTCTGTGAGCACTGCAAACGCACAAATCACACCAAGGACACTTGCTGGAAGCTACATGGAATGCCTAAATCCTCCAAGCCTACCAGGGAAAGTCAGGGCAGGCATGTCAATGAAGGGGAAAATGATAACAAGTTGAATGCTCAGTTTGCTGCATTCAAAGCTTTCCTCACTCAACAAAAAGAAGGTAGTCCCTCTACTGACATGGCCACTCAGGCTAGTGCAGGTAAATTCTACTCTTCTATTAGTAATGAAACATGGATTGTTGATTCTGGGGCCTCCTCGCATATGACTGGTAATAAAAACCTCATAACTCACCTTATGCCATGTCAACAAATTCATAAAATTAAGACTGCTGATGGATCTATCTCTCATGCAAAAGGTTTTGGAAATGTTAAAATCACTAATAAGATATGCCTAAAGGATGTCCTATTTGTTCCAAAATTAGACTGCAATCTCATATCTGTCAGTAAACTTGCAAAAGATTTGAATTGGACTGTGGTGTTTAATAAGAATCAGTGCACTTTCCAGGACCCTTCTTCACAGGAAGTGATTGGGAGGGCTAAACCCTGCTCAGGATTGTATGTGGTCAACCCTGCTGAAGACAGAAGACTGAAGACTGAATCTGCCTCAGCAGCCTGCACTCAAACCTTAGACAATATCATGTTATGGCATTATAGACTAGGACATCCAAGTTTTGGTTATTTAAAGTACGTAATTCTGAATTATTTAAAGGATGTAATGTCAATGATCTTCAATGTGATATTTGTCAATTTGCCAAACTTACCAAATCTGTGTATACCAAACTACCTTATTTACCTTCCAAACCTTTCACGTTAATTCATAGTGATGTATGGGGACCTTCAAGAGTAAAAAGTATAACAGGGAAAAGGTGGTTTGTCACTTTCATTGATGATCATACCAGAAACACATGGCTGTTTTTAATGAAGGATAAATCTGAAGTTGGAACTGTTTTTCAGGAATTTTACAACATGATCTCCACTCAATTTGACACTAAGATCAAGATCTTAAAGACTGATAATGCACTTGAATACTATGAGTCTAACCTCAGTAATTTCTTGATGGATAAGGGGATTGTCCATGTCAGTAGTTGTGTGGAAACACCTCAACAAAATGGGGTTGCTGAGAGAAAGAACAGGCACCTGCCGGAGATGGCTAGATCACTCATGTTCACCACACATGTTCCAAAGTATATGTGGGGTGAAGCTATATTAACTTGCCACATACTTAATCAACAGACTTCCCAGTAGAGTGTTAGGCTTCAAAACTCCTATCCAAACCCTACGACCACTCACTCCTCGCCCTCATCTTATTTCCCAATTACCTCCAAAAATCTTTGGTTGTACTTGTGTTTGTTTATATCCATGCCCAACACGAAGCAAACTTGATCCCAAAGCTCACAAGTGCATTTTCCTAGGATATGCAAAGGACAGAAAGGTTACAAGTGCTATTCTCCTTCGAAAAGAGATTTTACAATTCTATGGATGTAAAATTCTTTGAAAGGACCCCTACTACAAAGAAGTCCACCGAGGCGACCTACGATGGAAACTTGATTGAAATTGACCTAAATCCGTTCCCACAAGAAGCTCTTAACCCTCAAAGAACCTATCGATTCTCGAAAGGCGAACCCCAAGGTACCCTATCGACCCCCGGCGGCCCTGCGAACCGGGGCCTGCCGAACCGAGCCTCACCGAACCGGTGCCACCGAAACTCAAGAACCTATCGACTCTCGGCGGCTCGCGACATTGATGATAGACCTATTGCTATCGAAAGGGAAAGAGATCTTGCACTACGATCATTCTATTCATAATTATCCGTCTTATGATCGCTTATCACCGCCTTTGTCATGTTTACACAGACTTGGATTCTCACTCTATTCCTAAGAATATACGGAAGCTCTCCAACATGATAAGTGGAAGGTCGCGTCCCGTACCGAAATGACGCCCTCCTAGATAATCATACTTGGGATCTAACAGCTCTCCCCAAAGGCAAAAAGACAGTCAGCTTGCAAGTGGTTATTTACCATCAAATACAATGCTGATGGTACAATTGACAAGTATAAGGCCAGACTAGTTGCAAGGGGTTTCACTCAAACTTATGGCATTGACTACAAAGAAACTTTTGCACCAGTTGCAAAACTGAACACTGTCAGAATACTGATATCTCTTGCTGTCCAACTTGACTGGCCTCTTCACCAATTGGATATCAAAAATGCCTTCCTCAATGGTGACCTTACGAGGAAGTTTACATGAATGTACCTCCCGGTTTTACCAATCCTAACACTCAAGGAAAGGTCTCGCAAATTGAGGAAATCTCTATATGGCCTAAAGCAATCCCCAAGAGCCTGGTTTGGGAAACTCACTACCGTGGTTAAAGCTCGCCGGATATCATCAATGCAACTCGACCACACCATGTTTATCAAGACCACTAGCCGTAAAAGATCTATCCATATTGTATATGTGGATGATATCATCCTCACCGGTGATGACTCTACCGAGATCCGAGAATTTGAAGACTCTCCCGGCAAAGGTTTTTCAAGTCAAAGATTTGGGCTATCTTAAATACTTCCTTGGTATGGAAATTGCAAGAAATAACCAGGGTATCTCTATCTCTCAAAGGAAATATGTGCTGGACCTGCTAAAGGAAACTGATATGCTAGGATGCAAACCTGCCGTATCCCCGCAGACCCTAGTAATACCCCCGTCGCATGGTGACATTGTCAGTCGAAAGGATCAATATCAAAGGCTTGTAGGGAAACTCATTTATCCTGTCCCATACAAGACCCGATATTGCATATAGGGTCGGTCTCGGTTAGCCGGTTCATGCATTGCCCTACCGAGCAACATTGGGATGCCGTGAACGGGATACCGAGGTACTTGAAATCCACTCCCGGCCAAGGCCTACATTTCACCAAGTCTCGCCGAGAGATTTATCAAGGTCTACACCGATGTCGATTGGGTGGCCGTCACATAGACGAAGGTCTACTACAAAGCTCGTTCTTATGTATGGGGAAATCTTGTCACCCGGAGGAGCAAGAAACAACCTACATCGTCTCCGGAAGCGATCTTTGAAGCCGAACTCGGGCACTAGTTTTGGGTATTTGTGAAGCTCTATGGATAAAAAGGGTCCCGACCGAACTTCGCACTTATTCAAGACCCTATCACACTCTCCGCTCGTGACAATAATTCAAAGCATTATATATATATATATATATATATATAGATACCAATATATAGTCTTTTACTTTTTTAATGCAGATAATTTTATAACTATTTAACTAGCCAAAGTTTATATAATATCTATATATATAAATATATAGATACCAATATATAGATTTATACGATCATTTTTTTCGGTAAACGGAATGTGCTCGATCTATCCTTTTATATTAGGTCCAATTGAGTAAATGAAACGGTGCACTCCTGAGGTTAACAATTCCTCCTCACACGAGCGTATGAAATTGTCATATGTCATTGTCATCAGTTCAATCTCCACAACTGCCCCATGCTAATCTCGCTTAGTCTGAACAGGTACCGAGTACAAATCTACCCCGGATAAAAGAGGTTATTCCGTTTGTCAGACGGCCGATGTTATTCAAAAGGCTCCGGTTGTCAGGCGGATCGATTTAACTTTCCGGTGCTAGTTTCAATTAAACCGTTGATTTTAACATTATTACGATCTTGAGCACAATTTTAATAAGATCCATCTTTCCCAAGACAAATCTGCCCCCGGGTAGGAAATAGGATTCCGTTGTCACGCTTTCGCACGGCCAATTTTACTCTCCGGTTTTTCTATCTTTTATCTCATATCCTAACTTCTCTGGTCAGTTCATCGTTAGGTTATATGTTGCGATTCATCTTGGTTAATTACATCAATCCGAATATTATCAATACGTTGCAAAATAGAAAAAGATTCAATTAACTCAATTTTAGTGAAATTTTACTTAGACAACATTCATTTACCAAAAAGATCGAAATAAAACGATTACATAACTTTGGCTAGTTATTAGATTTAGCCCAAAAACATTATAACAACTAAAAAGATAAAAATAAACATAACAAACATAAATACTTTAGAAATTTTACCCGATTACAAATGTTGAATCAGAGTCGTATTCTTCCGGACATTACAACGACTTCAACAACACCGAACTTCCGATAATTTCCCGAGCATTACAACAATACTACGGTATTATTATTTTTGGCATAAGGCCTATTTACAAACTACTAACTAAAAAGATATAGATAATATATATATAGGATATTGTATATATATATATATATTGGTACACTCCGCTGCTGTTGAACTGAGGCCCTTTATATAGAAAAAAAGTCTTCAAGCCGGCCTGGGCCGGGTTTAGGGCGGACCGGTCCGGTGTAATGATTACATTCAACCTCCTTAATTATCCAATTGCCGGATAAATTTATATATTTTGGAATAAAACTTCTAAAATTCATATCTCGAGTTCTGGATCTCCAAACAACATGATTCAAGAGGCATCGGAAAGCTCTCGGGAAAATCTACAACTTTCGTGAAGGACTCTTCTTCAGATAATGTCGTTTTGATAAGCCATTCGTTTGTCGAAGATATTTCTCGATTACCACTTAATCAAATCGATTAGCCACTTGACCACTTCGATTGACCACTTGACCACTTAAGCTCGTGACATTCTCTAAATCCTTCCAAAGATATGTTTATACTTTAAAATGTCGATTCTCGGGGTCTTGGCTTATACATCCGCAATAAAATACCACAAATACCCACGTAAATCTGACATGACATTCCGATTTACTAAAATCGGTACAAAACGATAACTTTTTACTATTATTACTAAGTTTTACTACTAACTACTCTAAATTATAAAGATTAACATTTCATAATATTTATATCATAATTTCATATATTTTATATAGAATTCGTTGATAAAACATAATAACATAACGTATATTTAATCATATAAAAGTAGTATATCACTGGGCTAGTAGCTAGCAGCAATAGTGGAAAAGGATATGGACAGAAGAAGAAAAAGAAGTCAGGGTCCAAAGGTCCTAAGTCTACTGATGTCTGTAATTATTGTAAGGAGCGAGGGACATTGGAAGTCCAATTGTCCAAGGAAGAAGAAACGACGGGAAGAAGGCAATTCGGCACGGTAGCCTTGGCTACCGAGCAATCGATGAGGATTTGGTTCTAGTTGCGGGGGACTCTACACACCATAATGATGTGTGGATACTTGATTCTGGAGCATCTTATCATATTTGTCCAAACATAGAGTGGTTTTCTACTTATGAGCAGATGGATGGTGGTCAAATCTATATGGCCAACATCAAGGTTTGCAAAGTTGTGGGAATTGGCTCAGTAAAGTTAAGGACAGAGGATGGTAAATTCTGTACACTGAAGGATGTAAGACATGTTCCACGGATGACCAAGAATTTGGTATCTCTCGCCCTACTTGGACAGACAGGGGTTCAATTTCAAGGGTGAAGGTGGACGGTGAATGTCTTCAAAGATTCAGTTGTAGTCCTCAAAGGCATCAAGAGGGGAACCTTGTATATATTACAAGGATCTACTATATCTGCACTGCTGATGTTTCATCCTCAGCAGTTCACCAGTCTCAGCAGACTCAGCTGTGGCACATGAGACTTGGTCACATGGATGAAAGGGTATGCAGGTTCTTTTTTCAGCAGGTTTTCTTGGGGGATATAAGGTTAAGAATCTAGACTTTTGTGAACATTGTGTGTTTGGGAAATTGCATAGAAGTAAGTTCTCAGCAGGGTTGCACAACACAAAGGCATCACTTGATTATATCCATTCAGATTGCTGGGGTCCATCAAAAGTTGAGTCATTGGGTGGTCACATATATTTTGTGTCATTCATAGATGACTATTCAAGGATGACTTTGGTGGTGATGATGAAGAACAAAAGTGATGCATTCAAGAACTTCAAGCAAGTGGAAGGCCCTAGTGGAGAATCGCTTAGGCAAGAAAATCAAGAAGCTTCATACGTATAATGGTCCGGAATTCTGCCGGACGGATTTTGATTCATTTTGTGCGGTTGAGGGTATTGCCAGACATCATACTGTAAGGAATACACCTCAGCAGAATGGTGTAGCTGAAAGGATGAATCAAACTCTACTGGAGAGGGCAAGATGTATGCTTTCTCAAACTGGTTTATCAAGGAGATTTTGGGCAGAGGCTGTTAAGACAACTTGCTACTTAATCAACAGGAGTCCTCACACATAAATCAATCTCAAGACACCATTTGAAATGTGGTCAGGCAAACCTGCTGACTACTCAGTTCTAAGGGTTTTTGGAAGTACAGCTTACTATCATGTTAGTGAAGGGAAGTTGGAGCCAAGAGCCAAGAAGGGAGTGTTTGTGGGGTATGGTGATGGAGTGAAAGGATATAGGATTTGGTCATCAGCAGAGTCCAGAGTAATCCTCGACAGGGATGTTGTGTTTGATGAAAATTCTATGTTAAACTCATCGGTGGGGAGGTCTACCGAGTCCGAAACCGATGATGAATCCGATAGTGTTGAGAAACGGTGGAGCTTCGGTGGAGTCTCGATATGCAACAATCAGTGGATCAAAATCAACACTATACTGATCTGGATAATGAACCAGAAGTTGATCCAAGCCAGCCTACTGAGACCTCAGCAGGGCGTCATACTAACATTGATCAGCAGAGTCTAGCTGCCAGCAGGCCTAGAAGATCTAATGTTGGGATACCTCCAAGGAGATATGGATATGATGATTTGGCTGGATATGCACTCCAAGTTGCTGAAGAAGTAGAGGTTGCTGAACATACTACTTACAGGGAAGCAGTGACATGTACAGAAGCATCCCAGTGGCATGCTGCCATGGGAGATGAAATGGAGTCATTGTTGAAGAATCAGACTTGGGAATTGGTCAAACAAACCTACGACAAGGGAGTTGTGACTTGTAAATGGATTTTCAAGAAAAAGGAAGGAATAACAAAGGCGAGTAAGGGGTTAGGTATAAGGCACGTTTGGTTGCAAGAGGATTCGGTCAAAAGGAAGGGGTTGACTTTGATGAAATATTTTCACCGGGGTCGACACACTTCAATCGGGGTGTTACTAGCAATGGTGGCACGGCAGATCCGGAACTTGAGCAATTAGATGTGAAAACTCGCTTTTCTACATGGTGAGGTGGATAAGGAGATATACATGACACAGCCTGAGGGTTTTCAAGTTCCTGGCAAATAAATTTATGTTTGCAAGTTGAAGAAATCATTGTATGGTTTGAAGCAAGCTCCAAGGCAGTGGTATAAAAGGTTTGACAATTTTATGCTTCAGCAGGGTTACAACAGAAGTCCTTATGACTATTGTGTATACCACTGTCTGCTGAAAGATGGATCATATATCTATCTTGTTCTGTATGTGGATGACATGTTGATTGCTGCTGCAAGAAAGTCTGATGTTCAAAATCTGAATAACCTTCTTAGTGCTGAATTTGAAATGAAGGATTTGGGTGCAGCCAAGAAAATCTTGGAGATGGAGATCTGGAGAGATAGAAGTCAGAAGAAATTGTTCTTGTCTCGGCGGTTATGTGCGAGAAGATATTGGCCAAGTTTGGGATGTCTGTCGCAAAACCAATAGATACTCCTATGGCATCAAATGTTCATTTGTCCGTTTATGCTTCACAAAATCACCGAAGAGAGAAGGAGTATACCCTATGCTAGTGCAGTTGGCAGTTTGATGTATGCCATGGTTTGCAATAGGCCTGATTTGGCTCAGGCAGTCAGTGTTGTCAGCAGGTTTATGGCTCAACCTGGAAAGGAACACTGGAAAGCTGTTAAAAGGATATTCAGGTACCTGAGAGGTACAGCTGATATTAGTCTCATTTATGGAGGTGATACTAGTCTGGTCACAGGCTACTGTGATGCTGATTATGTAGGTGATGTTGACAGTAGAAGATCAATGACTGGTTATGTGTTTACATTGGGAAATGCAGTGGTCAGCTGGAAAGCTACTCTTCAGGCTACAGTAGCCTTATCAACTACTGAAGCAGAATACATGGCTCTTACTGAAGAAGCTAAGGAGGGTATCTGGTTGAAGGGGCTAGTCAGTGATTTGGGGTTGCATCAGGATCAGGCTGATATATATTGTGACAGTCTTAGTGCATTATGTTTGGCCAAGGATCGTGTTCATAATGAGAGAACCAAGCATATTGATGTCAGGTATCATTTCTTGAGGAATGAGAAGAGGGTTGTAGTGAAGAAGATCAGCACCAAGGATAATCCTGCTGACATGTTCACTAAACCAGTTCAGCAGAGTAAGTTTCAGCTTTGCCTGGACTTACTGAATATTCAAAGATTATAATCTATTTTATGGAACTCTACTGAGGGTAGATCAGTGGAGTGGATGCTGAGGAGATAGTCTGGTACAAGTACATCTGGCATTGACGAATGCATCTGGTACAAGTACATCTGGTTATGCAATCTGTTTGACTCTAGTGAGAGTTGAAGTCAAGGTGGAGATTTGTCAGTAAAGTGACTTAAACTCTACATCTGGTGGAACCAATCAGAAGACTCAGCTGTGTGATGGACAGCTGTGAAGGGTATTCAATTCTGTGCGTCAGTAGGGTGGAGTCTACTGAGCTTCTGTCAGCAGGGTGATAGTCTGCTGAGTACTGGAATACAACAGGGTCTCACATCTGATAATTCTATTATGTGACAGCTATACGGTGTCATTAAAAGGAGGACACGTGTAGGGGTATTTATGGTGCATCAGACAAAGATTCCTTGCGGCTAGGGTTTAGGGATTTGTGCCTATAAATACAGTTGTTGTCTCATTGTCTGCGTGTGTTGAAATCTGTAAATTTCAGTGCATAATAAAATATCTCTTTTCTGCCCATGGTTTTTTTACCTCTCCCACTGAGGGGTTTTCCACGTTAAATCTGTGTTCTTTTTGTTTCTGTTTTCCCTTTTTTGATTGTTTATGTTTGATTGCTTCTGTTTCTGTTTCTTGCATCTGAAGTTATCTCCATCCGTTTTATAACATTTTTTATACTCAAAAATGCGAATCGATATTTTCATTGTTTGATTGGTAATTTGGGATGGAACGGTGGACTTAATTGATGTGTAGAAAGGGAATGGTGGATTATTTTGATGGTAGGAGGTGACTGAAATGGTGATGTGGGTGTGGTTGTACTGTGAAGAATCTAGTTGAAAGGATGTTATAGTAATTTAAAAATATGAAAATATTAAAAATGATCTGAATATATTGAATTTGAATTTTAATAGGTGTGATGCTATCGATATCCCATGTTTTAGTAGCCCTCCGGCATTCATATTTAAGAGCCTTGTTGTAAGTAGTGTTGGATTGAATCATCAAGCCAACATTTTGAAGAATCAACTATAATCACGCAAAATGCTCTAATGCCATGTAAAATTCCAAGCATATACTGTAGTTGCAAAATGAAGAGTGAAGTCGGTTATCTTTGCAACATTTCACTAAAACATGCATCATTTCAGAAAGGGTATGTTTCTCGCCTATAAAAAGGTCTCAGATTGCAAACAAGAAAAGGCATCCAAAAACCATAAAGCATTATCAGTCCATATATTCCCCAAACGTCTCAAAGCAATTGTAATGACCATCACGTTTAATGGAGTCTATTTTATTGTGGGGAGGGCGATCAAATAGATGTATTTTTCGTGCTGTCAAAGATTTGAACAATGAAAATAGATGACGAGTGCCTGATTAAATCAAGTCGATTATCGTAGTGGCTCACGTCTAAATTTAATAAATAAAATTAAAAACAATTCATGGCTGGAAAAAAAAAACCTCCCGCCGTCAACTCTGCTGTGCCTTCGCCCCTCCGGCGGCCCGCCGGAGGAGGCTTGTAGTAGTTATACTTATTAGCTATTTCTTTTCCTTTGTTTGTTTTAGTGGTGTTTTGCCTTCCCTCTCTGTCCTCTCGCCGCCAATCTCCATGGATTCCGGCGCTACCTTTCGTTCTCCGGCAGCTGCTTGGGTGATCTGACTCTTCATCTTTACTTAATGAAGGCGGCGGTCCTGGGCCTTGGTGGTTCCGCCATGGTGAGCTGTTGTGGCCAGGTCCGGTGGCCTTCCGGCGTTTTCTTCGTTTTGGGTCGGTTCACCTTCCAGATCGGGTGTTGTCTCGGGTTGGGGGCTCTGATCTGCTGGTTTTGAGAGGGTTCAGTGTTCGGCTTCTGGCTTCCGGTGACCGGGTTGTTGACTCCTCAGCCGACTTCCCGTTGCTAGTAGCTGTTGGTGCTCTCTTTGGATCAGTGCTGCTTTCGTATCATCATGGCGCTGTTCCTAGTGGTGGTCAGCGGTGGCTTGCTTCTCCGGTGGCGGTGTTTATGGGGTTGGTGGCCGGTGTAGGGAGATAGGTTGTGTTTGTTGTTGTTGTTGTCTTTGTTTTTTTTTTTTGTGTGTTTAGTTTTGTTGTCAATTGATGGGTGGACCCGGAGATTTCGTGTCTGTTTGCCAGCTTATCGGAACTTTTCCGGAGATTTTTTCTCTTTTGGCTCAGCACTCCCTGGCTTTTCTATCTATTAGTTGGCAATGTTGTTGTTTGTTTTGTGTTTGTGGTTCCGGCCCGGTGCCGGAAGTTTCAGTACCGGGTTGGTCCGGTTGTTGTAAGTACCGGGTAGTGCGGTTTTTGTAAGTCCCGGGTTTTCCCGGGTTATTGGTAATAAAAGCTTTCGTCCTTTGTGCAAAAAAAAAAAAAAGGAAAAATAATTAGATAATGCCAATAGATAGAGTATAGACTGACATCTATTTTAGACTCCTATCTAGAATGAGTCAAAATAATTCAAATCTATTTTCAAGCTACTATGAGGATGTAAAAATAAAGACTCCTTCCAAAAACATTGATTTAGTTTTAAATGACATATATTTAAAAGTCATTACACTTGCTCTCAGGGTTGATCAAACAAGTCATCATTTGAATCAAACAACCACCATTGTATGCTAAGAGAGATCTTCGATAATAACTTATACGTGACATTTGCATGAGACAAAAACTCGAAATATCACACGTTATGCACAACTTGAAGTCCATTCTCTCTTAGGGGTGTAAACGATCCGATCCGAGTCAAGCATTTACTTATCGAGTTGAGCGACCCCTTAAAATACTGATGCTCGAACTCGGCTCGAGATCGCTCGAGCATGAAAAAAATTGCTCGAGATCGGTTCGATAACATATTACTCATGCTTGAGTTCGGCTCGATTATGGTCGAAAAAATCGAGCCCTTTCAAACTCGAGCTCAGCTCGAGCAGCTCGGAAAAATGGTAAAAATGCTAAGATATGCACATGAAATATTAAGTCCAGCAGCATAATAAGAAGAAATATAATATATTTTAAAATAATATTAAAATGCTCGATAAGGCTCGTGAGCATGTCGAGTCAAGCATTAAATTGCTCGAGTTCGGCTCGTTAATTATGATGAGCTGCTCAAGTTCGATTAAAATCATATCCGAGCGAGCATTTAACGAGCCAAGCATCAAACGGCTCGCGAGCCGCTTGGATCGTTTACACCCTATTCTCTCTCTCTCTCCTTTTTTTTTTTGGGTATATATTTATATTTTGTGAGTTTTATTTTATATTCCATTTTCCTGACAATGGATGCTCCTGTCTTGTAAACTGAAAGTTAGAAAACTAAAAATTTACATAGAGTCATTTAAAGAACACAACTTTACAAGATGAAAAATCTTACAACAACAGAGTACATCAGTACCTCCAAAGAGCACTACCACTGCTCGGTTCCGACAAGGTATTGTCTTTTTGCACACGTCACTCATCCAATGGCGGGGTGCAATAGAAACATGAAAAGGGTCCGACAAGGTATTGTCTTTTTGCACACGTCACTCATCGAATGGCGTGGTGCAATATAAACACGAAAAGGGTTCCGACAAGGTATTGTCTTTTTGCACACGTCACTCATCCAATGGCGCGTGGTGCAATAGAAACACGACGAAAAGATTCCAAAATATGCCTGTCAAATGTTTCTTGATATCAAGAAGAAGCTTTAATGCTTTCAAGAGCCATGGCAGTTCTTTCAACATGGTTAAGAAGGATTGAGTATATTTTGTTCCTCACCCTTTGATAAACTTCAACTTCAGAATCATCTAATCCGACGACTTTTTTCGAATCTTGTCCTGTAGTAGAGGGTTCCTCCTTGCCTATAAACACATCCAACCAATCATTCACTTTCTTTACCTTAAACATCATTCCAGCCAATTCGTTGTCTGATTCTGTTGAAGATGATGTTTTCTCTACTTCCTCTAAGTACTTGTCTACATAGCACAAAAACAGTTTTCTACATTCATCCTGCAATGAGGTTTCCAGATTCGAAACCGCAGAAACAGTGCTTCCTTTTATCCATTCGACTTGGTTGTCATTCTCAATAGCTGCATCTTCTAGCAAGGTGTCTCCACATTTTAATGCGTTGGATTTCTTGATTAGCTGATTTTCTGCCATAAAAGGGGCAAGACTACTACTGATGGAGGCTGTAGAAGGCGGGGAAAGGTCGTGGGCTATTGCAGATTTGATCCAGGTAATCACGTTTTTCTTTCTTTCAAGTGATGTTTTTAGTGCTTCTGCAGTTGCGCCTGTATCAGTTTCTGATGTCTTGAGAGGGCTCAATGATTGCACTATTAATCTTGTTTGAGCCAAATCATCTTGAAGACCAAAAAATTTATCGACACGTGGCTCCACTTTGTCTCCCTTTACTAAAAGAATATCTGAGTAGACACTGCAAAACCATGTGGAGATTAGGGACTCTAGAACAGAGCTCAATTGATGTTTCGTTGTATAAAACTCGAAAGATCTTGGTCTATTTCAGGCCACAAATAACAAGCATGGCATGTTCAAATGATCATGAGAGCAAGACAGCAAGTTAGCTCAAAAAAATGTACAAATGGCCTTACTGTAACACAAATTGTTCAACAAAAAGGCGAGATTTTTAACCTCAATGAATTAAGCATTCTCTCAGCCGCGCACGCTTCTTGTAAAGCATCAGCAGCAGCATTCACAGCAGCATCTCTCTGCTTGACTAACTCCTGCACAGCAAAGTATATACGATATCCGTTATTTCTTTCTTTTTTCGTGAACCAACGATTTATTCACATACAAAAACAAAAAAAACAAAAAAAAAAAAACTAGTCCAATACCTTGCCTAACTTTACCAAACTTGATGAGAGGGAACCCCAAGATATTGCAGTATCGGTCCCTTTTTTCTCATTAATGCAGCTTAGAGCCGGAGGCAAAGTCTCCTCAGGAGTCGACTTTGGCCAAATGTTCTTATTCTTGCTAGAAGGTCTTACCACCTTCTTTGTACTAGTATCTCTTTTACACATAGTTGAGCTCAAGTTGTCGTCTGAGCTGTCGTACCTCACAGAGCGAGCAGGTGAAGCCTGTCTATATATATATGCATATTTTTAAGCTTAATACAAACAACCAAGCTAGAAAACTTGCAGTATGGGATAGTATAATATGCATTATGTTTTAGTACCAGTTATGTATGGCCTAAGTTCACCATTTCAAGTTGAGAATATAAAAACTACAAGCTGAACATAATGAAAAATTGAATATATGCGCGGAAAGGAACATTAAAAAACGCTTACAGTTGCACTGCGGCTACTACGCCTACAAGTTGGAGGGGGAGGCCTAATCTCATGCTTAACAACTGAAGAATCATAAATTTCCTTCAATTCCAATAATTCTGATTCATTCCAGCTTTTCCTTTTCGATATAGACGAAGATGATACGGATGATATTGTACTCTCACAATCACTATCATCATAAGCAAAACTCCTTCCTCTGCTTTTATTAGGCAATCCTTGTGGACGGATTTTGAAGCGCTAGAAGAACGTATCTTCCTACTAGCTCGTGGTTGATGATGATCCTGTTCGTCATTGTCATTCTTCTTAAACAACGCATTAGAATCAGACATTCCTCTAGACAAACTTTTTGAAACAGATGAAGTATTTTTTTCAATTATTAATTTCTTCTCCGATATCACACCTTTTTCAACAACTGAATCTGAATCTGACGTCTCTATATATTTAAACAATGTACCTTGTGGAACAATATCTTCAGGGGTTCCTTCACAAGGGCGTCGTCCTGGAACAGGGGTTAGCCCTCTAAGCAAGGGAACAGGATCGGATTTTTCCAAATTTTGCACATATATAAATTGACCCAATTTCAATTTGTTACTAAAAATCATCTCATTTTGTTCTTCAGGCAAAGAAACATATGCTGAATGCGATAAATCTGATACCTTTAGATAAAACCCTCTATTAGGCCACAAATCACCTTCTTCTAATGCAGGAATTATACCTCTAATTTGCAACAATACAGGTTTTCTTTCATCCTCTACCACATCTTCACCTTCTTTTATGTCTTCAAGAAGTTTCACAAGCACCCCAGTTTTTAGCATCGCTATTAATATTATTATTCACAAACAACAGATTATAGCATCCAAATGCAACCCATTGCTAAATATAATAGACAAATTCAGATCTTTCAAATGGATCTTACATGAAAAAGCAAGATTCTTGCTTTTTTGAGACTGTGATAAGGTGGCAAATGAGGGAATGAAAATGTGCAAATAGCTTCTGGAAAGCAAGAGCAAAAAGAGTGGTTTGGGATTTGATTTTGAGAGCGTAAAAATAGCCATGCAAATCGGGAAATTGGAGGTAAGTCAAGCAGATTCTTGGTCTTTGCTAATTTAAGCTTGCGGCAATGATTTCACAACAAATATTTATTAGTTATAACCATTCATTATTATGGTGCCTTTATGAAAACAAAAACAAAAATCTGATCCGCCATTGGCACTTGTGCTTCTAAACATATCTGAATTTTGGCTATAAAAAAACAAAACAAAACAATTGAAGATACACATAAGTATAAAGTTGACTGTCATTATCAATTCAGGTGAGCAAGCAACTTGATGTTTGACTGAAAAACAAAAGGGAGGAGAGAGAGAGAGAAAAAAAAATGACCATTTCAGATACAAGAAAAGATGCAGCAGACAAGAAAGAAGCATTACATTACATTACAGGGGAGGAAATCATGGAGTTTTCTCCAGATAATATTATTAAAACATACAGTTTTCTTCAGTAGTTTTCAATTGCGTTGGAATTTGATGATGATATCTAGCTGGCAACTGCATTTGAAGAAGAAGAAGAACTCATTGGCATCGAATCTGAGCAGAAGCTTTTCCGACGTGACGACGACGACGAATCAGCAGTAGCCTGTTCCATTATATCAAATCTCGCCGGATGATGAAACTCCGATCGGGTCCTCCGATGAGGCGAGTTCACAACAGATTCTCCTCCTCCGGTAGATAATTGATGGCCGGTGCGACCAGAAATCTCCGACAGTCGCCGGTAATCGTGATTTGGCCTTTGTTTCTTGTTCATGGAACGTATGAGAAATGGAATTAAACCTTCCATTCTTATTTTTCTTCCCTTTCCCTTCTTTGGGTTTTAAAACTAACATGTATTTATATACTCCCTCCGTCCCATTTTATATTTGTCATATTTGACTTTTTACACATAGATTAATAAAAATATAGTTAATGTTTTGAATCATATTAAATGATCTAATATTTTTACACTTATGCCCTTTAAATTGTTGTTGGAGCGATTTAATGCTACACACTTTTTATTGTAAATATTATAAAGAGAAGGGTATTTGAAGAAATTTAGCAATTAATGCACAAAGTGGACACTTATTTTAGAACAAACCAAAAAGGAAAACATGGTCAAATAAAATAGGACGGAGAGAGTATTTAAATATACTATGCAAAATGCGTGCGTTGCACGTGTTTCAGTTAGACGTAAGTTATAAAATTGGAAATTAACAATAAAATTTTATATTACATATTTATCAAGTATATATTAATGCATTAATTATAAATTTGTTAAACAAACATGTAATAGAAAATGCTATCGATTTAGTGGTTGGCGAAACAATGCTCTTCTCAAGGAAATATTGATCTCAATTTTTTATCGATTTAGTTGTTAGTGCGTTGCATATTCGTTTGTTGCTAGCAGGGGCGGACCCAGCCTTATAGGGGTGGGGTGCATGGACACCACTCAAATTTCCAGACGAAGTTATTAATATACCCCTCTAGTAATATTAAAGTTGTGTATGTATATTATTTCAGACAATATCTAATATAATTATCCATTTAGCTCAATTGGTTAGAAGCTTTATTACCTATCCTTAAGTCACAGGTTTGAATCTTGGCAATTGTGTTTTTTTTCACCTATTTTTTTTAATTTGGCCCCCACTGGAAAAATTTCCTGGATCCGCCACTGGTTGCTAGTATTGCTCGATTTTAATGTGCTATGCTAAATATGCCTTCTGTGTTAAAGAAAGTAATATACAATTCATTAGACAATTTTCTGATCCTCATCATTATTTTCATCATATTGAATGACAATTTCTTTAGGTACTTGTATCTTCACTTCAGAGTTTATTGGTTCTTCTCCACATCTCACTCATAATAAGAATTCAATGAATTGTAAATCCCTTCTTGCTATCATATTATTAGCTGGTGATAGTTTTTTCCATTATCGGTCACAAAAGTATGACTTCATCAAACTTTCCTCTATTATTTGTAGTATTATCTGTAGTATTATCTCTTTAGTAATTCTACATTCCAATTCAGAGTGGTATATCACACACTCTTGTTTCATTCGCATTAATTGGAATTTTAAAGCGTGAGTGAGTTGTTCGACCCTTAATTCCTCCTGCAACTCCTGATGTCGCTCTTGATATGGATATCTTATGTCTTCTTTGATTTGCTAGCAATGCTCTGTATAAATATGTTTTTCCCGTGCAACCAGGACCATCAATGAAATACACCGTACTTTGTCATTTATTTACCTTATCAAGTTTTTTTTTTTTTTTTTAAATACTTTGTTTTTCATAATTAAGTTTTAGCTCCGTATCAAAATCTTCTTGATGAACGTCTATAGATAATTCATCACAAATCTCTTTCTGTTGATTTTTTGTAATGATGTTATCTTCTGGTAGACTTGGCAAGTTATAACACTTAAAGTCTTTACTCATACTTTCTAGAAAGTAGCTTATAGACCGTAAAGTTTTATTCATAATAAAATTTGTTAACTATATACGATCTCTCGCATAAAATCTTCGACATTGTTGGTTAGGTGTAGTGCCCGAAAGACAATTATCTAATTGTTTTAGGATAGAATTAATAATTCATCTTATTATATGCATGTATGCTTATAATTAAGACACTACTGAAAACCCTAAGTACCTCGTTTATGTAATCACATAACTCAGTGTATGGCTATACACAAGAGGATTGAGTTAGTGAGATGTACTTAAAATTAACTTAGTCCGTAGCGTTTATTAATCTGAGTACGGGTCTCATGATTAATTTGCTAATAATGCGCCCAGAACACTTTAGGTGTGACAGTCTTATCCGGATTGTCGGTAATAGGGTACCTAGTGGGGCATTTATATATGATGATAATCATATAGGGCCGGACCGATTTGATTTGAGTTCTCGATATAATTCCGTAATCGAGAAGTCTTATCAAATCACAAGATGATCATATATGGATTAATCTTAATCCTGAGGTGATCACAGACGACTGCTTAGACTAGGGTAGAGTTTGATGTGTTAGTAAGGATCACTTCGCGGTATGTGGTCCAACACTTCTCGTTGGCTCTATTCTCGGGATGAGTGAGTAGTAGTCGTGCTATCACGATATGGAATCCATTCCTTCCCTCGGGAAGTAGACGAACGCTTCCTTATTTGTTGACCCTAGAAACCGATCGATGGGCCCGGTTCATATCATACATTTAGTTATGAACTAATTGATCACTAGGGGTTAATGGTAAATAAGGATAATATGTTTCGAGAAGGGTTTACGGAGATATCCCGAATCGAAGTGAACAGTCTATGGAGGATTTATCCGTATGTAATGATTATATCAGTGGACGCTTATCAACTCATAGTTGAGTATAAGTTATCTATATTCGGCAGAGTTCAGTTTCGGGTTTATGGTGGTGTAATCCCGGAATTAATAGATTGAATATTATTGTTCGGTCTGACGAATAATTTTATTTAATTTATTGTAGCTACTGAATATGGGTCCATGGTCCCCGACGTGGCTCCTAATATAGCATATACGATTTCTCGTCGTTTCACCTCAATTGTAATTAAATAGTTGGATTGGACTATTTAATTGATATGTGGATTAATTGTTTAGTTGGACTAGATAATTAAATACATGGAAAAGAAATTTTTCGTGGACTCGGCCCAATGTGTCAAAAAATGCGCATGGACCTTATTTAATTAGGGTGGGGCGCATATTACTATTATTAATTATCAAGGAATTAGTTTTCTTGGATAATTATTTAATGTGTGATTTATCTTTTATTTGTTAATTGATAATTCATGGAATATTAGATAATAATATGATTTATCCTAATTTGTTTGGGATAATTATTTTATTTATCTTTTATTTGGAATAAGGATTAATCTAATAATTATCTCTTAATTATTAAATCCTTGGAGGACAAAGATTACTCTCCTATATAAAGAGAGTTCTCTCAAGCCTTATGACACAATACAAATTTCGAAATATTGCATGGAAATAGCTTAGATTTTTTTTTGGCTATTTTCCTTGGGTTCGAGTTTTAGAAAAACTTCGGGTTTTTCTAAGGTAGCATATCGAGGAGGTCCGGCGGCTTGAAACACCATCCACCTGGTGGTGCTTGGAGACACACGTTGGAAGACCGTGGCTTCTCATCTAGCTTGGATCTTGGATTGAAGATTGTTCTTGGAGTTTATTCACCATAAACTGGTAAGCAATCTAACCCCTCGTAGGTTAGATCTATTTATTTTATGTATTTTGGTTGACTAGATCTAGATCTATGCTATTCCGTTGCGTAATCGGGTGGATCTTGATCCATCCGGTGATATTACACCTACAAGTGGTATCAGAGCCTTTGATCTATCAATCAAAGTATATGAATTTTAGATCTAAGGAGTGGAATAGCATGTGTAGATTGCTTTATTTTCTTTTTTTGAATCGAAAATATCATGTATGTATGCCTTTGTGATTGTTGTGGTTGAAGAGATGGATTGGGGTTTGGTATTGTTTACTCGTTAGATCTATTGTAAACTCATATAAATTCGTTTATATGAGTATAGGAAATTTTGTAATTTTAATTTCCTAGAAGTAGATCTGTTTTGTTGTTGTTCCGTGTTTTATTTATTTCCGGAGATTGAGCCGTTGAAACGACAATCCCTCCGGTCAGAATGAAGAATAAAAGTTGAAGAACATGCCCTCAAAATTTCGTGACGATCGGAGTCGATCTCGATGTCCGATCGCTGCTATAAAGTTGCTGCTGTAACAGAAAAGCACAGCAGGCATTAAAACCCTAGCTGTGAGTTCGTCGAATTTCTGGAAGAGATTGGACCGTTGAAACGAAGATCCGACCGTTCAGATCAACTACCATGGAGTTATGAACAAGCCCTAAAAATTTCAGGTCGATCGGGATTTGTCTCGATGCCCGATCGGCCCCGGGAAGACACTGCTGCGCCGCAGTTATAAACAGATGCAGCAGTTAGATCGGCGGATTTCTGGAGAAAATTGGACCGTTGAAACGAAGATCCAACCGTTCAGATTGAAGTAGGAGGAGTGAAGAACAGGTCCATAAAGTTTCGTGACGATCAAGGTTCGTTTGGATGTCCGATCATCGACAAAACGCAGCAGCAGCAGATTAGAAAATAGTAAACCCTAGTTAGGGTTTGTGTTTTTTTTTAATAGGTTAGATACGGGGTACCAACGATCCATCTCGGTGTTTATTTTTCCGTTATTTTTCGTGTATGATCGAAAATTGTATGATATAACCGGAAATTGCCATGACATGCATCATATCATGATTCCACTCCAATGCATACATGTAGCTAGTTTATTTCGAATAAATTAGGCATGTATAACTCGTATAATTAGTTTAAAGGCTTATTTAATTAATATGTGGTATTTAATAAATAAGTAACTAATTATAAAAACCGAGGAACCGGGTTTTTGTCAATCGTTACGATTTTAGTGATGGATTCTCGGTGAATCCCACTTAGATAAATCGTTGAGTTTTTCGGTGATGGCTTCTCAGTGAACCCACCTTAAACAGAAACGAGATTACGCTTTGGGTGACAATTTAGAAATCGGAGAATCTTAGTACATGGGTTCGGAAATGGTCTAACCATGGTTGGGCGAGTTCAACAAGCTTCGGCTCAATCGACTCCCCTCCGCGTGTGATGTACGTTACAGTGGTTCGACAAGACTTAGCATAGCCGATAAGCCTTCGGGCTAAACGGGGCTTCTCTTGCCGGATCAGTCTGAACTGTCACATATGTTCCAACGAATAAGACGGCGTAGGCTTGCCTACATAACCGACCCTGTTCGGAGTACTTTGATTTATTGTTCCTTATTGTCAAGACCGAAACCGTAATTAGTAAACCCACCACTTTTTCAAATTATTGAGTGGGAGCGGGGAAGGCGACAGCCGACCCCACGGCCTCTACTATAGGTGCAAGCACGTGAGAGAATGGTGACGCCTCGTGCCGCTTTGATTTCGGCCCCTTCGGATGGTGTTCACCGCTATCAAAATTCAAGGCTTGGTCTCCGAAAGGATAGGATTTCGGGTACTCGTCGGGTCACGACCCCCCCTCGTAGGCATACTCGGGGCGTACTCTGAGATCTGATATAGTAGGTCACACTCATTATGGATATTTTCGAAATATCTAGGCTAGAAAAGGAAGGTAATCAATGATTAAAATCCGGGATGTCTGATTCCCGTGAGATATTCGATTCTCAAAGCTTAATCATTGAGAGAGATCGTCTCAGTTTAACCGGCATAGTGCTGATATCGACCCTCTCGGACAATACTGTGCGAGGTTAAATCCTTGGAATGGTAGGATAAACTTTTTTTAGAGTTTATTATTCCTAAAATAAATCTAGTAGTGAAAATTTATTTTTCTGTCATATTTTTTACAACTAAATCTCTAGGCTACCAAACTGTTAGTAATAGGACTTCATTAAAAATGTGGAAAGTAACAAGTACGTTGTAATTATCAAAAGAATGCGCTAATTTTTCGAAAAGATTTATTCTCTTAAGCCTTTAAAAACTTAAGTGACACAGTATAGGTATGTCACGGGTGTCACTCGTGTTGAACGAGAGACGACCATACTTAGTTTACAAAAGATGATATAGGACTATCAGACAAATTCATTTAGTGAATTTTAAAAGTGTAATTACACAACAAATTTCTAAATTGAAAAATTGGAAAATCATATACATAAGGCGTTGCTAGTTAGACGGTATTTGGAACCGATAAACTAGTGGGAGCCTTAGCCTTATGATTTGTTGTTTTTCTGAATCATTAGAAATGTGTAATGGACTGCACAAGAGTTTTTCCATTCATTGGAAAAACAAGAATAAAGCGTTACTAGTTAGACAGTATTTGGAACTGATAAACTAGTGGGAGCTTAGTTCTGGAGATTTTATAATCTTTGAAACATCATGAACACAACATTGCTAGTTAGACAATATTTGGAACTGATAAACTAGTGGGAGCTTAGTTCTAGGTGATGTTCTAATCTTTGAAAAATCATAAATACAAAGTGTTGCTAGTTAGACGGTATTTGGAACCGATAAACTAGTGGGAGCTTTGGTCTTATGATTTGACGATTAGAAAAATCGAATAGTCCAAGCTAGTAACACTATCATTAGAACATCCCACGCTTCAAGAGTAGTGTCTACTCAAACGAACCGCTAGTTCAAGACTCGTTTCCATTTAAGGAAAGTCGAGAATGGGAAAGAATGTTTATACGTGTTAGTCATCTAAACTAAGTAGTTTTAAGGCTAAACCGGAAAATTAATAAATTGGAAACTAGAGGATAAGGAAAGTGATTTCGGATCACCGACCAATGCATCCTCGTAATTTTCTCGAAAGCTAAGTTCTTTGGAAGAACTAGGTAGCTTTGCATTAAACGATAAATAAAATAGACAACGGGCGCTTATTTCGTATAGACTAGTGGGAGTGATATAAGGAAATGAATCTCGGATTCAATTCTTGAGTATCACAGAAAATTCATTTTCTGTTTTCGGATTCGTTGGAACGAACGTATTCATTTTCAATAGGATAATTTGTTTGTCTTATTGACGATGAATATAACATTCGTAGCACGAATCCAAGACTCGGACTTTTGTTTGATAAAGTCAGAACCACTAAGAAATGCTGAATAGGTATATGTAACACATCTTAAACAATATAAACGCAAATGGTTTCCGTATTTAGATAAACGCTTCTTTCTATTCTATTAATTAGTGCATATTCCCTAAAGACAAGATCTGAAGACTGGCTTAGGGTGATTTCTATCTCCCATTCAAAGGAACCCTGTCTCAAAGGAACAAAGCCTAAGTTTCCTTTCAATCGGGAAAGGGTAATAGATTTAAAGAAGTTACATAGCTTGTTCATATTGACCTTCGGGGTCATATGAAAGATACAAGCTAGTGGGAGCTTTTGAAGTAGTGACATCTTGTCTGACAACTACTCGAAACTCCGGTAAGTTTATCCAAAATATTTGGAGGAAATCTCTGATTTCACCAGAGATAGAGTATTCCATACTCAAAAATAGGCTATTGCGTAGTCTTCGGGACTGATGCTCGGCCTGCCTCCCAGTGAAATGTTTTCACTAAGGGATACACCATAAATTTGCCTTATATAGTTATTGATGTGCTACGATATGCTGCTGAACTCATTTAAGATATTGGTTGCAAAATAACGGTTGTAATGAAAAACCGAGAAGTCTACCTAAAAGATGCCTACGCATTTGTGGATAAGGAGTGAATTCGGTTCACCCCACTTCCGTAAATAGAGGCATTTAGCACCGAGTGCTTGAAGATAGGACTGGAAATTTTGCGTACACGTTCAGGTCGTGAAATATCTTAATGCATTGAGTAAAGGTTGGTTATAAAACTCGTAAAATCAGATAATGACGGTTATACTGTCAAACTCGGTCTGATAGAGTCTATAAATAACAACCTTGGATCTTGAAGTATTTGTACTCAAGATGTTACTAACTGATTTGTTCACTCCACATCCAACACCGGCAGTTGGTGATAACACTAATAAAAACTACTAAACTAGATCAGTATATCGATCCACCCCGAACGTAGTGGGAGTATGGTTTGTCCATTACCCATTGCAGGACCTTACGGTCTATAGGGTAGATTGATGACCTATAGTCCTTTGTGGGCTGTGTAGGATCCTGATCATAGAGGTTGGTTTAAAAGCCATAACCCTGTGAATGGAGTTTGATACTCCAGTTATGTTGAAACTCTTGTAGAACCACCTGAGTATCTCAGGCCCAGTGGGAGTAATTGGAACTACACGGAGAAGAGTCGAATGAATAGGAAAGTTCAACTTTCAACGCAAAGCTGAGTAATTTAGGGGTGATTCCCTAAAAGGTAGAGAGTTAACCAGACCGTGATCTCTCTTACCACTCGCCTTTGCTTGATTTCGTCGAAAAACGGGAAATAGGGGTGATTCCCTAAGACTTCCTTGCCGAACAACGGAATTTGAATTCATTCGAAACATAAGGGTTTTAGCTAAGAACAAATGACGGATTCGTTACAAAGCAAAAAATAGGGGTGATTCCCTAAGACCTTTTTGCGAGACTAACGGTATCTTAATTTATTCGGAAAGAACCTTTGCGTATGCCTTCCATAGCTTATATCCTTTGGGGATTAAAGCAAACCTCTAGGTCATTTCAAAGTCATATATTTTAATATGTGGACTTGACCAGAATGTTGATAAGTCTTTCGTAGACTGGGCATCAATATTAGTAAAGTAGTATGTAGATTAGTGTTTGTGAATGGTAACACTGAAACAGTTGGAAACAACATGGGTGTGTTATCTAAAGTCAGAGTCTGACATGCCATCGGGATTCATTCTAAAGGATTTGATTCGCTCAAATTCGCGAGAATCGATCATTGGCAATCCCATCCATTCACCTGGTTAAGATATTTTTGCATTTATGCGATTCAACGATGTAGTCTACCCTACCTCTCAGGAATGATTATCTAAACCTGCGGATGAATACTAAATAGGATGTTTAGTGAATCCTCAAGTCTCTTCGGGAGAATGAGGAATAATATGCTAGTATATTCGAGAATATAAGTGATAACACTACTTCTGGCTTTAGGTCGGATTAAGGATGATCGTTAAGTCGATTTTGTCCTCAGTGTTGAATCAAAGGCATATTGAAATCGTACCACCTGATTAGATGGAAAGGCGACGTTTCGATCCCAAAGAGTGACTCAAGCCGCCAACCTACCTGATCAGTGTACCAAGTCACATGGTGTTCAGATTTTAAGTACGCGCCGGGTCACTGACCTACCCTACGGCGGCATACTCCGGTCGTACTTGGAAACGTGAATTACTTGGATGCGCTTGGAGGGTATGAATCTTAGGGACATGTCTCACTTGTTTTGAGCAAGTGGGAGAATGTTGTAGATATAGATATAAAGGGTGTGCTCTAAAACAATTAATCCACTTGCCTTTCGTGCAAGTGGGAGATTGTTAGGTGTAGTGCCCGAAAGACAATTATCTAATTGTTTTAGGACAGAATTAATAATTCATCTTATTATATGCATGTATGCTTATAATTAAGACACTACTGAAAACCCTAAGTACCTCGTTTATGTAATCACATAACTCAGTGTATGGCTATACACAAGAGGATTGAGTTAGTGAGATGTACTTAAAATTAACTTAGTCCGTAGCGTTTATTAATCTGAGTACGGGTCTCATGATTAATTTGCTAATAATGCGCCCATAACACTTTAGGTGTGACAGTCTTATCCGGACTGTCGGTAATAGGGTACCTAGTGGGGCATTTATATATGATGATAATCATAGGGGGGACCGATTTGATTTGAGTTCTCGATATAATTCCGTAATCGAGAAGTCTTATCAAATCACAAGATGATCATATATGGATTAATCTTAATCCCGAGGTGATCACGACGACTTGCTTAGACTAGGGTAGAGTTTGATGTGTTAGTAAGGATCACTTCGCGATGTGGTCCAACACTTCTCGTTGGCTCTATTCTCGGGATGAGTGAGTAGTCCGTGCTATCACGTATATGGAATCCATTCCTTCCCTCGGGAAGTAGACAGACACGCTTCCCTTATTTGTTGACCCTAAACCGATCGATGGGCCCGCTCATATCATGTTAGTTATGAACTAATTGATCACTAGGGGTTAATGGTAAATAAGGATAATATGTTTCGAGAAGGGTTTACGGAGATATCCCGAATCGAAGTGAACGATCTATGGAGGATTTATCCGTATGTAATGATTATATCGTTGGACGCTTATCAACTCATAGTTGAGTATAAG
This sequence comes from Gentiana straminea, assembly GCA_036785695.1. Lineage (NCBI taxonomy): Eukaryota > Viridiplantae > Streptophyta > Magnoliopsida > Gentianales > Gentianaceae > Gentiana > Gentiana straminea. The sequence continues at coordinate 2,187,028 of JAVUPR010000483.1, read as the reverse complement.
TTATCTATATTCGGGAGTTCGCCTTCGGGTTTATGGTGGTGTAATCCCGGAATTAATAGATTGAATATTATTGTTCGGTCTGACGAATAATTTTATTTAATTTATTGTAGCTACTGAATATGGGTCCATGGTCCCCGACGTGGCTCCTAATATAGCATATACGATTTCTCGTCGTTTCACCTCAATTGTAATTAAATAGTTGGATTGGACTATTTAATTGATATGTGGATTAATTGTTTAGTTGGACTAGATAATTAAATACATGGAAAAGAAATTTTTCGTGGACTCGGCCCAATGTGTCAAAAAATGCGCATGGACCTTTTATCAAGGAATTAGTTTTCTTGGATAATTATTTAATGTGTGATTTATCTTTTATTTGTTAATTGATAATTCATGGAATATTAGATAATAATATGATTTATCCTTATTTGTTTGGGATAATTATTTTATTTATCTTTTATTTGGAATAAGGATTAATCTAATAATTATCTCTTAATTATTAAATCCTTTGGAGGACAAGGATTACTCTCCTATATAAAGAGAGTTCTCCCAAGCCTTATGACACAATACAAATTTCGAAATATTGCATGGAAATAGCTTAGATTTTTTTGGCTATTTTCCTTGGGTTCGAGTTTTAGAAAAACTTCGGGTTTTTCTAAGGTAGCATATCGAGGAGGTCCGGCGGCTTGAAACACCATCCACCTGGTGGTGCTTGGAGACACACGTTGGAAGACTGTGGCTTCTCATCTAGCTTGGATCTTGGATTGAAGATTGTTCTTGGAGTTTATTCACCATAAATCGGTAAGCAATCTAACCCCTCGTAGGTTAGATCTATTTATTTTATGTATTTTGGTTGACTAGATCTAGATCTATACTATTCCGTCGCTCGTAATCGGGTGGATCTTGATCCATCCGGCTTATTTATATAAAGATATTACATCAAACATTTTTTTGGCCTTTTGTTGTGTTTGGATACATCGTTTTTTAGTGGTGATGAAGTTGGAGAGAAATAACGGCCAGTTTCATGTCATTCAAATGAAACTCAAATATTCTCCACATTGCTTTTTGAGCAGGTGCCCATCTTACGTTTTCAGATATTTTCATTTCATCAATAATAAGACCGTCTTCTTAATAGGAAAAATAAACTAAACCACGATCATATCCTTTATAAATATACTTGTATATGTATTTTTCCTTCACAATTCATTATGAATGTCCGACTTTATATTTTGTTTGAATGTGCCGTTCTCGTTGGAAAGAAAAAAAAAACTTCACAATTCATCATAATCATTTAAGTTCTGAGAAATGACTTTTTATTAGTTTTCCTTGGTCCTAAGATTTTAATCATTAGTCAATAGTGAATTTATCTATTTATTTCAACATTCTATCTACTTATGTAACTTAAATTGCATCATAGAATAACAACTATAACCACTATTCACTTATTGAATACAAGCTACCATGTTATACAAGCTATCATAAGTTACATAATTGTACTGTAGAATACAACTGTAGAATACAATTTTCATCTGACTGTGAAAATGAAGAAGATCTGAGTTATATAATGAATAGTGTTTGTAATGTACCATCGACATCATTTTTGTCTAGTAAAGAATCTTTTTGTTTTTCCATTGACTCCATAACATTCCGAGTGTTATCATGATCGTACTCATTCGCTTCTCTCCGAGTGTTATCATGTTCCTACTCGTTCGCTTCAGGGGACTTTGATTTTGTATTTTTCAGGTTATGATATCATCAATGGCTACAACTTATATTTCTTCATTTACATTTGTGTTCAAAAATACGATTTCACTAAAGGAATATACAAGAAAATCTATGATATAAACTTTAGGGTGTAAATTACCTCAAATCAATCTTCTTCTTTTTCCTCTATTCTTTTACTTTTTGGATTTTAAGATGGCGTTGTTGCTCTATCGTATTAGTAGATTTAGATTTCTTTACCGTTTTTCCAAATCGAAACAAGGAACAATTATTAAAAAAAATGATATTTCAATACGATTTTTTTTGTCTTTCATTCCAATTTCTATTGAACCTAATTCACGTATTATTTCTATTCACAACACTTCTTTCATCACTTTTTCGTTTTCTCCTGGTTTCCATGACACTTTATTATCTTGTTGCGCCCTTTTTTTCGCTCATTTTGGATATTGTGTTTTTTAAACTTCCTTTTGTAAAACATCTTGGACAACTTCAATGTAGATTCAATTAGTATAAATCACTTGAATTAGTAAAATAAAGAGGCAATAGATAAACATGTATATTATATAAAGAGTCATGTACCATTCATTACGCCTTTATTTTGGATGAATCATAAGAATAAGGTCAATGATAATTCCACAACAAAGTCAACATATTTTTAAATCATGGCTAATGATGTGAGACATATTGATTTCTATTACTCTCATAATAATCAATGGTGTATGAGTTGATTTGTGACATTTAATCGTGATCAATTTGTTGTTGAAAAAACATTTTCCTCTTAATAACACCCTAACATATTGATTTTTTTTCTTTTGTTAAAATTATCTTTGACACTTATTAAAAGTTAAAGAATAAAGATTAAAGGTGAAAGAAAGAGGTACTATTCCGCCCCAAAATATTAGTCCCTGTAGGCTGTAGTGCACCGGATTATCCACCGTTCCAGGTTTGCACACAATAGATTTTATTTTTATTTTTATAATACTTCAGAAACGTAATAGAATTTAACAAACTCGCAAATCTAAAACAAATTATAGTATGTCCTGGCAAATGTAAGTCCTCGCAAATTATAGTATGTATTTTCAGGGTTTTTGCTCTTTTTTTCACCATTGGAGAGTATTTATTATATTTTTCTTTCTTTTACCCCGATTTATTATACATTCATATGTTTTTATAACTATTATATCAATGAGAGTCAAAGGGTATTCTTGACTTTATCATTAAAATTAATGACACTTAACCATTTTTTAATCCGTGTGTAAATGTCTAAACGGATTTACATTTTAGGACGTATGTATTATTATAATAATATATTTAACCAAATTATTATGTTTATTGAGATTGAAATAAATTTACGGTGATAAGCTATCCGCCAACAGTAATCAAGATAGACCAATAATAAAAAAAGGAAACTTATACTTATCTTTTTTTTTTTAGCTTTATCGTTTTTTTTTTTCTTCTGAAATAATTAGCGTGTTTCTTATCTTAATTTTTTAACTTCCACGTGTTGATGTATCAAAAATTTTATTAGTTAATATATTTTTGGAGGGAATAAAAAAAAAAAATTTTATTGGAATAATTTAATTATGTAGAATTTTTTTTTAGTGAGAAACGCGGGAAACACTTTTGAGGGGAAACACGTTGGCTCTTTTAATATAGTTAAGTTAAATAATTAATAATTAATTAATTAATTAATGATGATTAATGATATGGTGTAGATCATTTATTTTCTTTCAATTCTGTGTATGTATCACTCGGTGTATAAATAAAATACCGAGATCGATACATAGAAACTTGACATAGAAAAATACATAAAATAAATAAATTTACTTTATGTGAATTTATGTATTTTTCCAATGTCATTATACTTTTCAATAAAATACATATGTAATAGAATAAAACTGCTTTAGTTGGTAAATATTAAGTGTTAATGGATGTATGATTACAAATATGTGTGAACAATATATATTAATATAATTGGTCAACATATTAGTTTGGAATGAAACAAGGCCAAATGGGTAATTTGAGATGTCATCTTGGTAAAGTTTATGGTAGAGCAATAATATTAGAAAGAAGTGCTGTATGCATAAAGTTGTGTAGGGGTTATTAAATAATACAGCTATAAAATGTCTGTCGTCTATATATGTTGACCTATACCAACTCCATTAATACATGTAATGATGGTAGGTTTGAAATATTCTTCTTGAGGGCTACTAATCACCCCCCCCATCCCATCACCCTCCCCAATTCTTTTTTTCTTTTTTTATTAATCTATACAAATTATTTGTTTTAAATTTTTTACTTATATTTTTTATTTTGCTTGTAACTTTTTTTTGATAAATTGTTTTTTAATAAATTATATGTTTTTGAAATCTATTCAATTTAATCTATCAAAAGAGTCTAATATTGAATATGAAATATTGTATTAAAAATAATTTTATCGGATCCAATATAACTTTTATTAATTTTTTGAATTATGTACATCGAAATAATAGATAAACGTATAAATTAATCATCAAAACCATGCATAAATTCAAAATGTTGTCCGGGTTGATCTATCCTCATTACATCATACCACAATTGAACACGTGCTTGATAATCACGAGCCCATTCGTCTGATGGGTTTGATTCGCCTGAGAAACGCCATACGATGATGGGTGGTACAGTATTCGGGGTACAAGAAAACTTGTACGAAGTGATTATTTTGAACATGACCGATAGCTATATGTTGCCGCCGGGCAAATGGAACCGGCGGGGATCTCAACGGCAAATGAGTATGACAACGAGTATCATGTGAATCGAATGTATGCAAGTACCACGTTGTACGCCGAAGCTACAACAACCCCGTTGTTGCAAGATCCATCCAATAATTGCCGGGTGCGGGTACCGTGAAGCAATTAAGTGTTGATAGTAGTCCCGATGCATAATTAATTTCTTGAGAAAGGTTTTCATACAAGTCCATATTTTGATTAATCTCTTGAATAAGCATAAATCGTACTTTACGCCATTCATGTTCTCGAACCATAAAGTTGCGCAACCTATTGCTCAAGCCACAATGACCGTCGCCTTCGACGTCAACACAATGAGAAATATAAGGCCGATAGCGTCTAGAAATGCGAAATGAGGGATCCTTTCTTTTACTCGCTTGATAATTCGGAATATATGGTACCTTCTTTTCGAAGTGGGTATTGAAAAGAAAGGCACGCGGCCAATGTTCGCTCATTCCTTCTTGTAGGTCGACCCTTTTGTTCCGTGTTGTATGCCGGGGGTCGAACCGTACAACGAGATGGATCTCGCCATATCGAAAAACCCGTCAATCATAGAATCTCGACTAGCGGGTTCCATTTCATTTAATCTTTCCATAAGCCGAGCCGCCTTGTCGGGTTGTACTCCCTCATCCGTACGCTTGGGGGCTAGTATGGACAATGTACGCCGTTGAATATGGATATAATTTTGCGGAATCGGCATGCCGCAAGACGAAACATTGCAATATCGTGAGCGCACGGCAATCCGTGTGTCGCTTGATCTTGCAATTGCAAAGATCTTCTTCGGAAAGACGATGTTTATCGGCAACTTTTATCTCGTTTATCGATTAAGTCCATTGCTTCTAATGAAATGCAATATCTGATTTCACTATAAATTGCGTCACGTACATGTCGATGTCGTGGAAAACTCAAAGATTTCTGGAATGAACTTTGAATATCCCTAAATTGAGCAGTCAACATCTTTTCTATTTTTTGAAAGGATGTTGAAAGCGATGCCGAAGTATCCCCGAAGTATCGTTTGAGTCTCGCATGCGCAGACTCCACCCTGTATTTTAATCATGCATTGTGTTAAATAGGAATGATACATGCAATATTCTATAGTGTAGGATAATGAATAAATAGTGGATATTAGAAAGTTACCTTTGACTTGAATGGCTTCCGAGGTGCATAACTTTGTCTACATACACATCAACGAACCGCTCCTTGTAAGGATATAACCATGTATTCCAAAGGTATGTTGTGGCATTGGCGAATTTTGAAAATTCAGCTTAACATGGCATTCCACCCGAATTCTAAAGTCTCCACACTCGTGAATGAATAATCGAGTGCCATGCATTGTTAAATTCGATCCATCTTTTACCAAGCATAGGTCCGCACTTCTTCATTACACACCGATTTATATGCCAAATACAAAGGATGTGATGCGCGAATGGGAAACATTCTCCAATTGCACAAAGAAGCGCTAGATCCCTATCCGAAACAACCACCGATGGAAACGCTACTCCTTTTAAGACCATCCATCTTTTTAACGTATCCAATACCCATACAAATCGCTCGTCGTCTCATTACTCAAATATGCAAACATAATAGAGTAAGTGTGCATTGTGGATGTGATACCCACAATCTCTACGAGCGGTATCCCATACTCATTGATCTTGTACGTGGCGTCAATAATTAAAACCGACGGAAAATTCACATACAAATCTAGGCTTTTAGGATGAACCCAAAGAATATCTCGTGATCTCACCAAAGGTGTTCATTTTTCATAAAGTCGTACATGTATTTTTTAACATTTAATTCTCTTAAAACGTACCCAAACTCTTCACATAAACCCCCCAACTCGCTCTTTCTTATACAAAGGTTTTTTGACATTGTAAATACTCCTAATTCCCGTAGTAATTGATGGGTCTTGTTGTTTCATCACACTAAGAATTTCTCGAGGAGCGTTGCTATTGGACATGTCACGCACTAATTGTTTCGGGTTGCGGTCAACCTTGAAGGATACTCAAATCCCTCTAAACTTTCACCGCTTCATGGTTATGAAAACCATGAACAACCTTCAAACCCCACTTCACACCGTGTGGTGGTTGTGCTACACCTCGAATCTTAAATGGGCAACCACGTTTATACGTTCCAAAGATCCCTACTCATTGTATGCCCTTCGCGTGGCGGTTTATACAATCCTCCTTTTCCACAAATAAGAGTGCATCTCGGCATTTTATTTCCATTTTTACTACACGATTTATCTATGACAATCACAAAACCATTTTCATTACCAACTCTCCGAGCCCAATCTAGCATGGCATCTCTACTTTCAAATATCTATAGAAAAATTGAAGTATAAGAACAATATTATACTATCTAAAATGAAAATAAGTAACGAATGTGGAAAATAACAACAACGATAACTAACCCGATCGCTTGTAAATTCGGCCGTGTAATCACGCTCAATGTTGGGGATGCTCTCCCCATTAGGAAAATCATTCGTAAAATCGTTTCCAACTGGCCAACTATCCCCACTAGGAACATCATTTGTAAAATCATTTCCAAATGACGAACTACCAAAGAATGATGAATCGTTTCCAACGGGCCAACTATCTCCACTAGAACATCATTTGTAAAATCATTTCCAAATGACGAACTATCAAAGAATGAAGAATCGTTTCCAACCGGCCAACTATCCCCACTAGAACATCATTTGTAAAATTATTTCCAAATGACGAACTACCAAAGAATGATGAATTGTAGGAATCCATGTTATGAATTACGAAAATCAATTGAATATGTGTTGAATGAGTATGTATGAAAGAGTTGGAGAAATTATGATGATTTATTAGTAAGTGAAATGAGTCCAATATATAGAGAAATTGAAGTTGGGATGATAATGAGAAAATCCGAATGCGCGTTAGAGTTGATGATAAGAAGATAAGAAGGGTAGGATTGAAGATAAGAGCACATGCAATAATAGGTTGATTTCCAATGTCTCTTTTCCTGTATAAAGACATCTCACAATGCTTTTCCCGTATAAAGACATCTCACAATATCAAAATTAGTGCTATTGCATGTGCTCTAAGAAGAATTTGAATGAGTGGTTGTGAATAAAAATGATAGAGAAATGAGTGGTAAGAATTGAAGATAAAAAAAATCAATGAGTGGTTGTGAATAAAAATGATAGAGAATCGCGATTATCAATACTACACTCTTTTTATTGATTTTATTTACTAAATTTCAATAACATAATAATATAAAAAAATACGTGTTAAAAAATTATACAAAATTTTCAATTATAAAAAAAAAACCAAATACAAATTAAGTTTTAAAAAAAAAAAATTTGTTAAAAGATTTTATAAAAGAAACAAAAAAAAAAACGAAAAAAGAAAAAAGGAAAAAAAAAGAAAAGAAAACATGATGTGACGGGGGGGGTGATGGGATGGGGGGGGGATTAGTAGCCCTCTTCTTCGAGAAAATATACATTCAGCCACGGTGTACACCCATATTTCGAAGTCGTGGTCCGTTCGGCCCGACATTTTTTTTTAAGTAGCCCGTGCCTGTTCCACGGGATCGTGCCATTTTTCCACCATATCACGTGGAATTCGAATGGTTCACGTGGAAGTTCAATTGGTGGCAAAAGTTGAAATTCCACGAGCGCCCGGGGGAAATTTTAGGTGGACGCCACGTGGAAAGGAAACGCAACGTGGAAAATATCCACGGTCCCGTGGAAATTGTAAAACATATACAAGTGCACTTTATCTTCTTCTTCCTCACTATTTTTCCGAAAAAAAAATCGCCCCCACACAAAGAAAAGAAAAAAAAATACGCACAAACCCCCACATCCCTATCCCCACAACCCTATCCCCACATCCCTATCCCCACATCCCTATCCCCACATCCGTAGATTAATTTCACGAGGAAGGAATTACCTCTCACGGCAAAAGGTGTTTGACACGGGTTAGTTTACATTGCGTGGAATTGGAACCGGGAGTGGATTGAAGCTTTATACTCTCCAATGGCCGTTATTAATTTGGAAGAATATCCTCTAAGTAAGTTATTTACGCTTTATTAGTTTTAATTTTGATGAATTTGCCCCCAAATTTTATTGAACTCGCCACTTTTTATTTCAAATTGTGATATTGTAATGTTATCGAAATTGTGATATAATAATCTTATTGAAATTTTGGTTGCGAAATTGTGATATAGTATGTTTATGTATTGACCCAAAAAAAATCGAAATTGTGAGATAATTTGTTAAATTTTGTAGTAATGATATTGTAAAATTTTCTCTATTGTAGATTTTTTTATATTGTAGAAATTATGATTATAAGATAGGAAATTGTAGTAATGATATTGTACAATTTTTGAAATTGTAGAAATTATGGTTATAAGATATTGGACCTTTCGAATTATGTGTATTGGGAAATTTGTAGAAATGTTGATGTTGTAGAAATCTTGACGTTGTTGAAATTATGATATTGTAATTATTATGCTTATTTGATTGGAAAATTTGTATTGGAAAATTTGTATAAATGTTGATGTTGTACAAATAATGACGTTGTACAAATTTTGATATTGTAATTATTTTGATTATATGATTGGAAAATTTGTATTGGAAAATTTGTAGAAATCTTGATGTTGTAAAAATAATGACCTTGTAGAAATTTTGATATTGTATTTATGTTGATTATTTGATAATTTAGAATTTTTTAAGAATGATATGCATTAATGTAATTATAGTGACAATGTTATTATTAGAAACGATAATGTAGAAATGATAATGTAGAAGTTTTGATATTGTACATAGTTCGATTATATGATATTGTATGTATGTCTTTGTTATAAGTTGTTTAGAAATTTAGTAGTATAATTTCCTTTCATGGCCTTAGTTCATTTTGAAATGTGTAGTTTGATACCGCTTTAGTTTTCATAATATCCGAATAATGTAATTGTTACGGGCAATCACAATGAAAATGCCCTAATTTAATAAATAAAAAAACAAATTTAAAAACTAAAACAAACGACAAATAAATGTTGTTTGAAAAAATTCCAAAACAATAGAATTTTGACGTATTCTATGGTACGCCTCGACTCGATGAGGTTCTTAAAATGCATGCATCCCTAAGGTGTTTTCGAATCCTTCGATCCGCCGTGTCATGCCTAATCTCCGTGCTTTGTATTGGGGGCTCCCGGTAGGTAGCTCGTAGAATTTTCATTAGGTCTCGCTCAATAGAGCATCTTTTCCGTTCTCGCCAGCCTTGGTAAAGCCTCCGCCGGAAGCGAGGCATCCGTTAGATCGAAAGTATAAGATCCGTTCGTTGGCTCGTCCATCATCCGATCTCCCTCGTCATCATCAAATATTCTATGACGCGGTGAAAACAATCTTCTCTTCTATTACCCCCGTCTACCGTCACAACACAACGAAACGAAAAATTTATCTTCTAGTGTGTATATTGGTTATTTCGCTATATACACATATATTTACATATATTTACTTGTATAATTGAATATTGCTAGACATCAAAAAACACAACAATATTCCTAAAAATCTAACCATATATATATATATATATATATATATATATATATATATATATATATATATATATATATATATATATATATGTATATATATATATATATAAAGATACAAATGGTTAGTATTTTTGGCGAATATTGATTTTTTGCGTTGCGGTGGCTAAAATAAACACAAATTTTAAAAATGATTGTGTAATCGATAACAACACGGGTACCCGTAACAAACGAGAAAATATACTATTAATACAAATATATATATATATATATATATATATATATATATATATATATATATATATATATATATATATATATATATATATATGTATATGTATATGTATTAAGAGTATATTTTCTCGTTTGTGTGTGTGTGTATATATTCCGTACATTTATGTATAAAGTTATATATACACTTATTTTATCACATATTCATGCCATCGCATATATATTTATTATCAAGTGAAAGAAATTATACACACAGATAAATTTAAATTTTCACACGCTTTAAGCACACACACGTACATATACACATACACTAGGAGAAATTATACACGGTATATATATATATATATATATATGTATGTATAACTTATTTTCTTAAGTTTATATATATATATATTTATATGTATATATATATATAAAGATACAAATGGTTAGTATTTATGGCGAATATTGATTTTTTGCGTTGCGGTGGCTAAAATAAACACAAATTTGGAAAAATGATTGTGTAATCGATAACAACACGGGTACCCGTAACAAACGAGAAAATATACTATTAATACAAATATATATATATATATATATATATATATATATATATATATATATATATATATATATATATATATATATATATATATATATATATATATATATATATATATTATTAGTAGTATATTTTCTCGTTTGTGTGTGTGTGTATATATTCCGACATTTATGTATAAAGTTATATATACACTTATTTTATCACATATTCATGCCATCGCATATATATTTATTATCAAGTGAAAGAAATTATACACACGATAAATTTAAATTTTCACACGCTTTAAGCACACACACGTACATATACACATACACTAGGAGAAATTATACACGGTATATATATATATATATATATATATATATATATATGTATAACTTATTTTCTTAAGTTTATATATATATATATATATATATATATATAGTCTTCTCAAAACATTTTTAATCACTTGCAGCCTTACTAGTTATCCAACACCACGTGGGACATTGATTCATCCGCCCGAAAAATTTTTTAATGCCGAATTGCGGTTCCATGCGGAAAGTGCTACTCTTACAAGACTACAAGAGTTATTGCACAATGCTACACCAAACAGAGCGTTGTGGAATAGATTGGAGGGATCGTTGTTTGGTCCGTTTCTTCGATTTATAAGTAACAATTGGGAATTCAAGGGGCGGCTAATAGCATACCCGTATTTCAATATGGTTTATCCGACCGAGACGACGAGCTTCATTTTAAGATTGGCGATAATAGAGTGAAGTTCGGAAGACGAGAGTTTGCATTCATCATGGGGTACGATTTGGAGATTTGGATGTTGAATTGCCCGATCGCCAAGGTGTTTCGATGTTAGTTGTACTCTCCATAAGTACATCAAGAATGTGACGTTGCAAAAAATCGAAGCAGCCGATTATGGCATCGAATGACGTTGAAACTATATACCGGATGGCTTTAGTGTACGTTATTTATGGGTTAATAATCGGAAACGACCCCGGAGTGGTGATACCGGCCCGCATTTTTTATATTGTCGAGAATGTACAACCGGTGGAGACATTTCCATGGGGACGTATTTTTTTAACAATTTAATGTTGAATTGGCGTAAGATAGTATTTGAGTGTAAGGGTCTTGTACCTAAAAGAAATGGGAAACCGTATAAGCCACAGCTTCTCCGGTTGTTTATACGCGTTACGGCGCTTGTGGTGTTTCCATGCAATGCCTAGACTTATACAAGACGGGGGATTTGCAACATTGGTAGTAAGGTCAAGCTAATGCTCGTCCAAGTTTGTTGAGATGGAAATGCACTGCCGGCGGGGTCTATTACAAATCATTGGTCAATCCTACATCCGGTGTTACTCCATGGGTATGTATTATATTATCATTGTTATCAATCTACATTGTTAGCAATATTTTTAAACATTGTATTAAAAATCGGTTGCCTTTTTTTTTCCTTCCTTTTTGCAAAGTTGAGATGGTCGGTGATATTTTGACAACCGCCGAAGATAGGCGCTTCGTAATTGGTATGGGGTTGCCGGAGGCGGAGGTTACATCTCCACCTCGTCAATTACCTCGTTCCCCCGTGGTTGTCCCGGATCCCGTCCCCGGTCAAAGACGTGTTCCCCCAAGGTCTAATTTGGATGACGTAGTTCGTGAGCGTCCAAAGAGTTGATGCCGAGGACGAGCGACCATCTCAACAAGCCCGTCATGACGAACAAACGGCCGAGTGCCCCGTCTACATCCGCAAACCCTCCGGGTACCACATCATTTTCTCAACAATTCGATATAGCGGTGGTAGTATACCTATTGTGGGGGCGTTGTGCCATTAGACTCACTGGTGCCTGAAATCACGCGTATAGTTGACAATGCGTTAAGAGAAGTCAGGTCTGAGTTGATGGAAACAAAGGCCGAGTTGATTGAAACGAAGGCTAAGTATGCTGAAACGACTGCTAAGCTGAGTGAAATGCAGGCTGAAATGGCACGTCTGAGAGAGGCCCAGAAACAACTACCGTAGTAGTTGAAGAACGACATACGCGTTACCTCGAGTCGTTAAAAAGTGCGGCGGTGCAACAGTTTGAATTAACTCCTAAATACAAATATAATTGCATTTATCTTGTTAACACAAATTTAAATTCACACCATTTCCTTTATTATACAAAGGGTACACTTAGGTCCCGAATAGGGACATCTGTATCACAAGCCTCCCAGGGCGGTGACTCACCTCCACATCTCCACAGGACCCAAAGCACACCATCCACCGAAGTTGGGCCGTCTTCAGCTACACAAGGCAGCCGTGAGACTGAGACTGAGACACCTGAAGGTTGTGATACAAACACGGACCAGACACCTCGAGGTTGTGATACAAACACGGAGCAGACACCTCTAAGGAATGTTCATATGGCGTCACCGTCCCAAGTCACTCCTTCCGGGCTTCGCCTATCGTGATCCCAAGCCGGGCCGTCTTCGTGTCCACAAGGCACACCATTCGTTCGTGGTCAACACTCCGAGATGAGCAAAGCATCCATCTTGACCCATTGAATGAATTTTCATTTGAGTGTGCCGGCCTAGGTCCGTAATTCGATATTGATGATGTGCATACGGAGATGACAACCTCGACAGACACTGGCACTCTTCTAGGGCCCCAAGCGATCCCAGGTTTGAATACAACAAGGGGGAGGGGGAGGGGGAGGGGGAGGGGGAGCTACAAAGAGCCTGCACTTCAAATAAAAATGGGCCTTCGATCGACGCTGAAGCCGACTGAGTACTTTAGGAGGGATAATACTACCCAAAGGGATTCACCTAAAAACGGCCTGAGGATGATAGGCACACACCCGCTCGGAGGACTATCGAGCAGGAGTACAGCGAACTGAAAAAATGGATAGCCTCAAATGTAGGTGATACGACCAAGTTATTAGTCGGGGGGCTGAAAAGCGACGAGGAAATATTACCTTTCCCTGCGGATCGAGATTTTTTCAGCTGTATTTTGTTTCAAGGTCATCGATAAATGCGCAGTAAACTCATTTAAACTTGTATTCGAATTTTTTTTAACTTGTTTCACTTTTTTTTATCGTAATATTGTGACCGAGTAATAAATCCCATTTGCAAGCACATTGACTCGTATGTGGGACCGTTGTCGGCTCGTATGGCGCTTACCCCGATCGCATGAAAAATATGCGAGTTTGTGTTATGCCTCATTCGCAAGTACTCTTGTGGCTGAATTAGAGAAATGGGAGGGCGACATGGATGCGGTGGTTCCGGCTGTTTTGACATTGGAAACTTCTAAATGGACCAAGAAAACGATCGCCTATGCTATCTGGATGATTAACACGGAGCATTGGGTGCTTGTGCGCATGTCGATCGTGAATGGACCATAACGGTGTACGACAATACGATAGTGGTGACTCGACCCACATTGACCAGATCATACGGAAATGGGCTCTATACATGAGGTTAATGTTATCGGCATCACAAGATTGCAGGACAATCCAATGGATGATCGATCCATCTCAAACACCATTCTATACTATCCTGCACGACGAGACTGGATGTCCACAGACGGAGTACCGGTACGTATCAAACCTTATTAAGTTTTTTTTATTTCAATCATTCAGTTCTAATTTTATAGCTTTAATATGCAGGGAACGCTGTCCGGTTTTCAGTCTGAAGATTATGGAGCTTACACTCATCACCGACGCACACATATTTGAGATGACTGATGCAACTTTTCACAGGCTCAAGATCAAAATGGCCGTAGATTTATTTTGTCAACGTATAGCGGTGTAATTTATATATTTGTTGTTCGGGAGTCGTGTACATCCAACATATGACATTTATTTTGGTTATATCTCAACTTTTGGCGTTGTAATTATCATCTTCTATACGAGTCCACGGGTTTTTGGGAACCATGTATAACACGTAAAACTTAAAAAAAAACTTATTTAGTCGAGAGGACATAAAAATAACATCTATAGTAGATGAACATAAAAATAACAAAACATAAATAAACTGAAATGAAAGTTGATATATCTAAAAAATAAATACTAAAATAACATGAATAAAAGATAAACACTTTCATCATATTTAAGTTTCGTATGTGATAACGTCATCATGACCGTATGTCACATCATCTTCAACAAATTCCGGCACCCCGGCATACCCGACGCATAGACATGTTATCGATACGGGAAAAATATATATCCATCTCCCGCATTGCCCTTTGCTATCCGTCGAATCCTTGACGAATATACTCTCCAACGTCGAAATAGGAAGTAATAGATGCGTAAGCAAGTGCGTACAAATCAAATGCCGGTTCGGTGTAATTCACCGTACCATACAAATTGGTGGCAAGAAACATAATAAGGAAATGAAGGAATGGGCCATACCAGACCAGGGTAAAGGGCGGGTAGGCCGCCGAGGCCTCACACGTTCCCACACGTATGCGTCTCCCCAAATAAAACAAACATGTCACGTTGTAGTAGTTCGTGGGCCATCCGGAAAAAGAAAGAAATCCAAACCTTGAGGATATTCTGGAATGGCATACACGTCGTTGATCCATGTATTATTCAAACGGACGGGCACGCCTCGAACTATGACACACATTTCATTGAGCTCTGCCGTTGCTAGACAAGCGTAAAATTCACGCACAATAGACCGATTCACATGCTGAAAGCTTAATGGGCTTTGAGGGAGACCAAGCCACCCGTTATCTCGGAACAAGTTTCTGATCAAAGTAGGTAGACTTTCCATATTCAATCGTCTCTCCGGAACAACAAACTCTTGACATCCAAGCTAGCCACGTACTCACGCCTCTCCTCTTCTCGTTGTGAAACGGATTAGAGAGATTGCTCGTCCAACGACAAATCAACTTCGTCATTGGGAATTAATACAGGAGCATGAGGGTTAGCCATTGAAAGGTACACTAAAAAGAGATTATTCTATAAAAATAAACGAGAAATGAGAGGGATGAATGCTTTGGTAAAGGATTGGTAAATATATAGATTTTTTTTCTTTCAAAACTAGCATTGATTGAGTGGGTCGGTGTGAATTAAGACTCGTGTGAATTCCAACGATCCCGTGTGAATTTTGAACGATCCCGTGTGAATATAGCACGAGCTAACCATTGATGACCCACGTGAAAAGACGCGTCACTGTATCAATGACAATACTGCCTCTGCACCCTAATGACGCCTACGACGTACGACATCGATATGACCTCGATGACATGTCAAAACTAGACTAGCATTGATTGAGAAGGTAAGTGTGAGCTAAGACTCGTGTGAATTCCAACGATGCCGTGTGAATTTTGAACGATCCCGTGTGAATTTAGCACGAACTAACCATTGATGACGCACGTGAAAAGACGCGTCACTGTATCAATGACAATAATGCCATGTGTCCTGCCTACGGTCATAAATCACCACTTGAAGTAATAAATTCTCCTATCAAATAATAAATTCTCTTTTGGAATATGTAATTAATATATAAATATTAAATATATTATGATATATAAGTATGTTTGAAACAAATGTATTAAATGATAGTCCCCTCACGTGATCGTCAAAGATCATCCATTACAATTGCGAGTAGATAAAACAAGAAATAATAGAACATAACTCGATGGCCTAAGAAAGAAAAAACAATACATAATGGAACATAACTCGACGTCTTAACTCCGTTTCAGTCTGAAGACTATGGCGATTACAATAAATACGATAGAATAGTTAAACAAACCAAGGGTGGTCACTATAGATGACATGGCGTGGTGGTTTCCGAAGAAATGTCATCCGTGTCATACTCCGGTACGTTAAAATCTCTTGCGATAGCCGTGATAAGAAAAGGAAAGTAGATATAACCATCACCACTACTGCCAAGCGATATGTCACAAATCCTACTAATGATGTAACGTCCAACGTCAACTTCGTAATGGAGAAATGCGTATACCAAATTGTACAAATCGATGGATGTTCACTCGTGTGTATAGTACCATGAGGCTATTGGCAAACCATTCGATCATAACACGCTCCCATTCGGAAGGCAATTGACATCGAGCAATTATACGTTGCAATGCACGAACGTTGGAAGCCCCGTTGAAGAAATCACTCGGATGCTTCAACTCCTCTTACACCATAGTAGTTATTGATCCAGGCCACCTCCAAGGAAACATCTACTCCGCGTACTTTGTGCACCCCCGATGCTATGGGACCGAACTCCCCAAATACGTTTGACCCGACAACCGCATAGAATTCACGAACAATTGATCTATTCATAGTGGTCGTCGATGCGGGACTATTTGCGAGGCCCTCCAACGAAAATTTGTGTAGGAGACGCTTCATCTTGGTAGGTAGACTATCCCATTCAATTCTCTTCTCTCCGATAATAGCTCTATCTTGAAAGATCCAAATCCAATTATGACGCGCTTCTTCGTTGTAAACCTCAACCTCGTTGTCCGCAAGTCGTATTGGTGACTAATATCATCCCTCCTTTGGTCAATAACAAACACCGGTTGATGAGGATTGAATGGAGGATTCTCATACTCGGGGAATTCGGTTCATGCCATTCCCGATGAGGGGAAAGCGGTTCGTACATTGTGATTAAGGCGATGTAAAGTAGAAGGTTATGCGAGGTAGTTTAATAGGTCATGGTATATATAGAGTTAACCAAAGAATTGAGTGGGTTGGTGTGAATTAAGACTCGTGTGAATTCCAACGATCCCGTGTGAATTTTGAACGATCCCGTGTGAATATAGCACGAGCTAACCATTGATGACCCACGTGAAAAGACGCGTCACCGTATCAATGACAATACCGCTCTCGCACCCTAATGACGCCTACGACGTACGACATCGATATGACCTCGATGACATGTCAAAACTAGACTAGCATTGATTGAGAAGGTAAGTGTGAGCTAAGACTCGTGTGAATTCCAACGATGCCGTGTGAATTTTGAACGATCCCGTGTGAATTTAGCACGAACTAACCATTGATGACGCACGTGAAAAGACGCGTCACTGTGACTCTGCACCCTAATGACACCTATGACGTACGACATCGATATGACATCAATGACAAGTCAAAAGTAGCATTGATTGAGAAGGTAAAGTGTGAGCTAAGACTCGTGTGAATTTTCAACGATCCCGTGTGAATTTTCAACGATCCCGTGTAAATTTAACACGAACTAACCTTGGATGGCAATTATTGTTGTTGTACAAGTACGAGCCATTTCTCTCACTCTTCAAACTCTTTTAAGTTCATCCGAATACCGGAGATGAATGCGGATTTGAAGTCATTGATCAACCTATAGAAAATCACGTCGTGTTTAATGTGGTGATTACTAAAAATTGAAGATCATTTATTTAGGAGTCATCCTATCGTATTTCATGATCACCCTTAGTTTATTTAAGCAAAGATTTTATTGTTATCTCAATGTATCGACTTTTTGTTTTTATGTTTGTAAGGCTCGTTATCACTCGTTTGAACTACAATACCCATTTTCTATTAGGTGATAAAGCTACAAAACATATATGATAGTCATCCTCATACTAATATCAATGTCCCCAAAAAGATACAAAACATGTATAAAAACTTTCACGACTTTAGATACTACTACAAAACATGAAAAAATGAACAAAATGACTATATCAATTAGGAACAACAACCGTATGAAACGGACATTTAGGCCTTTTGTGTCCGGTGTTTCCACACAACGAGCAACGCCTACCGAGCCCGGGACCGTCCTCTCATTAGGCAACCCGCCGGTCCTACCGCCAGAGGTTCACCTTGAGAAGCAATCCCGAGGATCCTGGGGCGGCCCCGCCTCGCAACCGTTGTTTGTGTTTCCCCTCCTTCCCCCAGTCTAGGTTCAGGCGGCGGAATGCGCTGGTTTGTAATTGAAGTGGGAACTATCCAATCATCCTCGACTGGAACAGGGTATACGCGTCCTTCATAAATACGCTGGAAACATTGAGCTTTGTAGTAGTGACAACAATAATCATACGGACTCTCACAACGCTCACTTATAGCAGCACAAGCATGTACACAAGGCATTTTGAGCCCCTGAAACTCTCCACAAGAACACTTCCAATCTCGCCATATTTACCTTTGCACTAGTATCGCCGTCCCCCACTTGGAACTCGGTCCCGGTCGATCGCCTTTAGTGTGAAGGTTCTTCGGGCATGCGATACTTCGCCAAGAATTTTTCGGCTTCGTGGGCTAACACGGAGCGACATGCCAATGCAAGTTCTCTCCGCTCGCAATGCCATTTCGCAACGTTGCCCTTATGTAGTCTAACAAATTCACGATACTCAACTTACGCGCATCCCCGATCACGTTGTTAAAACTTTCAAAGATAGTTGCTTGTCATTATTGCATAACGTGTCCCCGGAAAATGTGATCGTGCCCAAGAACAAAATCCAATAGCCTCCAAATAACTAGACACTCTATTGTTTGGATCTTTATCCCGCTCTTTTAACTCGCTTTGAAACATTATTGCGAATCGCGTTTTTGAAAAAGTATACGCCGCATCCCGTAAAGTGTATGGACAGTATCCTGTGCTTCCGAATTTTTTATTGAGGTTCATGACAAGGTGGTGGTAGCAAAAACCATGGTGAGCGTTTGGAAATACATCTCTAACAGCACCAATGATGCCAGCCCCTCTGTCTGATACGAACACCATGTCTTCACGTTCCCCGATTACCCCTTCACTTGAAGCATGAAATACATCCACGCATCCCTGCTCTCTCCGTCGGTCACGGCAAACGCTACCGGAAACAGCTTTATCACCCGCGTCTACACCGATAGCTACTAACAATGTCCCCTCGCATTTTGTTTTTAGATGAGTACCGTCCACGACTAAGACAGTCGACGACTTAAACCCGTCAATACTAGCTTTCAAAGCCATGAAACAAGATTGAACCCGCCAAGAACATGGTCGGTCACACTATGTCCGTGACAGCTTCGGATTTTCACTCTTCAACATGTAAAAGTAGGGCCGGTAATTTAGAATACGATAGTGGTACGCTTCCTCCGATTAATTCCAACGCTTTCTCGCCTACAATGATATGCACGCCGATAATCAAGGTCTATGTTGAATACTCTTTTGACCTCCACAATTAAATGTTTTGTCGTGAACTCGACTTCCGAGTTTTATGAGGTTCTCTCTAACGAGATGACCTATAGTTCCGTGTCCGGCTTGCCTATGATCGTCGCTTAATCGCTCCAATCCACAAGTGTGAGTTTCATTGTACTCGGTTATCTCGAAGTTATTGCAATCAAACACCTTTCTACCCACAACTTTCCATTCGCATTTCTCTAAAGTAAAGCATCGTAGTTTTAACTTCCCTTGTCGGACCGGATAGGTTTCCACATGTAATTATTTTTCAATGCATGGTAACTCATTTTCATCCGCATATCATCCTTGTCCCCGAACTTTTTACCAATATACAATAATCCGTAATCTTCGATCCCGAAACGCCCCAACCCGTGGACATGGAGGAATTTCCGAATCCGGAATGTCCGAACCGAAATGAACACCTCTATTGCGATTAATACTTGCCATACTAAATCTAGGACCAATATCGTGTTCCGTTCTAATGGTGCTCTCATAAAACTCGTAAACGATCCACCAATATTGGGACCCGGTTGCATCATTGTTGACATACCCCGTTCGAAAGGCCCACTCAAAAAACTCGTAAACGATCCACCGATATTGGGACCCCTTGCATCCGTGTTGGCATATGAATGTTCTGCTCGAAAGGCGCTCTAAGATAACTCGTAAACGATCCACCGATATTGGGACCCGCTTGCATCGGTGTTGGCATAATAAAAGGCGGACGGTCAAACTGCTGGCTTGTTCTATTCATGTTGACATTATGACTTGTCCCGTCTAACTGATGTTGGATGTACGGTGTGTGCGTTGTCTGCCTATAATTAGGCAGAGGTGTGTGAATTGGCTGACGAATCATATTCGCAATTATTCCCCAATCGTAGTCGTGTTCACTTCGATGTCAATGACTTGTTCAAATTTGAAGTTATATTCGGTCGGATGGCAGCTTCATTAGGGGATAAGGCCGATGTGTTAGGTACAACATGGTTTCGGGAATTTCGATTACAATCCAACTCGGATGTAAAATCCTCAATGCCTCTATCATTTTCTTCATGTAGTTGCTCATTTAAGTCAAATTCGTTCTCATCTTCCGTATCGTGATCGTGCATAACCGGTTCGGCGTTAACGCATAGTTTCACAAATTTTCTTTTCTCAAAATATCATCAATGTAGCCTAGCCATGTATCATCGTCCAAAACATCAATCGGTTGGTCATAATCTACGTACATTAGTTTCATGATCAATGTGTTGTTTGAGTCATCAATTCCTACTTTATTACACACTTTGACCTTCAATTCATCCAATGTCGTATCGGTTTTCACACGAACCAAATACAATTTTCCTTTCTTATAAGACCATTTGTCGCAATCTTCATGGTATTTCCACTCTCCGCCAAATAAAAACTTAACGGACACCGTGTTGTTATCTCGCAAAAAAACAATCATTTATCCACACGATTAGGTTTTTTTTTTCCAAATATTGTTGGATTGACTAAATATTATTGTAAAATTATTCTTGATTGATATATATATATATATATATATATATATATATATATATATATGTGTGTGTGTGTGTGTGTGTGTGTGTGTGTGTGTGTGTGTGTGTCTATATTTATATATTGTCTGTGTGTGTTTATATATAAATATATGTGTATATAAATGAGAAACAATATATATATACACTTATATATGCTAGTAGTATATATGTGTGTGAATATTGGTTTCTCGGTTATATACACATATATTTACTTGTATATAAGTGCATATAGCCGTACATCAAAAAACACATCAATAATCTTTAAAATAAATAAATATTTTTTAGCATATATACATACATACACACACACGCACACACAAGCTAGGTTAGGTTAGGTTAGGTCAAAAAAATTCAAGTTTCGTTCTCGTTGTGTTATGTTGTGACAAAGAGACGGGGGTAATAGAAGAGAAGATTGTTTTCACCAAATATGTCATAGAATATTTGATGATGACGAGGGAGATCGAGATGATGGACGAGCCAACGAATGGATCTTATACTTTCGATCTAACGGATGCCTCGCTTCCGGCGGAGGCTTTACCAAGCCGCCGAGAACGGAAAAGATGCTCTATCGAGCGTACCTAATGAAAATTCTACGAGCTACCTACCAGGAGCCCCAATACAAAGCCTGGAGATTAGGCATGACACAGCGGATCAGAAGGATTCGAAAACACCCTGGGGATGCATGCATTTCTAAGAACCTCATCAGGTCGAGGCGTACCATAGAATACGTCAAAATTCTATTGTTTTGGAATTTTTTCAAACAACATTTATTTGTCGTTTGTTTCTCGTTTTTTTATTCTGTTTTTTTATTTATTAAATTAGGGCATTTTCATTGTGATTGCCCGTAACAATTACATTATTGGAGTGTTATTTGAAAACTAAAGTTGTACATTCATACAATATCATATAATCGAAATATGTTCAATATCCAAACTTCTACATTATCATTTCTAATATTAACATTGCCACTATAATATCATTAATGCATTTCATTCTAAAAAATTTCTAAACTATCAAATAATCAAAATAATTACAATATCAAAATTTCTACAACTAATGACAATTTTCTTATTGAACAATCTCATTATAATTAATCATTTCATAGCTTAATAATCAAAATTTTATCCTTTCACTACCCTAAAACTATAAGCTTTTACCTTTTCACCATACGAAAAATCGTAAATTTATATCTTTATAAGGTTATTTACCTCAAACATATCATCAAATTAAAACAAATACAATATTTAAAAAAAATAAAACAAAAGTGCTATAAGAAATGCTTACCCATTTGTTTAAAGGAGTAAAGGCCGGTGTAGATTGATAATTTTTTTCGAAAGTTTTGTGAAGATAAATTCGACTGAAAAAGATTGATGATTTTGGGTGAAGAAGATGATGGTATTGACTAAAATGTAGGAAAAAACGACAGTTGGAGCATTTATTAATTCAATTTCGATAATCCCACGGGACCGTGTATATTTTCCACGTTGCGTGTCAATTTCCACGTGGCGTCCACCTAAAATTTCCCCCGTGTCTCGTGGAATTGAAACTTTTGGCAATTCTTCTTCCTTCATAGAGAGGGCTACTAATCCCCCCACCCATCCCATCACCCCCCCACCCATCCCATCACCCCCCCCCCCCCCCCGTCACATCATTGTTTTTTTCCTTTTTTCTTTT
This sequence comes from Gentiana straminea, assembly GCA_036785695.1. NCBI lineage: Eukaryota > Viridiplantae > Streptophyta > Magnoliopsida > Gentianales > Gentianaceae > Gentiana > Gentiana straminea. Next base: position 2,163,953 of record JAVUPR010000483.1, on the reverse strand, counting down.
TTCGTTTGTTTTTTTGTTTCATTTATAAAATCTTTTAACAAATATTTTTTTTTAATTTTTAAAACTTAATATGTATTTTTTTTTATTTTTTATAATTGAAAATTTTGTACAAATTTTTAACACGTATTTTTTTATATTATTATGTTATTGAAATTTAGTAAATAAAATCAATAAAACGAGTGTAGTATTGATAATCACAGTTCTCTATCATTTTTATTCACAACCACTCATTCAGATTTTTTTTTATCTTCAATTCTTACTACACATTTCTCTATCATTTTTATTCACAACCACTCATTCAGATTCTTCTTATCTTCAATCATACCCCTTCTTATCTTCTTATCATCAACTCTAACCACACATTCAGATTTTCTCATTATCATCCCAACTTCAATTTCTCTATATATTGGACTCATTTCACTTACTAAAAACTCATCATAATTTCTCCAACTCTTTCATACATACTCATTCAACACTTATTCAATTGATTTTCGTAATTCATAACATGGATTCCTACAATTCATCATTCTTTGATAGTTCGTCATTTGGAAATAATTTTACAAATGATGTTCCTAGTGGGGATAGTTGGCCAGTTGGAAACGATTCTTCATTCTTTGGTAGTTCGTCATTTGGAAATGATTTTGCAAATGATGTTCCTAGTGGGGATAGTTGGCCCGTTGGAAACGATTCATCATTCTTTGGTAGTTCGTCATTTGGAAATGATTTTACAAATGATGTTCTAGTGGGGATAGTTGGCCGGTTGGAAACGATTTTACGAATGATTTTCCTAATGGGAGAGCATCCCCAACATTGAGCGTGATTACACGGCCGAATTTACAACCGATCGTGTTAGTTATCGTTGTTGTTATTTTCCACATTCGTTACTTATTTTCATTTTAGATAGTATAATATTGTTCTTATACTTCAATTTTTCTATAGATATTTGAAAGTAGAGATGCCATGCTAGATTGGGCTCGGAGAGTTGGTAATGAAAATGGTTTTGTGATTGTCATAGATAAATCGTGTAGTAAAAATGGAAATAAAATGCCGAGATGCACTCTTATTTGTGGAAAAGGAGGATTGTATAAACCGCTACGCGAAGGGCATACAATGAGTAGGGAAACGTGGTTGCCCATTTAAGCTTCGAGGTGTAGCACAACCACCACACGGTGTGAAGTGGGGTTTGAAGGTTGTTCATGGTTTTCATAACCATGAAGCAGCTGAAAGTTTAGAGGGATTTGAGTATCCTTCAAGGTTGACCGCAACCCAGAAACAATTAGTGCGTGACATGTCCAATAGCAATTGCAAAATCAAACTGACACACGGATTTCCGTGCGCTCACGATATTGCAATGTTTCGTCTTGCTGGCATGCCGATTCCGCAAAATTATATCCATATTCACTGGCGTACATTGTCCATACGAGCCCCCGAGCGTACGGATGAGGGAGTACAACCCGACAAGGCAGCTCAGCTTATGGAAAGATTAAATGAAATAGAACCCGCTAGTCGAGATTCTATGATTGACAGGTTTTTCGATATGGCGGATCCATCTCGTTGTACGGTTCGACCCCCGGCATACAACACGAACAAAAGGGTCGACCTACAAGAAGGAATGAGCGAACATTGGCCGCATGCCTTTCTTTTCAATACCCACTTCAGAAAAGAAGGTACCATATATTCCGAATTATCAAGCGAGTAAAAGAAAGGATCCCCTCATTTCTGCATTTCCTAGACGCTATCAGCCTTATATTTCTCATTGTGTTGACGTCGAAGGCGACGGTCATTGTGGCTTCAGAGCAATAGTTGCGCAACTCCATGGTTCAGAACATGAATGGCGTAAAGTACGATTTATGCTTATTCAAGAGATTAATCAAAATATGGACTTGTATGAAAACCTTTCTCAAGAAATTAATTATGCATCAGGACTACTATCAACACTTAATTGCTTCGCGGTACCCGCACCCGGCAATTATTGGATGGATGCTGCAACACTGCGGGTTGTTGTAGCTTCAGCGTACAACGTGGTACTGCATACATTCGATTCACATGATACTCATTGTCATACTCACTTGCCGTTGAGATCCCCGCCAGTTCCATTTGCCCAACGGCAACATATAGCTATCGGTCATGTTCAAAATAATCACTTCGTACAAGTTTTCTTGTACCCTGAATACCATGTACCACTCATCATCATATGGCGTTTCTCAGGCGAATCAAACCCATCAGACGAATGGGCTCGTGATTATCAAGCACGTGTTCAATTGTGGTATGATGTAATGAGGATAGATCAACCCGGACAACATTTTGAATTTATGCATGGTTTTGATGATTAATTTATGCGTTTATCTATTATTTCGATGTACATAATTCAAAAAATTAATAAAAGTTATATTGGATCCGATAAAATTATTTTTAATACAATATTTCATATTCAATATTGGACTCTTTTGATAGATTAAATTGAATAGATTTCAAAAACATATAATTTATTAAAAAACAATTTATCAAAAAAAAGTTACAAGCAAAATAAAAAATATAAGTAAAAAATTTAAAACAAATAATTTGTATAGATTAATAAAAAAAGAAAAAAAGAATTGGGGAGGGTGATGGGATGGGGGGTGATTAGTAGCTCCCTTCATAGATTATATGTTATTTTAATGGTTTTATACATATCACAAATATATACTAGTATTATTTTCATAAAAAAAATTGTGGGGTAAAGAACCAGTTTATTCAACCAAATATGTTAAATATATGCAGTGTCCGAGGATCTGAAATATGAATTTCTTTTGAGGAAATATGAATTGACTTTCAGTTATACAACGTTTCTAAAATAATAGTAATTATAAGCCGATGAGGCCGCCTTGGTGTCCGACCTTCTCTAGGGGAAATACTTGTGTGGAGAGAAATTTTGAGGTGAAGTGACGGGTGAAACGATCAGAACCACACACTTTAAAGACATAATGAAACTGTGTGGTGTGTGTGTCTCCACACCATCATCAATACGAAGCACTTCAACACCAAAAAAAAAAAAAAAGAGTAAGATAACATGCCAAGATTTTTAATGTGGAAATGACGTCGAGGTTGCTTAAGGACGCGAGTAATACGAGGCGGCGGGACGACCAATGACTACATGAATGATATATGTAGAGCGAACTATCTGCTTTAGACGACCAGGACCCATAAGACTGAAGAATCTCCGTGAAGCGAGAAAACCAAGTACGAGGAGCTTGACGAAGACCATAAAAGTCTTATGTTTGAGCTTACAAACATGCGTAGGCAAGGTAATCTAGATGCGTGAAGCCCTACGTTTGCTGCATAAAAACATGTTCAGTAATACGAACATACAAAAACGCATTTTGAATCCAATAGACCAATTGTTAGATATAGCTAAATATAGCAAAAGACTAACAATGACGACCTTGACAACAAGACTAAATGTCTAAGAATAATCCACTCATGCTTCTTGATGATAACCTTTAGCCACAAGACGAGCTTTGTACGACTTCATGCAATCCATGTTTGTTTATTGATTTGAAAAACCCATTTATTTCCAAGAATATTCATAGAAGGAGAGAAAGGAAGAGAATCTTTTTCGGGAAAAAAAAATTTATGATCGAATATCAGTCGGAAAATAATTGTGTAATATATTGACGCCCTTAAATAGAAGTGAACTTTCAGGGAGAAAAAAAAAATAAAAGAAGAATTCACAGGAGTCTAAATCAAGAGGCATAAATTATAGAGAGACTTTATGGTGCAACGGTTGTAAGAAGGTTGTACCAAGTGGCATACATTAGAGCCTCTCATTTTTACTTTCTTTCACATAATACACTTTTATCGTGTGTGAGAGGTTAGAAATGAATGGTTGTAATGTATGCCACTTGGTACAACCTTGCTACAACGGATTGTATTATAAAATTTGTCTAAATTATAAGAGTGAAGTTGATTAGACAGTGAAGCAACAAACAATGACTTCAAAATGCTATCTTCTCATCAAACATAATTAGATACACATAAACACACACACACACACACAGAACCGGCATTGTAGCAGCACCGCCGGAAATACACACAGACTGACTGAGACTCGTCGTCACGAAGCTAGCAGTGCCTCCACTTTAGCGATTGCATCGTCTTCATTCTTGGGACTAGGACTTCTGTTAGCCTCATCAAAAAGATCATGCTTCCACTTGTCCACACGACCCCCACCACCACCCGCTACATGATGATACCCTCGTCCTTGCCTTCCAACAACCAATTGCTCTCTTTCCCTGTGGTTAAAACTACCACTCCCGCTACCATAACGACCTCTAGGTGGAAAGTCACCTCCTCTTCGAGCTTCACCACGTATGTTGTTGTTTGCATCCCCCCTGCTGCTGTTCCCACCAGGCTTCTCTGATTTGTCCAAATGACGTGAGCTGCCGTTGCCTCCTCTTTCATCCCGTCTTTCGTTTTCCAAGCCGGGCTGCTCAGAAGCATTTGTTGTTTTCACTGGTTCCACTACAGACTTGTCGGCTTTCCCTGAATCGTTTGGTGGAATCTTTTCTTCCCTGAAAGAAGGCCTTTTCCTTGCCGGTGGCTTGGGATCTGCCTCGGTCTCCAAGTACTTATCATGGCGCCAAGTATCATTATCTCTCGCGTGACTTCTAATTCTCTCATCTCGCATTTTTGCTCCACCAATCTGCTGCTCCTTTGGATCTCTCTGCCATCCACCCTCTTTGCCAGAGAACAAAATAAAATAGTTTCAATTTACCATTCCTTAGGTCGTTTTACATGTAACTAACATTAAAGCCATGGCAAGTGACAATTATTCAATAGCACCCCAAAACCCAACTCACTTCACAATAACGAAAAAGAGGTGGAAAGGCAGGGGGAAGGACAAAGGGATATGAACATGGGACTTACAGAGCCAACAAAGATGTTAAAATTTTATTCTGAACAACCCTCAATGTTAAAGACACGATTATATTAATCACATAAAAAAGAAACACCGGGCATGCAAGCACCCTGACTATATTGAGTCCGGGGAAGAAGGGTCAGGCCGTTTAGGCATATTGTACATAGTCTAGCACTCTAGCCTAATATTTCTAAGTATATTTCAATAGGAATCTTCTGCAACTCAAACCCGTGACAACTGGCCACATAGCAATAACACGTGAGGCATTCCAGCATAACACACTCTTCAAGAAAGAGGCTTGGCATCATATCAACTCAAGCAACTCAAGCAACCCAAGCAACAAGACAAGCCTTTGCAGTTTAGGAAAGCCACAAAAAGAAGTATGAAATTCATATACTATACGGTTAAGAGTAGTTGTCATTAAGGACTACAGAGTTTGATACTGCCGCTATTAGCATTTTCTACCCAATAAGAAAGACAGTAGCCATTATTGGTTTCCCCAGTGGCATATTGGAAAGCATACCTGCAGACGTTCTATGCTTGAAATTGCGACCAGCTACACCAGAATTGCCACGTTCATCATGCTGTTATGAGACAGGCACAGGCAAGCTTAAATTGTTATATACATTGGGATGGTACTTCAAGTCACCCAGCTGAACAGAACCCAAAACATCAGCACAGGATACAGCTTTTAGCATGCAACAATCAAACGCTAAAGATACACTAGCTAGCCAGAAAGGGATGTTTATACCATGGATAAGTTAAATAATGTTTTGAGCACTCTAAAATTTAATGCTAGAGGATTATACCAGCCGCTGAATTATGAGAGAAAGTATGTGTCTTCAGAATGCGAGAGGAACAACACCCTCACATTTTACAGGTGGTAACTGTAAGCACTCAACCGAACACTAAGAACTGCCTCCAATGAAAAATGCCTTACACCAAAACAAGTTGCAGTTTTTACGTATAAAATCAATTATACAGCTGGGAAAGCTCCTATTCATTTGTTCACACGTTGTTAAACTATGATAGGATGAGAAGAACATCTGAATAGACCTGGACATAAATGAAATGAACTCAAGATATCAGATGATCAAATCAATAAAGCAGATGGAATGACACACAGACAGATGCATACTAAGACTAGTAATAAACAACATGCCTGGAAGAAGGATCGGGATCGAGGCACTTCAGTAGGATCTGAAGTATGTTTTTGTCCCTCATGCTTTGAATGGGCGGCTTTATCGGACTCTTTGTTCGTTATCACCTCCTCCTTAGAAACTTCTTTTGATGGGGCCTCAAGAGGTACAGCATCTTGCAGTCTTCGGCGGTGTTTCTGATCCCCAGATAAATGGTCTCGTTCATCCGATCTTACATCTTCAAGCGTTCTTTCAGTTTCCGGTTTTCCATCCCTCCTAGACCTTTTAGGACTAGCAAAAACCATAAAAACAGTATCAGTTGCCTCCTTAAAACTACTCATATTCAATTCAATACATTTTCAAATTTCAAATCTTCATCATTATCCAGTTTCAGTTGCAAAAGCTTTTCTTCCGTCCCATTCCATATACAACCAAACAAAAAACAAAAAACAATAAAAGAGAGCAAAATAATGCATCACTTAGAATCGAGCATTTTTCAAGGTATATAAAATCAGTGCAAACGAATGCGTATCAATAGGAAGGATATGAAGATTATACGAATCAATCAAAATTGTTTGCTCCATTTCATATATGAATCAACAATCACATCACATGGCACCTAATAAAAAAGCCGCATTTACTGAAATAAACAGAAAACGATTGATTGAGTTAGCTAGACGAAAAGAAAGAGTATATACCTGGGTTCTTGGTCGAAACGAGAACGATGGCGTCGGGTGTCGGAATCGCGGCCGTCGCGACGAGACATAATCAACTGAGAGTGAGATGCTATGGTCAGTAGGTCTGTACTCCAACGCCCAAAAACCACACGCACATTTTTTTTGTTGTCTTTTTCAGCGGAGGATTTGGGAAATGGGAAACGGGAAATGGGCTTTAAAGAATTTACAAAAGTGGGCCCATATCTAATTTGTTTCGGCGATTTTTTTGTCCATCTACCCCACACTGGGACCGACTTTTTTGTCAAAGTCGGTTCTCAAGCCTAGAATCGATTTAACCTAAATTAAGGGATGAGAACCAATTTTATTTCTCACAATATATGCCTACGAAAAATTGGTTTCAGGCTATCAGAACCAACTTTTATAAAGTCGGTTATCATGTATAGACACAGAGTTGGTTAAAGGCTTCCGAAAATGAAACACTTTTACAAAGTCAATTCTACTGTGGCGCATAGATAAAGTGATGCACGAGTATATTAGTTACAGTGCAAATAATAGCCCCCTGCCCCCTTTGTTTCGGATACCACAATTGGTTCAGACACTAAAAAAGTTACGACAGGTATCACGTATTTTTTGGAATATTTCACTAGGAGAAAACTCATCGGTACTGACGTCTCTTACCTTATAGGAACATCGGTACGAGTGATGATGGTGAGAAACATCACTAATGGTGACGTTTACCATGTATAACGAAAGCCAGTGACACAAACCGACCTTGTATATGTTGTCAACATGTTCACTCGGTTCATGGAGAAGCCAAGACAACCCCACCTCGATGTAGCTCGTCAGGTGCTTCAATACATCAAACAAAAAACAAGGCAAGGAATACTGCTACCTTCTATAGGCACTCCAAATTCTTAATGACTTTCGTGATGCTGATTGGGCATGCAGTAAAGATACCCCAAAGGTCAATGACTGGTTATTTCATTTTCCTTGGCCAAGCAACTATATCATGGCACACAAAGACACAAGCAGCAGTTTCTCGATCAAGTGCAGAAGCAGAATATCGCCCTATGCCAGCTACGTGTTTTGTGAAGTTACACGGGTGAAGAATATGTTAAAGGATCCACGGGTTGAACATAGCATGTTCTAAGATAACAAGGGTGCATTACAGAGTGTTTCATGAGCGTACCAAACACAGAGAAAACGACTAAGAAAAATTGCAAGTCGAATTGGCCAAAACCCTCTTTGCAGATTTGTCCACTAAACCTCATGATGCAATAGATAGAACTAAAAATGAAGATGCATTTACACCAGTTATCAACACAACATACAGAGCTTAGTACAAAGAGCTTGATCAACCACTTTCAAATCGGCTCGAACCGTGTCCTAATATATGTGACCGGAAAACTAAAAAAAACCACCCATAATCATGTACAAGTTGGTATAAATAATGCCTACAATTTACAGGTCACAAAGGTTAGAAAGACTTGCGTCGATTACGAATGAGCCTCTACCTTACAGATTCTAACATCATTTACGTAATCTCTACACATAAATACACACAATGTACGAATCTCTCTACCGTACTACAATAATAAAGAATCGTAAACCAAAATAATTATGACATATTTACAAAAACAAATACACATATAAATAATTTATTTTCTATTATTATAGTGATAAATATTACCTTGTATGGATATTCAAAATATGTATAGAAGATCTTATTAATGAAATATTTCTAAAGCGTTTTTTGTGACTCGAAAAAATATATATATATATATATATATATATATATATATATATATATATATATATATATATATTTGATGTTAGAAATAGCAAAAACTTGAATCGTAAAAAAAATCGATTGCGGTAGATATAGAGTATGATGTCCAATTTTATCCGAATGTTGAATAGAGATCATGTATACGGATTCGATGCGTGCACATTTTAGTTGGATCTGGAGCTGTATATACAGATTTACCACTTTTTACAGATTCTAATGCGAGTGCTCTTACATCAACCTTGTTCTAGTGTTGAAGTGTATCACTGTAAGTGCAACCCTGAGTCTAAATTCGGCTCGATCAACGGTCTTTCCAAGTTTGTGCAGCAAATATCAAGAGCTGAACCATCTCGAATCCGGCAGCAGAGACAATATCTACCTTTTCATTCGAACAACTTGTGCCGCTGACGGTGCCAGAATTTACTGTTTCTTCAAAACGATCAACTTGTGATACGATATCTACCTCTCCTGACCAACTGATTGGCAGTGAGCTTCCAAGGGCAGTTTTCACCAGTTTTGCTTCATTGATGATATCATCAACATCTTTTGACGATGAGCCAGTAACATTGTTGGTACTACCTTCTTCTGTAAAGGCTGATTCTTTAATCTGATGATTGAACACAAAACAAACAAAAAAAATTGTCAACAATGATATGCTTGATAGCAAGTCTAAAACGGCCTGACGTTTTTCAGTTCAAGGATTAAAAAAACAGTTGATCTTCTCGATAGTGGGACGATAATGATCACCTTCAAGAGAGCAAGATGAAGCTTTCTGACTGAAGATGTTAAATGCACCATGCTTTCCACGCTTTCTTTGAGAGCTGCATTTTCAATCTTCATCCTGAGGGTAGATTTAACTTTTAATTGTGAAAAGGCAAAAGAAATTCACTTAGTGAAGAGTAAAAATTAAACCAAATACCTCTATTTTATGTTTTACACGAGTAATAAGACATACGTAAACAACAGCGACACAGAAGGACCGGCAATGTCTAGATTTTGCGGATAATTTGGCCTCTTATATAGACTCCTGGTTCAGTCCAAGTTAAAGTTGTGACTGGGAACAGAATGCATGCCTCAATCTGGCTTCATGACAGCATAGTTCTGCTGGTACAGGAAGGAGATTAAGGAGTAATCCGCAGCAGTGTTCTAAAAGTCGGCCCTCCACCGACCTGAGTAGACATTAGTCGGACCTGTCTGGGCGAGCTGGTCTCTAGTCAGTCCCTAGTTGGCCTCTAGGCGGGATAGTCGGGCTCAACTCGGGCAACTCGGCCTAGGTGGTCTGTATTATGATTTTGTTTTTAAACTTGAGTGCTTGACTTTGAATGTGTTTATTTTGGACATATCACGTATGTTTTTATGTGTTTATTTTGGACGTATCACGTATGTTATGTTAACACTTAGTATTACAAGAGTAGTAGTATCATTATTTTTGGGGGGTTTTAGTAGTATTTTGTTATTTTTGTTTTTGTCAATTCCATTATTATCATTATTAATTAAAAAAACTCAAAGCCGCCTAGTCCCTGACTAGTCCCCCGCGTAGCCGACTAGTCCCAACTCCCCACCCGGCCGCCCGACTAGCGCCTACCGACTTTTAGAACATTGATCCGCAGTTAAAAATTTATCCAAGACTACAGTTGGAAATGGGCATAAGGGAGAATATCTGGTTTATGGAGGTTAATAAGCCAAAACCCCAGCAAAATACTGCAAAGAGAAAGAAATCTGGATCAAATCATCCGGCTGCCCTCAGGTTCAAGAGAGCTTTCTTTCAGCATGCTTCGAGAAATCAGATAGGAGAAGGGTCTGAGGAGGACTCGTGGAATGTCAAAAAAAGGGCATCCCAGTGCATGGAAGCAGGGTCCTGGGAGGGACGGGATATTTATACCAATGATAGGCTTATGGAGTGGCAACTGGCAAGTGATACATTCTAGAGAATGTGTTGTGCCAAAGAACTTTTGAGTCACATCAACACTCGTTCTTTGACGGTAATTATTCCAGGAGTGTTTGCTATCATGTGTTTGGAATACTCTTGATACAGCAGAAGGGTTTTACCTGGATGGAGGTCCCAAAATGGCTTACTAAAGTTCTTTTCCTCAGCACATTTCAGGAGGAGGTAGTCTGATGATCTGATCATGTATTACAGTGATTATGTATCATCTTTGGCAAGAAACGAATTTGCGAGTTTTTCAGCGGAAAAAGGAGGCTAGGCAGCAAGTGCCCATGGAGATCTCTAAAGTTTGAGGCTTTTTGTTATCAAGTTGAGAAAGTGGTGACGTCTAAATCAAATTGGTTGGTGACAGCGGTTGTAATTTACGTCAGTTTATTTCTTTACTTAAATCTGGTAGGAGCTTTGATATGTATGTATTTCAACACCTTGCTAGTGATTTGTAATGCCCTATATACATACACATACATATACTGATATACACATAATATAGTACACACAGATATATGTGTGTGTGTGTATCTATATAATTGCCCTTGATTAAAAACACAATGAAACAATTAAAAAGCTATCACCTTGCAAAGTCCACGTCGTAGTTGTACTTCTTTCGATAGATATCTCCTTCATAATTGGTACCTTCTCTTTCAGGATCTGTTTTCTCAACCCAATGTGCCAGGTAAGTTTTCTTCAGTAAATTCTTTAATCTACCATCTTTTTCCGGAGTAATTCTTTTTTGTCCAATCTCATCATAAGATTTTCCTTCTTTGATCTTCCTACACAGTTTTCAGTAGATGTGATCGATCAATCATAGAGAAGAACAAAACACCAGATCATTTTGACTCCTGAACAAATTCATCATATTGACCAGATCATGCTTTTACACTTGCATAAATTCATTGATGGTCTTTTCGATAATGCTATTTGATGTTCACAATTATCACTGTTGTATAATTCTTGTAAATTTGAAACCAGTACTTGATGACAATGCCTACCTTCAGCTATAAATTTTTTTTTTTGGGGGGGGGGGGGGGGGGGTTGGGGTGGTTAAACAGCAAGTAGTAGATATAGAGCAGTAAACAAATAGGAGTTATTGAAGCCAGACAAACAAGAAAAAGAGTTCACATACTCTTGGAGTATTTGGTATTCCTGCTTCAGTTGTGCAAACTCCATTAACGCCCTAACCTTTTCATGAGTGACCTAGTCCAAGAAAGAATTAACCCTACCATTAGTTATTTTTGCACAAAAAACTTAAAGCTATCTGTCCTACCAATTATACAAACTGTAACACCATTAATGCAAAATGAAGGGGAGAATTACTTGCAACAGGTTTCTCTGAAGTTCCTCGACTTTCCGCTGAAGAGCAACATTTACATTTCTCTCTAGCAGATGCCTTTCATCTTCTTGTGAAAGAAGCAACAAAGCTGCAACCTATATAAATGAACAAAATCGCTTGAAATACAACTATCGTAATTTATTTAACTTTTATCTAAGGTAAACCATATTTCACCTTTTCTTGCAATGCTTGACTAAAGGCTGTAGAGGTATCTACACATACAGTGCTTGTGGTTGGTAGGCCAGGATCATCCTTCTGCAGAGATGATGAATGATCAAGAATACAGCAGAGTGCTTACTAATTCAAAAATCTAAACCATATTGAAACTTTTGAGGAGGATGTGTTCAACTGAATTCTTTTTATCCATGGCATAAATCATCTATTACATCAAGGGAAAATCTTCCTGGAGTAAACAAACAAAACCAATACAAACCATCCACAGCACACACACACACACACACAGCAACAAAAACTTTGGGGAGAAAGACTTGTATTCCATCCATATCAAGACAAACTAGATTGCCATAGTGACAACATAACGTTTACTATTTTCGGGCATACTCAATAACAGAGTGTATGGTATAATCACACTAGCAAAACCGCCACTATTGCATTCAAAGAATCTAGTTAAATACAAGTCCTTTTGTCTAATATTGCTGGTATAATATAGACCGAGTTACTATTAAGAAAACTCCCAAAATGATTTGCCACTCTCCAGAACTGTCCCTAAGGAAAAGAAGCTATAAATATGACATTGGAAGCAAAGATAACTAACTAACAGAGAAGACAGCGTAAAACAGTGACAATCAAGAACTTGCCTGAGCAGTTGAATCCAGGGCTATTTCATTATTTACGTGGACATCACGGCACTCGCTTTCATCACGGCATGCATCTGTATCTTCTGCCTTAACAACCTTCAGTTCACTACTCAATTCAAGTTGTCTGATCTTTTCTTCCACCTCCACAATACTTGATTTTATGAAGGAATCACACTCATCAAGCAATTTCACTACTTCTGATTTGTGCTTGAAATGGTAGTCAAGCAATGCCGAAATAGCCTTCTTGCTTTTTTCCTGTAAAGAGGAAGTGGTATCACCACAGTATCAGTCGAGTATGTTACATAAGCAAATACTTGTAGCCATTAAGGGTGAATATCCTTTTAACTAGGAGATCAGATTAACCTTACTTTTTCCTTCTCCAAGATGCGAATTTGCCTCTTCAAATGGTTTTCAATTGCCATTCCCTACCAAAAGGTAATACATATTGATACATAAAATGGCACCCTCTGCAGAAAACATGAGTTATGCCATGGATGAGGAATGTACCATTCTGAGATTCTTTTCAAAATTATCCGCTAATCTTCTCAGTGTTTCTAACTCTTGCTCCAGATCACTCTGCCAAAAAGAAAGTTGATCAATTTGAGCAACATAAAAGAATTGAAGATTATCCATACAAGCAGGTTAAGACTCTGAAACTGAAAGGTGATTTTAAGACCAGGAACTTGCATGAGTATACAATACAAGGTAATGGTCAGAGTTTCCCAGTGCTAAGTGATTATGTTCATTACTAAAGGGAACAATAATGGCTGGCTTGACATGTACTAGCAGTGCTCCTTTTTGTCTTGGGAGAGGGATGAGGGGATATAGAGCTAATCAAGTAAATTTAGTTGCTGATAGGGTGACTAAAAGATAGAAAATAGTCAAAAAATAAAATAAAAAACATACTGCCTCCGTCTCAAATGTCTTTTTGGCACAATTTTTTGTTCCGTATTATAAATCATCTTAAAACACCATCCAATCCCAAACTGATCTGAAAGCAAATTAACTACCCGCAACAATGCTTCCCAGAAGCAAGAACGAACTTTCAACAACTTACGACACGAATTAAATAAAAGGACAAACTTTAATCTTCGCATCATACTTACTATATATTTTGAGACAGAATTTTCTTCCAGATAGCGGAAACTCCAAAGATCTGTAGAATCATGCAAAAGACACTCACATTTCTCTTCCCAAGAAACGTCCTCATTGGACGTCAAGGATTGTTGTCTGATTGCATAAAACTTATCAATCACCTATTAAAAAAAATTAACATCTGTCAATGCCAATTTAACCATTTTGGTGGCTTTTCATGTAGTTGAAACTATTCAGACTATAATAGGTTTGAACTCTGACTATCGCTTCTGTTGTTGCATTATACAAGCAGCTTACAGCAATTTGTGAGAAAATTAGCAAGGCCACTGTCAAATTCCTTTCATGAACTTCGGTAAAGGACCGCCAGGTGAACTTATTTTAGACATCTTTCTTCTCCGAAGTTGTGTAATAAGTGGAAATTATGAATTATAGTAAAATTTTACAAGTTCTATTACAATTGATAACACCAAACAAATTGGAACAACTCTTGGGAAACGGCTTCAAAATACTAGTACCTACCAACCTACTAAAGTGAGTTATATTCTACTGCAATTAAGAGTATCACTTCAATGTTTCGTCACAATTGTACCACTTTACACACTGCAAAAACTTCGCCAAACAACCATAAGCTAGGATTCTTGCTTCAAAATATCCCTGTGGACTGAAACACAGCACTTCTTTCCATTTGAATAGCTCAGAGTTTTAAAGACCATTGGTTATCAGATATATTTCATGATTAGAAGCAATTTTAAATAGCTACCTTCCTAGAAGATTCTGTTTGCCTCTCTCTCATGTCATGATCAATCTTCATTGCTTCCATAAGTTCATTTTCTTGAAAAAGTTTTGAGGTGAGTTCTTCAATCCTGAATAGGCAGTAAAGTAAGCTTTTCAGTTTCAATTAGACAAGAAAAAGAAAAATTATAACCCATATTATGTTCTGCACAACAAAGAGACTCAAAAATATTGCAGTCCAAAGAATTGATAGATCCATGAACCCAAGAAGTACCTGTTTCTGAATAAAATGCATTATAAGTTAACAGGCACACATGCAACAACCAACTCAATGAGAAACTAATGATGATAAACAAACAAACTGCTTTGGGATCAAAAAATTCATAAAATATTTCTTTCTACCATATCACTACTTTAAAGCATGTAGACATCAAATTGTCCAGATTTCTTTTTAACCCACAATCTCACCACTAACAGACCTCTTCCCATAGTAGTAACATTCAAATGTCTACATGCAAAACTGTCTCTCAATCCTTGGTTAACATCTAAACAAACTGAAGAGTGAAATACAACCCTCCATTTCGCTTCTTATAATTTTAGATAGGCTGTTTGGATAGGGATTCTCCCAGATTCAACTTGCATCATATAAATCTTATTCATCATGATAAAGTAATTTTCTCTCTCTTACTTATCTCCTCACAATACATCACATCCATTTTATTCGGGATGGAACCCGTTACAATCCAAACTACATCTTTACAAAGAATTATCCATTAAATCAAATCAAAGACGAATTAATTCATGTCCGATAGGACCAAAGTTTTGACACAAATTAAGAAACAAATTAAAAAAATGTGTAAAGGCCACAAATCCAAAATACCTTGACTATCATTAATGCAATAGGTGTAAAGTAATGAAAAGTGATTTGATGGATAATATGGGGGTACGATGAGGATTTTTTTTATAAATGCTCTCTTGGTATTCTAAATGACAGCTAATATGAAACGAAATGCTGTGCCAAAGCAACATACATTTTGGAAAGGGTAGTACTTCATTTTACCCTGTCAATTTTGCCTCTATTGAATTTTCACCCTCAATCAATGTTCATAGTTCAATACATTAATCAATTATGGTGTTTAAGACACAAAATTTTATCATTTTAGGACATAAAAAGTTTGATCATTACAAGAATCCTCTTCCAGCTTTCATTTTTTTCCTCTTCATTTTTCTCCCATTACCCGGTTTTCTTTGGTCTTCCCTCCTAGCAGTTTTCATAAGCTTTATGCAGGCTTACAAAACCCTTTGATCTCAAAGTGATGAAAAGTTGAAATCCCCTTTCCCACCCTCAACCCCCACCATGCAACCAGAAAAGACATGTTATGTAGAGTAATAGCAAGCAAATATGAAGACCTGAAATTATTAATAACAAGGAAGCTAAACCACTAGATTATGGGTGTTGGCAGATGTTTGCAAAATTTTCTGAGTGCAGACTGCACAGTAAGGGTATCTGTTTGTTTGATTCTGGATGCCTGATGCGTGATGGGTGACTGTGTTATAGTGTTCGCGCAAGTTCCAGTGTGGGTGCAATGTAGGGTAAAGATCCTTGCCTTAGCTTTTCTATGTTGAGGAGAAGAGAGACAGAGGTATCAATAATTAAAGAATTCGGAGTAAGGATTGTCATACTGTGTTTTTTGGACCTGTAACGATGAACCTATCCACCTAAAATGGTTGTGTGAAAGTGAAGCGGAACAAGTATTAGAGCAAAGATAAAATAAATGGAAAAAGTTCTGTTCTGAGAAACCAATTAACTGAAATCATTTGTTTGTGAAGAAGCAGTTCTTATCCCAAAAAGAGTGATTTGTTTGGAACATATCTGGGGAGAAAATCTAGAAGCATTAACAAAACAACAAATAGCCAACATGATATATCAGAAACAAAATACGTTTGTTCTTGTCAAAATGAAAAACATTCCAAACTTGTGTTAACGGGAGAAGATATTGATTCTACTATCTACTTCAAATCAATCAAACAGTGTGGTCGACACACATA
Organism: Gentiana straminea; assembly: GCA_036785695.1. Taxonomy (NCBI): domain Eukaryota; kingdom Viridiplantae; phylum Streptophyta; class Magnoliopsida; order Gentianales; family Gentianaceae; genus Gentiana; species Gentiana straminea. The sequence continues at coordinate 2,147,485 of JAVUPR010000483.1, read as the reverse complement.
TTTCCAACCAACCAAATGCAATGTTGCTCAATAACATCTAATGAGAAATACCTAGTCTGAAGCGTACTCAGTTCACGTGACACAATCTCCTCCTTTTCCTTGGCCTTTTCTGCCTGAAATGAGCACATTCATCAAAACCAGCTTTCAAAAGAGATTTAAAAGAAATAAACTTATTTAACTAGACAAAAACTGAAGCAATCATCCCATAGCCTCATTATTACAACTAGAAGTAAAAGCATAAAAAACTGTTAATGTCTCTTGCAACTCTTAATGCGAGGGAAGGCCATGTTTACAAATATATGCTTCATTCAAGGAAGTTACTGGTGCATACGTCGTACAGAACCATAAACTCGGGTGGTAATTTAAACCAACATATGTTACATTTGAAAGTTTTTAAAGCAATGAGAGGAATTAACATCAACACAAGTTGTCTCAAATGATATGATAGTTTACTAGAGACTGAAACAAGTATCCATAATGGCTTGGAGGAAAAGAGCTACCTTGAAGCCTTTTTCATCATAACATGTTTAAATGCATTATGCAGTGAAATTACAAGTTAACGAAACAAGAAGCCAGAATCATAACCTCCATAATTGCAGCATCTCTTTCAGCGAATGCCCCAGCCACGCAGCTTTGAAAGAACTTAAGCTGCTTCTCAGCTTCTGCATTCTGATATTTACGCAAAGGGCAAGCACCAAAAACTGGTAAGCTAGAAATATAAACTTGGGAATGACGTTCTTTCGATGAACCAATGATCTTATGCCAAACAATTTTTAATTGTGATAATGGTGTACTTTATGCAACACCAAAAAATGGTGTCTTTTCATTTTCTTTTCTCTGAAGAAGGGATGAGAAGACTGCAACTCACCTTTGAGATTTCTGAACTATGTAGATCTGCAAGTTGGCTCTAAAAATAAGCAGATGAAAAATGAGATTGTTATGCTGAGCAGTTGAGTAATCGTTGTGAAAGGAGTGGCCAAAAATCTTACTTTGATATGATAAACTTCCGTTAACTCCTCTTGCAGATTCTGGTTTTCTCTAGTGCAAACAGCTAGCTTCCTTTTCAAGTTCTCAATCTCCTGCTCCAAACCAGCTGTCCTAGTTGGCATAAAATTGGAAAATTTCCATACTTCGTGAGAAACAATATGCTGCAAAACCCAACAAACAGTGGGAAGAAGCAAGGAGATTTGTAATAGGAGAGTAAGGCATGAAGTTGGACCAGAGTTTACCTCTGGAAATGCATTCGAGTAGCCACCCCGAGATAACCTGGTCCAGCTTGTTGCATGCATAGTTGTTCAATATCCTTGTGTAATTCATCCCGCTCTAAAGAAAACGAGACATCAAACAGCATAGAAAGAGGTAAACCCAAAATAAAGGAATAAAATAATCGAACTTCAGCAGATAAATGTAACTAGGCAACACATAATTCACCCTATCCACTTGAGGAAAGCATCTTCAGACTACATTGGACAAATGGTGCTATGTAAAACCATCATTAAGATGATGAGCTTCCTAGTCCATGTCTAAACCAAATAATCCTTCTAAATGTGATATCGCTCTCGCTCTCCCTCTCCCTCTCCCTCTCCCTCTCCCTCCCAGCCAAGCTCCTGCTCCAGCATATGAACTGGCGCACTCGACAGAAGAAAATGTCAAATTATGCAGAGTGAATGCATGCTATTTCTTTCACACGGTAAACATCATTCCCTTGCCCCCAAATCCATGGTCAGGATCATATATGCTCAAAAGGAGCTATGTATGTAGAACTAAAACAGCAAATTCGCGTGAAAAAAATGGCTCTTTCTGCAACTTTGAGTCCTTTTCACCATACACATCCCATAATCTGTGGAAAGAGACTTAAAAATGATTGCGTATAATGCTTGTCAGCAGCTACAACTTCCTACAACAACGGTTGCATCATATAAAAAATATAAAAAAATCTAGCACACGCCATTTCCATGAAAAGAAGATTCCAGAAAGCTATCAAATTAGTGTCAATAGATGATCGAACGAGGTTATAATGAGCTTTTAACAATGTATAAACAGCATTCCAAGGCATGAAGGAGGAAATTTACCATTTTCCAGTTGTCGGATGCGTGCAATCAAATGATGGTCATTCCCTGAATTCTCGCCCATAGCATAAACAAGATCCTAACGCTTAATTAGCGAAAAACCCACAGATGCATCAGAGCTGATATACTAGTCCAATTTCACACGGAAAATCATAAGAGAAGAGAAAACTGGTGAATTGTATAAGGAAGTGCTATAATTTTCGTGTTTTTGTTGGTTTTTGCTTGTTGTTTTTGGGTTTTGGCCTTGTAATTTAGAAAGGGGAAATTGTTAGTATAGTATATTTTCCAAAGTTTCTTTTTTATACGGTATCCTATAAAACGGAGTCGATAAAAAAATAATACAGAAAGATTATTAATTGAAAAAGATAAAAATACTCTTCAGTAAAAAATTGTTACAAATTTGAAAATTCAAACGTGTGGCTACAGGAAAAATGAGGGAATAATTGCATACATTGTATTTGAGGGGATACGTGTCGGCCACACAAGCAAAATCAGTAATATTATATGGTTTTGTGTGGCCAGAAATGAGTCACGTGGCATTACATGAGTGGAACTGCATGCTTACACCCAGAACTATATAAGTCGTCAACTCGTCAGCAAAACCATAGTAGTAAGAAGTTGAAAACCCAAAAAATTTCCCTCTATTTTCTCTCTCTTAAAAATATGCTTAAAAATCCAAATAATTTCCTGAAGGTAAATTATTATTTTAAACTGGGTTAACCCAAATAAATAAAATATTAAATTTTATTGCTCCCGCCCACCTCTTTTTAAATTAACAATTAAATTTAAAATTTGAATTAACGAAATGTTCTTCTGGAATTAAATCAGATATCATGGAACTAACTATTTGAAAATATTCGTCCGTTAATTTAGAGTGTTGGATCTATGAAGTTGGTACACGTTAATGAGAACGAGATAAAAATAAAACTTATTAGAATGGAGAGTGAAATCTGGGAATAACCCTCTTTAAACCCCTGAATCTATCCGTCATATCTTCCTTAATGTTAATTGCAGTACAGGGTTCATCATCGAAAATATCATGGGGCAATTGTTTATCTTCGGATTTTAATTGCCTTAAAACATTAATCCCTGAAAAATGATCATCTGGGTTTTTGACAACAAGCCTTAAAACATTAATCCCTGAAAAATGATCAACTGGATTTTTGACAACATGCCTTAAAACATTAATGTTAATTTAACAAATGTTAACATCATGAACTAAGGATTGAAGGCTGAAACTGTAATCTGATTAATTGTTTTTACGATATATGGGGCTATTTAGGGAATATTAATTTATTTTGAATAATGTTGTGTTCACGATACTATATACACAAGAACTCTTGAGAAATACTATTTAAACAAAAATCTTTTCAGAAAGTAGTAAATAAACAATTGACCCAGAAAGAAATAAATGTAGGTAAATGTGATGCATTGATACTTTTGTATGTGGATGAGCTAAAAGACATAATATTAGAAATTATTTACTCTCTTCGTTATAAATTCCTTTTTATGTGTCGTGCTTATATTTATAAAACATTATATTTATCGTATTTATCATAGTGATTTGAGTTAACCAATGCAAATTTAAATATGTAGTGATTACTTTGGTGTTTTTGTGATTAGGGATTATCATCATAAAGTAGTGGAAGTCTTTGTAGGGGTTTGAGTATCCTTAACAAGCAAAAACAATTGTTTTTGGGAAATTGCCTAAAGAGCATTCTTTCTTGTCATGGTCCATGGACAATGGGGATGCTGAGGAATCTGTCGAGCATGTTGTTGGTAAACTGTGCAAAAAGGCCAAATCAGTATGGAATCGCTCTTTTTGTAACATCAGCTCAAACACTCGGAATTGAGGCCGAGGTTGTTAATTTTGATGGTCCTTTTTAATTGCTAGAGAATAAAGGGTGTCGTTACTAAATCTGATTCCTTAGTCTTCAAACAAACGGGGTCTGCTCAGAGAAATGTCATATTCTTGGATGTCCTCCTTATCATCATTACGGATGAATCGTTGAAGACGACACGAGGAACATGTAGCTACTAGAAATCGGTCCTGAATCCTTTGTTTTGTTTTCTTGTTTCTTCCCTCACAACATCCAATCCAAATGGACGTCCCTAGAGACTTGTTCAACTACATGACTTAGTATATCCTCCATTATGGCACATGTTTATTCGAATTGGTCAATTAAGATATAAGAGATTTAACTCATCAACCGTGCTTTATCTTTATAGTATATATTATTTATATTTGCATTATTATTAAGGAAATTCATTCAGCATATGGGCTTGATTTATTCTTCACACAACTTTTTATAGATAATTTAAATGAAATTTGTTCTGAATATTACTGTGAAGCCATTTGACCGACTCAGATCCCACTTTGAACCTTAAATCCAACTTCAACATTCAAAAATACAGAAATGTACGGCCACAACGGTTCTAACACAACAGCATTTTCACCATTAATTACGATGTACCTGTTGATTGTGACGTAAATCTACTGTGATCCAGAATGCAAAAAAGTCGTATCACTCGTTGTGTCTTTAGCATCACTCTAAAAAAATAATGAATAAGAAAAGACAGGGTACTCAGCACTAAATCAAAGCAGGAAAAGGGTAAAGCCTAAAAAGGTTTCATACACAAAGCAATCAGATGTTTTTAGGAAGGGGGGTAAAAGGGGCATTGCATGTGGAGAGACAGCCAACACATGAGAATAAAAGTTGAAAGTACAGATTGTTGTTGTTTGCATAATAATAATAATAAAAGAAGAAGAAAAAGACACATGAATGACAAAAGGGATGTTGTTGTTGGTTACAACCAACCAAGCAATCAACTTTAATCCCCAAACCAATTATCCTCTCAATAACGACCCACCGGCATCAACAGCTTGAAACATCAATGCTCTTCTGGCCGCCCGTTCAAAAGCATGCGTCGAGGAGGCAGCAACAGCACAATGCAGCCAAACTGCAAAATTAACAGGATAGCCCACATTTAGTAAGTTTCATGTTTTTTTAGCATCAAGTTAAAAGAACGAGCTCGTACAAATGCACATTCGAAAAATACACACCTACCAGTCAAATTGCTCAAAGAATAAACTTAGATACCCATTTACCCCACAAACTAAGGTTTTTAAATCCTACTTAAACAACTAAACTAACTAGCTCAGGCCTTACCTAGTACAGGTCAAATCTGGAACCCCAACAAAAGATTTCAAAACAAAAACGTAGATACAAATTTCTCCACATGATTCCAGGTTGAGACAAAACAGTTTCTTAAATACCCTTACGCAATTATTAAAGGGAGACTTTAAGGGCACCACAACAAAGTTTAAAAATAGGCATGTACCGGGGTGTCCTTAAGAGCTATGGTAGATTTAACGTGATGCTCTTAAAGACCCCCCTTATTAAAATGTGACCACTATAAATAAAACTACAACGCACAAGCCGATTTTCTTGTTTTACGCCGATTTTCTTGTTTTACTTTCTGTCTAGGGGTTCTCTATGAAAGCCTCAAAATGACAAGTCAAATGATTTTCTTGTTTTACTTCCTCTCTAGGGGTTCTCTAAGAATGCCTCAAAAATGACAAGTCAAATGACTCTGGCAAGGCATTATTAATTCATTTCATCTTGACAAAAAGAGAAACCGAAAAAGTGAAGTACAAGTTGTCCACGTTGAATGTTTCTGTGTAATAATAGTCAAAGATATTTTAATCATTTTTCTTTAAATTTTACGACATTATTCCACTTGAAAACTCCCAAAATGACTTATGTGACTTGTATTTTGGGATGCATATGGAGCAGAAGTAATCATGAAGTTTTTTAACATAACTTAAGAGAGAAAAAAAAAAAGTTAAATGTCACAGCACTAAAATGCCTAATACATCATTGACAATCATAAATTAAATAGTTGTGAAGTAGTTAAACCTGTTTAAATGTCATAAATGCACCATTGATCGACTATAATTTATAATAATAACGCCAATAGTCATAAGGCATGTAAAAAGTTAGTCGGACTGGATTGATATAACGATATAACGATATAACGATACAGACACAATCGCTCGCTCATACAAAACGGTCACTATTGATTATGAGGTGTCGTGATATAAAATCTTCATAATCAATGATGAAGATGAAGGTTGTGTCACACGTTACGTCAGGTACAGTCGGTTGTGCCCGTATGATTAGTGATATCAATCAGGGGTATTGAATGTTCTTTTGGTATCCTATCATGTCCCTTTATCCTATTGGAGACAGTTAAGGGGTAGTTAGCCATTAGTGTTAATTAAAAAAATACATTAGGTAGGGGAGGGGTAAACTTGGAAGTTTCAAGTGGAAAAGAGAAACGAAACACGTGCTACAACTCTCGTAATCGACGGAAACGAATGAAAAGGCCAGTTGGCACATAGTAACTTCCCAACCACAACCAACCAACCAAAAACTGAGTTGACCCGTTATCAAACTCGTCTGAGAGAAAAAAAGAGTTAAATCGTTGTCAAACTCGCCGCAAAAACACACAACTCATCCGGATCCAACCCGATCACTCCTTAATTCACCAAAAAAAAAATTAAAATTCAAAAAAAAAAGGAAAGGAAACCAACCAGCCTTCCATACAACCGACGTTGCTGTTATTTTGCTGTTGAGGAGGCGGCGCACCGTACTGAGGAGCGTATTGCTGCGGGTAACCTTGTTGTGGTGGATATCCCTGAGGAGGGTAACCTTGTTGTGGTGGATATCCCTGAGGAGGATACCCCGGCGGTGGGTAAGCATCCTTCGGATATCCTTCCGGTGGATAACCTAAAAACGAAAAAAAAAAAAAAAAAAACATTAAATTAATACCAAAATCAAAGCGGTGGATCGGAAAAAAGCAAAAAACAGGCGGATGAAAAAGGTAAACAGAGATCTAGACCGACCTTGAGCAGGCGGAACGCCGACCGGAGGCTGCTGATTGTAATAGCTCATGATTTTGATTGTCTTTCAATTGATTTCACCGAGAGAGAAAAAAAAATGAAGAATTTGTATGTGTGGGGAGAACTGAAAAGTAATGGGATTTTGTGTAATATATATATAGAGGGAGGGAGATAGTAAAATTATTATCGAAGGAAGCGACAGTGCCGCGTATATCAGATCTCGTAAATTGTGTCAAATTACAAGATTGACCTCAAATTCAAATCCTTGAAATTTCTCCTTATTTTGCTATTTTGCACCGAGGACCAGAGTTACATTAAACCAACATAAGTCTTTGTGAATAGGTTTTATATTCGACCGGCAACATAAATCTGTTTATATAGATAAATCGATGTATTATAACATAATTCTCACACATAGATGATAAATTATACATTCATCTAACGATTATGCACTCTAGAGTATGGTCTCATAATTCTTTTGGTAGTATAATATTTAAATATTGTTTTGAATTTTATTACTTATGCACATTTGATTTGATTTGTAATGCCTTAACGAGCTAAACTCGAGTTGGAAGACAAAAATACGTTTGATAAGTCAAACTCGAGCAGGAGCTCGAGTGATTTTTCTTTCTGAATGAGCAAAGCTTGAACGTGATTTTTTTTTTGGCAAATCACCATACAATCGTCTGAGACTAATCATTCGAGTTACTGGTGGGCACCAAAAGTGGGGACCTCTATCGACAAGGTTTGCTGCATCTACAAAGGCTCAAACATGAACCTCTTGCTTAAGCAATCAGAGTCCCTTAAAATAAACAAACGTTCATGAATAAACTTGTGACTCAAACAAACCAAACTTGAATATATTTATTATTCATTTATTAAACGAATGATCATGAACAAGTTCGTGACATAAACGAAAACAAACTTGAACAATAGATACTTGGTTCGGCCTGACTCATTAACAGCTCTTTCCATGACTAGGAGTTTAGAAATTTAAAGGCAATAGTACTTGTTTATTCAACATATTTCTAGACTTAACGCAAACCCCTTGAGACAAACAAATGGTGTTATATATAAAACTAGCGAAACAAGAAGATTTTTCAAGAAAGGTACAAGTAGACCGGTCTCATTTTGCGTTCATTGTTTGAATGATCGAAAGGGTTAAGAATATTATATTAGCGAATTCCGCTGTAAACAGAGATGACAACATTCACAAATAAGTATGAATTTTATTAACACTCATCCGACGACAAAAAACGAATCATTATCCTATATGAAATGATTCCATCAATAATAACTGATAGACTCTATAATATAGAGAGTAATGATACGTGTTGTATCATAAAGAGTGACACAATTGTTATATGTACCGTTAATCATGATGAATTTACATCAAAATCGAATTAGACTTATTATAATCAACGGTGCAGGTAATTTGTGCACGTACGATTATTATTACTCTAATATAAAAAGACAGGTATGAGAAAATAAAATGATATGGTGATGGATACCCCCTAACTTTTCCCCAAATGGAGAACGGGCCGCGATTAGAGTAGAGAATTGGTTTTTTACTAGAACTAGTACTAGTATTATTTTTCATAGTTTACTTAGCAAAGGGCATAAATGGTATTACACACAATTCTTGATAATTGAACAATTTTCTAGGGAAATACTAACTAACCAATCCATTATACGGTCTCGGGAAGGTTATATTGGGAATTTTAAACGAAGGTGCGCACTTTGAAAAATAAAGGATAACCCTTTTTTAAATTAAAAATTATAAATAAATAAAAAGGGAAATGATGACATATTTCCTACTGCGTGTTGACTCCGTGTGGAACTTAATCTCGAAGTATATTACTGCCTTCGTCCTCTAAATATAAAAATATAAAAATTTGAAAAGTATGCTTAAAAGAAATAAATGTGAAAAATGGCTTCTCACCCCTAAATGATGAGCTATAAACGATTTGTTAATTCGGGTTAGATTTTTTTAAACCAGGCAATGACGACGAATCATAATTAATCGAATCATTTACGGCTCAAGTAGTGCCGTCAGTCACATATTTGAAGGCATTAAAAAATAGGCTTTGACCTTTCATCTAATCCTGCAAATTATTGTAATCGGGGAATGTGATCCTCCACCTTATGCCTAGCCGTTGAAGCCGGTTTTAATGAGAAGTGATTGTTTTACCCTAAAAAAAATGAGATCCGACTATCAGTCGGAACTATGCGCTGCACCATAAGAGATGATTTAAGGATGACTCCTGGTTACCTCTTGTAGGGACGAGTCCGGGAACAGTCTTAGCAAGAGTGACGTGAACAACGACGTAATTTGCTTATGAGGGGAATGAAAGTAATGTTCACATAGTTAAAGTAGTAGAATTCTCACCCTCATATAAGTGTGAGACATAAATATCTTATTCACTCGGGTGAAGATGTCTAAATCGTCACGGGTGTCCTTGCGGTGTATGGATGGTGGATATCTGGCTGTATTTAAGGTGTGGTGTTATCCGGCGGGTGGTGGTATGGAGAGAGTTAGAATGGAGAGAGCTTTGGCTTGCAAGTATAGTGTGTATTTTTTTTTATATCTCATCCTCTTTAGTTTACAATGACCACCCCTTTTATAGAGGTGGATAACTTAGGGAATAAGTAATCTATTAGATATTTTACTAATAGCTAGGTCTTACTTAGATACTAAGCAAGACGAAATATCTAAGCTACAAGTGGGGAAAAGATCTGGATCAATCGGCGGCCATCTCTCTGAGGTCGCAAGGAGCAAGCCCTCTCTCGGCCTCGCCCCCTTGGCGACCCTTCTTGACCCGCCCGGATGAGATTCACGGGATCCGTTGCACTTGCCCGGGACCGCAAATGCCTTGGTCGCGGCGAGGTGAGACACAAAGGCCGCCCCTTTTGCGATCTCTCCCCGTCATGCCGGAGGGTGGCCGCGGTGGGTTGTCCCTTACCGTTGAGGTGGTGGAATTATTTATACCCATCAATGGCCCCCTACTCCGTGCTTTAATGACATTCCCTGGGGATATAAAGGATGGAGTAATCATCAACACTTTTATGACCTCATCGTCGGATGCGACTTGTTCTCTGGGGGCCGTTCTTTCAAAGCAAGCGACCTCAAGGTAACTTTGGGCTCGTTTTTGCGACCTTGTCGTCCGATGCGACTTGTTCGCTAAGAGCCGTGCTTTCAAAGCATGCGACCTCAAAGCAACTCTGGGTCTATTTTTTGCGACCTTGTCGTCTGATGCGACTTGTTCGCTAAGAGCCGTGCTTTCAAAGCATGCGACCTCAAAGCAACTCTGGGTCTATTTTTTGCGACCTTGTCGTCTGATGCGACTTGTTCGCTAAGAGCCGTGCTTTCAAAGCATGCGACCTCAAAGCAACTCTGGGTCTATTTTTTGCGACCTTGTCGTCTGATGCGACTTGTTCGCTAAGAGCCGTGCTTTCAAAGCATGCGACCTCAAAGCAACTCGGGTCTATTTTTTGCGACCTTGTCGTCCGATGCGACTTGTTCGCTAAGAGCCGTGCTTTCAAAGCATGCGACCTCAAAGCGACTCTGGGTCTATTTTTTGCGACCTTGTCGTCTGATGCGACTTGTTCGCTAAGAGCCGTGCTTTCAAAGCATGCGACCTCAAAGCAACTCTGGGTCTATTTTTTGCGACCTTGTCGCCGTCAATCGTGGCCGACGTCGCCTTCTAGGTTTTCCTCTCGCGGAACGATGCGGCCGTTTCAAAGAATCGCCTAGGTAGTTGTACGTGGATACCGATGGGACGACTTTTCGTATTTCAAAACTGACAACTGCCGCCCTAATCTGAACCGTTGGATGAAGCGTTCCCAACCGTACGATCGTGGCCCCCTTGCCTATATAAAGCTTTCGCTTCTCACCCTTCACACTTTTAGCGCTTCTTACTTCTCCGTTGTTTGTTGTTTTTAGAATTCTCTAAGTTTTTTGGCAGAGCTTTGAAGGTTCAACGGCGTTCCTGCGGTGGTTCTAGGATTTCACGGCGGTTCTTTTGAAGATTCCGGCCACCTCTTTGAGTATTTCCCGCTTTTACGCGGTTTTCCAATCTTTCTCGCAAATCGGTAAGAAATCCTTTCGTTAACTCGTTTACTCATCCATCCCCGCCTTGTTTTTCCATACATATCAATTTTGTCATTCTTTTTGCTACGGAGATGCAACATTGCCTTGTTTCGATTAAAAACGGGGATTTTTCCCCGGGGAGAGATTATAGCTTTCCCCGGGAAAATTGGGGTTTCACCCGCTCCCCGCTATCCTCTCGTAATTTTATTTGCGATCTCTTGCAAAAACGGAGGAGGCGGTATTGAAGTGGGTGCGATCACCTTCCCGGGCTAATTTATTATTATACCAGTCCGAAAGCTCCACCTTTTTCCTCCCTTGTTTTTGCAGGATGTCGGGGAATGATTATTCGCGACGACTCTACGGAAAGGGAGATTTACGATTATGCCGAGGATGACCCCATACTATCCGCCGCCTCGCCTGGCGATCCGTTGGACGAGGTTGAAGTGGAAAGTAGTCGCGCGTATATTGGCGAGATTACCGCCGACGAGGCCGCTCATATGGATGTCGACCCTTTTGAGTTGGAGGCCTTCGTCTCGCCCGAAATCCGCCGCGTAGTAAGCCTTAAGGAGAAGGCGCGGGCTCAAAAGTCTCCAACAGCTCGTGGGGGTCGAAGAAATCGCTTTCCCGACCGAAGGACAACCGCGGTCCCGAGTACTAGCGGCGCTCCCGACCATGACGAAGCTTATGTTCGTGACGCCGCGGTTCATGAGTTAATGGGGTCCGGTGAGGACGAAAATGCGGAGTTGCCCCGGAAGGATATCCGGATGCCTCGCGAAAAGCGAAGAAAAGGAAAATTGCGAGCCAAACCATGACAGCTTGGTGAGGCCGCCGCGGCCGATACCCGGCCGAAGAGCTCTCGTCCTAACAATCCCGAAGCTATGCGAGAGTTTGCGATCGTGGCGGCGTATGAGAAGGACGTTGATAAGAAATGGTCCCGACCGTGCAAGAGTAGCGATCTCAACAGACCATTAATAGCATATTCGGAATCGACACCAATGTGTATCGGTTTTCTTTTTTCGATTATGGGAAGGAGTCCGATAAATTTAAACCCGGGGACCATAAGGATTATGTAGGTGCGCGTCGCTCCGAGGACACCCTTATCCTCCACTTCCATCATTTGTGTGCGGGTCCGAGACCGCCTTTCGATCCTTTCTTTGTGAAGATCCGCAAGGAGATGCGGCGCTTCCCTCGATTTTGCCGCCGGGACTATTATCCAGCTGATGGCCTTCATCGTTATGTGCCGGATTCTCGAAGATCGAGCCGACGTTAACTTTACTCGGGGCAATTTTATTCCTTCGTGGGACGTCTATTCCCGGACAAATCTCTCTCGAGGTCGCGTACTCCCCGCCTACTATTCCCGCTTCCCAATAAGTTTCACAAATGGGGGCGCGGGTACCGAAAGTCGAGTCGAAGGTAGGCCGGCCTTTTCCTGGGCGAGAAGTCCGTGGAGTCAAATCCACGCTTTTAATCTTTGACCCCCCGTGAGTGAGCGGCGCTACGTAAAGGGGCCGATGACATTAATTCGGCCGGACGGGGCGGCGCCATCTTGGAGAAATGTTTCCCGGGTTGAACTTCTTGATCCGGCCGAGCCTTTTGTATGTATGGCGGGCCTGGTGGGCGAGAGGGAATGCCGCGCCCATGGTACGGATGGGTCCCGAGAGCCGCGATCCGGACCGGATTGGGGGTTGTCATATCAACAAATGTTTTCCTCCGAGTGCCTCGGAATGTGGGGGCGACCCTATACTTAGGCCGCTTTGTAACTTTCTTTGTCCACTTGTATTTATTTGTAAATGCTCATTTTGTTTTCCGGGTTCTAAACCGCTCTCTTTTTGTAGGTATGGATCCAAATGCTCGCAGGCTTACCGAAACAAGCTTAATGCGGAGGCGTACAAGGCGGCCGTGCTCGACGGAGGCTTTGAAGAAAGCTCTAGGGATGGTGCCCCGAACTGTAGACGCCTCGATTGTCGAAGAGACACATAACCCGGAAGCTGCGACCTCTTCTGCCCTTGTTGCGGGCCCAGGTCAGGCTGGTGCCTCAAAAAAGACTCATCCCCCTACTAAAGAGTCGCACGGCGTGAAGCGACCTCAACCAGAGAAGGCGAAGGATGATCGCCCACCCAAACGGTCCGCTCCCAGCCCGGCGCATCTTGAAGAGGTTGAAACTCCGGTGGAGAAGAGCGCACCCGCCGAGACGCCGCCACAAAAAACTTTGCCTCGAGGTTACTCGGGAAAGAGGCCCTATGGTTGGATCCGAGCTTTACCCAGATCTTGACCTATCCAAAGCTCGCCGGGTTGGTGAAGCAATTGCTGATGTGATTCCTCTTGGGCCGATCCCTCTCGGTTATCCTGATCATGTTCAAGCGGAGATTGGCCGGGGCATATTAGCCCGCTTTGCGGCTCAAGACGACTCTCCGCCTCAAGATGAGATTGCCGAAATCGAGATTTGAGCGGCCGCCGGGGATTGCGCCTTCTTCGGTAAGACCCGCTTTTTTTTTTTTTTTTTTTTTTTTTTTGTGCTAATTATCCCGTTTTCCACAGCTCGGTGCTCGTTTAAACAGGGTACTTGAGGCCGCTGAGAGGCGCGATGCAGAGGTGAGGAAAGTGACGGCGCAGCTGGGAGCGACTGATAAGGCGAGGGTTACCGCCGAAAAGAAAGCTAAGCATGCGGCTGGCGAGGTGGAGAAGATGAAAGCAATCATGGAGGAGCACTCTAAATTAGATGCTGAGATCAATGAGAAAGTTGCATCTTTGACAAAGGATTATGCGGGGGCGCAGGAGGAGATCGCCGCGTTGAGGGTTAAGCTTGCTGAGGCGGAGACGGCTGCCAAAGAGGCTGCTGAGAAAGCTATTGAGGAAGCTGCGAAGAAAACGGCTGAGGCTGTCGAGGAGGCCAAGTCTGGGGCCGTCGCTGCCTACAAGAATTCGGATGACTTCTTCGACCTTATGGAGAATAGCTTTGACCAGGGTTTTAGTCACCTAGCTCGCTGTATCTGGGCCGATCGAGGCAGGGGCACATCACTCTGGAAGATATGCTGCGGTGGGTGAACACGCATCAAGGTCATCCCGATTTAGTGGTCTTTCACCCGGAAATCCCTTATGCAAGCGAGCTCGTTACCTCGATTCGTACCGAACAGCCTTAAACGCGGCGAGCCCGTTTGGGATCCCGCTCCCGTTAATCCCGTAAACTTTGAGATGTTGAAGAAGCCTCCGCCCTCCGAGCAAGGCGACTAGTTTACCGGCACCCCGCCTACTCCGCATGCTCTCTAGATTTCTTGGACTTTTCTCGCGAGCTCTTTGAAAATTTGATTTGTAACTTTGACTATTTACTTTTGTGATTTGACCGAATCTTGATTTGTAATATCTTGACAATTTATTTTCTCGCATTTTTTCAATTTATAAATCTTGGCTTTTCCCCGTCGCCGATTCGATCCGGCGGCCTTTCGCGAGGCCGTGACAGTTATTTTATTCTCTCGTGCCGTCCTCTTGATTTGTGCGAGGTTGCTTAATAATTTGGCGCGTCAAGCGATCATGAAACGTCGTCGTCTCGTTCTAACCATAGTCGCTACGCGACGCTAATTTTTCAAAGTTTCGCCGGCCTTATTGAGAGCGGTGCTTTTGCCGTAAGATAGAGCTCGTTAGAGCCCTTTGACCGTGTTATTAACGCAGTTATGACCCCTAATGACTAGGTGTCGCTTGTAACTGTAGCCATAATTTTCGGTCTCTTTATGGTCTGGCGCTCCTGTTGCCTTGGTTTTCGGGTCAGTTTGCATATCTGGCCCTAGGATCCAGTTAATCCCAACCGTTGATTATACCCCTTCTCTGGTATAAAAAGGGGGTTACTTTGGAACTCACTCTACCTCTTGCCTTTGTACTGAATTTGCTTTCTTTCTCCCTCAATCGTTCTCCCTCAATCGTTCATTATCCTCTTTACCGTTTATCCCCCGACTCTATGTCTCATCCAGGGAAAGCGACCTGTGCTCGGATATGGAAAGCTCGTCCTATCCGGGATGTTTCTCCCTTTTTCACCACCGCCTCCCCGTAGCCAAGGATTATTTCGGGATTATTTTAAGTGGCGTGATATTATGAGGGAGAGGGGCTTAAATGAGCAACGAATAGAAGACGGCTCCATGCTGCGCGTTCGGCTTTCTGGCTGGTGGGAATTTATCGCTGAGCCTCTGGGAGCGCTTAATGTTACCATGATACGGGAATTTTATTCCGTGTTGTCTGAGGTAGCCTCTGGCGGGACTGTGAGCAGCATTTCTCTCCGGGGTGTCCCCGTTGTCTTTACTCCGGAGAGAATTAACCAAGTTTTTAACATACCCGCCATAAATCCCTCCTCCCATTATGAGATCGCCCGGGACCTTGCGGATGAGGAAAATAGGCGATTCGTCTGGTATTGCAATGTGCGAGCCGTTCCCCGAGAACCGGCGGGTTTGGTCTTTAGGAGTGATCGCGTCCGACCTCTCTCGCAGCCGACCGTGAGTGGAAGAAGTTTATAAATTCCCGCGCTCTTATCTCTCGCCGATGCCGATGTTGTTAGTGAGAGCGAAGCGCTCCTTCGCACGCCATTCGCGACCATCGAGTGGATATAGACGGGAGTGTTGATCCATCGCGAGGCACTAAGATATGCGTGCTCGGTGGTTCAAGGTCGCCGTGGTACCGGTCGCCGCATGCCTTTCGCATCGCCGATAACCAAATTATGCAAAGGCGCCGTGGTCCCCTTCCATACTCTCGACCGATATGTTTGAAAAAACTTATCCGGTGGAGCCCTTTGCAAGCGTGGTGTCGTTTTTGGACCTCCATACATGTGATCGGAGGAAGATAACCATCCTGCGCTTGATGGAAGTTTGTCCAGGCTTGATCGATATGTTTGAAAAAACTTTTCATCGTTTTTTCGTTTTTTTTTTTTTTTTTTTTTTTTTTTGATGATGACGAAAAGACAAGAATGTAAATACAGCTTTGAAAGAACAAATTTATTTGAATTGGCTTGTTACATATAGTATTTTTTCGCATTGTCCGCATGCCATGGTCTATTATACTCGCGGCCCTCCTTGTCACTTAGCATGTACGTCCCCTTTTTGATAACTCGCGAAATCCGTAGGGCCCTCCCGCTTTTCCGATAGCTTTCCTTTTTTTGCTTCGTGGCCCGCGGCTTGTCTTTTTTGTAGAACGTAATCCCCGACGGCGAAGTGATGATTGCGAATACGTTTGTCGTGATGACGCTTTGCCGCCCGTTTATAATTGACTAGACGACCGTATGCCCGGATGCGCCGTTCCTCTACTAGATCAAGCTCGAGTTTACGCGCCGCCGTGTTATTGACCTCGTTGTAAAAAACGACCCTAGGGCTTGGTAAGGCCATTTCCACAGCGCCATAGCCTCGCATCCATATGTTAAAGCAAAAGGAGTTTCCCTCATTGTGATTTTTCGCGACGTCCCGAGTGCCCATGAGCCGCCGGAAGCGTGATCCGGCCGGGGCCCGCTTTCTCACCCAGGCTCTTTTTCAACACACTTAGGACTGTTTGTTGGCATTTTCGGCTTGCCCATTTCCTTGCGGGTAGCACACGGATGATTGCCAATGTTTAACATTGTTCTCCTCACGTAATCCGTCGAATTCGTCTCGAATTGACCGAGGTCCGTGATCGGAAACCATCACTCTTGGAACACCAAATCTTGTCCATATTTGATCGAGCAAAAAGTATGTTATGTCCCCGGTATTGGTTTTTACCAAGGCCTTAGCCTCGACCCATTTAGTAAAATAATCCACCGCGACGACCACGTATTCGCAACCCGAGCGACCTTTCTTCAAGGGTCCGATGAGGTCGATCGCCCACATGTCGAAAGGCCGTGCCTACCACTATGCTTTGTTCGACTGAGGGTAGCCTGGGGATACTTGCAAACCTCTGGCAAGTATCACATGCTCTGGTATAAGATTTGGCGTCTTCTGCTAATTTCGGCCAATAATATCCGGCTAGGAGTACCTTCTCGTGCTAGTGTTCGATTGGAGAGATGGCCGCCGCACATTCCCTCATGTAGCTCGTTAGGATTCCCGTTACCTCCTCGGTCGTACGCATCGCAGAAGGGGTTTCGAGAATGAATGACGGTAAAGCACGTCGTCCATAATCGTATATCTTGCGGCCCTTCTTACTAAGGCCTTAGCTTCGCAAGGGTCGCTGGGAAGCTCTCCTAACTCAATATAAGACTTCATGATGTCGACCCAACAAGTGTTACTGGGTTGGAAATCCATGATCTCGTCCTGGGAGATGGCGGGTTCCGATAGGTGTTCGACCATGATGCTAGGATCGCACGATGCGTCTTCGCTGGTTAATTTGGATAAGTAGTCTGCCCTATGATTGTCCTCTCGAGGGATGTTCTTGAATTGACAATATGCGAAGCTGCTTTCGAGTCTTTTGACGAGGTTAATATACCTTTGTAAAATTTCGCAATGAATGCCATATGACCCATTGATTTGATTCACCACCAACTGTGAGTCGCAAAATACTTGTATATTTTCGACTTTCATGGCTTTGGCGAGTTTCAACCCAAAGAATGACGGCCTCGTATTCTCGCCCGGTTGTTAGAGGCGGTGAAATCAAATCTCGTAGCCTCGCTCAATTTCTTCGATGTGCCCGGTTCTAACAGATTATTCCCGCGCCACACCCTTTGTGATTAGCGGAGCCATCAACATGTAGCCGCCAACAAGACTTGGCCCGATAGGCTCGTCCTCTGTGGTGACCCTATCTTGGTCGCGTTCGGAGCAGAGCTGCTCTTTCACCTCGTCGTTGAAGCTTGTTTCTGCTATGAAATCTGGGAGAGCTTGGGCCTTTACAGCCTTCCGGGGCTCATATCGGATATCGAACTCAGTGAGCTCGATGGCCCATCGGAGCAATCTACCGGACAGGTCTGGTTTGTGAAGAACCTGTCTTAGCGATGCATTTGATAACACTACGATGGTGTGCGATGAAAAGTAAGCCCTTAATTTGCGGGCAGCTATAACAACACAATAAGCCAACTTTTCTATATTAAAGTAACGACTTTCAACGGGGCTTAGAGCTTTGGAAACATAAAAAACGGCTTCTCGCGAGCCTTCCTCCTCTTTACAAGTGCCGCGGCTACGGCCCTATCCGAGGCCGCCAAATATAAAAACAGAGTATCCCCGAGCCTCGGGCCGGTTAGCAACGGCGGTCTTGACAAGTATTCTTTGAGGTCTTTAAATGCCCGGGAGCATTCCGCCGTCCAAGAGAAGGTACCGCCCCTTTCGAATTTTGAAGAAAGGCGACTTCTTTCTCGCATTTCGAGACAAACCTACCCAAAGCCGTGATCCCGCCGTTGAGCCGCCGTACTTCTTTAATACCGGTAGGCTCGCTCATGTTGACCAGGGCCTCGATTTTTTCGGGATTTGCCTCGATCCCCCTTTGACTTACCATAAAGCCCGTAAATTTCCCCGCCCGGACCCCAAAAGTGCATTTCGTAGGTTTAGTTTCATTGAGTGATTCTTCACGTTTGCAAAGGTTTCGCGAAGGTCCTCCAGGTGATCTTGGCGACTTGATTTCACGACCATGTCATCAACGTAGGCCTCCATGTTCTTGCCTATCCGCGTGCCGAAAACTCGTTTACCATTCTCTCGATAGGTTGAGCTCGCGTTCTTTAGGCCAAACGGCATCATCTCATAGTAATATAGCCCGCCGGCGGCCCCGAAGGCCGTCGCCGCTCCTTATCTTCATCGGCCATTTTGACCTCGGTGGTAGCCGGAATAGGCGTCCGTAAAGCTTAAGGTTTCAAAACCCGCGATCCCATCCACCATTTTATCGATTCGAGGAGCGCGTAGGGGTCCTCGGGGCAAGCTTTGTTTAGATCGGTGAAGTCGACGCACATCCGCCACTTGCCGTTGTGTTTTTTCACCATTACTACATTTGCCACCAGTGTGGGATATTGAAGCTCTTTGATTATGCCTCGCCGCTAAAAGTTTCTCGACCTCAATTTTTATTGCGACCTCCTTTTCTCGTAGAGAATTGACGCGCCCTTTGTTGTATTGGCCGAAGTTGGGATCGACACTCGTGTTATGCAAGGCGACCTCCGATTCCACACCTCTCATATCGCTACCTCCCGTGCGAATGCGTCCAAGTTTGCTTTCGAAGCTCGATCGCTTCCTCCCTTTCTTCCTCGGTAGTCCTCGATCCTATTTTTACCTTTTGATCGGGATATTTGTCGTTTATTATAACCTCGATCAACTCGTCTTCGGCGTGAAGTCGGGCTCGTCCCGAACTTGCAATGTTTCTACCTCTACGGCCTTCTCCGAGATTTCTTTCATCATAGCAATCCGATCCGTAGCCGTGTTAAGACCATCCACGCCGGGGTCGCTTAGAATCGACCCCGTTTTTGGTCATATAGTCGAGGAAAGCTCCGGGTCGGCCGATGGCGACCCCAACTTCTTCCCCTACGTGAAATTTGACCCGTTGGTGGGGAACGGATGCCACCATTTGGAACTTCTTCATAGCCGGGATTCCCAAAATCATGTTGTAGTAAGAGGGCGGTGTCGATTACCAAGAAAGTTACTATCTCCGTTCTACGGGGCTCATAGTCGCCCAAAATGATATCGAGGTCGATCGTGCCTTTGACCCGTACCGTGTCGTTGGTAAAACCTTCGAGGACCCCAAGGTAGGGTTTTAACTTGGCCTCCCCGAATCCGATCCGTTTTAAACAATCGAAATAGATGACGTCGCGGCCGGCCCCCGTGTCGACCATTACTCGGTTGACGCCGTGCTTGTCATTCACCCCCACCTTTAGAATGAGGGGTATCTCCATAGGGCCATTGACCGTTGTCGCTCGCTTTTTGTGAATATGATTCCCTTCTCATTCTCTCCCAACACAATCGCTTTTCGAAGCCGCGGGTATTGATTTGATTTATCCGAGATTTCGCTTGATGGTTGCCGGGAATATTCCCGTGGATGACCCGAACCTCTCTCCGATAGACGCGAGGTTGGCGTCCCCGACCGGGAGTGTTGTTCCCCTCGCGTTTATATTTATTGGCCGGTCCCTCACGGATCGGCCTTTCTATCTCGCGCCTCGTGGTGAAGCATTCATCGGTGATGTGGCCATGGTCCTTGTGATAGTCGCAAGATTTGGATTTATCGCGGCTATCGTGATCGCCCCTCATAGGCTTTGGTTTGTCGAAATGTTCACGAATTTCAAACAAGATTTGGGATGCTTTGGTGTTGAGCGGGGTAAAATTATCCTCGCTAAATTTGTACGGCTTCTTTACCTCACGATCGCGATTAGTATCTCGTCCCTTTTCTTTTTTACGGTCATCTACGCGATCCTCCTTCGGCGAACGTGGCTCGTCTTAGGCTTTGCTTTCCCCGCGTATGGCGCCTCGCCGACCCCCATCATTCTCGGCCCTTTCTAACATCTCCCCGAGACCCGCTTTGGGGGCCGCATTGAATTCGCTTTTCATCGGGCCTTTGGCGATTCCGGTGAGGAAACATGTTATGACCGCATCGTCTGGAATGTTCCTTGTTTGATCATATATTCTGACGAACCGTTCGTAATACTCTTTTCCGGATTCATGCCCTCCCATACGAACCTCATATAGGTCCTCAATGGTTTTCTTTGGCCTGCTTGCCGATTCAAACTCTCTGACAAACTTTTCCGACAAATCCTCCCAACTTTCAACTGAGCCGCGAGGAAGCCCGCGTATCCAGGACGCAGCCCTATCCTGCATGCTGCCAACCAATGCGATGCACCAGGCGGATTTATTTTGTGTAGCAAGGGTGATGCGACCCCGGGAACGCGGTGAGCCGCCGTTTGGGCATGAATTTCCATTGTAATAGTTGTAACTGGGATAACTAACCTTTTCTCTGCTGGGAGGCAATGTTTCGGTAATCCCTTTAGCGAGTACGTCGATCCCCGAAATTGGGGCGACTTTCTCGACGGGCCTCGACTTTTTTAATTCTCGCAAGCTCTTTTCTCATTACCTCCATCCGTTCCGCCAAAATAGGTCGATTCCGGGTCGCGACCGTGTTTGCGTATCGCCCGCTCCGTTCTACGCTCCGATTCCCTATGATCTCGTGATCCCTCTTGGCGGGCCCTCTTTTCCCCGATAATTATGCGGGCATCTTGTGCGTGTCTATCCCGCCGGACGGGCATCTCCTCTCTAGGAAGGCCGAGACGACTCGGGGCTAAGGCCTTGTCCTTCTCACCCAACCTATTAAACGCGGACCCTTTGTCGATCCTCTTTCCTTTTTGATGGTCGCGATCTTGGGGGCCGAGGTTCGTGGAATTTCTTTCCTCGGTCCATTGCGACCGAAGAGTGCACGCTCTCCTCTACGTCGATCCGTCGAATTTGGCTCGCGGCCCCGTCCGCGACCGCAAGAGGGATTTCGTTTCGGGAGGATTCTGGGGTCGAATCGTCATAGGGGCCTGGCCCTTAGCCACCAGCGGGAATTGGTGAGATACATAGTTTCAGCGTACCTGGCGTATTCCCTCATCTCGGCGACCTCTGGGTCCTCCTGAAAGCCCGGTTGTATTTCTGGGATCGATCTTTGGCTTTGCTGTGACCTCTCTCTGCGAGTTCCATCCAGGGCAACAACAGCCTCTTTCGACTTGGTTTTTTGATTAATGACATTTCGAGCGTCGCTAGGTGCTAAGACCCCTCTCTGGGATCCTTCTCCTTCTGCAGGGAGATTGTCTAGCGTTTCTCCTGCGCCTTCCCCACGAGCTTGATGTAGCATAGTACCTTTTGCAGGGGTTTGGGGTGTTAGATGTCCTTTACTTCCGGCCATCTCTGCGGGGTGGCTTTTTGAGCGATTTCTTTGGTAAAGGGAAGAAATAAAGGCAAACTTTGAGGACTTTCTTTGTAAGATTATCTCCTCCTTGATAAGAGCTCTCAGTGATTTTTTACACAATCGGGTTCCCGGTAACGGAGCCAACCGAAGATGTCTAAATCGTCACGGGTGTCCTTGCGGTGTATGGATGGTGGATATCCGTCGTATTTAAGGTGTGGTGTTACTCCGGCGGGTGGTGGTATGGAGAGAGTTAGAATGGAGAGAGCTTTGGCTTGCAAGTATAGTGTGTATTTTTTTTTATATCTCATCCTCTTTAGTTTACAATGACCACCCCTTTTATAGAGGTGGATAACTTAGGGAATAAGTAATCTATTAGATATTTTACTAATAGCTAGGTCTTACTTAGATACTAAGCAAGACGAAATATCTAAGCTACAAGTGGGGAAAAGATCCGGATCAATCGGCGGCCATCTCTCCGAGGTCGCAAGGAGCAAGCCCTCTCTCGGCCTCGCCCCCTTGGCGACCCTTCTTGACCCGCCCGGATGAGATTCACAGGGATCCGTTGCACTTGCCTGGGACCGCAAATGCCTTGGTCGCGGCGAGGTGAGACACAGTGGCCGCCCCTTTTGCGATCTCTCCTGTCATGCCGGAGGGTGGCCGCAGTGGGTTGTCCCTTACTGTTGAGGTGGTGGAATTATTTATACCCATCATCGGGTTAGCCCTTTTAGACTAAGCGAGTACGATGGTCTAAACAATTAACTGTGTTCTTTATAGCTTAATTAACACTACCAAACACAAGTTTTGGGGTTACATCACCGAGTGAGAAAAAAGATAAATTTGAGAGGCAAAAGTAACCAAAAATATTGTGTATTAAGATCTTTTGTGGAGTGAAAAGATATACACAAAAGAAAAAGCACAATCACACAAGACCAACTTGTCTTCCGAAAGTCTAAATGGCTCTATTTTTTCGACATTATAAAGCTATAACCCTAAAAAAAAAACTACACTTTCGATGGTTTTTCACCAATCCCTAATAACGATATCCCTCTACTAGTACTAGTAATAAGAAGACATGGTGTTAACCATGTCTTGACACATGTTTTTTTTTCTATTGATTCTTGTTTTTTTTTATTGCTGTTCATCGGCCCAGTCCAGTTCTTTTTTTTTTATTGTTCATCGGCCCACTCCAAAATATTTATTTTGATTGGTTTTTTTTTTTTTTTTACTGTCCATCGGCCTATTCCGGTTTTTTTAAACTGTTCATCGGCCCACTCCATAAATTTTTTTTTTTTTTTGAGAAGAAGGGTTTGAGTTAAATTGTTTCATTTTGGAGGACTCAATTATATCACCTTTTAATGTGCGAATATATGTAGCAAAGGTATGACTATTTTCAAAATATAAGGCGACGACTTGTTGCCGACACGATTTTTGTATCATGCCAACAAAATTGTGTTTGACGTTTACATGAAATATTATAAATTTCTTAAAATAAATTCATTTCATACAAAAACATATCGTTTGTACACGGCGATATGACTACTTTCAAGATATAAGGTCACGGCATGTTGCCTACACGATCTTTATATCATGCCAACAAAATTTGGGTTTGACGATTACATTAAATATTAAATTTCTTAAAATTAATTTTTTTTTCGGAAAAAAACATATTGTTTATATAAAATATTAAGTATCCTGAAAAAAAAATTTATTTCGGCCACAAATATTGTTAGACTGGCTATAGTGTATTGTTGATTTAGGAAATTCGAATTGTGTATTTTACCATGGCCGTTAAAATTAGCCTAGATTTGAGAATACAAAAAAGGGTTCAGTAGTGTCGAAAGGTGTCGATTTTGTGTCGTGGAGTGTTGACAGTGTGTTAGATTTTAATTAAACTTTTAATCAATATTCATTTCATCAACCGACACCTGTTGGATATGGCGTCGGGGTGTATCGGAGCGTGTCGTGTCGTGTTTTTGGTAGAACACGTGTTGTTGCAAATAATGTCGAAGATAGCTTCATTTTTTCGGTTAAAATAGATTTAAGTAGAAATTGAAAAAAAAATTGTTCAGTAGTGTCGAAAAGTATCCATACGATGTCAGGAGGTGTTGAAGATGTGTCGGATATTCATTTCATCAACCGTTACGTGCCGGACATGCCATCGTAATGTATCAGAGCGTATCATGTCGTGTTGGTTGTCGGACACGTATCATATACCTTTTTATAGTTTACTCGGGTTTATTATTTCAGTCCTCTATGATTATTACATTTGCTGATTCACTTTTGATTTTCGCATTTCGGTGATTATAAAATTAAACCGGAGCACCAATAGTGCAGAGCACGATGCTTTTCTTCCTAGTATACGTAATAATATCATAGGGGCCAATGGAAAATCATCGAGAACAACGGAAATTATGGTCATCTAGGGCTTCAAATTACAATACTAGTGAAACGGGACTCCGTGCAACGCACGGAGTGCCCATGCTATAAGTTTTAACTTATTTGACGATATTAAATACGAAGAAATGTAGCATGTAACGAACCACACCCTATCCCAACATTTTTTAACACTCACCTATCCAATCCTACCTCACCATGCCCTACACCACATTATCTTACCACATATTATCTTACCACACTACCCTATATTACGTACTTTATTCAACCTACCAAACTTTACTTAACTTACGCCACATCATCCAACCATATCATCCAACCCTACCATACATCACCGCATTACAACTCATACCTCGCCTCACCTACATTAGCACACCCTACCGCACCCTACCTCTCTACCTACCTACAAACCTTAACCTACCTCCCAACCTACATATTAATTCACTATCCTAGCTAAGCCTATTACACCCTATTTTATCTCATCCCACCCTACCTTAACCTACCCACCACCCCATCCTACTCTAACCTACAACTCCCTACCCTACCGTGCCCACCACCCATCTTACTATACCCTACCCTTCCCACCACCCATCTTACTATACCCTACCCTTCCCACCACCCTAACCCAACCCACCCCTCACACCTTTTAGGGTGGCATCAAAACATGTTCATAGAAGAATAATTTAAGTGCGTATGAAATGAATATCTGACACATCTTCGACATCTCCCGACATCGTATGGATACTTTTCGACACTACCGAATAATTTTTTTTCAATTTCTACTTAAATCAATTTTAACCGAATAAATGAAGCTATCTTCGACATTATCTGCAACAACACGTGTTCTACCCAAAAACACGACACGACACGCTTCGATACACCCCGACGCCATATCCAACGGTTGTCGGTTGATCAAATGAATATTAATTAAAATTTTAATTAAAATCTAACACACTATCAACACTCCACGACACAAAATCGGCACCTTTCGACACTACTAAACCATTGACCAAAGAAAAAAACCGACACACACAATATATAGAAGTAAAAAAACGAAGACGGAAAAAAATAATCAATACGTAGCACCCAAAAAACGATGCCCCTAAAAAAAACCGGCATAGACACACAATGTAAAATATATATATACGCAAAAAAGGAAAAGAACACACACACAAACAAACTATAGTATATTGAAATATCACGTGGTCGTATCGTATTAGGATAAGATCCCAAAAAAAAAAAAAAAAAAAAGAGATCTCGATGGAAAGCAAAATAATATGTAATTAAATTGGAATCGGATACATCTTAAGCACAACACACATAATAAGATTAAGAATAAATTAAAGCTAATGTGTAGATTAAAAATACAATTGGGTCCTCTAAAATGGAACAATTTAACTCAAACCCTTCACCTCAAAAAAAAAAAAAAAAACTTTTTTCTGGGCTGGGCCGCCCAATGAACAGTAAAAATCTTTTAAAAAAAAGATTGGGCTGGGTTTCTGGGCCGATGAACAGTAAAAAAAACACTTGTCACAATTCAACAACTTTTCCCTTCTTATTAGTATAGGAAGATAAATGCATCCTCCTAAGTGTTTTTTCATTTAAACGGAAAAGTAGTGTATGTACGTATGTATGTATAAAAAAGGGTATGGAAAAGGAAGTAGTGTAACAAGTGTAGTAAACCCCATGCGTAAGGGTCTATGTTGCACCGACACTCCAATATGGGTAACGTGCGCCGTATCCGACACGCGCCCGACACGACACGCGCCGACACGGTGTCGGACACGTGTCGGTTGATTTAAAATAATGTTAAATTAAATTTTAAAACCGACACGCCATGGACACGTCCCCGACACGCGCGGGGACACGTCCCGGACACGCTAGGGACACGTCAAGGATACAGAGCGACACGGAGGGACACGTCCCCGACACGGGGGGACACGTCCCCGACACGGCTATTTTTATTTTTTTATATTTTTTTCGTATTTTTGTATTTTTTTGTATTTTTTATATATTTTTTTTGTATATATATATATATATATATATATATATATATATATATATATATATATATATATATATATATATATATATACGTGTCCCCGGCGTGTCGTGTCCTATATTTTTGAAAGTTGCCGTGTCGCCGTGTCCGTGTCGTGTCGTGCGCCGTGTCCGTGTCGGTGTCGGTGCAACATAGGTAAGGGTTGTTCACGGATACGGTTTATCCAAAAACCGAGCCGATGTGATGTCATTCGGTTTGGTTAATGACTGTGTTTGGTTTCGGTTAATAATATAGAGAAATCGAAAATTTCGGTTCGGTTACGGTTCATGCTACAAATTATCCGTAACCGAACTGAATTAAAAACCAAACAATTAACCGAACCAAAAACTGAACCGGATTAAAACCGAACAATTAACTGAACCGAAACCGCATCAAACAAAAACCCGTAACCGAACCGTTTATATCCAACATATATAATTAGCTTTTATTACCAAAAAATTATATATTTTTTATAAAAATTGATTATAACCGAACCGTTTGTAACCGAATGGAAAAACCGAGAAAAATAAACGATCCGTTTATGACCAAATAGAATTGTTAAATTTAGTTTCGGTTTTCGATTAACCGAACCGAACCATGTATTTCGGTTCGGTTCCCTAAAGCAAACGGTTCGGTTGGTTTCGGATATTTACTAACTGAAATTTTCGGTATGCTTTTGGTTACGGCAATTAACCGTACCGAACCGAATCGTGAACACCCCTACGTAACACGTCCCATGAGTGGAGAAAAATGAGCAATTAGTTTAATAAAAAAGTATTTCGACCAATATATAAAATTTGTCTTATAAAATGTTAATTACTAATTAAATAATCTTTTCAAAAGAAAGTTTACATTAATTGAACATATGCAACACTTATGTCTACTGAATCCTTATTCGAAAAAGAAACGTTCGGCATGTGACAATCCTCAATGTCACGCAGGCCTCATGTCATATCAGAGTAAAGGAAGCGTGGAAAAGAATAGACAAGCAAGAGACTCGGGAAACTGACACATAAGATCTTCATTAACCAATTCTACAGATTACGAGTGTTGTCAAACTAAAATCATAAATAAATGCTAACTAACATTAATTACAACTCAACTTGTCTGAAAGGAAAACCGAAACATAAATAACTTCATAGCTCTATCCTTAAGCTGCTCTCCATGCTCATCCTCCAGCTCGTTATTAACATGCATTTCTTCTTATTCTAAATAAAAGACGTGAGCATTGGCCATGTACTTACTCAGTAAGAAGAAGGAAGATCAAAATAGAGATTCATATATGTCGGATGTCGGGAGACATGACATGAATCTACTTCATCTGGCTGACAAACAAGTTGAAAGCATAACTTTTAAGATAAGAAAACATTTAAGAGCATAACTTGATGTAAATGCTAAAACCCAATCGGGTTGGACTGGATCCGACGGGCCAGACTATTTCTATTACGCTTTTAAGTTTATACATATAATAAATGACTCTTCTCTTAATGTCAAATTGTGATAGAAAAAACATAAAATGATTATAGTTGACGAGATCTCGACTCTTTTTAAATGATTTGATACTTAAACTAGTCGTATGTACTATTAAATATGACATTAATAGTACGATTAAACCAACATGTATTAGATGTCCTCTATCTTGTGAAGATAGTGATAGACCTTATCTATCAAAGTGTAGAGAAGCTTGAACTGTACGTGAACATCTATTAGAGAATGTGTACGTTAGGGTGACTCGCTTACTTTATTAAGTGTCCAACTATATGGCGGTTGTGTAATAATCCTCAGACTGGAGTCTTCATAACATCACAGTGTGGATTGTCATATATCGACGCTATTGAGGTTTTCCCTATTCACATGTCTATCATTCGATATAATAATAATTATTATTGTTATTAGAGAGACATCCTTCTTTGTGGAATTGGGAAGCAGCCCCCAGATCTTCTTGGTGCAAATAGTGCGATGCGGCTTTTGAGCAAACTATGTATGCAATGGACTGTACGGGTATTTTGCTGCATTGCATTAATTCTTTCTCTTAATGCATCGATAGATAGGCACAACACATGCAATTTATTTATTTTTTATTTCATTTTGACTGTTTTTTATGGATGCAAAACAGCTGCAGGTATTCCATGACTTGCATCTAGTAACCACTCTTATTTCAGTCACTTACTGCGACCGGGTTTTCTCTTGTGATAAGGTATTTTGTTTTTTTTCACGTCATTTCTATTTGTTGAATCATTAGTGTTTAACCGAGTCTTAATAAATCAATAGAGATTTGTTAGTAGCTAAGTGGTGTTGCATAATGCCTAGGCTGTTGTTTGTGATTTCGATTTATCCTCTATTCTATCATCCAGTAAATTAACACTAATTAGGGCTGATGCCCACTAATTCTTTCACAGTTTCCAAAGATTTTGGTCCTGTTGTTGTTGGTGACATGTGTGTCGTTGGCACCTAAGATTGAGGAAGATAATCCCATCTCCATCAGAAATGTTGGAGAACTTGAACGGCTTATTAAACGCCCTTGATGAAGAAGGACGTCCCAATAAATGGAGGATAGAAAAAAAAAAATAGAGCGAAGTAACTCAATTGCGATGAGAGATTCACTGCGTAACACTATTTGATTTCCTTCCTCTCCAAGTTACCGCATCTCTCCCCGAATAATACTATACGTGCCAGAAATGCTTCTACTAAAATTCTTATCAACACAATCCAAAGTACGGTAATTAATTACTCATATTCAATCAATTTAGATTTTCACTTGTATTGTTTGGGTTAATTATTTTCGGATTTATCTTGCATATGTTAAAATTAGAGAAAGAACCGATATGAATCAAGTAATTAAACATAGATTATATCTCACCTAACACTCAGTTTTGTCTATGATAGAACCACACTTATTGGAGCGGCCATAATGCTTAATGGTAGCCAATGATCCCGGATGTTTCCCGATGCCAACTTCTTCGAGATGGTCCAGTATGTATTAATTTGTCTGTGTTTTCTTTCTTGTTCATTTGTATTTACATTAATATGTGTTTGTTAATTATTTTGGAAATGCAAGAAATCGAGAAGAAATGTTAGACAAATATGAAGAAGCAAATTAATGAGATTAAAAGCTTGGAAAGGTACATGAAAACAAGTGGTTTTAGAGGTGTTGAATTCGAAGTGTACACGGACGTTCACCGGTTAATGTCGAAACTTGAGAAATTGTTATTAATTTGTTTTCATGTACCTTTCCAAGCTTTTAATCACGTTAATTTTGCTCCATATTTGTCTCACATTTCTTTATTGTTTCGTGCAAGTTCAAAACAATTAACAAACACATATTCATGTAAATACAAATAAACAAAAAAAAACACAAACACATACAACAAAATTAAGATTAAAAATGATTAATACATAGTCGACCGCTCGAAAAAGTTGGAAAGATCTCTTGAACGGGATCATTGGCTGCCACCGAAAGCACTGCAAGTGAGGTTCTAATTAATTATATCATAGACAAAACTGAGTATTAGGTGAGATATAATCCATGTTTAATTATGCTAGATTCATATCGGTTTTTTCCTCAATTTTAATATAGATTGGACAAATCAGAAAATAATTAACTCAAACAATAAACAAAAATCAAAATTGGTTGAATCTGGATAATTAATTATGCAAAAAGTAGCATTTGTGGCACGTATATCAAATGGTAACGGGAGGGAGTAAAGAAGGAAATCAAATGGTCGGTGTGATCGCAAGACCCTTCGCTCCATTAATTGATATCCTCGATTAATTGGGAACCCCGGATTGAACAGACATCAAGTGCGTAATAAGCCGTCCAAGTTATCCAACATTTCTGATGGAGACGAGATTATCTTCCTAAATCTTAGCAGCCAACGACACACAGGTCACCGACAGTACCGGGACCAAAACCGGCTCGGGAAACCGTGAAAGAATTAGTGGGACATCGGCCTAATTAGTGTTAATTTACTGGAGGATTGGCTCTGGAAACTGTGAAAGAATTAGTGGGACATCGGCCTAAGAGGACAAAATCAATAACCATAAAGCTGCGAATCAATTCACAGAAATCACAAACAACAGCCTAGGAATTACAAACACGCACACACCAACAAACTGACCACTAACACAACATAGCCACTACCAGGTAACCCTAAAATCATGGAAACAACTTTCTACTAATACTCAACAATTAGAAAAGACATGAAAGAAAAACAAAACCCAGTCGCAGTAAATAACTGAAATAAGAGTGGTTATTGGATGCAAGTCATGGAATACATGTCGCAGTTTTGCGTCCATACAAAGCGGTCAAAATGAAAATAAAAATAAATGGCATGCCTATTTATCGCTGCATTAAGTAAGAGAAAGGAATTAATGCAATGCAGCAGAATACCTGTAGAATCCATTGCATACATAGTTTGTGCAAAAGCAGCATCGTACCATTTGCACGAAGAGAAGCTGAGCGCCGTTTCCCAATTCAACTGACAACGATGTCTCTGTAATCGTCGGTGAGCCTGCTGCGGTGCAGGAAACATTCTTCTTGGCTGCTGGTCAAAAAGGAAATATGAACGTCGTGCGCCAATTGCATTTCAGCCTCAACAATCGATATTTTTATGAAATTGTGCAAACAACATGTTGCCAGGATTTTGAAACTGAAACAGAACAAAAATATATATCAATTACAAGCCAACATCTAATCCTCCTACTGACTAGGTCAGTTTCAAACAAAACATAGTTATAAGTAATCCATTTCTGTATGGATGATAATACACATGAAGATGTGTAGTGAAGCTGTGTAAGATAGGGCACAGAGGTCATTTCAGTGAGTCTTCTCATGAAACACCATTTTTTTCCTTTCCGAATTAAGAGCATCTTGGCAATTAAACCTAAAAAAACATCACGAGATAAGAAAAATCGTAGTCCGCAACCGCTTTATAGCCCCCAACCAACTCTGATTCCAATTTTCCAGATTAACAAGAGTGAATCACACTCAAAAGACCAAATACAACTTATGGTTGCCTAAAATATAATTAATCATAAGAAATTAGAGCATCATAACGATTAAACCTAATAAACCACTCTCTATCTCCAACCAAATCTGATTATTCAAAGAAACTTCAAGTCATCTTGTCACTCTGATTTTCCAGATTAAACATAGCTAAATCACACTCAAAAACACCAAATAAACAGCTTACAAGCACCAGAGATTCAATACAGAAAGCTGTACAAAAACAAGCATTCGATCTACAACATAAACATATGCAAAGCTTTAATTTCATCATTAACAGCGTGAAATAAGCAAACAAAGCTTTAATTTCACCATTAACAGCGTCAAATAAGCAAGCAATCAATCATCAGCTGGCATTAATTCCACACACTAAACTTTTCAGCATTCAACAACAACGATTGATTACAATAGAACGAACAAATTCAAGAGCAAAAAGAAAGACAAATAGAGATGAGATTTTTACGGTCAAAAGAACTCAGAAGAGCAGCGGCCTCCATTGCAGAATATCTCAGAAGGTGAAAAAAGAGTGGGGATGGATTTATATAGGGGCGGAGCTAAAGTAATTTGCCCT
This sequence comes from Gentiana straminea, assembly GCA_036785695.1. Lineage (NCBI taxonomy): Eukaryota > Viridiplantae > Streptophyta > Magnoliopsida > Gentianales > Gentianaceae > Gentiana > Gentiana straminea. Next base: position 2,115,627 of record JAVUPR010000483.1, on the reverse strand, counting down.
GCCTGTCCTTCGATTTTTTTTTAGAAATTACTAGTAAATCTTTATATATTTTGATATTATCTCATTCTAATAAAAAATATCCACGTTTTACTTTGCATACAGATTAAAAAATCAATTAATATATAATACTTTTGTTTTAAAATATTAGTCATCCTATATTTTTATATTTATCCCACAATATAAGTCATTTAACATCACAAATGCAATATTTATTACGATTTTCTCTATCTTACCCTTAATTTATTATCAATTCAATCACTTTTCATTACTTAACAACTATTGTATTAATGATAATCAAGGGCATTTTAGACATTAACTTTTAAATTTATGACATTCAACCACTTTCTTACTCTGTATGAAAACCTCTAGGATGACTTATATTTTAGAACGGATGTAGTAGTATTTTTGGTACTAATGGACATATATACCCATGTCACATAATATATGTTTCTTTTGAAACGTGAAATGAACATACAAATATTAAATGCTAATATAGAGGTATGTTTGAAAAAAAAAATGCTTAAATGATGTGTTGGTTTTGTAAATTGACACTTTTTATTGGATAACTTATTTTCAAAAAGTAGACAAGAACGAAGGTAGTATTAGCTTAGCTTAAGTATATATATTTTGCAATCGCTTAGAATAAACAATTGAAATTACTGGTGCAGTGGTTAGACTATCGTTTTCAGATCTGAAAGATAGGGGATTGAATGTATTCAGGGAGGAGAAAATGTGAAATTTTTGGGTAGTACATACCTACGTAGGTACATGTGAGGTGGCACGATCAGAACCATACAGTTTAAGTGCATAATGAAATCGTGTGGACAGAAGTGTGCGACGTAGTGTGTACCTACGTAGGTACACACTACGCAAAAACTTCCCGGAAAAAATGAAATTAAATAATCGGAAATAATGATTATAAAGTTTGGGACATTTTGGAATTCTAAAGATTTAACGGGACATCATTTATTAGCTTGTCTAGTCATTAAAAACATGACTACTGTACAATTATCCTTCTTTTATTGTACTTAATCTTTTTAATAAATGTAATCATGTGGGCATTTTAGAAATCTTAGAACAATTTTTTAGTTTAAATATTAGTTATGAGACATCCATAAAAGGAATACGTTCTAAACAATTTGGGACGGAAGGAATATTAACATTTGTGTAGATGAAGAAATGATTGATGAGAGAAATTATAATGAAATATTATATTGATAAAATAATGAAAGTAATGATTAAATAGTGTAGTGATTGAATAAAGTGAATTGATTAATATATTTTTTATTTGTTGATAGTGAAATGATGGGTGGAGAAATTATAATGAAATAAAAAAATTAATAAAATAATTAATAATAAGATATAAGAGTGAATAAAATATTGAGTTGGATCCGGCCATGTTTGCTTTGGGGTTGGGTTGGATTCATTAAATTTGTTCTCACCAATCATTTTTTCATCTACATATATTTCAATACAACATTTCAACTTTATAATCATTATTTCACTCTATTTTATTTTATTTTCTCTTTCCTGAATCCATTTAACCTCAACCCAACCCGAAACCAAACATAGCCAAATAGATCTAACCCAACCCGAAACCAAACAGGGTCTGGCTGCATTATATTTTTCTTTTTACCATTTTTCTTCTTCAATTATGAATTATATATATTTTTTAATTTTTCAATTATGCATTATATATTTTTTTAAATTTAAGCCGGCTACTATAATTATTTTTTATCGAGGAGTATGTTTCCTTCAACGATTTTTATGTTGCATTTGATGAAAAGTTGTGCCCCTGAACCGAAATCTTGTCTCCGCCACTAAATTTATAAATGGAATTTTTGAATGGAGAAAATGTGAGTTGCTGCAGGAAGAGGTAAGTTGTTAAGCTGTTAAAAGGGTAGTCTTAAGTGTGGTATCTATAAATATGGTGAAGTGACAATTAAACAAATCTAGACCATACTATTTGAATCAAGATAGATGGATCATATCATTCCACACGAATGCACTGCGCATATTGAGAGGAGCATTGTGGTCATCTCACCTTTTGTGTTTTAAGAAAGTATTGTTAATATTTTGATGATCTTTCCCGTTGTTTGTTTGTTTGTCTTTTTTTGAATTTACATTTCCTTTTTTTTAAGAATCCTATTTTAAATTTTATACTAATAATAAAAAAACTAATTGATTGATCTTTGTTTTTTTTTTTAATCCGGAGTTTAAAATCCTCGGTATCCGAGTTCGGCTCAACTAGTTCGCCTAACTTGGAGTTCTCCGCACGGGTCCGACTAATCCGGAGTTCGGCTCAACCGGTGTACTAGTTCGGTTACATATAACTTGGAGTTCGGCACGGCTCGGCTCGGCTCGCTCGAAAATGGCCGAGCCTTATATTTTCATTATTCGGCTCGACTCTTACTCGGCTCGGTTCGGCTCGAACATGTCGAACCGTAAGGGTTTTAAAAAAAAAATCGCCCGCTCTTTCAACATAGCGCTTTAAATGAATATCGAACCGGTGACCTCCCTATGCATACCACTTCAGTCAAGCTACTTGGTTACATATACACTTATTCTGATCATGGCTTGAACCTAAGACTTTTTGGTCTTGAGACATCTTCGTAAGGGTGAGCATGAAAACCGATAAACCAATCCAAACCGACCAATACCGAAGTAGCCCAAACCAATGGCAAACTAAGTAATTCGACTTGGTTTGAAACAAAACTGAATTATACTGGATCAGTTTCAATTATTTCATTTTAACTCAACCCGTATCCATACCGAAATTAAATATACATACAAAACGATGTCGTTTTGTCACAATTATATAAACAACACCCCACTTCCCTAACTCTAAATTCAAGTCTCACTCTACACTGGTCTATGTGAAATGGTTTAGTCGCTAATGCGCAAAAGTTAACTGTCATTTTGTTGGGCTTGTACTAGAGTGTGGTAGTGCCTCAACATGACCTACTTTCATAAATCTTTCCATGATTTATTGGTTAATGACGATGACAAATTATATCACCTTAAAAATCGGACATTAATTAAATCTAGTGATGAATATCCCAAAACCCTAATGCCTAAGAAATGAGGGGGTGGATTTTAGTATTTGCGGCTGAGTCTAAGAATGTATCTTAGATTGCCTACGTATCCTGTTAAGTTCCAGGAATCAAGCCTTACGTAGTTCCTGGAATGAGGTATTTATAATGACAACACTTGCCCTAACCCTAATAATAAGTCGGCTTATGTTATTGTCATCTTTACCCTTTAATGGGCCTTAACCCTTGCCCAAGCTATCGCCGTTACTGGGCCTGGATAGCTGGTGCGGACTCTGTCCTCGATGTCGATATTACCGACCTGCGGTACTCGACTCTGGGACTCATTGTCCTACACTGCTAGCTGGTGTGGACTCTGTCCTTGCGGACTCGTCGTCCCACACTGCTCGAATGTCGATAGTCGTTGTCCCAAATATGAACGTCGATATGAATACTTTGGGGCTAATCCATGATGTGATGACCAACCGATAGGCGACACGTGGAGGGAGTGAAACCCTGTATCGTCATAAGCCCCACAGACTTGAGAGAGGCGACTCTCGTTGTCCGAGGTCGAGTCTGTCACATGAATCGTCTACGAGTTGGACCGTCATTTGGGCGGGCTTTTTCCCGCCTTCTGCAACCCTAACTGCTCGTAGCCACGTGGCGCGATATCCTGGCACACAAACGCTTTGTATCCCGTAAAACGCGTCACCGCCTTGATTCTCGCGATTCCCAGGGGTTATAACTCCCCACTATCCCCTGTCTTTTCAAATCATTTGCAATCTTTGCCAGCATATAAAGGAGAGAGACACAGAAGTTGAAGCAGAGCTATTTGTCATTTTCTTCTCACAAATCCAAAACGCAAAGTAAGATTCTTCTTTTTTCATTAGTGTTCCTCTTCTTTTTCTTTGAATTCACCCATGTCCGGTAGTAGTAGTGCCACTGAATCTGACAAGGGTAGTGAAATGCCGGTTCGTAGCCAAATTCTGGCACCTGTTTCTCCTGACCATCTTCTCCGGCAAGATTCCGGCGAGCCCACAACTTCCTCCCCTCCTGTCCCCAATCAACCTAAGAAATTAGTAACCATGATGGATGGGAAAGGTGACAAAGGGTGCCTCAGTGCTCTTTCCCTTGAGGACGTCACTAGATTTTGCCGGAAATGTAATATCACCAATCCTCCGTTTGAAGCTCGTCTTCCTTCTGGCCTTCATAATTTGCCGACGAGCCCCTAGAAGGATTATGCGCCATCTACGAGGGTCAGCTCTCGAGTGGTTTGAGATTTCCACTCTGTCCGGCTGTCCTCGCGATCCTAAACCATTACGAGATTAGTAACGCCGTCAGGACTTTGATGGGATTTATCATCGCATGCCGAGTTGCGGGAGTCTGCTTCTCGATACCCATCTTTCGATATTACTATCAGATTGCTGCTACTCCCGATAAGTTATGGTATACCTTTCAGAGGAGGTCGAACCGACATGAGTTCGTAACCAAAGGGCCTTCTTCTCACAGGGAGTGGAAGCCCCGTTTCTTCTTTCTTCGACACGGCCTGGAGAACCCCTACATAGGACAATGGAGGTCGAGGGACGGGAAGAAAGACAAACTAGGGAATGATCCCGTTCCCAACGAGGCCCGACTACTAGGTGGTTTCGACTTCGAAGTCTGCACTCGGGACCTGAGTCTCCTTTATCACCTAGCCCACTTGGAGGAGAACCTTCACGCCCAAGATCTAGAGAACCGTAGGAATTTCCTTATTCGCTATCATATTTATTGTTTTGCCGAGACTGATAACTTGTTATCTGTTGATCAAAACTAACATGTTCTTTTCATTTTGCAGTGGGAAGGTTTTCCAAGGTCACCGATCCTACCCGGCTACCTCCGTCGGCGGTCTTGGCTGCTCCACCTCTCGGGGGTCAGGCTGCTCCCGACTTACCTATAGCTGAAGTCAGGGGGCCTTCTTCTTCCAGAGAGGGGGGTGCTTCTCAACCTGAAACAATCCCTGCTGCCGTCAATTCGTCGGTGTTGGCTCGATCATCGGAGCCGCCTCCGACCACCAGCGGCCTATCCGTTCGATTTGGCTCGCTTCGGGACGAAGATGAGGAGGAGCTAGTCGACTTGACTCCGGCTATCGAGGTTAACGTTGAAGAACACGCGCCACTAACCAAGAAGAGGCCAACTGTTCCCGAGCTGGTGAGGGAGCAACATCGACAGTCGAAGAAGGAAAAAGTTGCTGAAACTTCTACCGAGCCAGAAGTTTATGTGAATTGGGTCGGTGATGATTGCGCGGCTCTGGAGGACAAGGCCTTGGCTCAGGCGCTCCGGAAGTCGAATCGTCTCGTAAGTCGATTACATTTTTTCTCCTTAAATGTTGATTTCTTTCGAAACCTATGCCTTGTGCATCTTTATCTGATCACTCTTTTTCTTTTGTAGAATACCCTTCTGAGTAAAGAGGCTGCCCGACGGCTGGCCAAAATGGGAGAGTCGGTAGACGATCTCAGAAAGGAGAACGGCAGACTGCTGCAAGACATCATTGCGAAGTACGCCGTCATCGCAGCATAGAGTCTCAATTTGATGCGTTGAAGAGTGAGTCGGTTGCCGAGTGTCAGAAGCTTCAGGATAAACTGAAGGCCGCCGAGAAAGAGCTGACCCGACTGCGGACTGAAAGGCACGATCAGGGCAGGGAGTTACTTAAGCTGGCCGAAGACTTTGCAAAAGTGCAACAGTTGCACAAGGCTTCGTTGGAAGACGTAGCGAAGGCTCGACACGAGAGAGATGCCTTGAAGGTCGAGCTGAGAGTCGAGCGGGAACAAGTCTCTGCGAAGATCGAGGAGGCCAAGGCAGAAGCGATTGTCGAATATCGGAAGTCGGAGAACCTTGACGCTGATCTGGAGGTACTCATGCGCGCGTCGATGATGGGTGGCTATACTTTGGCGGTGACTCAGGTGAAAGCTGCCAACTCGGAATTCGACGTGTTGACACTCGAGACGCCGATGTTTTATAATCCTGATTCGGAGTCGCTGTATGACAGGTACGTTGAAGAATTCCAACAGGGAGAGTCTTTGGCCATCAAGTATGGTCCTTCCACCTCTGCTCCTGCTGCCGATCCGACTCCTGCCATTCCTGAGCCGACTCCTGAAGCCGACCTCTGACTGTTGTCTTTTCAATTTTTTTCTTTTGTTAACTTGTCATTTGAACCTTGGGATTTGATCTGTAATAACATTTATCGCTTTGAATTAACTTTGGCTGGTTTTTTCGACCTGGCCTTGTCTTGTAATGACTTTGCTTTGATTTTGGTTCGATTTTGCAATGTTTTTCTTTCCTTTCTTGCTTGTTCTCTTGTTTGTCTCTATGTTTTACAGTCTTTCGCTTGTCGAGCCTTTGGCTCTGTTTGCTGTTTGTTTTATTGATGTCGTGTTGCCCCCCAAGTGTATTATGAACCTCTGGTTCTTATTGCACTTGTAAGGTTGACTGTGATCGACTCGCTTGCCTTGGCCTTTTTGCCCCTTAGGCTTATTTGGCTTTAGGTTGAGTGTTTTTAGTCCGACTATGCGAACTGTCCCTTTACTTTGGCCTTGTTTGCCCTTTGGGCTCGTTTGGCTCTTGATTGGGAATGTTTGGCCCGACTATGCGAACCGTCCTTTGTCTTGGCCTTTTTCGCCCTTTAGGCTCGTTTGGCTTTCGACTGGGACAGGTGGCCCGACTATGCGAACCGTCCTTTGTCTTAGCCTTTTTCGCCTTTTAGGCTCGTTTGGCTTTCAATTGGGACAGGTGGCCCGACTATGCGAACCGTCCTTTGTCTTAGCCTTTTTCGCCTTTTAGGCTCGTTCGGCATTCGACTGGGACAGGTGGCCCAACCATGCGAACCGTCTCTTTGCCTTTGCATTTGTTGACTATTAGGCTCACTTTGCTTTTGGCTTTACTGAGATGTCCGACCTGCGGATTTCTCTACTTGTTGTCGACTGTTTTGCCTCTTTAACATTTTGTATCACATTGGACTTGTAACGTTGCGGCTATAAATCCTAACAAATACAAACGCATCTCGAGAAAACACAAGTTTATTAGAATACTTATAAAGTTGTCTCATGGACTTATTACAAGATTTAAAAAATGAAAAACAGAAATTCATCGAATCAAAGCTTATCTCAAACATAGTATCTCCTCAGGTTGTTGGCGTGCCAATGTCGAGGAACCGTGGTTCCATCTGCTCGCCCAAGTTGATATGACCCTTTGGGGTGAACCTTCAGAATCTGATATGGGCCTTCCTAATTCAGGGTCAACTTCCCAATCGCTTCTTGCCGACTTGTTTCGTTCTTCCTCAGAACCAGATCTCCGACTTTGAAGTATCTATGTCGGACCCTCGAGTTGTAATACTGAGAGATCTTCTGTTTATACCTTGCCATTCTGGCTGAGGCTATCTCTCTTCGCTCTTCAATGTTATCCCTTTCATGTCGAAGCTCAGGATCATTTGTTTCCACATTGTAGGCCAGAACTCGAGGAGAAGGGACACCAATCTCGGTGGGTATCACCGCTTTGCACCCATATACTAGAGAGAAATGAGTTTCTCCTATCGATGGATTAGGAGCTGTCCTATACGACCATAGGATGCTCGGAAGTTGTATTGCCCAATCTCGACCTTCTGCCTCTAGTCTTTTCTTTAACCCCAGCTTGATCTGTCGATTAGTTTGCTCAACTTGACCGTTTGCCTGTGGGTGAGCCACCGAGGTGAATCGCTGATCGATATGGTATTCACTGCACCATTCTCTAACTTTTCGATCTTCGAACTGGGTACCATTATCCGAGATCAGAGCCTTTGGAATGCCGTACCTGCATAGAATGTCGACCCACAAGAACTTTTTGATGGTTGCAGCTCGGATGTCGGGTAAAGCCTTAGCTTCTACCCATTTTGTGAAGTAGTCCACAGCAACGACTACATATTTGAGATTTCCTGGAGCTCGGGGTAGAGGCCCAAAAATATCGATTCCCCACTGATCGAAAGGCCATGCTGACGAGATAACATTCATGTCTTGTGCTTGTTGATGAGAGATATTATCATGAATCTAACAAGAGTTGCATTTTTGAACAAGATCGTTCGCATCTCGTTGCATCGACGGCCAAAAATAACCCGCTAACTTGCACTTTCGAGCCAACATCCTGGCCCCACAGTGATTCCCACAGGCTCCTCTGTGAACTTCTTCCAAGAGATACTCGCCTTCGGTCTCGGAAACACACCTCAACCATGGGCTTACCAAGGATTTTCGATAGAGTTCGTGTACCAAAACCCTAATGCCTAAGAAATGAGGGGGGTGGATTTTAGTATTTGCGGCTGAGTCTAAGAATGCGTATCGTGCTGACTGGAGTCGGACTTTCCTAGATTGTACCTTATCAGATGGTAGAATTCCGTCCTTGAGATAAAGAGCGATCGAGTCCATCAACGTGGCCTGCTGGGTGATTGGCTGGGCCTCCGCTTCGTTGTAACTCCTATCGGTCAATAACTCGACTAGAACCTTCTTATTTGAGACAAAGTTTGATGCAAGCTTAGAGAGTGCATCGGCCCTTTTATTCTGGCTTCGGGGGACCTGCTCAAATTGAACTGTCTTAAACTTAGGTATGAGACTTTGCACCACTGCTAAGTAATTCTTCATGGTTTCTTCCTTAGCCTCATACTCCCTCTTCACATGATTTACCACCAATTGTGAATCGCTGTAAACCAACAAATCCTCGACACCTAACTTCAGAGCAAGTTTTAGACCAGTGATCATAGCTTCATACTCGGCCTCATTGTTCGTCGCTTTGAAATCAAACCGAAGGGCGTAGGGGAATTCCTCACCTTTTGGGATAACTAGAAGGAGCCCTGCTCCTGCCCCCTCCTTACTCGACGCTCCATCGACTTAGAGAGTCCACTTTTCTTCTGGACTTGGCTTCTCTTGGTCGAGTTGGATAGAAATCCCTTCGGCTAAGAAATCTGCCAAGGCTTGAGCTTTTATCGCAGTTCGAGGAATGAACTCGATATCATACTGTGCAATTTTGACTAACCATTTCGCCAGTCGACCTGAGGTGTCTGGCTTCGCTAAAATCTGCTTTAGGGATTGGTCGGTGACTACCATAATCGGATGGGCTTGAAAATAGGGCCTCAGCTTTCTCGAGGCATGAACAAGACATAATGCTAACATCTCAGCTGGTGAGTACCGGATCTCGGGATCGTGTAATGCTTTACTGAAAAAATATATAGGCACCTGGCCATGTATCCCTTCTCGAACCAGAACCGCACTCACTGCTTCCTCGCACACTGCCAAATACACCAATAACCTCTCTCCTTCTCGAGGTGAAGTGAGGGTGGGTAACTCTGATAAATAAACTTTCAACTACTCGAAGGCTGTCTGACATTCATTATCCCAATGAAAAGGACTGGCCTTGCGGAGTATCTTGAAAAAAAGGTAGGGCACGCTGTGCGGATCTCGATAAGAATCTGTTGAGAGCGGCCATTCGGCCGGTGAGCCTTTGCACTTCCTTTCTATTTCGAGGTGCGGGCATATTCTTCAATGTGTCGATTTTATCAGGGTTTTCTCGAATCCCGTCCTTCGAGATCATATACCCCAAGAACTTACCCGACCTGACCCCAAAGGTGCACTTCTTCGGATTTAACCTCATTTGCGTTTCCCTCAACACTTCGAAAACCTCTCGAGCGTCGGCCAAATATTGCTTCATAGATCGACTCTTGATGAGCAAGTCGTCTACATACACCTCCATGCATCTACCAATTTGATTTGCAAAGATCTTATTTCCTGCTCTATGATACGTATCCCCAGCATTCTTCAATCTGAATGGCATGGTTATGTAACAGAAAGTGCCAAATTCCGTGATAAAAGCCGTTTTCTCAGCGTCTCGGGGATCCTTTAGAATCTGATGGTATCCATTATACGCGTCTAAAAAACCGAACACTTCGAAATCGATGGTGGAATCTACCAACTTGTCGATTTTTGGCAATGGGTATGAGTCTTTCGGGCATGCTTTATTCAAGTCTGTGAAGTCCACAAACATACGCCAACTGCCATCAAGTTTCTTGACCAATACCGGGTTGGGTAGCCACTCTGGATAGAACACCTCTCTGACTATCTGGGCCGACAATAGTTTCCCGACTTCCAACTCTATAGCCTCAAGTCGATCGGATGCAAAGTTTCTCTTCTTTTGTTTGACTGGATTCTTGGCCTGGTCAATTTCGAGCTTATGAATTGTGATGTCTGTAGATAGCACTGGCATGTCGGTAGCCTTCCAGGCAAAGACATCTCTGAACTCAATTAATAACTCGATGAGCAACCGTTTTTCTTTTGCTAGGATCCAAATCCCGACCTGCACACACAGGTCGTCTTCTCCTTCCCATAGTCGAACATTCTCAACTGCATCACTGGAGACCCAGTTCTTTTCCTTTTCTTCTTCTGGAATCAGTTCCTCAAATAAGATTTGTTGAACTGCCATCTTCCCATTCATAACAACGGAGTTACAATTCCGTGCGGCTTCAACATCCCCCTTTACCTCATGAGAACCGTTCCTGGTTGGAAATTTCATGCTGTTGTGGAACGTTGAGATGATAGCGCGCAGGTCGAAGAGCGCAGGTCGCCCTAGAATAACATTATAAGCAGAGGGAGCTTTGACCACTACATAACTCAACTCGAGAGTCCTTCCTTTCTCGCCATATCCGACTGTGGTGAGCAGCTTTATTGATCCCATAGGATGAACTGCCTGCCCTGTAAACCCAAACAGAGGAGATGCTATAGGAGCTAGATCCTTCTCTTTCAACTTCATCACCTGAAACGCTAAGTAATACAAGATGTCTACTGTGCTGCCGTTATCGATGCAGACTCTCGATACACGGGCTCGACTGATCACAGCCTCGATAACCAACCCTTCACTATGACTCTTCGACTTGGGGATATCATCGCGAGGTCCATAACCGACTTCTGTCGTAAATCTGAGCTGCTTGCGCTTTCTTGAGCTACCAGCTAGCTCTTGACCGGATTGATCCTTGTCACTCTCGCCAGGCCCAAAGATCGTGTTAACATAACTGTTTGGCTGATTGTCATCGTATCTGTCTCGACCAAAGTTGTCTCTGTTACTTCCATTCCGACCTGGAGATCGATTCCTCTGAGGTGATTGATCTCTCCGTCTCTGAGCGTCTCGGCCTTGACCCCTATCTTGATCGGAGTTTTTTCTTTTAAATTCTCCACGGCCCCTGGGCCCTTTATACCGGGATCTTTCGACCACTTCATCTAGCTTCCCTTCCTGGATGCAGATGTCAATATCTTTCTTCAGGTCATGACAATCCTCTGTCGTGTGACCTATGTCTTCATGAAACTCACGCAGTACTTACTTGCATTCCTCTTTTCTCGAGGTTTCTTCAATGATGGTGGTTTTCTCGCTATGTTCTTCGAGAGCATGATCGATAACACCTCGGCTCGAGATCGATTAAGCGGAATAAAATCCTTATCTCGCGTGGGTCCCTTCTTGCCCCCACGGTCTGAGGCGGGCGTTTCGATGCGATCCCAGACTGAGGGCTTACTCTCGACATCCTATCTCTTGGATTGACCCCTATTCGGACCTCGATTGTCCTTCTTGGAATCCATCCAGTCGGATTGGGTGTGCCTACGCACTGCCTCTTCCCCTTGACAAAATCGATGTACCACGTTAACACACTCGTCCATGGTGTGGGGGACATCTCTGCTCAACTTCATGTACAACTTCGTATTACGCAGCCCCCACGAACGACATGATCAGAAGTCGATCATCTGCATCCTTCACCTGCATGGCTTCGAGATTAAATCTCTTCAGATACTCCATTACTGTTTCATCCTTTTGCTGCCTCACATTCATGAGGTGCGTGGCACTTAGATGAAACTTCTTGTTGACGATGAATGCGTCCCGAAACTTACGGGCTCACATGGCAAAACTGGAGATCGACCCGGGCCGTAGCTTGGTAAACCATTCCCTTGCTCAACCTACGAGTAGCATCTCGAATGCCCGACACCACATTGCATCGGGTGCTCCATCCAATCTCATCTGAGACAGATACCGATGCAGATGGTCCTCTGGGTCGGTGGTACCATCGTATGGCTCTATCTTTGGTATCTTAAACCCTTTGGGTTTAGGAAAACCCTTGATCTCCTTCATGAAGGGAGATTCTAACCATAGTGAAACCTGATTCTTTCCCAGAATAACATCCAGTTCCTCCCTGAAGCTGTCTTCATCCATTTTCTGATGCTTTTGTTGAATCTCACGCCTATTTCTCTCGACAGAGCTAGAGGACGCACTGACTTCGTCTATGGGAGTCTGTTTAGGCTTTTCCGCTGCATCTTTCAAACCGCCGTCTGCTGCGACGTCTTTCTGGCCACCGGCTGCTGCGGCGTCTTTCTGACCGCCGAGTGCCTGTTTTTCCGCCATAACCGTCTCTGCTATAATCCGGGACATTAATTCTAGGTCCGCCCCTGCTAATTGATCCACAAGCGCTCGGTGTTCTGGAGCAAGACCTTGCTTTTCTTGCTGGGGGTTTTCATGGATATGACCTTGCTTTTCATGCTGAGGATCCTCCGGTGCAAGATTCAAGATTGGATCTTTTTCTCCTTGCGTCTCGGGATCTAGCGGCTCGTTAATCTGTGATCCTTGATCTGCAACTTTGGATGCGGCTTTTCTGGGAGGCATCGTGATCTTGGTGTATTCAATCAATAGAAGACCCTCCTTAATAATCGGGCCTTAATTAAATCTAGTGATGAATATCCCAAAACCCTAATGCCTAAGAAATGAGGGGGTGGATTTTAGTATTTACAGCTGAGTCTAAGAATGTATCTTAGATTGCCTACGTATCCTGTTAAGTTCCAGGAATCAAGCCTTACGTAGTTCCTGAAATGAGGTATTTATAATGACAACACTTGCCCTAACCCTAATAATAAGTCGGCTTATGTTATTGTCATCTTTACCCTTTAATGGGCCTTAACCCTTCCCCAAGCTATCGCCGTTACTGGGCCTGGATAGCTGGTGCGGACTCTGTCCTCGATGTCGATATTACCGACTTGCGGTACTCGACTCTGGGACTCATTGTCCTACACTGCTAGCTGGTGTGGACTCTGTCCTTACGGACTCGTCGTCCCACACTGCTCGAATGTCGATAGTCGTTGTCCCGAATATGAACGTCGATATGAATACTTTGGGGCTAATCCAGGATGTGATGACCAACCGATAGACGACACGTGGAGGGAGTGAAACCTTGTATCGTCAGTTAATGATATGCATCTCCCAAATTCAGGAATTTAGAGTTTCATGTCCAGATTGTTACATTTGTTTTTCCAAACCGAAACCGCATCAACCCAAACCAATGGTTTGTCAAGTCATTTGGTTTGGTTTGGTTTGGCGCTAATAATCAGCTCCAACCTGACCAGCTATAGGCAAAAGTCTCATTACGATGCTCTGTCTTGTTTGGTAACAAACTTTTAACGAAAAAAATGAAGTAAATTTATTGTTAATGTATTAACTATATTATCTTTCTATTAGTATATAAGGTATTAATATCTTATATCTCCAAATTAATATGAGTTAATTCATTGTACAATTTGTTTGTGCGACAAGTAAGTAATATTTTCAAAATTAAATTTCTCATACATTCTTTCTAGTTGTTAGTTTCTTCTTCTTCTTCTGGCCTTCTCAAATCTTCTCATCTCTCAAACATGCATGACTTTTAGCCTTCTTTTGTCGAGTCTTGCCTCAAGATTAATCCTTTCTTCCTTTTTGCATGCGACCGAATCCGATCCGCGCTGTTTGAGTTAGGACGAACATCCGTTAGGCTACTTAATTGATGAAATCCCATTGTACTTTGTGATTCGTGTTATCATTTTTATTAATTTTGATCTAGCTTAATTGATGGTTCTTGTCACGTTAAGCCGATTGTTGTTTTCATTTGCTTTTATCCGAGTCGAGAGAAGTTATACAGATTACACAAAATGGAGGATTGACGTGTGTTTTTATATGATGTCGTACCGTGGATGTCACTATCAAGTCTAAGGCCTTCTCCAACAGGAGGTTTTTTCTTTTCCTTAAAGCTTTATGAAAAGCTTTGTATTGTTGGAGGAAGGGTGACTATGCAAAGTTTTATCCAAAAGCTTTGTCTGCATATTCGGGTTTATTTTTCTTACATTCTGACATTTTCCTTTTTTTTTGGTTGTGTGGAGTAGAATTTTTTTTTATGTGTAATGGATTTTTTTTAAATATATAGTGGATCCATGCAATAAAGCTTTTGAAAAAGTTTATGATTGTGGAGAAATATTTTATAGATAATGGTTTATAAATTGATGACGTGACACAATTATAACTTTTTAATAGGTCTATGGTTGGAGATACCCTAATAGTTCCAACAGTTCATGTATTTAAATAGCGAATAAAATTAGGGACAATTATCCAAAAGGACACATATTGGACTTAATTAGGCAAAAATGACACCCAAAATAAACACTTAGTTATAATGACATAAATTAGATAGATAGACCAAAATACCCTTAATTAAGAAATAAAATAAAATAAAATAAAAAAAAGCGGCAAACATGAACGCTGAATGTATATATATTTTTTATTTAGAATCTCACGTTGTTGTTGTTATCTTTTGTTTTATTTTTTTCCTGGACGTTCAAATTGTGTGTTTTTTTTTCTTCTGGATCTGGATGTTGAAAGTTTTTTTTTTCATTGACCACCGTGATGCATTGACCACCCCGATGCATTGACCACCGCGACACACTGACCACCGCGATGCACTGACAATGCGATGCACTGACAACCGCGATGCAGTGACCACCGCGATGCAGAGACACCGCAATGAAATGACACCGCGATGCAGTGACACTGCGATGCACTGACAACCGCGATGCATTGACCACCGCGATGCAACGACCACCGCAATGCAGTCACCACCCCCAATTAATTAACCACCGCGATGCAGTGACCATCTCGATGCACTGACCACCGCGATGCAGTGACAAGAACATTTGCAACAATTTATGCAGTGACATTTGATTTTTGCTCATACAACAAAATTTTTCTGAAGTGACACCATTATTTCTGAAGTGACCACGATTTATGCAGTGAAAACGATTTTCGTTGACGCGATGCAGAGACACCACGATGAAGTGACACCGTGATGCAGAGACACCGAGATGTAGAGACATCACGATGTTATGACATTTGATGATGCAGAGACGCCGAGATGCAGAGACGCCGCGATGAAGTGACACCGCAGTGTAGAGACACCGCAATGAAGTGACACCACGATGCAGTGACACCATCGTATTCAGTGTGAATGCAATCAAAACAGTCGTATATTCACCATCAAGTGTCAGTATATATTTTCTCCTTAATGTCTTTGTGAGAAAATTGTTTAGGGTATATTTTACTATATTTTCGGGCTTAATCCCTAAACAATTTACCTTATTTTTAAGGGAAATAAATGAGAAAAGCGTGTTTTAACCGTTAAATTCCTATAATGGTTATTGAGGGGTTATAATTTAATTATGAGGAAATATTGATTTTAAATGTTATTTTTGTTACACATTATTATTATTATTATTCGATGACTTGGTGTAACAACAATTTTGCAGAAAATTAAAAGATATGCATGGGGATATCATTAATGGAGAAGATTAATCTCATTCAATCAAGTGATTTCAAAAAAAAGGAAGAAAATCGGAGCATTGAAGAGAGGATAAATCAGATCAGATCGAAAGAGTGAAGTGGGGAACACGGTATACGAAGCAGCAGTGTGAAAACGCATAAATAGGTAGGCTCGGTCGACCGAGCCATGCTATTCGGTCGACCGAGTGCCTTAAGTCGGTTGACCGAGCCCCGAAGCTGCAAAATCGATGCGTTTTTCTAGACCCTTCCTTATGTCGGCGAAACTCCTATATAAGCAAGACCATTCGAGCGTAAAAGAACACACGAAAAAAGCACCACATCACACAAAAATATGAGTTTCTTTCTTTCAATCTTGCTTGGGAGTTCGAAGATGATTGTTGGCTAAGCAATCCGTGGTGGGACAACGGAGGAAACTAATCAACAACCGCACCAACTAGAGGATTTTTAGCTATATCTTAGTGAGTTAAATTTATGATTTTTTCATCAATTGGATATTGTTATATTGTTTATGTTTTATTTGAATCGAGAGATCGATGAAGCTATCTTTTTGATTGAATTTATATGAGAATATTGTTCAAGCTTTGATCTTTTCAATTGATGCAATTAATTGTGATTCAAGAGATTGTTCATGATTAGTTGAGTAGAGTATTGGAGACAATCTCATGATCTTGTTATGCATGCTAGTTTAGTTTTGCTTGGGAAAGAAAACGAAACCCTAGAAATTGATTAAAGAGATTTAATCGAATTCGTGATTTGATCATTACTAAAAATCGTATCTTTAGCGCGCAATCTAGTTGGGGTTAGTTGGTTGATTGGTGGATTCTCGTTGCCTTGCCATTTCTTTTAATTATTTGATAAACCGATTCGTTCATATCAACTTTTGTTGCTCAGTTTAGTTATTTAAAAACCCTAGTTTTTACCTGCTGTTTTCTGTTTCTAGTCATAGTTTCTTGATTATAATTAATATAAACCTTAGTTTTAGGGAGTAATCTGTGACATAATCGATACAATAACTGTACTTAATCCGATAGACGTTCGATTCCCTTAGGACGACCCGGTAACACCTTTACTACGAGCCTTGCACTTGGGGTGTTCCGGTAATTATAAATTTAAAACGAGTTTTTACCGAACAAGTTTTTGGCGCCGTTGCCGGGGAATCGGTAACGATTGTCGGATTCTTCGTAGTGCAGTTTTCTGTGTCGGTAGTATTTTGGCCATAACTTTCGGCTCGAGTGTCCGTTTGGCGCGCAGGACCCCAATTCGGAAAGCTCGTTCCGATGCCGACGACGTGGTGAAAGGCCATAGGCCGTTCAACACCGTTTTCGAGGTCAAAATCTGCTGTTTTCCCTTCCATTTTAGCCCTAGAAGATTTCAACACGTTTTTTTCGCCGTCTTAGTGTTTTTCCTGTTTTAAATTTTTCGTAGGTAGGTTTCTTTTCTTGTTTCTGTTTCTAATCTTCTCTTCATTCGTTCTCATCAACCCTAAGGTTGATTTCTTTCCATTCTGATCTTCTGGTTTATGCAAACCAGGAGTAAGAAAGGACCTCTTGTCTTTAATCCCGAACCTGAGCGATCTATTATCAGGAGAAAGCTCTTCCCTAATCCAGACATCATGGCTAACAAAGTTCCGAATCCAGATCCTCAAGCCCAAATGAATCTGATCCTTCAACGTATGCGAGGCAATACAAAGAACAACGAATCAACAAGCGGCATAAATAATCGGTTTCAACAATTCCGTCAAAACCAAAACCCGGTTAAACCAAGACCCCTACGCTCCCTATCTTGACCAAGACTTTCTGGAAGGGCATAGACCAATTCGCCCTCCAGACATGGGGCAAGCGAACTTCGATCTGAAAAATGGAGTGGTAGGACTGGTCCGAATAGTTCTTTTCATGGTACTACCGAAGAAGATCCTCATGACTTCTTGTCCACCTCGTTCAAATCGTGAAGCGTGCCATTATCCCGGTGTTGATTCCGAGATTGTCAAGTTAAAACTCTTCCCGTTTGCTCTAAAGGGTGAAGCAAACCGTTGGTTCAAATCTTTAGCCCATCATTCTCTCCGTACCTGGAATGATGTCAAAAGAGCCTTTGCTCGAAGTTTGTCTCACCAGGGGACAATCATGGACATGAAAAGGGAGATAGCCACATTTGAACAACTTGATGGTGAGAGTGTGGGGAAAGCATGGGAGAGACTAAATATGTTGATGAGGAAGTGCCCCAACCATGGATACAGTAGACATGAGCTACTAGAGTTATTCTATAGAGGTGTCTCTCAACCAAATAGAGACTTCCTTGATTCGACTGCTCATGGATCATTCCTAGGGGAGGTGATGACGCTGCTTACAGGGTAGCTGAAACTATAGCCAAGAATAACATGTGGTCAAGTCCTAGGAAGACCAATGTTAGTGGGAATAAGAAGGAATCATCGCGAGCAATTCGAGACTAAGGTGTTAGTTGCTCAAATGGAAGTAATTAGCAAGCGGCTAGCCGATTTACAAATGCAAAGCGGAACAAGGGCAAAAATGTGAATTACCCGGGAATGCGGGCGGGAAATGAGATGACTGAGGAAGTAAATTTAATGGAGAATCATAACCAACCCTTCAGAAACTTCAATCAGAATCAGAATTATTCCGGATTTCAACGTCCCAATCTGAATCAAGCCAATGCACCACCTGGCCCATCCAATTCAAAACCTTCTTTCAACTCAAGTTATCAAAGACCACCACCTGGGATGGTTAATCAATCTCATAATCTTAACTCCCAGAGACCTCAAGGTGGTTGGAATCAAAACCAACCTCATAACCAAACCACCTCTTGTGTCCCTCAACATAAGTTTGATGAGCTAGTAGACATGGTGAAGACCTTGGCTACTAGTGTCAAGACAATAGAGAGACAGGTTGGTCAGATGGCAGACCAGCAAGCAAACAGACCCCACGGTAAACTTCCAAGTTATACCGAAAGAAATCCTAAAGCAGATATCAATGTTTGCACTGCCATCACACCTCAATGGGATTATGGGACCGAAGAGCTGAATGAGGTTACTTTAAGGAGTGGTAAGCAGGTAGGACCCGGAAAGATGTCGGGAAACGAGTAGCCCCTCCTGACGCCATAAGTTCAGGAGGGGGCAATCAGAAGTTAAATACCGAAGGAAGCAACAGGGAAGAGGAGCTTAATGATGATTCTTCGGGTGATGAAAATGATTCTGATAGAGAAATGAGGAGAGGTCAGGTGGCTGTACCCCTGACAAAGAAGAGGGAGGAAAAGTTTGTCAGATGGAAGGATAAGGAAGATGAGGCCATAAAAAATCAAGCCATGAACAATGATAAAGCGCTTCCTTATCCACCGAAGAAGAAAGAGAATACCCTCAGTCATGACAGACAATATGACGGTGTGAGGAGGATGCTTAGAGATACCAAAGTGAGTATACCCCTAGCTGAGGTATTGACTGAAATGCCCAAGTGCTCTAAGTATCTTAAGGAAGTTTGTGGAAGCAAGAAGAAGCTTCAAGGGATGGCAGAAGAAGTTTTAAGAGAAGATTGCTCTATGGTTTCACAAAAAGTTGCTACTAAGCGAGGTGACCCCGGGAGACCTTCGATCTCTTGTGAGATTGAAGGCCACATGTTCCAAAACGTCTTATGCGACTCAGGGGCCTCCATAAATGTGATGCCATTGAACGTCTGCAAAAAGCTCGGTTTAGATAAAAGAATGAGGGAACGCCCTATTTCTCTTCAGATGGTAGACCGATCAAGCCGTTCAGCAGCCGGTTGTGTTGCCAATGTCCTTCTCCATGTTGGAGGCTTGGTTTTCCCTACCGACTGGGTTATCTTAGACTATCCACCTGACAAAGAGATGCCCCTAATTCTAGGCCGGACCTTCTTGGATACCTCTGCCGTCCTCATCGATTTCGGTAAGGGTCAGATTACGCTTAGAGTTGATGATACATCTGTCACCTTCACACGAGGGAAAAGTCCTGAGGAAACCTTGATTGAAGAAATCTCGTTCGTTGAAGCAATTTATGAGGACGAAGAAGATGCCAACTCTGAAGCGATAGAGCTAACAGAGATAGGTGTTTTCGAAGCTATAAACATTGAAGATCAAGCTGACTGTGGACCATCTTCTGTTTCATTACGAGCCATAGTCACCGACGAGTCGTCTTCACGACTTGCTCACAATGAGCCCGTCAATGAACAAGAAACATGGAGATTCCCAACAATGAACGATGATTTCAAAGAGCCGCATCGGGAAGACTTTAACCCCGTAGAAGAGGAAGCCCTGATGGGTAGTTGGGATGAAGTGGATTTCTGGAGAGAGACTACTCATTGGGAGATTGATGATTGGGAACAGCTAGCAGAGGAGCTAGAAGAAGAAGAGTTGAGAAAGATGATCAAGCATGAGAAGGAGAAAGCGGGTGCTGACAGAAGGATCCCTATGGATGATGTGATCCAGTACCTTTCTGGGGTTGTACCTCGGGAAGATGAGATATTCTTCAGTCAACCACTTCAAGCCCATAAGGAAAAAGGTGGCCCCTTAAAATCCAGTATTGAGCAACCACCTACTGACTTGGAGCTTAAACCGCTTCCGCAACACCTTAAGTACATTTTTCTTAAGGATGGTGATAAGTTACCCTTGATCATCTCTTCAAAACTCGAGCCCGAGCAAGAAGCACTGCTGATAAAAGTGCTTGAAAAGAACATCCTAGCGTTCGGATGGCAAGTGGGTGATATCCGAGGAATCAGCCCCGATGTGTGCATGCATAAAATCCGAACGGAGGAAGGAGCTAAGAAAGTCAGACAACCTCAGCGAAGGCTGAATCCGCACATGCAGGAGGTTGTCAAGAAAGAAGTCATAAAATGGTTAGATATGGGAATCATCTACGCAATCGCCGACAGTGAGTGGGTTAGCCCTACCCAAGTTGTGCCAAAGAAGGGAGGTATCACCGTGGAAAAGAATGAAAAGGGGGAAGAAGTAGCTTTACGCCTTGTGACTGGCTACAGGGTCTGCATTGATTATCGCAGATTGAATGAAGTCACCGCCAAAGACCATTTCCCCTTACCTTTCATTGACCAGCTTCTTGAAAGACCGAGTGGTCATAAGTATTATTGTTTCCTCGATGGATATTCTCGGTTACTTCCGGATAGCCATCGACCCTAATGACCGGAGAAGACTACGTTTACGTGTCCATCAGGCACTTTTGCTTTTCGCAGAATGCCTTTCGGGTTATGCAATGCACCAGCAACATTTCAACGGTGCATGTTGGCCATTTTCGATGGACTTGTGGAGAAATGTATGGAAGTCTTCATGGACGACTTCTCAGTCTATGGCGATAGCTTTGATGAGATCTTGGAAAATCTAGATATGGTACTTCAACGCTGTGTTGAAAAGAATTTAGTGCTTAACTGGGAGAAATGCCATTTTCTAGTAGATGAAGGGATTGTTCGGGACACAAGGTGTCCGTGTGGTATTCAAGTTGATAAGGCTAAGGTAGAAGCCATTGAAAAAATGTCGTACCCGAAAACTGTCAAAGAGGTACGCGGTTTTCTTGGTCATGTTGGCTTCTACAGGCGATTTATTAAGGACTTTTCCACAATAGCCAAGCCCTTATCTAACCTTCTTAAAGACGATGTTATGTTCTTGTTTGATGAGAAATGCAAAGAAGCTTTCAATTGCCTGAAGGAAAAGCTCATCGGTGCCCCTATCTTAATCGCACCCGACCGGACTAAGCCTTTTGAATTATTATGTGATGCCTCTAACTACGCGATCGGCGCGCTTTTAGGTCAAAGAATTGATAAAAAGTTCAGGCCCATTTACTATGCGAGCCGCACCTTGAACCCGGCTCAATGCAATTACACCACGACCGAGAAGAATTCTTAGCCGTCGTTTTTGCTATTGACAAGTTTAGAAGTTATCTTCTAGGGTCTCAAGTTATAGTTTGGACCGACCATGCAGCCCTACGCTACCTTATGGACAAAGCGGATGCAAAACCAAGGTTACTCGGATGGATTCTAATTTTGCAAGAGTTTGACCTTGAGATCAAAGATAAGAAGGGTAGTGATAATGTTGTGGCCGATCATCCGTCTCGCCTAGTAAATGAGGGTGGCGTAAATCACAAGGAAATAGGCATCGATTTCCCTACCGAGCAATTGATGAAGCTTGATACTTGTTAGGCCGTGGTACGCCGATTACGTCAACTATTTAGCAAGTGGACATTTAGAGGAAATGACGTATCGGGAGAAGAAGAAGTTCTTTTCGATCTAAAATATCTCGTGTGGGAGGATCCTCATCCGTTCAAGGTCCGTAAAGACGGGTTGCTTAGAAGGTGTGTTCCGGACCATGAGCAATGGGATATTCGGAGCAATGTCATAGTGGTCCCACAGGAGGGCACTACGGAACACCCAAGACAGTTGCAAAAATCCTCCAAGCTGGATTCTACTGGCCGACTCTTTTTAAGGACGCAAAAGCCTTTTGTAAAGGTTGCGATAGGTGCCAGAGAATTGGGAGGCGAGTAATAGGATGGAAATGCCACTTAGACCCATTCTGGAATGCGAAGTCTTCGACGTGTGGGGAATTGATTTCATGGGACCCTTTCCATCGTCGTGTGGAAATAAATACATTCTCGTCTGTGTAGACTACGTCTCCAAGTGGGTGGAGGCAATAGCCACCCAAACTAATGATCACAAAGTTGTGAAGAAATTCTTGCAAAAGAATATCTTCACCAGATTCGGCTGTCCTAGAGCCCTCATTAGTGACGAAGGTACTCATTTTTGCAACGCGCCGCTTGATAAAGTTCTTGAGAAATATGGTGTTAGACACAAAATCGGTACACCATATCATCCCCAAACAAGTGGACAAGTCGAGATAAGCAACCAAAGCCTCAAAAGAATTTTAGAAAAGACCGTGAACTCAAATAGATCCAATCGGAGTCGAAGTTGGATGACGCACTTTGGGCCTATCGCACCGCGTTTAAGACCCCTATGGGTACGTCACCCTTCCAAATGGTTTATGGCAAAGCATGCCATTTACCAGTCGAGCTTGAGCACAGAGCTTACTGGGCTATTAAATTCTTGAATTTCGATAGCCAGCTTTGTGGGGAAAAGAGATTATTGCAATTGAACGAGCTCGATGAGTTCCGACTCCGTGCCTACGAGAATTCGAGAATCAGTAAGGAAAGAACGAAGGCACTCCACGATGCTAAGATTAAAGATCGGGAATTCAAGGTGGGAGACATGGCTCTGCTGTATAATACCCGGCTCCACTTGTTTGCCGGTAAGCTAAAATCTAGATGGTCTGGCCCCTTTGAGATTCTTGATGTTCATCCTGGTGGAGCCATTACGTTGAAAGGGTACGGCGATCAACCGTTCAAAGTCAATGGTCACAGGATTAAGAAGTACTTTGGGCAACCCAAGGAAAAGCCTGAAGTACTATACTTTCAAAAGAGAAATGAAACGGTTGAGTCGTTTATTTGTGAAGAGATTCCATCCGACTTCTTTGGAGTGGATGATGACATTATTACCCCTATCCTTGCAGATCCTTCAGTCAATGCTCCTGAGCCTGTTAGCATACCTCAGCCGAATCTGAGAAACAAGAACAAGAAGAAAAGAGTCAGTGCTATCTGGAGAGTTAAGTTCAAACGCTTAGTAGAGCACTTGACTTGTTGCTGTTGTGGCCGCACCCCTGTCCTTCATTCTGATTCCGATGAAGAAGTGGCCAGAAGTAAACCAAAATGGCCTGATCCGGGTTAACTTTGAAATCTGTGTCAAGCTAATGACATAAAAGAAGCGCTACTAGGAGGCATCCTAGTCTTTTAAGTTACTTTTTAGTTAAGTTTTTAAGGCATTAGGAATAAAACCATGGTGATTTGTGTGTTGGTTATCCCTGTCCTATTTGTGAATGCTTTATTTGCCCATTTCTGTGTGCATTTATGTTTACTCATATACCCCTTGTACCCCGAGATTATATGCTATGTCGAGTGTTGCAGATATTGTTGAGCGGTTTTTGCCAGTTATCACTTTTAGTGTTGTATGTTCATGCTACGAGTTGCAGCGGTACATTCATGCTACGGCCGACCTCTCGCCAACCTACAACCCGACAACCACTTTGAAAACCAGCTAAGTATTCTTTTCTTTTATCTGCACATTCTGAGGACATAATGTGATTTAAGTGTGGGGGGTGTCTAAATTGGGTATGTTATCATGCTATATTTCTGGCAATGAGTAAATGTGATTTTCTCGACAATTTTAAAATTTTAAAATTTTTTCAAAGTAAACTTGGATAATTGTAAATCTTGAGCATGTAATTGAAACAAATGGCTCGCTAGTTGTAGTTTCCTGACAATGATTTTATGTGACTTTGAGAGATAATTATAGCATGCTTTTACTGATTTGAGATAGTATTCATTTCACACTCACGAAAGCCTTTGATATTGAAGCAAAAATTTTGAACTGTATCCTTTCACTATTTTAGTGATTTATCTTAGAGAGATTTGTTCTTAATAGTAACAGTGAAGTAACACCTAAGTTCAGAACGTGCACTGTGAATATCTGAAGGTTTGAATGTGATAAGTGAAATGTAACTATTGTTTTTGAAAAAGTTGAGTTAATAATAAATAAATGGGTGTGTCGGAAGCTGGTCGATGATTGGAGTGCGGTAGGGCATTATCTCGAAATGTCCTATTCCACTATGATGACCAAAAGCTCACGACAGTCAGGAAAAGCTACCCTATGATTTGAGTAAGGTAGGGTGTTATCCCGAAACATCCTATTCTACTATGACGGGTAAGAGCTCATTTTGATGTGCGTCAAAGAAGAAAAAAGAAAGTGAAAAAAAGTTAAAGACTTTGTTATCGTTGAACTTATACCCAGTATAAACCGAATGATATGCTGTAGGGATTATCCTACTGAGTGCGCGGGAAGACTTTGTGTGGAACGACTACAGCCTATACCTAGGATATTCATTAAAATTATTTGAGAGGGTATTTGTTTGAGAGGATTGTGAAGATTGAAAAGGGCTTGTCACACACACAGAGAATCTATCTCTATGTTGGTATTGCTTGCTATAGTTGTTGTATCTTTTGTTACGTGAGTTAGGGATCTATGTGGATTACATGTACAGTGAGCCGGTTTTGATTATTTTGTTCGGGACGAACAAAAAGTTTAGTGTGGGGGAGTTGTTTAGGGTATATTTTACTATATTTTCGGGCTTAATCCCTAAACAATTTACCTTATTTTTAAGGGAAATAAATGAGAAAAACGTGTTTTAACCGTTAAATTCCTATAATGGTTATTGAGGGGTTATAATTTAATTATGAGGAAATATTGATTTTAAATGTTATTTTTGTTACACATTATTATTATTATTATTATTATTATTATTATTCGATGACTTGGTGTAACAACAATTTTGCAGAAAATTAAAAGATATGCACGGGGATATCATTAATGGAGAAGATTAATTTCATTCAATCAAGTGATTTCAAAAAAAAGGAAGAAAATCGGAGCATTGAAGAGAGGATAAATCAGATCAGATCGAAAGAGTGAAGTGGGGAACACGGTATACGAAGCGAAGCGGTGTGAAAACGCGTAAATAGGTAGGCTCGGTCGACCGAGCCATGCTATTCGGTCGACCGAGTGTCTTAAGTCGGTTGACCGAGCCCTGAAGCTGCAAAATCGATGCGTTTTTCTAGACCCTTCCTTATGTCGGCGAAACTCCTATATAAGCAGCACCATTCGAGCAGAAAAGAACACACAGAAAAAGCACCACATCACACAAAAATATGAGTTTCTTTCTTTCAATCTTGCTTGGGAGTTCGAAGATGATTGTTGGCTAAGCAATCCGCGGTGGGACAACGGAGGAAACCAATCAACAACCGCACCAACTAGAGGATTTTTAGCTATATCTTAGCGAGTTAAATTTATGATTTTTTCATCAATTGGATATTGTTATATTGTTTATGTTTTATTTGAATCGAGAGATCGATGAAGCTATCTTTTTGATTGAATTTATATGAGAATATTGTTCAAGCTTTGATCTTTTCAATTGATGCAATTAATTGTGATTCAAGAGATTGTTCATGATTAGTTGAGTAGAGTATTGGAGACAATCTCATGATCTTGTTATGCATGCTAGTTTAGTTTTGCTTGGGAAAGAAAACGAAACCCTAGAAATTGATTAAAGAGATTTAATCGAATTCGTGATTTGATCATTACTAAAAATCGTATCTTTAGCGCGCAATCTAGTTGGGGTTGGTTGGTTGATTGGTGGATTCTCGTTGCCTTGCCATTTCTTTTAATTATTTGATAAACCGATTCGTTCATATCAACTTTTGTTGCTCAGTTTAGTTATTTAAAAACCCTAGTTTTTACCTGCTGTTTTCTGTTTCTAGTCATAGTTTCTTGATTATAATTAATATAAACCTTAGTTTTAGGGAGTAATCTGTGACATAATCGATACAATAACTGTACTTAATCCGATAGACGTTCGATTCCCTTAGGACGACCCGGTAACACCTTTACTACGAGCCTTGCACTTGGGGTGTTCCGGTAATTATAAATTTAAAACGAGTTTTTACCGAACAAAAATCTACTTATTTTACAAAGTTACCAAACTTTTAAGCAAAAGAGACCCGTGATATCAACATTTTATGCATTAACATCGGCAATCATATATGCAGTGACATCGGCAATCATATATGCGTGACATCAACATTTTATGCAGTGACATCAGCAATCATATATGAATGACATCAACAATTTATGTTGTGACATCGGCAATCATATATGCAGAGACATCGCGATGAAGTGACACCACGATACAGTGGCCACCCCCGATGCAGAGACACCGTGATGAAGTGGACACCCCCGATGCAGAGACACAACGATGCAGAGCCCATCGGGATGCAGTGATCACCGGGATGCAGTGACATTTGATGAAGCAACACCGTGATGACATTTGATATTTTTCCGACTTAATTTCATAAAATCGATTTCTTTTCTTCATAAAATCGACTTCAAATGGCTATATCTTTTGATATAAAACTACGATCAACATAAATCTTTCACCTTAATTCATATTTTTACGTAGTGACATCGGCAATCATATATGCAGTGATATCAACATTTTATGCAGTGACATCGACAATCATATATGCTTGACATGAACAATTTATGCAGTGACATCGACAATCAGATATGTAGTGACATCAGTAATCATATATGAATGACATCAACAATTTATGTAGTGACATCAACATTTTATTCAGTGACATCAGCAATCATATATGAATGACATCAACAAATTATGAAGTGACACCTTATGCAGTGAATCTCTTAAACTGAAATCCTTGAAGATTAACTCACTCAAAAGATGGGTAGAAGATTAGCAACTTCCATGAGGAATAATAATTTGTATTACCAAATGTAATACTTAAGTTTGTATTGCCAAATGTAATACTTAAGTATAAAATGTTTTCTTTTTTTCTTTTTTTTTAAATTGCAAGGAATATGCATCGTCAAACCGAAAATTTCGGTTTCAATAATATTAACCGAACGGGAAACAACTATTAACCGAACCGATTGAACGACTTCGGATCGGTTCGTTTTCGGATAAACTATATCCGTGTACACCCTACATCCAATGACACCAACATTTTATGAAGTGACACATTATGCTTGTATTCAAATACTTCATTTTCACATTTCACAGATAGCAACAACAAGTGCTATTACCTTCACCAACAAGTGCTATACTTCAACTTCATTTTCACATCTCCAACCGTCGCCCCATTATTTCGCACCATTACACCAAAGTGGTGTAAAATTACACCATTCTTTTCCAACCATTCTGCATCAAATTTTACACCAAAAGGAATATTCCAAGAATATTCTATATAATTCTCTTTTTAAAAATAGAAATAAATATATTTCTTTCATCAAATAACTAAATACACATTTAAAAATTAATGTATGATGTACGAATAATATATTAGGTTCATAATTCATTTATTTTAAAATAAAAAAATTGTCCTAAATTTATGGTGGTAGAGTGTTCAGATTTGATCATGTATGGCCCATTATGAAAGATCTCCAAAAATTTGCAGCTCATGAAGGTGATAGTTCATCTAACCAACCGACACCGGTAGTTACATCTCCTGAGGTGTCGTTTAGTATCAATTTAAGCGAAGATAGCACTGATGCTACTACTTCGAAAAGGGCTGCTTCTACTTCGAAAAGACCACTTGGGACCAGAAATACCAAATCAAAGCGGGCACACGATGAAAAATTGGTTGAGTGGGCAGAAAAGTTAGTAGATAAAACCACAGCAATGACAGAGGCGATGCAAAAAAAAAAAACACTTGAAATGAAACGACGCAATGATATCAAGGAAAGACAAAATGATATGAAGTTAATGATGACAGATTTGAACACCATTTCTAATCCAGTTCAACGAGCCTTTTTGCAAACTGAACAAGCAAGGATTTTCCGAAAATACAATCCAACTTTAACCAATCCAAATCCAACTTTCAACAATCCGACTCAATTTTTTAACAATCCAGATCCATCTTTTAACAATCCAAATGCGTTTGGTAATCCTGAACAATCTTTTAACAATTCAGATGCGTTCGATAACTGCTTCAACAATCTTAGTCCATCCGGAGGTGGTCTAGATGATTATTAATTATTTTTATTAATATGTTTGCTTTGTAGTAAGTTTATCGTATGCTTTGTGAGTTTAACGTTATTTCGATCTTTTTTTTATCGCTATGTAATTCGGTGTGCTTGTATTCCTAATGTCAAATAAATGTACGATTGTATTTGTATTAATATTTTATTAATATTAAAACAACTTAAATAATAAAAAAATTGAATTAATTAATTATAATAAAATATCAAGTAAGTAATGTAATTTAATCAAATTAATGATACACAATAAATATTATATACACATATCTCTCCTTCTAAATTAAATAAAACCAAAAAGAAGGGGAACCAAAAAAAAAAAAAAAAAAAAAAAAAAAAAAGAAAAAAATGGGTTTTGGTGTCGGGTTACCCGACACCATTTTTGGTGTAAAAGGATGGAGCAATGGTGCAATGGTGCAAAAAATACACTTGGTTGGGGATGCACCATTTCCCCATTTTGGAAATGGTGCATCCCCAACAAAGATAGCTTCAAACAAAAAGAAAAAAAAAATGAACCCAGGCATCAGGGAAGTAACATTAGAGAAACCTATCAACTGTATTTTCCCATTCCGAATGTATTATTGAGAAGTAATGAACAGACTTTTTTTTTGTTGTTAAAGGGGAGGTGAGCGTGGGAGGGTTGTCAAGCACCCAGGACTATAATCTATGAGGAAAAAAAACCCCTCAAATTTGGCTGAATTCATACATAAAACCACCCAATCTTATTGCTCAAGCATCCCTCTAACTCAGTTCCAAATTTAAGATCTATAATTCTGTATCAAAGGCTAAAGCATCACAAACAAGAAAAATGACCAACATAGAGAAAATTATTGCAGAGAATCACTATCACAGACCTCGTAAACTGATTCTGAAATTGCCTTTTTATGGCTCGATCGAGCACAAACTTTTGTAGTCTTGAGCCCTGGGGAGTATCGAATCGGCTCAATGTCACTGCATCAATTTTATTTAAAATCATACACAAGCCACCATCAAATTAATGTCACTGCACCAATTTTCTTCCAAATCAAACTCAAATTTATGCTATGTAGCATCCCCGTTAAACAACAAAAAAACAATGCTTACAGATCAAATGCCAATACCAAAATCCTCCAAATGAATCTGTAACAAAGGATGATGTGTTATTGCTTGGCAACAATACCTTATTACTTAATTATCGGAGATCAGATTCAGCAAGATATCCAATTTTTGTGAGTACTAATGATTGCTGACAAAAGCCCAGCAGATGACACAAAAAGAGGCCCGGAAAGACTTCCTCTACCGTCTCTAATGTCAGCCAAAGCCATAAGTCCATCAGCCAAATCTTGAAAGACAGAAAGCCGCTTCATCAACTTCTTCTCCCTCAACCTCCTCAGCTTCTCCTTTTCCTTTCCACACCCAATTCCCCTCAATATCCCAATCTCTATGCTTGCATTCAGACACCTCGAGTCCTCTTCAATTCTCCTCAAATCCTTCAATTTCAAGCTTATACTTCCGATATACCCGACAAATTCACACCAAGCACTAATCTTTTGCAAATTAGCCAAATGCTTCTTCTCAATCAACCCAGCTTTTCCGAGCCACACCAACTGTTCGACGAAATAGTAGAGCCTCTCCACCATATGCAATGATTGAAAAGATCAGATCCGGTGGATTTGAGAGGTGGAGGAACAGGTGTGGGATTGCCAGAAGGGGACGTCGAGCTGCCATGCCGAGATGGTTTACAGTTAGAAATGATTTTCCCTGTTCGCAAGGAGGGTAATTTAGGAAAGTTGGATAAAATACGTTTTTAAACGAGGATCTTTTTTGGATGTCCTAATAGTATAATTAAATCCCAAAACACGTCCTTATAAACAAATAACACATAAAATTATTTCTCAACTTATTTTGCTTATTTTTCTAGTATTAGTTTAAGACAAATTTTATAATACAACCGTAAAATTATTTCTCAACTTATTTTGCTTATTTTTCTAAAAGTATTATGTGAAAGTTTAAAAATGGGTAATGATAACGAACCGCTTAGTTAACCATAAAGTCTCTCATTAGTTTAATAGGTAATGATACGAGTTTAACCATTGTGTCACAAATGAGTGACACAACGGTCATCTGCACCATTGATAATGATGAGTCAAAATTAAACACGACTTAAAGGCATGATAATCAACGATTTTTCAGATAACCGTGGTGACATAACGATTGTGTATCATTATCATTACTAGTTTAATCCTATTACTAAATTGTTTTATAACATACTACTTATATACTTTCTATTGTAATATATAATTATTAAGTTTATTATAGCTATTGACTATGATATTCTACTTCGTTTAGGGTAACCGAATCACCTAAAACATCATTATATGACTATAAATATATAAAGTGAATATCTTTTCACACAACGAAATATCTTAGCACATATAATTATTTTCCAATTTTATCGATCAAATTTTGGGGCATATTTATTCTGACTCAAATTTCAATAGAATGTTGAATTTTTTCTATTCGAATTTGAGTCAAAATATATGAAATAGGTTTTCTAAACGATATTGGATTAAGAAAACAAATACGTTCGGACTGAAATTAAGTCAGAATAATCCAATACATTCTAAATTATTTTGGATTAGAATATTGTGTGTAATGTAAAAAAATGTTCCATACATAAATTATTGTTGTGGGGAATGTTTCAAAGATTTTAAATTTGAATTATGAAATTATATTGGCGGGAATTTTCAAAATTTGACTTTTGAAATTTCTATCTTTTTCTACAAACTGGGCGGGAACTGAAAAAGGAAAATTGTCACTATTTATAGGGGGATTGAGGGAAAAGGACAAAAATATTTACAAAATGAATAAATAGGACACACTATTTTTTTTAGTTGCAAAAAGAACAAAAAAAATTCATACGGACAAAAATACCCCTTTTAATAAAGCAGCGCGCATATCTTCACTTGCTTCCGCTTCCCAGGCTCCCAGCCCCCAGGTTTGATTTTTTTTTTTTTTTTTTTTTTTTTGTTTTCAAACACCCGTAACTTTTGATTTATAACTCCGATCATCGAAATTTTTTCACCAAAATTCTTTTTTTTTTTTGCTCTTTAATTTGAGCCCAAATACGATACCCTTCCGACGTAAATTTTGAATGCCGAAAAAATATTTGCATTAACCGGAGCGTTTTTCTTATAAACGACCGTAACTTTTGATTTAGAACACCGATCATCAAAATTGTTTCACCAAAGTTCATATTTTTTTTATCTTCATTTTGAGACCTCATTTGATACCTTTTCGACGTAGTATTTAAAAGCCAAATTTTATCGCAACGTTTACACTAACACCGTAACACAGTAACACAGTAACACACATAATGTGTGGTGATATTCCATAATTTTTGTGTCCGAGTGCATTTTGCGGTTTTAGTATGTGCAGCTGTATACATGTATGTGAAGAAACTCTGATAGTAGGATGTAACAAGTATATAAATTGGTACAGCATATAAAACAGTTTTACTTTCATTAAAAAGGTTACAAACAGAAATAGCACTCGGACACAGAAATGGTGTATTAGCTCAAATATTCTAAAAGATATGTACAATGTATTGGTTCATTGCATCTTTCTGTTTGAAAAGCTACTACAGTCAAAGGTAAAGAACCGTGAGCGTCGTAACGGAGAAAACTTGAATCAGTGAGATTTGAATCTTCAAAACAGGTGGGACAAGAAATGAGAGCTGATAACACATTCTTTCCACCCCAAATTTATTCTCCACACACATAATGCCTTTCTGAATTCATTTGAAAATTGGACTTATTTCACAGATTGGGTAAACAATAGGGTCTGAAAGCATCATCTAACCTTGACCTACATAAACAAATCCATTCAACTAAGATCAATCAGTAAAAGAACACAAACAAATCTGAAACATGAATAAAACTGTAGAAGAACAAGTGACCTAAAATTAATTGTTAATTATTACTTAAAAGAAATATGTATCACTTTAGAGTAGTCAAGTCATAATTCTCAAAGTTTGCTCTGAAGTACACTCAATCATAATTAGAAACGTTAACTGATGATGCCTGATAAAATAACGCTAGTTCAACCTAATTTATTTTAAAAAAATAAAAATTGGGAACTAGTTCATCAAAGTTCCATAACACAGAATGTGAAAAGCTTCAGAAACACAAAAATCACAATTTTTTAGCTACTAAACATAAATCAGAAAACCATGGTGATCTACTCAGATAAGATTCTGGATATTCGGACTGAAAATGACACAGTAACACAGTAACAAAGTAACACAGTAACACACCAACAAAGTAACACTAGTACTATTAGAAAAGCGTTGTTTATAAAACAAGGTCATTGTTTACAAAACGATTCAAACGAAGAAATGCTAAACAATATCACTTAGAATACTTGATAACAAGTTGGTTTATGATCGGTGAATAAACCACCAAGGTTGTATCTCGAAAACAATTGAACTAACAAAACAAACTAAAGATACAAAAAGATTACAAGAGCGATTACACAAATTGTATCTCAACCAAAATTAATACGATTCGAACAAGATACAACAAGTGTAAATAAATTACATATACTTAACAAACTAAAGATACAAAAAGATTAACGGGATCAGTCCAAGCTTACCGATACGGTTTTATGGCGAGATTACAAAAAGGCTTTATGGAACGACGACGGTACACAAATCAATGATGATTCGACGGACTTAGCAACGGGATATGTAGCGATTCGGGCCCGAGACTCGGCAAGGTAGCAAGTCGGAAGACCACGAGAATATCAACACACGGTGCACAAAAGGCGGTAGATGATCCGACAATATATTCAAGGTGCAAGGGTAAATGCGATTCGACAAAAAAGTGCAGAACACTAAGTGTAGAAGTGCAAGTGTGTAGGCAAATAGATATGATCAAAAACAATTTAAATGAACATGAAAATCTTTTCATGAATCATCATAGCTGCATAATACCAAAAACACAAACTCCAAACTCCAAAATCAATATCACTTAGAATACTTGAAAAAAGAATACCATGTTCAAGAAGACCTTACCAAGGTAGATAAATTCTCTGTTTATTGCCATCTCTATCTTAATGGATGAGCCTACTGCGAAGATGCGAAAAAGAAGTTTAAAAATTGAATCTTCCACTCAAAAAAAAATTGAATCTTTCGAGCGGATGCACTCGATATCTTCGACTTCAAGACGGGATCTTTGAACGGCCACAAAAAGCAAGGGCCCGGCTTCGGAAACTCGCTAGCTAATTTGAAATCAATTGCAGATTTCATTTCATCCCTGTGAGTTTGGAAGTCGTCGTAGCAGCGGTAGAAGGCGAAAAGGGCGTCGGAAAAGGGACGGAGCTGGATTATAACATTAGGGATTAATTAATAGGAAATGGTTGAGAAGGACGTGTTTGGATCTAAAATGATAAAATAGGACAAACAAAACGTAGGGTGGTTTATAAGGACAAAAAACATGTGTTCAACCAAAATTGCCCTTTATGCTTATTTTTCACACATTCCTTTTTTTTTCCCAATTTTTTAATTGTTTTGAATATTTCCCTAATTAGTGGCCTGAATTTGCTATCAATAATAAATTATTTTGGATTAGAATATTGTGTGTAATGTAAAAAAATGTTCCATACATAAATTATTGTTGTGGGGAATGTTTCAAAGATTTTAAATTTGAATTATGAAATTATATTGGCGGGAATTTTCAAAATTTGACTTTTGAAATTTCTATCTTTTTCTACAAACTGGGCGGGAACTGAAAAA
The DNA here is from genome assembly GCA_036785695.1 of Gentiana straminea. Classification (NCBI taxonomy): domain Eukaryota; kingdom Viridiplantae; phylum Streptophyta; class Magnoliopsida; order Gentianales; family Gentianaceae; genus Gentiana; species Gentiana straminea. Next base: position 2,081,497 of record JAVUPR010000483.1, on the reverse strand, counting down.
GGAAAATTGTCACTATTTATATAGCCAGTATCAGCAGCAAATCTCCCCAATTGTTTCTCTTCAAATTCAATTCAATTCAAAAACATCAAAATTATATTTCTTTTAAAACACACTTCTAGTTTGAGTTTTAAAGCAGCTTCCTTTATTGAAAAGATCAAAGACAAAGCTATTTTGGACCCAATTCAATTACTTGAATTTGACGGAGATTGGAGCAAAGAAAAAGAGTTTTGGGATTTCATTCAATTCCTTAGAAAAAGCAAAACAACCAGTCAGGCTCCTCTTCAGGTAAATGATTTCTGGAATTTTCACTTGTAAAATCATTCATGGAATTCTTCTAGTATTTTTTGCTATTTTAACTCTTTCGTTGTACTATGTGTGCTGATTTTATGTCAAGCAATATAAGAAACAAAACTTATTATGGCAATTAACGGTGGTTTTTTTTTTTATTTTTTATTTTATATTCTATATTATAATATTTTTGATTATGTGGTGTTATGTTCCTTCTTTGAGAAATAAATTGTGAAATGATGTGGTAGTTGTTTACATCTGGGTGTTTTTTTTGTTTTGTTCTTTTTATTTCTTATTACAGGTTTTTGGACCAGTTTTCATATTTGTTAAATAGTATAAGTATCCGAAGTATGCTGCCGTTGACTTGTAGCATCTCAGAAGTCACAGTGCATAAATTCTTGGATTACATGGTTGAAGGCTATGGAGATGATCATGGTGGAGGATTTTATCCAATAATGATTTAGAAGCATCGATGTAGTCCGAAATATATCAGGTAATTTATATTTTTAAATTTTTTCAAGTATCGTAATTATTTTAACCGTATGCCATATTGCTAATTAATTAAGAGTATACCTTAACAATCAGCTAGCAATTAATGCTATATATATATATATATATATATATATATATATATATATATATATATATATATATATATATATAGTCAAGAGAAATGTTTGTTTATATCACAATAAAATTAACACAACAAGTTAAGTGTCATAACACTATTTTCCACAACTGATTTTTTTATGTGACACATTTGAATCAATGGGTCCCACATTATAATCAATGGTTTAAAAGGTGTGTTGTGGCACTTTTGTTGTGTCAGTATCACTAGTACTAGTCATTGCTAATTGCTGTAGTATATATATATATATATATTGCTATAGTACTGTAAACCAGGCTTTTAGGTCCATATGTGATTATTAAAGATTTAAGTATAGTGCATGTGTATGTATGTTAAAGATTAAAGAGATTGATAATCGACGATCCATGACATTTAATAAATTTTGTTTTTTTACGTTATGCATGCGCGCAACTTCAGAGGCCGAGATATGAGCAATTCCTGGTGGTGGCTTGTGTGGCCTTAGCCGCAATGATGGAGGAAAAAGACCCTCCGATGGCTTTAGAAATGCAAATGCATGCAATTTTGTATCCATTTGACGGTTATCATCCAGATGACAATGCACATTTTCAAGAAAGTTGGGCAACCGTCAAAAGACTGGTGAACCTGCTTCGTGCCGCTACTTCTATTGACTTTATTCCTTACCTAATCTCCAGGTTACCACAAATCGCGCCTGATGATATGAATAGAGTCGCAAATGCTGCTTCCAACTTTTTCATCCACGCCACCCTTGGTATGTACTTTCGGTAACATTTAAATTTTTTCCCCAGTTTCACTCGCTTGAATATTTATATATATATATCTAACACACGAATCATGATAAACTTTATAGAACCATACTTTCTAGAATACGCTCCCTCCGTCAATGCAGCAGCTGCCAGCTAGGGTGCTTCGGACAGCCAATATTAACATTGGTATTCTAGAGGCTGATGATGAATTGTTTGAGAGACTTGAGCGGGTAGTTAATTAATTTTTTTTTCATCTCTATTTGTTTTCTTAACCATAATTCAATTGCTTTTCTTTGTTTCTTTTATTTCTTTTATTTCTTAATTATTATTTTTTTCTCTCTATATATATGTGTGTGTGTGTTTTAATTTGTTGATTGTTGTTTGATTTTGGGCAGGCAACAGTGAACAACTGTTTGAGAGATATGGAGGAGCAGCATCATCAACCTCATGATTAAATGTATCGCTTAAGATGGAGAGAATTTATTGTAGCATCAACCTAATAATTAAATGTATCGTTTAAGATGCAGAGGATTTATTCTTTTTTGTAGCATTTTTTCATGAACCACTTAACATGTAGAGGATTTATTCTTTTTGTAGCATTTTTTGGTATTTCTTTTTTCTTCCGGTAGCAATTTTTCATGAACCCTATTCTTTTTGTAGCAATTTTTGGTATTTTTTTTTCTTCCGGTAGCAATTTTTCATGAACCCCTATTCCACCCACAGCAATTTTCCTAGACTAGTTATTATGGTATGTTGTTTTTTGAGTGGATTATGATAAGCTATTATGATATGTTGTTGTTGTTTTTTTTAATGGATTATATTATGTTGTTGAATGGGGCAATAGTAAACTCATCTGCCTATATGTTATAAATAAATCTTTTATTTAAAAAAATACATTTATATCTAAACATAGTTATCAATATAGCATCTTGTCTCTTCTTTAAAAATCAACTACTATCTCTTGTGATCTTATCTTCTAACAAAAAGCACCAAGTGCATTTGGGAGTTGTGTATTTCACCATATCAATCAAGAACACTATATAAGAAGCAGTACAAAATTCTTAAAAAGAAGAACACAAAAATGATGTCTTTACCACAATCAAATCAAATCAAATCATCTCTCTGTATCAATGCCATGCCACTATGAAGTATGATTCGGTTTTCTCACGTGTTGATTGAGGCTAAACTTGACTTGCATACCCCCCAACTTTGAACTAGCCGCCATGTTCATCATATAACCGAAACATAAATGGTGATACGTCATCCCAAACTACGAAGCTGCTCTGATCGAGCAGATCATACGAAATCATCTCTCGAGTGGTGGTCGTTAGGTAAAACAACTTACGCTTCTTCCAGAAACATATCGGTGTTTGAAATTTATTCAGACTTCCGAAATAGAATAGAGTTCGGTCCAGGTGGTTTCTTCTTCGGCCTTCCCCCTATGTTTATCCATTGTCCAGACATCCAATACAAAGGCATCCAAAAAGTCACTTGACAATCAAGAACTTTTGCCTGAGCAGTTGAATCCATCCAGGGCTATTTCATTATTTACGATGGACATCTCGGCACTCGCTTTCATCAAGGCATGCATCTGTATCTGCTGCATGCCTTAACAACCTTCAAGTTCAGTTCACTACTCAATTCAAGTTGCCTCATCTTTTCTTCCACCTCCCCCAACCAACCCCAATGATACTTGATTTTATGAAGGAATCACACTCATCAAGCAATTTTAATACTTCTGATCTGTGCTTGAAATGGTAGTCAAGCAATGCCGCGAAATAGCCTTCTTGCTTTTTTTTTTTTCCTGTAAAGAGAAAGTGGTACCAGTACCAGTACCACCACATGTAGTATCAGTCGAGTATGTTACATAAGCAAATACTTGTAGCCATTACGGGTGAATACCATTTTTACTAGGAGATCGGATTAACCTTACTTTTTTCCTTTTCCAAGATGCGAATTTGCCTCTTCAAATTAATGGTTTTCAATTGCCATTCCCTACCCAGCCATAGTAAAAGGTAATACGTACATATTTGATAAATAAAACGGCACCCTTTGCATGCAGAAAACATGAGTTATATATGCCATGGACGAGGAATGTACCTACCATTCTGAGATTCTTTTCAAAATTATCCCCTGATCTTCTCGGTGTTTCTAACTCTTGCTTCATATCAACCACTCTGCCAAAAAGAAGATTGATCAATTTGAGCAACATACAAAGAATTGAAGACTATCCATACAAGCAGGTCAAGACTCACAAACTGAAAGGTGATTTTGAGACCAAGAACTTGCACGAGTATACAATACAAGGCAAAAGGTCAGATTTTCCCAGTGCTAAGTGGTTATGTTCATTACTAAAGGGAACAATAATGGCTGGCTTGACATGTACTAGCAGTTCTCCTTTTTGTTTTGGGAGAGGGATGAGGGGATATAGAGCTAATCATGTAAATTTAGTTGCTGATATATAGGGTGACTAAAAGAAAGAATAAAGTCAACGTAACCAAAAAAAAAACTTTTTCTTAACTAGTGTAAATACTTCTGTAAAATTTTATATTTGGTACCGGGGTAGGTAGTATCTAAATAACACCAGACGGAATCTCTCCAGATAGTAAGCTCTTGAGCCGTAAAACGAAAACTGATACAAATGCATAAGAATACTTCCCCGAAAACAAGCAAATATCTGAAAGATGATCACCCTCATCAGTTCAGTAAGAGATTTTAAGTGAAACCACACTAAACATATTTGAGAAAAAAGCCCAAACATAGGACAACACTTCCCAGTTCCCAGAAGCAATAACGAACTTTAATCTCCGCATCAATACTTACTATATATTTTGTATTGAAGTATGCTGATAGTTTACATCAGCAGACTTAAGTATGCTGATAGGTTACATCGACGGACTTATATCGACGAGTCGGGGTCGGCGGGGTCGGTAGTCGGCACCTGTTTGAATGATACTTATAAATTAATGTTATAATTAGCTTTATTATTAATTCTGTACACAGTAGGCAGATGAACAGTTCTACTTTTCTACTTATCAATGTAACCACCCTAAAAGGTATCTAGGTAGTTAATGTAGTTACTTTATGCTTTATGCTTTATGCTTTTACTTTTAGCATGCTTAGCCCTTTTGTATTCTCCTATATATACTAACCTTAAGAGGTTAAGTTTAATAAGAAGAGTTTATATTTTTCTCTTACTTATCTTGTTCTTCTCTCTATTTTCTCTATATGGTAGCAGAGCCCTGAACTTTTTTCAGGCAACCGATCTATTTCTTCCTCTCTTAAGTTCTGTTATTTACAATGACAGATACTACCTCTTCCTCTGTTCCTCTTTCATTCAATGGAGTTGATAATCCATCACTCCAAATCACTACAAAAAAGCTGTCTGGACCCAACTATGTTTCGTGGTCTCAGTCAGTATATACTATATCTTAGGCGAGAGGGAAAAAGGATACCTCACGGGATCCATAACACCTCCTACGAGACAAAAACTCGAAAGAATTTGATACTTGGGAAGCGAAGATGCGGTAGTAAGATCATGGCTTATGAATTCGATGATAGAAAAAATAAGTTCAAGTTTCTTATATGCAAAATCAGCCCTCGGCATTTGGAAGAAACTGGAGTCCTTGTACTCCATGAAGGTAACTATGTTCAAGTCTATGGTGAAACTTAAGTAGAAATACTTGTCCAAGGCTTGACGACTTTCAATGAGTATTTCAATACTCTAACCAACCTATGGGAAGAATATGACCAACTTACTATCAAGGAATGGAAATGTGCGAGGATGCGGACATTCACAACAAGGAAATTGAAAGAGATAGGGTTGGACTTCTGGAGGCCTAGACAACTCTTATGAAGTTTTGCTAGGGAAAGGATTCTTGCTATATCACCCTTTCCTCTATCAATGATGCCTTCGGTATTTTAAGAAAGGAGGAGTGCGAAGAGGTGTCATGCCTACAAATGGAGGCATACGCCTACTCGGGAGAAGGAATATCGGTGTTTAAAGCCTCGAAACCGACTCGCAAATGCGCATACAACAAAAACAAGAGGAATGAGAATTGGGCCAACCTCCTATGTGATCACTTTGTAAGAAGAAGGGTCATCTTAAGGAAAAATGTTGGTTACTACATGGAAAACCACCTCGTATTCTTAAGAACCGACAAGTCAAGCTTTGTTGATAGGAGTAATGAGCAAAATAAAGCATATAGTGTGTACGATGCGGGACAAGGATTCAACGAAATGCGGATGAACACTCTTCAAATGATGTTCGGTAAACTTCGACCGAAATTAAGCGAATCACTGTTGGAGCTACGGCACGGGATGAACACAAATGGATTGTTGACTCGGGAGCTACTAGCCATATGACGGTGAATTCTCTGTGTTTGACACTTTTTCAAGTATTGATTCTCGACACTTTGTTACTATAGCGAGATGGTTCTTAAAAAAAGTATTAGGAAAAGGTAGTGTTAGACTTCAACCCAACCTTACCACTAGAAAATGTCCTCTATGTTCCTACTCTCAATTGTAACCTTCTTTACGTCAAACAGGTTTTGTAAAGACGACAATTGCTCGGCTAACTTTACGGATACCCATTGTGAGTTTCGGGATGCGAAGTCTATGATGAAGATTGGCGGTGCTAAGAGTACTAGGGGAGGTGCACGTACTGTTCCATAGCAAGATCTTAGAGAATTCAAGAGGATTAGTGGCTAGTTTAGACTCTAAATGTAATAAACTTATTCAATTACATTTTAGACTAGGCCATCCTAATTTTGTGTACTTGAAGAAGTTGTATCCTTCCTTATTTTACGGAATCGTATGAATGATTTGAAATGTGAGTTTTGCATTCTTGGAAAACAAACTAGAAATACTTACAAATCGTTCTTATAAACCCACGGCACACTTTTGTTCTTGTCCACACCGATGTTTGGGGTCCATCTAGGGTCTCAAACCTATCCAAAAAACCCTGGTTTGTCACGTTTATTGATGATCATTCCGGGACTTCTTGGGTATACCTAATGAACCAAAAATCGATGTCAACGACATATTCAAGAATTTCTACAACTTTGTTGAAACACGGTTTAACACCAAAATCCAGTTAAGGTCGGACAATGGGATGAATACTTTAACTCCCACCTATCTCCTTTCTAACCGAAAAAGGTATTGTACATCAATCCTCTTGTACTAACACTCCCCAACAAAATGGGGTAGGCGAAAGGAAAAATCGTCACCTATTAGAAGTTGCCGAACCATGATGTTTGCCTATAATGTGCACATTCTCTATTGGTGTCAAGTTTCTAACGACCACATATTTGATCAATAGGATGCCTTGAGATTCTTTGAAGTTCGAACCCCTATTGATGTCCTAAAAAGTGTCTATCCTTGCACCAAACTTCTATCTGATATCTCTTTAAAGATATTTGGATGCACTGCCTTTATCCACAACCACAATCCTACCAGAGGAAAGCTTGATCCAAGGTCTGTTAAAACTATTTTCCTTGGTTATTCTCCTACAAAAAGGGGGTACAAATGCTTTGACCCCAAAACACATAAGACCTATGTCACCTTTGATGTCACCTTCTTTGAAGATCAACCGTTTTATGCCAAATGCGAAATCAAATCCACTTGTTCAAAACCTTCTTCCCGAAAACAATGCCACCTTGCCCATTAGTATTGATGATCCCGTCATACCTACTTGTTTTTCCCACTAAACAACTCACTATCAACTGGAAAAGAGGCCATTATCTACACCGAGAAAAACTTGGAGATCGAACTACGATGCTCCTAATGACTCTCTATCCAACCTATTCAAGAAACGAGTACTCTTCTACTTTACCTACCTCCTCGAATCTTGTCTTGACCTTACTCCTTCCGGTATTGAACTGAGTTGCCTATTGCCCTTAGGAAAGGAAGGAGAGAATGCACTCAACATCCTATCCAAAAATTTGTGGCCTCTTGTAAAGTCTCACCTCGTTATCAAGCTTTCTTATCTAATATTGACACTCACATTATTCCTAAGTCCATTGAACATGCCACTAAATGATCTAATTGGAAAAGTCTTGTCCTTGAAGAACTATCTCGCTTTAGATAAAAATCATACTTGGGATTGTGTTCTTAAACCACGGGGAGTGAGACCGGTGGGGTGTAGATGGCTCTTTACCATCAAACACAACTCGATGGTACCATCAACGGATACAAGGCAAGACTTGTTGCCAAGGGTTTTACACGGACTCAAGGTATTGACTTTAATGAAACTTTTGCACTGTGGCTAAGTTAAACTGCAATCGTCGAATACTAATTTCCATTCTTTCTTTGTTATGAATTGGCCACTCTATCAAATGGACATTAAGAATGCTTTCTTAAATGGGGATCGAAGGAGGAAGTATATATGCATTATCCTCCTGGTTTTATGATTAAACCCAATCATGTTCTAAAGTTAAACAAGGCTATCTATGGATTAAAGCAATCTCCAAGAGCCTGGTTTGATAGGTTTACCAAGGCAATGAAGGAGGCTACATATCATCAAGGACACGGTGATCATACCATGTTCTACAAACATGGCCTTTACGTAGAATAACTATCCTCGTTGTGTATGTTGATGATATCATCATCACTTTGAAACTCGAGAGGAAGAAATCGGCTCATTGAAGTCTTTTACGAATCGGCAATTTGAGGTAAAAGACCTAGGACCACGAAATACTTCCTTGGTATTGAAGTTGCTAGGTCATCTAAGGGTATACTACTCTCTCAAAGGAAATATACTTTGGACTTATTATCGGATTATGGCTTATTAGGATGCAAACTGTTAGTACTCCCCTGGATAATACTTGTCAATTTTGGGAAGGATGATAATGGTCCGACATAGAAGGCTGGAAAATATCGAAACTTATTGGAAGATTGATATACTTATCTCGTACTCGGCCGGATATATCATTTGCTTTGTTAGCAAACTCGGTCAATTCATGCATTCACCAAAGGAGATACACTTTGCCTTTTCTTTGTCGGACGTTGAGATTCTGAAAGGGAATCCGGGTAAAGGCTTCTTGTTCGAACACAAGGAAATAGCGAGAATTGAGGCATATGTGGATGCTTGATTGGGTTTGTAATATTGATAGAAAGTCAACCTGCGGATGGTGCATCATGTGTTTGGAAATCTAGTGTCTTGGAGATCCAAGAAACAGTCAGTTGTGGCTAGAAGTTCAGCTGAGGCAGAGTACCGGGCTATTGCAGTATGTATGTGTGAGATTTTATGGGTTCAGAAGATTATGAGGGAACTAAGACTTGCCATTTCTACTCCTACTTGCCTATACAGTGACAGCCAATCTGCTATTGAAATTACAAAGAACCCTGTACAGCATGACCGAACCAAGCATATTGAGATTGATAGGCATTTTATCAAAGAGAAGATGATGAAGGGTGAGATTCTCCTATCGTATATCAACTCCGGTAATCAAGTGGTGATGTGTTCACCAAGAGTACGCACTAGTACTTCTCTACTAAAGTGTATTGGCAAGCTTGGACCGCTAGATATCTACATTCCGGCTTGAGGAGGAGTATTGAAGTATGCGATAGTTTACATCGACAGACTTAAGTATGCTGATAGGTTACATCGGCAGACTTATATCAGCAGGGTCAGGGTCAGCAGGGTCAGTAGTCAGCACCCTGCTGAATGATACTTATAAATTAATGTTATAATTAGCTTTATTATTAATTCTGTACACAGTAGGCAGATGAACAGTTCTACTTTTCTACTTATCAATGTAACCACCCTAAAAGGTATCTAGGTAGTTAATGTAGTTACTTTATGCTTTATGCTTTATGCTTTTACTTTTAGCATGCTTAGCCCTTTTGTATTCTCCTATATATACTAACCTTAAGAGGTTAAGTTTAATAAGAAGAGTTTATATTTTTCTCTTACTTATCTTGTTCTTCTCTCTATTTTCTCTATATTTTGAGACATAATTTTCTTCTTGCCAGCGGAAACTCCAAAGATCTGTAGAATCATGCAAAAGACACTCACTTTTATCTTCCCAAAAAACTGTGGGAAGAAGCAAGGAGATTTGTAGTAGAAGAGTAAGGCATGAAGTTGGACCAGAGTTTACCTCTGGAAATGCATTCGAGTAGACACCCCGAGATAACCAGGTCCAGCTTGTTGCATGCATAGTTGTTCAATATCCTTGTGTAATTCATCCTGCTCTAAAGAAAACGAGACATCAAACAGCATGGAAAGAGGTAAACCCAAAATAAAAGAATAAAATAATCGAACTTCAGCAGATAAATGTAACTACGTAACACATAATTCACCCTATCCATTCGAGGAAAGCATCTTCAGACTACATTGGACAAATGGTGCTACATAAAACCATCATTAAGAAGATGAGCTTCCTAGTACATGCCTAAACCAAATAATCCTTTTAATGTGATGTCGCTCTCCCTCTCCCTCTCCCTCTCCCTCTCCCTCTCCCCCAAACCAAGCTCCTGCTCCAGCATATGAATTGGCGCACTCGACAGAAGAAAATGTCAAATTATGCAGAGTGACTGCAAGCTATTTCTTTCAAAAAGCGTATAAAGGTTATAATTTTTGGACCACAAATCCAAAATACCTTGACTATCATTAATGCAATAGGTGTAACGTAATGAAAAGTGATTTGATGGATAATAGGGGGGTACGATGAGGATTTTTTCTATAAATGCTCTCTTGGTATTAATTATAAATGACAGCTAATATGAAACAACGAAGCGCTGTGCCAAAGCGACAGACATTTAGGAAAGGGGAGTACTTCATTTTACCCTGTCAATTTTGACTCTATTGAGTTTTCACCCTCAATCAATGCTCATGGTCCAATACATTCATCAATTATGGTGTTTAAGATACAAAATTCAATACATTCATCAATCTTGTTTTCACTCAAAGTGATGAAAAGTTGAAATCCCCTTTCCCACCCTCAACCCCCACCCTGCAACCAGAAAAGACATGTTATGTAGAGTAATAGCAAGCAAATATAAAGACCTGAAATTATTAATAACAAGGAAGCTAAACCACTAGATTATGTGTGTTGGCAGATGTTCAATTGCGAAGTTTTCTGAGTGCAGACTGCACAGTAAAGGTATCGGTTTGTTTGATTTTGGATGCCTGATGCGTGATTGGTGACTGTGTTATAGTGTTCACGCAAGTTCAAGTGTGCGTGCAGTGTGGGTAAAGATCATCGCCTTAGCTTTTGTATATTGAGGATCAGAGAGGCAGAGGGATCATTAATTAAGGAATTCGAAGGAGTAAGGATATTCATACTGTGTTTTTGGGCCTGTAATGGTGAACCTATCCACCTAAAATGGTTGTGCAAAAGTGAAGTGGAACAAGTATTAGGGCAAAGATAAAATAAATGGAAAAAAGTTCTGTTCTGTGAAACCATGTAGCTGAAATCATTTATTTGTAATGTGTGAGATCCAGAAGGGTAGAACTTTAATGGGGTCTAACAAGTGTTGCAAAAAAACTAATGAATGTATGATAGCTACCAAGTTGACAGATTTTCCTTTTTGTCTATGTTTACTCTTTAATGCTAATGAACGTGCAAGGTGCAGTACTTGAAGATTTTGTTAGATATTCAAGTTTATATAACTCATATGGGTTGCTATGCATAATGAATGATCTCTGTCCTCTTCACTTAATGCTTGCAGATGGGACCATTCTTGAAACAAACTGTGGAATCTTTCCGCCTTCTTCCTCCTACGGATTTAACTATGTTCCTCCTTACAAGGATATCCTTGGAGATTTTGGTGACCCGTCATCTTCATTTTTAGAAACAATCTTTTATTTTTTGTGTCTAGAGGGAGAGGGGGTGGGGGTGGGGGTTATTGTTTTTTCCTCTGTATGTTGGTAATGAGGATAAACTGCTGTTCTTGATGGGAGGTGAATGAGTGTGTGAGATGGGTGGGGGGATGTCCACAGGCACAGAAGAAATCATTTTTACAAAGTGTCTTTTGATCCAAAATGTGAAGTGCATTTGTAACAAAGCTAATGATGTCAGATACATTGAAGTGGACAGTAAGCAGTCTCTTGGCCATGCTGTGTTAATTTACTTCTTGCTTTCTTAGTGTAATTTCATCAAACACTTAAGACACACCAAAGCTATTGACAGATAACCCAGTAATCATTTGGACTAATATTGTAGGGTTTTCCTAAAAGGAAACCCTTCCGAAAATTCTAAACAGCTCAGTAAAACCAAGCCGAAGAGGGGGTTTGGAAATAGTTTTCAACCAGCAATAACAAATAGCCAACATGACATTCATCAGAAAGACAGAAACAGAATACAATTGTTCTTGTCAAAAAGAAAAATACTCCAAACTTGTGTTACCGAGAGAAGATACTGATTCTACAATCTACTTCAAATCAACCAAACACAGTGTGGTCGACACAGAAATTTCCAACCAACCAAATGCAATGTTGGTCAATAACATCTAATAAGAAATACCTAGTCTGAAGCGTACTCAGTTCGCGTGACACAATCTCCTCCTTTGGCTTGGCCTTTTCTGACTGAAATGAGCGAGCACATTCATCAAAACCAGCTTTCAAAACAGATTAAAAAGAAATACAAAACCAATTCATTTAACTAGTCAAAAACCGAAGCAATCTTCCCATAGACTCATTATTACAGCTAGGAGTAAAAGCATAAAAGCCAGTTAATGTCTCTTGCAACTCTTAAAGCGAGGGAAGGCCATGTTTACAAATATATGATTCATTCCAGGAAGTTACTGGTGCATACGTAGTACATAACCATAAACTCGGGTGTTAATTTAAACCAACATATGTTACATTTGAAACTTTTTGATAAATGAGAGGAATAAACATCAACACGCTGTCTCAAATGACATGAGAGTTTACTAGAGACTGATACAAATATCCATAATGGCTTGGAGCAAAAGAGCTACCTTGAAGCCTCTTTCATCATTTTCAACCAAATTATTCATCATAACATGTTTAAATGCATTATGCAGTGAAATTACAAGTTAACAGAAACAAGAAACCAAGATCATAACCTCCATAATTGCAGCATCTCTTTCAGTGAATGCCCCATCCACGCAGCTTTGGAAGAACTTAAGCTACTTCTCAGCTTCTGAATTCTGGTATTTACGCATCTGACAGCACAAAAAACTGATCAGCTAGAAATATAAACTTGGGAATGACGTTCTTTCATAAACCAATGATCTTATGCCAAACAATTTTAAATTGTGATAATGGTGTACTTTAAGCAACACCAAAAAAAAAGGTGTCTTATCTTTTTTAATATAAATAAACAAATGGTCTTCCATTTTCTTTTCTCTGAAGAAGGGATGAGAAGACTGCAACTCACCTTTGAGATTTCTGAACTATGTAGATCTGTGAGTTGGCTCTAAAAAATAAGCAGAAATTGAGCAATTGTTGTGAAGAGTGGCCAAAAATCTTACTTTGATATGATAAACATCTGTTAACTCCTCTTGCAGATTCTGGTTTTCCCTAGTGCAAACAGCTAGCTTCCTTTTCAAGTTCTCAATCTCTTGCTCCAAACCAGCTGTCCTAGTTGGCGGAAAATTGGAAAATTTCCATACTTCGTGAGAAACACTATGCTGCAAAGCCCAACAAACAGTGGGAAGAAGCAGGGAGATTTGTAGTAGAAGAGTAAGGCATGATGTTGGACAAAAGTTAGCCTCTGGAAATACATTCGAGTAGCCACCCCGAGATAACCAGGTCCAGCTTGTTGCATGCATCCTTGTTCAATATCCTTGTGTAATTCATCCCGCTCTAAAGAAAACGAGACATCAAACAGCATGGAAAGAGGTAAACCCAAAATAAAGGAATACAATAATCGAACTTCAGCAGATAAATGTGACTACGTAACACATAATTCACCCTATCCATTTGAGGAAAGCATCTTCAGACTACAGTCTACATTGGACAAATGGTGCTACATAAAATCATCATTAAGAAAATGAGCTTCTTAGTCCATGCCTAAACCAAATAATCCTTTCAATATGATGTCTCTCTCGCTCTCCCTCTCCCTCCAACCAAGCTCCTGCTCCAGCATATGAATTGGCGCACTTGACAAAAGAAAATGTCAAATTATGCAGAGTGAATGCAAGCTATTTCTTTCACACGGTAAACATCATTCCCTACCCCCAAAATCCATGTTCAAGATCATATATATATATATGCTCAAAAGGAGCTATATATATATATATACACACACACACATATGTAGCACTAAAACAGCAAAATCGCGTGAAAAAATGGCTCTTTCTGCAACTTTGAGTCCTTTTCACCATACACAACCCATAATCTGTGCAAAGAGACTTAAAAATAATTGCATATAATGCTTGTCAGCAGCTACAACTTCCTACGACAACCGTTGCATCATTAAAATAAAAATAAAAATAAAATCTAGCCCATGCCATTTCCATGAAAATAAGATTCCAGAAAGCTATCAAATTAGTGTGAAATAGATGATCGAACAAGGTTAAGGAGCTATTAACAATGTATAACCAACATTCCGAGGCATGAAAGGAGGAAATTTACCATTTTCCAGTTGTTGGATGCGTGCAATTAAGGGCTGGTCATTCCCGCTTAATTAGCAAAGAATCGCAAATGCATCGGAAGTTCGGAACTGATAAATATGTAAATACTACTATGAAACTCGTGCTATGCACGAATAACGTTACATTTGAAAATTTGTAGTAAGGAAAAATGTCAAACTGAAGGACAAAAAAGAGAGGGAAAATAGGAATCAGGACAGTGGAAATATAAATTGGGTGATAAGGACAAATCAATATTCATAACTCCAAATCCACTGTTTGCTGCAGTGAAACTGACCTCAAATTTAATGTTTCACTATCACAGTGGAATAAGGACATATCCTTTTTACCCGAAAAAAAATTCCACTGTTTATTTTCCATATTTCTAAGTTCAAAAGTATCATTTTTAACGATAAACCCTTATTTATTTAGATATTATTTAAAAAATATATGTCGTTAGATATGCTGATTATTTTTTAAATATAAGAATGAAATATATTGTACAATTGGCCAAAGGGATAAAACTATACCTCTTGTGTTGGGAAAAAAAGACACTCTTTGCTTAGGTAAAAACACAACATTATTTCATATTTTCCATTTGGAGAAATACTCTTAAATTGCTCTTGCCCCAATTATTTGCCCTCAAACAAAACCAACTGAGAGCAAGTAAACATAGCTATAGATACTTGAGTTGGAGGAGCTGATAAAAAGCTCAAAATCCAAGCTTATGTTCATAATCCGAGCTACTAACAACTCATAATCAAGCTAATAATAGTGTTATCGGTGAGCATATGGATCCAGTAAGGTATCGGCCTGTTCTGCCATTGCTTCTTCGCCAGCTGCTTCTTGATCATGAAACTCTTGTGAGACATCACTTCGATCTTGCAAGTTCCGGGACGCGGTCGTGTGGATTTTTGATCTGGTGGAGATGGCACATATGTCTATGATTAAGTAACGTGTTATAACTAAGTAATGTAAATAATAAATTTTATATCGATACATGTATGCTATAAACTATATAGAGTATAAAAGCAAAAAAAAAAATTACATATGCTCTTCAATCCATACCTCAGTATTTTCACACTACTTGACCAACATATTGCAAATTTAGCACCCACCCATTAGCAAGCCCTTTGCACTCCTCTAATTTATGTTAAACATTTCCTTGGTGCAATACTTCATGTCTATCAAGTACTCTGCACAGGTTGTAAAATATTGAAAAGTATTTTTCCTTCCTTAATATCTCTTTGTTTTCATACCAAAGTCTGCCCATTTATCCACCTCCCCCGGATAAGAGCAATATCAAACAACCTTGACACCTTGAAATTAAGGTCCGTATGTACTTATTAAAAATTTAAAGTTTTCTACATCAGGTAATGTAAAAAGTAGTTGTAAAAATGAACAATATAGGTGGGACATCTCAATAATATAATATAGGTATCCCCTTCAATACCTAGGACCTGGAAAAAAATACATGGAACATTTTCAAATTAAAGGATATTAAGATGAAGAGAAGAGTTATGAATGAGGATGAAATACACAATGAAACCCAAGATGGTAATGAGTTGTCTTTAAACTCTCACTTTCTATAATGGACTTACACCGTGAAACCGTATTTTCTGTCTTTTAACTTGTATATCCATTATAGTTTCATCGACATAAGCCATATCTATCATAAGAATTAGTCCGTTTAAAATATTTAATTTATCCAAGGCTTTATAACATTAAAAAAAAAAAAAAAAGCAGCACTATTTACCTGTCAAATAATGAAAGCATATATAATGATCATGTTGATGGCAAAAAAGAATTAGCTTGTAAAATCCAAAGGCATGTGTTCACCACCCTGTAAAAGCTTATACAATTTTCTGTGAGCTATCAAAAATAGGATGGTACTAATGAACATTATCAGGGAAATATCATAAGAAAACAAAAACTATGCATTACACATTTAGTCTTTACATTCCACTTCTGAAATAATTTCTATGAAGAAGTGGAATGTAAAGACTAAATGTGCCGAATTAACCTGGAAAACTATGCATTACATGTATGCCGAATTAATTTTTTTTTTCCAGGTTAATTCGGCACAAAAACTATGCATTACACATTTAGTCTTTACATGTGCCGAATTAACCTTACATTTAGTCCTTAATTCGGCATAAGGAGAAACCTTACAATATTTCTTGTGCCGAATTAACCTGGAAAAAAAAAATTAACACCACATTCCAGCGCCCCTAATTCATAACCAAAACAAAACAAACGCGGAATGAAAATACTCAAAACTTGAAGTGACTGAATTTGATGAAGAAACCTTGCATTTCCTTCTAATGGAAGCCTTTGCTGCGTTCGAATCGTCACCCATCGATAATCGTTATAAATCTCTGTCATCGTGAAGCCATGGTTGTAACTGACTCTGCTCTCATCCTTAATCTGAAACAAATGCATTACCATCATCAATAAAAAAAAAAGAATAACAGCGACTGAACTCTGAAGATGCAAAATGAGGGGAAAAAATCGAATCTTGAAGCAGAGATGCGGACATCAACATACATCGTCATCCTCCGACTCAAAATCCACTCCGTCAACCTCCGGAATCGCTGCCCAAATTATGTCTCACGAAGCCGCTGATACAAAATTGGTGCTTCCTCGTTTCGACGACTTTTGAAAGGGCATTGCAAGTAAATGTAAATGAGTATGATGAGAGTGAGAATCCAATAATTTGCAATGGATTTTAGGAGTTGTGGGTTGCGATTTTTTGGGCAGACCGTGGGGAGTTGTTCATTGCTTTGTGGAAGTTGAAGAGCAGTTTTGCTTTGTGGAAGTTGCAGAGCAGTTTGGAAGGTGAGGGGGGAACGTGGGGAGTGGAGGTTATTTATTTATTTTTTTTGGCCTTTTTTTTTTTTTCCTTCAGGTGTATTGAAAAACCGGATATGGGTCGGGTCAATCAGTCAAAATGGGTAATTAGACGGTTATTTCCTTGAAAATATAATATAAGATAATAATATAAGATATTTTGCAGCAAAAAAACTGCCAATTTACGTGCATTTGGCCAATTACCCGGCTTCTGACCCGCTTCTTTGTACATCTTCCTTACGTTTTCCGGTTACGGCACCAACTTCCCGAACCCACTAATTCACATCACAAAACTACCCACGTTCTCTCTACTATTACAAACAACAAATAACCCCCACAGTTTTTAATTTATTTGGGTTTTTTGTTGATAATGACTACTTATCAACTTAATAGGGCGTTAAGGACGGACTAACAAATTATTTGGTAATAAGGACTAATTTGGTTTTAATAGACTAATTTAGTTGACATAAATTTTATTATGGTCCTAATAAAACACACAAGGGCCCACCGTGTAAAATATAAATGCCATTAATTTACATTTTTACCCTTCTTATAAGGATTTTCATTGATAATTTGGGGTAATTTGGTAAGGTTTCAAAGTTTTTGTCCTTTTTATCAATTAAAATTTAATAGTGTCCTAAATGCCAATTATTTTACTTTTTATGTCCTTTTGGGCAACTCCCCCAATTTTGTTTTTGGTTTTTTTGTTTTTGTTTTTTTGTTTTAAGAGCTTGGAGCTGATTTTGCTAATTTCTTTCACTTCGTTTACTGTGCACAATATTTGTTATTTTTGGTTCTAATTTATTAATTATCTTTTTTTGAAATTATTTTAGGAGCTTGGTGATGCTTTTGCTCAGTATGAGCATCCTATTGTAATTGACAGTTGAAGATCATGTGAGTTCAACAAGTTTATCACATTCTTTATTAATTTCAGTTTTGCTTCTTTTTTTTTTTTTTTTTTTTTTTTTGGTTGAAACCATTTACTTTTAAGATTTAAATCAATAGAAAGTGAACCAAGATTAATTTCTGTTTTTGGTAACTGGGGTGAGATGCTGAAAATGGATGCATTTTCATGTGGGATGTGATTCGATTTTGTGGGCTTTTTTAAAATTGGAGGATGATGTAACCAACATTAATTTCTGTTTTTGGTAACGGGGTGAGATGCTGAAAATGGATGCATTTTCATGTGGGATGTGAATTGATTTTGTGGGATTTTTTAAAATTGGAGGATGATGTGGAATAGTATCAAAAGCATAAAATACTGATGATATATGGGTCCATTGGGCCGGGTTATCCATAATTGGGCCAGGCCCAAGGTTAGATAATCGAGAGAATGAGTTGGCATGGCAGGATAGCAAGTGCTGACCAGATCAATAAGCTAGACAGAATAGTCAGAGGAGCTGGACTCCCACCGTGTCCTGACCAGAATGTTCCGAACAGAATAACAGGCTGAACGTGGTGAAGACTGAGTCAATAACACCTCAACTGCTTGGGTACGTGAGTAGACCCCACGTCCAGAAGACAGTCGGTAATAACTTCCAAGCACATCCAAGAAGAGACACACGATCTACTATTATATAAGAAAGACCCTGAACTACGAGAGGAACTTGATTCCAGTTTATTACTTAAATTGGATACGTAGGCAGCTCTCTCGAGAGTTCAGTCCAAAATTATACCCAAATATTCTTGTTCTTGTATTATTTTTCCTAATTAGAATTACCCGATTACCTGTTTGTAATATTCATACCACATCATTTGGCGCTAGAAGGAGGGCCAATTCTAGTTAGTGAGTGATTAATACAGAAAAATGGCACTAAATCAAGGAAATTCGAAGAAGCAACAAAACCAACAAGAGAAAGAAAAGAATCAAACCGGAGAAAAAAGCCCAGGTCGAAATGACCAAGAGACTGGGAAAAAATTTATGGAAGAAGGACAGACAAGTAATCCGGACGCTGTTAAACAGATGTTGGTAGAAAACCTAGCAAATCTCAAGGCTGAAGAGATAAAAGCCATATTCGAAGCAGTCTTGAAAGCGAGAGATCAAGATAACGATGTTTCCGAAGCACATACTCCACTTCAAGCTGCTAAGAAAGAAAAGTAGGAAGCAGAATCTAGCGTACAGGTGGCGGTTACTCACCCAGGCGGTGATAACGCCAGAGAAGAGTTAGACGCGATACTTAAGCCTAAGCAAGATGAATTTAGGCTGGTATCTCCCTTTACTGAGGACATTGATGCATTTCCATGTCCTCCCGGGTTTAAGATCCCAAAAATCCAGGCATATGATGGAACTAAAGATCCATATGATCATATGCATCAGTACATTCAACATATGAATTTGTATAACGCTCCAGAAGAGATGAAATGCAGGGCATTTGCCACTCTTCTAACAGGAAAAGCAAGAGATTGGTTCAACAAGTTGAACCCCAGATCTATACCGGATTTCCCCACTCTGACAAGAAAATTCATGCATGCATTCATCGCAACAAGACCTTTCCAGAGAAACCGGACTTATTTTTTGACAGTTAGGCAAAAAAGTGATGAAATAGTGTTACAATTTATCAAGAGATTCAATGGAGAATCATCCCAGATAGCAGATCTGGATGATAAGTTCTTGGTAGCATCCTTCATAGCAGGACTTAGAGAAGGGCGGTTACATGCAAAGCTGAGCAGCAAAGATCCGGGCACAATGGAGGAATGTTTGGAAATAGCATACAGACATTGTCAAGGAGAAGAGGCGAACGAGCCAAGAGGGAGGAATCCCATAGGGATGCTAAAAAAAGGAATAGGAATGACAAGAGGATAGGAATGACAAGAAAAGAAAATCGTGACCAAGTTTTGGGGATAAAGGAATTGCTAAGACTCCTCCTCCAAGGGGTCCAAGGGAGAAGAGAGACCACACCGGGTGGTGCAAGTACCCATCTTTGAAAGGCGAAGAAGAATTGGACCGGAGAAGGTAGCAAGGCTGCTCGGGGAAGATAAAAGGGGCAGCGCAGGAAAGGACGGGGAAGCAAAAAAGCAGAAAGTTATGGGAACCGTGTAGTACGGTCCTAGAGATGCCCTACCAGCCATCGTGAGCAACGAAGGACTGGTAATAGAAGCAGTTATTTAGAAAAATCTGGTCAGAAGGATCTGCGTAGACACCGGCAGCGCAGTAAACGTACCGTATTACAGTGCGTTCCAAGTGATGAGCGAAAAATTCACCCACTAAAAAATACATTTATAAAGACTCGCAACTGTGGGTAAACTAACTCTCTCACTGGCAGAGTACCAGGTCGATTGCTAGGATAGCTACGGGAGTACGAGGTCGTCCCAAGAGAAATGTGGTTGTGAGTACCAAAATGAACGTCGAACTTAGTCTAGGCGATCAAAGTTTTAGGTGGAGTTTTTATACTAATGCGAAAAATAAATTTTAACTAACGAGATTAACTAGGTGATTAAAAAGCATAGCCGAGCCATGATCCAACGGGTTATCTCCCCACGGGAAAAACTTGATAAGGAGTGTGTTTTATCGATTCATTTCATATGATATTCACGGGAGTCAACTCTTTATTCTTGCGTTAAGATACGAACGGCTCTCACTTAACCCCCACACTAGGTTTATTAACCCTCCCTTTAGAGAGCTAACTCGCCTAACATGGTTGACCGAAATAAAAAAAACCGTTGATAAACCTCACAAAAACATAATTTTAACGTATCACTTAGGTTGCCAATCTAACGATTAAGACTATGGTTTAGTGATTTTAAAACATGTTTCGCACATCTCGTAAAAATAAGAATTTCACTTAGGCATAGTCCGGATACGTCACTTAGATTGTCAATCTAACAATCAGGACTATGATTAGTGATATCCATATCTCACATCTCACCGCAAAATACATTTATAAGCTCGATGTAACCGTGAACAAAGTTGTCAATTTTATTCAAAGTTATTAAAATGATCAAAATAAGTTTAAAACATGATTTTATCATAAAAACGTTAAATTAAGCACAACACAACTCCATCTCGTCTCCCAAGGGTTAATTTCACCCGTTTTCACATAATTCGGCTATGTTGAGTTTAACTACTCATATTAACGAAAATAACAACGAAAATAACAAACGAAAGAAAACAAAACGAAAAAAGATAACTACAAAATATATAGATATACGTATAGATAAATATATAGATATATATATAGATATAGATATATATATAATATACGTATATATATATATTTATACTAATTGCATAAAATAAAAGAAAGCAATAAAAAGCGGAAACGAAATTATATTAAAACTATAACTAGTCGGGTTATTACACCGACATTATAACGACATATATATTACATATAGGCCCCTCCATAACATAAATAAAAGAAAGAAGAAGGAGAAGAAGAGAAATGGGAGAAGAGAGGGGCAAAGTTTACTCGCATCCGCTCTCATATATATAGGCAATTTCAAGGAGCCGGACCGGTCTGAAAGGGAGCCGGATCGGTCTGAATCATCATTTGCAATGATTACTTCTAACGAATGCATGTGCAGGCGGTTATGTGTATATATATAATTATATAATTATATATTAAACTTCTAAAATCTATATCTTGAGTTGTAGACCTCCAAAAATCATGATTTAAACGTCATTAGAAATCTCTCGGAAAACTCTACAACTTTCATGAAGGACTCTTCTTCAGAAAATGTCGTTTTGATGAGCCATTCGTATGTCGTGTCGTTTTCGGGATTTCCACTAATACGAATTGATTAGCCACTTGACCACCATTTGAGTTGTAGAAGTCCGATTGACGTGATTCAAAATGCGTTGGAAAGATTACTTGAAGATCTACGACTTTCATGAAGAAGTCATCCCCTGAAAATGCCTCTAAGCTGGGTCAAATCTCCGTCGAAAATATGTAACGATTAAGTACTTAGGAAAATTTGCTCCGTTGAACTCGTAAACTTGTGGCACCTTCTTATAACCCTCTTAACACCTCTTTTAGGGCTCAAAACATGTCGTTACGTAGGATTTTGGTCTACTTATAATCCTGCAATAAACCACCAAAATACCAAACGTAAATCCGACACGACACTCCGGTTACTAAACCGGTACAAAAACTAATAAAAACTTATAAAAACATGATATTTTATAAAATAGTCACGACTTATATATTTTTATGAAACTTAGGAATTAATGACTCAAATTGATATAAAAGTGCTCAAAATGATATTAAAAACGGGGTGAAAAGTTATAAAAATAACAGTGAATTTTTCCGTCATCACAACCCCCCACTTAGCTTTTGGTCGTCCTCGAACAAAATAAGCGATAAAATAAAATGAATGAGGAAAAATTCATGAAGATATAATATATAAATGACAATCAGATGATGCAACCATTCGAATCATAACTACACGTTAACCGCAATATAAATGTATAACGAGATTGAGTGTGTGACAAGCCTTTTCAATTTCCACTATCCTCTCTTGAATAATTCAAGCAAACGCACAAATATCCATTCGGACGATCCTAATGACTTTCCTAGGCATAGGTAGTAACAATTCCACACAACGTCCTCCCGTGTACTTATTAGGATAATCCCTAATGCATATCATTTAGTTTATACTGGGGATAGTCAGAAATTAACTAGGTTGTTATTATTATTATTATTATTATTATTATTATTATTTTTTTTTTTTATTTTTATTTTTTATTGCTTATGCCCTCATTCCCAGCAATAGGATGTTTCGTGATAACACCCTAGCTGGACTAATATCATCGGGCGGTCGGGAGCTTTTAAGCCTCGCTAGTGGTATAGGACGTTTCGTGATAACGCCTACCGCACTCAAATCATTGGTAGCTACAACCGACATATATATAGTTTATCTTATTTTGACATTCTTTCTATCACATTCAAACCTTCGGATATTCACGGTACATGTTCGAAGTTAGGTACTAAGTTCTTGCTATTTCTAGGATAAACCACTAGGATGCGAATGGATACGGTTTAAAATTTTCGCTTCAATATCAAAGGCTTACGTGAAGGAATTCATGTTACACAAATAAATTTAGGCTAAAATGCACTTACGGTTCAAATTAGTTATACATATCCAAATTAATCATTACATCTTTAAATCCATGAAATATATACCTTATACGGATTATTTTAATCAACTAAATAATGCTCGAAAAAGAATCAAAAACTAAGGGTTTAAACACTTACGCCATTTCTAAACCAACCGGACTACTACCCCCCTTACGATTTTGCATTATTCTCGAGTGTAAATGAGATAGAGAGGAAGACTTAGCTTATAAACCGAGCGAGAAAGGTGCTATTGAATCCCGTAACGACCATGAGAAAGCACGATCCGAATCCCTATACCAAAACTTAAAACAAAGAAAACACGGGACATGGTCCTCGTGCCAAGACATCGAATAGGGATATGGGAATAATAAGATAATGGCCACATTACGTCGAGAAAATTCGATAGGCAATATATATATAGCTTTAGATGGAAAAATAACCCACACGGGTAAAGCACGAACATCTAAGCATATACGTATCACATGAGCATATATCATAGTCAAGTCGGCTATTCCTAAATTCATTTTTATTACACACGGTTTATTAAGGTGGGAATACTCACCACTATACTACAACTACTAGAAATTTGAAACGAGACTAGATCATAAAATGAAATGTAGTGAGTCTTTTATACCCGGATCCTCAAGGGTTCTACAACCTAAGTCCAAGAAATGATGTATTTGAATGTTTTCTTTAAATTCCCTCGGGATTTTCGGATAACCACCTAATCATTCCCTCTTAATGACATTCAAACATTCATCCCGAGACTTGGTTGTGCTTTGTGTTCATCTTTCATACAAATTCTACATTTCATTCGGACTAGTCTTATCCAAATTATTATTATCGGGCGGGCTGCCTCCCGGTAGCGCTTTTGTTTAACGTCGTTTGCTCGACGGGGTGACTCTATACGGACTCGATCAACCAAAATCGAACTCAAGAAGATCAATAGCTTAAGAAAAATTAACAATGCGAGAACCATTGAAATTAAATTGTCTAGAAACGTACCTCGTTTGGCCCTCGATGCTATCTCCTCCCAGCTAGAGAATCTTCTGTTATCAACCTGTCGAACCATCTTCTTTTGAAAATTACCATAAAGCTCATCCATCGGGGAGTACACAAACTGGACCGCGGAAAATTCATCCTCACAGAGTGGACGAATGTAGTAATCCGGGACCGATATATCAGCTATTACCAACTCTCCCAGTGGCTTTACTAAAGATGGCCAATCAATCTCTCGCTCCTCTAACTCTGTCATCTCCAAATCTTGCACTTTTTCTTCGCGAACTGAATTATCAACCTCATTCTCATCTGAACTTTTTCAGTGATAACATTTTCATCCCTAACCACCTCTATTGCACTTGTCTCTGCCTCTTTCACATACCTCACTAATTCAATCAATTGCCCCACCTTGTCTTGAAGATTTCTTATAGCGGAGTCAGTACTTACCTTGAACTCCTGCATGTCCAACAATCGCTCTTCCAAGATCGGTTCAATCGTTCTAGTTGCTCTTTGTTGTCGGTGAATTCTTCTTGTGGCATGGGGGCGCACGATCATATTGACTTTGATTCATCGGAGGTGAGTAGTAGTCCTCTTGCCATTCCGGACAACGATCGGATGGCCGAATATGGTTAAAGCTATCAACGTCTTGAGTATGAACACTTGTAATCGATAAGCATTAGGGTTCGGGTAACCCTCGTAATGTTGTGGCTCATAACTCGAATAACCATAATTACGGTCCTGGTATGCACTAGGGCAACGATAATTCCATGAACCTTGGTTATTCGATGTTGATATTGAGGCTCGAGACACGAATGTTGTTGATAAGATTGTTCCGGTGCCTGAGGTTGGTAGGAGTATTGTTGTTCAGGTGAGTAGTATTGATTGAAAAATCCATCCATTTAAACTCAATCTGCAAGATCTCAGAAAACAACAGGAAAACAAAAAAAAAAAAAAAAAAAAAATTTTTTTTTTTTTTTTTTTTTTTTTTTTTTTTATAATTTTTTTTTTAAAACCTAGGCCCAAGCCTTCGGTTCACTTACAAGATATCACAACAATATCACACATTTCCCCGGCAACGGCGCCAATTTTTTTGATGAGCGAAAAATTCACCCACTAAAAAATACATTTATAAAGACTCGCAACTGTGGGTAAACTAACTCTCTAACTGGCAGAGTACCAGGTCGATTGCTAGGATAGCTACAGGAGTACGAGGTCGTCCCAAGAGAAATGTGGTTGTGAGTACCAAAATGAACGTCGAACTTAGTCTAGGCGATCAAAGTTTTAGGTGGAGTTTTTATACTAATGCGAAAAATAAATTTTAACTAACGAGATTAACTAGGTGATTAAAAAGCATAGCCGAGCCATGATCCAACGGGTTATCTCCCACGGGAAAAACTTGATAAGGAGTGTGTTTTATCTGATTCATTTCATATGATATTCACGGGAGTCAACTCTTTATTCTTGCGTTAAGATCTGAACAGCTCTCACTTAACCCCCACACTAGGTTTATTAACCCTCCCTTTAGAGAGCTAACTCGCCTAACATGGTTGACCGGAATAAAAAACCGTTGAAAAACCTCACAAAAACATAATTTTAACGTATCACTTAGGTTGCCAATCTAACGATTAAGACTATGGTTTAGTGATTTTAAAACATGTTTCGCACATCTCGTAAAAATAAGAATTTCACTTAGGCATAGTCCGGATACGTCACTTAGATTGTCAATCTAACAATCGGGACTATGATTAGTGATATCCATATCTCACATCTCACCGCAAAATACATTTATAAGCTCGATGTAACCGTGAACAAAGTTGTCAATTTTATTCAAAGTTATTAAAATGATCAAAATAAGTTTAAAACATGATTTTATCATAAAAACGTTAAATTAAGCACAACACAACTCCATCTCGTCTCCCGAGGGTTAATTTCACCCGTTTTCACATAATTCGGCTATGTTGAGTTTAACTACTCATATTAACGAAAATAACAACGAAAATAACAAACGAAAGAAAACAAAACGAAAAAGATAACTACGTATATATAGATATACGTATAGATAAATATATAGATATATATATAGATATAGATATATATATAATATACGTATATATATATATTTATACTAATTGCATAAAATAAAAGAAAGCAATAAAAAGCGGAAACGAAATTATATTAAAACTATAACTAGTCGGGTTATTACACCGACATTATAACGACATATATATTACATATAGGCCCCTCCATAACATAAATAAAAGAAAGAAGAAGGAGAAGAAGAGAAATGGGAGAAGAGAGGGGCAAAGTTTACCCCGCATCTACTCTCATATATATAGGCAATTTCAAGGAGCCGGACCGGTCTGAAAGGGAGCCGGATCGGTCCTGAATCATCATTTGCAATGATTACTTCTAACTGAATGCATGTGCAGGCGGTTATGTGTATATATATAATTATATAATTATATATTAAACTTCTAAAATCTATATCTTGAGTTGTAGACCTCCAAAAATCATGATTTAAACGTCATTAGAAATCTCTCGGAAAACTCTACAACTTTCATGAAGGACTCTTCTTCAGAAAATGTCGTTTTGATGAGCCATTCGTATGTCGTGTCGTTTTCGGGATTTCCACTAATACGAATTGATTAGCCACTTGACCACCATTTGAGTTGTAGAAGTCCGATTGACGTGATTCAAAATGCGTTGGAAAGATTACTTGAAGATCTACGACTTTCATGAAGAAGTCATCCCCTGAAAATGCCTCTAAGCTGGGTCAAATCTCCGTCGAAAATATGTAACGATTAAGTACTTAGGAAAATTTGCTCCGTTGAACTCGTAAACTTGTGGCACCTTCTTATAACCCTCTTAACACCTCTTTTAGGGCTCAAAACATGTCGTTTAGGATTTTGGTCTACTTATAATCCTGCAATAAACCACCAAAATACCAAACGTAAATCCGACACGACACTCCGGTTACTAAACCGGTACAAAAACTAATAAAAACTTATAAAAACATGATATTTTATAAAATAGTCACGACTTATATATTTTTATGAAACTTAGGAATTAATGACTCAAATTGATATAAAAGTGCTCAAAATGATATTAAAAACGGGGTGAAAAGTTATAAAAATAACAGTGAATTTTTCCGTCATCACAAAGCAATGAAGCTAGCAGACTCGGAGTTGACTCCTGTATCAACTCCTCTTTTCGGATTTACCGGGCCACCCATACATCCTGTGGGTATGTTAAAATTACTGACAACTTTTGGCAAAGGACAACAGAGCAGGACTCTGATGGTAAATTATGTGGTGGTAAAAGCTCCATCTGCATATAATGTGATTCTTGGAAGACCAGCACTGATTGATCTAAAAGCAGTGGTATCGCCAGCACATGACAGTATGAAATTCCCAACTTTTGAAGGAGAAACCACAGTTAAAGGGGACGTGGATGCTGCCAAGAACTGCTATACAGCCACAATCAGTGGAAAAATGAAGGTGCAGCGGGTGACAATGGAAGATCTAGTTCCAAATGAAGAAAAAAGTTGGCAGTCCAACGACCCAGTGGAATCAATAATGCTGGAGGAATCGAACCCTGAATCCACAATTAGCATAGGATCGTGGATACCTCCTGAACAGAAGCAGATGCTGGTCAGCGTCTTGAGAGATTACAAGGATGTGTTTGCATGGAAAGCAAGTGACATGCCTGGACTGTCAACAGAGTTGGCTGTCCATAAGCTCAACATCGACCCAACAAGAAAACCAGTGAAGCAAAAGAATAGATCTTTTGCCCCCGAAAGGATACAGGTTGTCCAGCAAGAAGTGGAAAAATTGTTGCAGGCCAACATGATTAAAGAAGTTATCTATCCAGAATGGCTAGCAAACCCAGTGTTAGTCAAAAAAACCAGATGGCAGCTGGAGAATGTGTGTGGACTTCACAGATTTAAACAAGGCTTGTCCTAAAGATAGTTATACTTCCCCTAGAATTGACAGGCTAGTAGATTCTACAGTTGGTTATGAGATTTTTGCTTTCTTAGACGCTTATAAGGGATATCATCGATTATGATGGACTCGTAGATCTTTGTAAAAACCGCTTTTATTACCGAATTTGGTTCCTACTACTATGTGTCTATGCCTTTCGGATTAAAGAATGCGGGGGCTACCTACCAAAAGGCGATCAACACCATTTTTAAACAACGATTGGCAAATCAATGGAAGTATATGTGGATGACTTATTGATCAAGAGCAGGACTCTTGACCAATATTTGAAAGATGTAGCAGAGGTTTGGCAAGTTTTGAGACAAACAAGAATAAAGCTGAATCCAAAAAAGTGCACTTTTGGAGTGAGATCAGGCAAATTTTTGGGTTATATGATATCTAAAGAAGGTATCAGGGCCAACCCTGATAAATTAGAAGCTTTAAAAGCCATGCCTGAACCGAAGAATATCAAAGAAGTTCAACGATTAACAGGAAGATTAGCAGCGCTAAACCGATTTTTGTCAAAATCAGCACAGAAGTCATTGCCATTCTTCAAGATTCTCAGGAAGGCCAGTCCATTTGAGTGGAATGAAGAATGTAAACAGGATTTTCAGGAGTTGAAAGATCATATCAGTCACTTGCCAACTCTAACACCTCCTCAGGCAGGCGAGATACTGTTTCTTTACTTATCCTTTTGCAATGAAGCAGTAAGTGCTGTGTTAAAGCAACATGGCATGATACAAAGGCCAGTATATTTTGTAAGCAAAGCCCTACAAGGACCTGAGATTAGATATTCTGAAGTAGAAAAATTGGTTTTAGCCCTAGTACATGCCACGAGGAAACTAAGACCATACTTCCAAAGCCATCCAGTGATTGTGTTGACAAATCTACCTTTGAAGCAAATTTTGGAAAAACCAGACAAGTCTGGAAGATTGGCAAAATGGGTAGTCGAATTGGCAGGGTTTGATATCGAATACAAACCAAGAACAACAATTAAAGCTCAAGCACTAGCTGATTTCTTGGCAGAAAAAAAAGCCTTGGCTATAGAGCAAAAGGCTGAATAGAACAAGGCTGAGAAGAATAACTCTGAACAGTGGCAGCTTTACGTGGACGGAGCCTCCAACAAAGAAGGAGCAGGAGCAGGACTCCTACTCATTAGCCCAAAAGGTGAAGAATTCCCGTACGCTCTTCACTTTGACTTTCAAGTTACTAATAATGAGGCAGAATATGAAGCTTTGATAACTAGATTAAACTTAGCACAAAAATTAGGCGTGCAAAATTTGAAAGTCTACACAGACTCACAGTTGGTAACAAATCATATCAAAGGAAAGTATGAGGCAAAAGAAGGCCCCATGAAAAAGTACCTTGTAGTGGCACAGAAGAAATTGCAGAATTTCTTAACGATAGAAGTGGAACAGATAACTCGGGCCCAAAATACCAGAGCAGATGCTTTATCAAAGCTATGATCGAATTTCTTGTCCCACAACAAGGTGTTGGTTGAACAGTTGAAGCACAAGAGTTGTGATGAGATTGAAGTACAACCAATCACACATGCACAAACTTGGATGGATCCGATTGTAGTATATCTAAGAGATGGAAGGCTCCCTGAAGATAAAGTACATGCCAGAAAATTGATAAGACTCTCAGCCAGGTATGCTCTGTTCAACGATGTTCTGTACAGAAAGTCTTATACAGCACCTTGGTTGAGATGCGTTACTCCAGATGAAGGAGATTATGTGTTAAGAGAAATCCATCTCAAAATTTGTGGAAATCACTTGGGGGCAAGAGCTCTGGCCAGGAAATGTAGGCTTTACGGTTATTACTGGCCACAGATGCAAGATGACGCAGAGAATCTGGTCAGAACTTGCCGGACATGCCAGGTGCATAGTAATTTATCACATAATCCTGTACATGAGATGATACCAATCGTATCCCCATGGCCTTTTGATCAATGGGGAGTGGACTTAGTGGGTCCACTACCCCGAGCACCGGGAAATTTCAAGTTTTTAGTGGTGGCAGTGGATTATTTCACTAAGTGGGTGGAAGCTGAACCCTTAACCACCATCACAGCCAACCAGATACAGAAATTCCTATGGAGAAATATTCTATGCAGGTATGGGATCCCTAAAGTTCTCATTTCTGATAATGGCACACAATTTGAAGATCAAGGAGTGCAAACTTGGTGCACCAACCTAGGAATCTCCCAACATCCTACATCAGTGGCCTATCCTCAAGCCAATGGGCAGGTAGAGCAGACCAACAGGCAGATAAAACAGGGACTGAAGAAAAGGTTGGAACAAGAGGGGTCTCATTGGGTAGACCATCTTCCAAATATTTTGTGGGCATATAGAACCACCCCAAACGCCGCTACACAAGAAACTCCATACTCCTTAGCGTATGGATGTGAGGCGATAATACCAACGAGATTTGGACACAAGTCTCCCGTAACCGAATTGTACTTGTCCGGTAAACTCGGGAAGTAGACATGCTGCATCTCAAAGACGAGCTGGAGCACAAAAGGGACGTAGCCTTGATACAGATGGCCAAATACAAGCAGAGGATTGCTCATTACTACAACTCCAAAGTCAAAGGTACGTATTTTAAAGAAGTTGATTTAGTTCTGAGGCGAAATGAGGCCAGCAAGCAAGGTCCCACTGGAAAGCTAGACCCAAATTGGGAAGGTCCTTATAAAATTATCAAAGTGCATGGGAAAGGATCTTATCAACTAGCTAATGGCTCTGGCAAAACTGTTCTAGAGTTGGAATGCTGTTCATTTAAGGAAATTTTTTCCTTAAAGTAATTTCATTTTTTCTGAGTATTGCTACCTTGAATACAGATCTCTATTAATTCTGTGATTGTTATATGATATTTTAACTTGTGTTTAAATACGAAACTAAAAACAGAACGTGGCGGCGCAAGGATTCTGGCCAGAAGTCCCACTTAAAAAATGTAAGTGCCGAACTTGCAATGCAAGGACATTCTGGGAAGATGCCTAATTAAAAAGCATACAAAGGCTAAACTTGCAGCGCAAGAAAATTCAGTGCAGAGCACCTAGTTAAAAATATAAAAATGCCAAACTCGCAGTGCGAGGGCATCCTGGGCAAATGACCCACATAAAAAAACACACAAGTGTTACACTTGCAGCACAAGAAAATTCAGTGTAGAGCACCTAGTTAAAAATATAAAAATGCCAAACTCGCAGTGCGAGGGCATCCTGGGCAGAGGACCCACAAAAAAACACAAGTGTTGAACTTGCAGTGCAAAAAATTCTGTGCAGAGCACATAATTAAAGTAAAGGCACACAAAAACTTGCAGTGCGGGGTCATTCTGGGCAGAAGACCCAAATAAACAACTCCCAAATAAACAACACACAAGTATTAAATTCGCACGCAAGACAATCCTGTGCAGATCATACTCTCAATGGAGCAGAAAGCGAACTTGCAGAGCAAGAATATCCTGGGGAGAAAACAATAATGGTCTAGGCATTAAGGGCATTTTGTGCAGAAGCTAAAAATTAAGAAGCTAAGGATAAAAAATCCTAACTTCTTTGCAGCGCAGCAGGAAGGTAAAGATGAACGAATATCAAAGTGAATATCAAATTCAAAGGCATATATTCAAAAGCACAATCCCAAAAGTTTGGAAGATCAAAATACAGTCAGCAACAAATAAGAAATAGAGTTATTACATCAAAAGATGCACAGAGCAGCAAAAATTAAAAGTTCAAGAAAAAATGTAAATCAAGAAGTAGAGGAGCTGAGGGCTGAGTAGACTTCTCTGAAGGCTTAGCAGACTTCTCTGAAGGCTGAGCGGATTTCTTTTTAGCATACTTGCTAATTATGTCTTCTCCATTCTTGTACTCATCGTATCGCTTTGTGAAGATTTCACCCGCTTTCTTATCGTACAACCTGTGATTAGACAGAGTGTTAATAACCAGGTCAGCAGGTTTGGCCTCATCGACACCGAGTGTATATCCTCTGCGCAGCGCCGGAGCTAGGATGATTTGGATTTCCTCATAAGTTTGAGGAGAAGACTTATACCCAGCAACCACCTTCTGGACAACATTCGGGCGGGAATTTCCTCCATCCGCCTCAGAGTTTCGTCAAAGTCAGCTTTCATCTTCTTGACTCGTGGTAAGATGTTGCAGGTGCTCCTCATTCATCTTCTCCAGACGCTGATCTCTCAACTTCAACTGTTCCTCCTGGGTGAATATCAAACCCACAGCTTTGGCAAGATCAGATTTCAACTTCTCAATCTCCAGACGAGCAGCAAGGTTGGATTCTTCCAAACTGGCCACCTTAGCATTGGCCTCGTCCAAATGAGCCACTTTTTGCTGCAAGGCAGTGATGTCCCCAGCCATGCTGGCAGTCTTCTTATGCAATGCTTTTCCCAGGCGGTAGCACTGCAAAAAAAAAGGAAAAGTCTTAGAAGATAAAAAAAAAAAACTTACAGAGTCAGCAAAGTCATCAGTAGACATATCTTCAAAGTTGAAGGAAGAACCACTTGTAGAACTACCAGAGGAGGTGGATCTGCCTTTTCTTCTGTCTTTGAGAAACAGTCCGGAGAGGCACCGCGTTCAAGCCAGTAGATTGAGCACCCGGAAGATCTTCTTCAATAGTCAGATCCACAGGGTTAACTGTGCTCAGAGTGTTCTGATCAGAAGGATTAGCAGTGTGGATGGTTTCCTGCGCAGCACTACCAGAGCCTGTGCCTGTCTCTGCATCCTCTGGTTGACCAGAAACTTCACCGCCTTCTGGAATAACGGACAAGGTCCGTTCAGAGTCTTCTGCCATCTGATCTGTCTCCTCCTCCTCATCGAGGTCGATGCTAATCAGGTCATCTACATTGGCCACTATAAAAAAAAAGAGATAATCAAGTTATAATCAAAGATCAGAATAAAATGTAAGTACAAACATACATTTTCTATACTGTTTCTTGGAGAACTCCACGTAGCCAACGAGCCCCGCAAATGCCGAAGCGAGCGATCTATCATGGCAGAACTTATGAAGTCTAGGTTAAGGGAAATCTTGTTACTAACAAGGTATCGGGACAGCGTGGCGTCAATAAAGTCTTCCAACTTGTCCTTCATGGAAGAGGTATTCCATCGCCCCAAAGTGGCATCCGAATTATGCTTCACAAAGAAAAAGTGTTCTTGCCACTTTTTCTTAGTCTTATCTTTGCCAGTTATAGGGATGATTGGAGCACTGGCCCTACGGCAGAAATGATACCACCCCCACTACCCTGTGTCAATTTGCACTGGTAGAAATTCCTAAACAACTTTACAGAAAAAGGGGTGGTGTTCAGACGACACCAAATCATGAAGCCTACCAAGAATTTAACACTATTTGGGTGTATCTGGACCAACTCCTAATTTGTAATACTTCATTACCTCAACATATCCAGGGGAAAAAGGAAACCTTAACCCACTGTGAAGCTGATCAGCGTATACTGTGCAGAAACCGGCCGGGGGATTGTAAGCATACTCGCTTGGTTTAGGAAGAACAACTTCGAAAGGCTCGGTACGGATCTTATAGGTTTTTAACAAACCAGCCATCTCAGTTTTGGTCATTTTGCTGGCAACACCATGGCAAGCCATTATTGCTTTGGTTTTGTCAAATCGATTAATCTCTCTCTTTAAGGTGTTTAAGAAGGCAGTGTGATCTTCGGGATACTGGTGAACAATTGAAGTGGGAGTGAAAATCCCAGGAGGCAGAAGGTGAGGAGGCAGAAGGTGAGGAGCAGAAGACACAGTGGATTATCTCCAAAAGTGGAGGTATTTCTTAAATCAATCGAAGAAGATGGATGATCGGGGTTTATTACAGTTTCAGGACAAAACAAAGGATTAGAAGAATTCACTTCCTCACTATCTATGGCCCTAGATATTTTTTCTGGGGATTCAAACAATTTCTCTACAGACCCACTAAAAGCAGTATCCGCTCTCAAACTCATGAAAGAATCAACAATTTAAAAGAAATGCAGAATACCATAAAGATAGAGACTTACTTGTGGTTGCAGAAAGGCGTTTCAAAAGGTTTAAAATAGAAGAGTAACGTGGAAAGAGAAATAGTTATGTGACAAGAAGTGACGCGACGTAAGAGTTTAGTCTACGGTTGTAATGATATCGAGCGGACGCAACCTGGCCTAGTTTCGCACAATGTTAATGACAGAAGATGCATCGTTTCAGGCTAGGGCAGCTGTAAAGCAGTCCACCTTAGTCTGGGGGGACTTATGATGATATATGGGCCCATTGGGCCGGGTTATCCATAATTGGGCCAGGCCCAAGGTTAGATAATCGAGAGAATGGGTTGGCACGGCAGGATAGCAAGTGCTGACCAGATCAATAAGCTAGACAGAATAGTCAGAGGAGCCCGTGTCCTGACCAGAATGTTCCGGACAGAATAACAGGCTGAACGTGGTGGAGACTGAGTCAATAACACCTCAACTGCTTGGGTACGTGAGTAGACCCCACGTCCAGAAGACAGTCGGTAATAACTTCCAAGCACATCCAGGAAGAGACACACGATCTACTGTTATATAAGAAAGACCCTGAACTACAAGGGGGACTTGATTCGAGTTTATTACTTAAATTGGATACGTAGGCAGCTCTCTCGAGAGTTCAGTCCAAAATTATACCCAAATATTCTTGTTCTTGTTTTATTTTTCCTAATTAGAATTACCCGATTACCTGTTTGTAATATTCATACCACATCACATACATTTAGCAATAGTTGTTTCTTTTACATCTGCAATGATGCCTGCAGCAGAAGAAATAGTATTGCACCCACAGCTGCATGAACTTGAGACTGAATCAATTCCCTTGAATAATTCAGGGGAATCACCAGAATAATCCGACTCGAATACGGGTGGTGAAGATCTACTGAGAAAATCCCGGTAATTGAATTTGATGGGTAAAATTTATTGTTAAAATTTTATGCACGGGGATTTCTAGAAGGAACACAAGTGACATACGGATCTTTTGCTCACTTATACATGTAAGCCCTAGAGGATTTCTATCAGCACATGGGACAACTGTTTGATCTTTTAATTTTGGTGTTGCCTCTTTTGAATATGGATGGATCTACGTTGCTCTCATTGATTCTTTTCTCCATGGCGGTTTATTGGAACTTATGCTAAATTCGGATGCTCTGCCATGGTTTTTTCTTTATTTTTGAACTGTATTGGCGACGTTGTTAGTGGACCTTGAAGGTCTTGACATCTTTTATTCTCCATTACAGTTCTTTGCCTTTATAGTTTTCTCCTTTAGACTTGGTCTATACTTTGCTTTCATTGTGTGGCTTCTTAGGGGACTTAAATCCTTTATTATAGAGGAAATAAATTGATCTCTGTTGTGATTTATTAGAAGTTGTCATGTGGAAAATAAAGGATCCAAGCCGCGGATTTTTTTTCCCCTTGGCAACTAAACCGTCTTTTTTAGGCCTCTCTTTTAACTTTTCAATTGTCTTGCGTAAGTAGTCCTTTCCTTTGGTTGGTAAAAAGCATGTTCTTCAAAACTTCACAGGAATTTGATGGTTTAAATACAAGACTAAAAATATGATGCTGTTGTGCTTTTTTTTTTTTAAACATCAAGTAGTGTTATATAAAAACTTCCTCACTATTACTTTGAAAAAATGCTTGAAGATGCTAAAACTTGAAACTAAAAAGAAATACAAGGTTCAAAAAGTGATGGATGTAATATCGCCGGACGGATCTAGATCCGTCCGATTACGCAGCGGAATAACAAGGATCACGATCAATACAAATTAAAACGTATAAATAAATAGATCTAAACTACAAGAAGGTCGGATCTACTTACCAATCGAAAGATTAGATCCGAAGATTGAGAAGCCGAGATCCGAATAGTTGAGATGCCACAGTCTTCCGATGTGTATCTCCAAGCTACAACCGGTGGATGTTGATCCTTAATGTTTGACCTCCTTGATATGCTACCCGGAAAATCCGAAGATTTTCCCAACTCGAAACCCTAAACTTGGTCGAAAATTCCAAGCTTATTTTTGTGTGTATATGCGTGTATTATCATGATCAAAAGGCTTAGGAGAACTCTCTTTATATAGGAGAGAAATCATTGTCTTCTAAGGATTTAATAATTAATTAAATAATCAATCATAATAATGTTATTAAATATAAGATAAATCTAATATATTCTAAAACTAATTTAGATATATATAATAGATAATATCTAATATCTCCCGATTAATTATTTAACAAATAAACAATTAATCACATGACATGTAATTATCCAATAAAACTAATTTCTCTCTAATCACAACATGTTGAACACGGCATGCCCTAGTCAAATAAGGCTAGCACACGAAATTTCACATAATGGGCCGAGTCCACGAAAAATATCTTTTCCATATATTTAATTATTTAGCCCACTAAATAATTATTCGCACATCAATTAAATAGTCCAACTACTTAATTATCATTGAGGCCCAACGTCAAGAAACATATGCATGTTATGAGTCGCATCGGGGATCATGGACCTATAACCAGTAGCTACAATAAATCAAATAAAATTATTCATCGAACATAACAATTCTTATTCAATCTATTAATCCCGGGATTACGCCACCATAAACCCGAAACTGAACTCTATCGATTATAGATTTATACTTACACTTTAATCATTGAGTAAAAGAGTCCATTGATATAATCATTACATACGGATAAATCCTCCATAGACTGTTCGTTTTGATTCGGGATATTTCCGTAAACCCTTCTCAAAACATCTTATCCTTATTTATTAACCCCCTAGTGATCAATTAGTTCATAACTAATATAATATGAACTGGGTCCATCGATCAGTTTCTAGGATTAACAAATAAGGGAACTGTCTGTCTACTTCCCGCAGGAAGGAATGGATTCCATATCTGTGAAGTCACAGACTACTCACACATTCTAGAATAGAGCCAACGAGAAGTGTTTAGATCACATGTATCCAAGTGATCCTTAACTAACACATCAAACCCTACTTTGAACCAAGCAGTAGACTATGATCACATCAGGATTGAGATTAATCCATATATAATCATCTTGTGATTCGATAAGATTTCTCGATCACGGAATTATATCGAGAATTCAAATCAAATCGGTCCAGTCCTATATGATAGACATCATATATAAATGCCCCACTAGGTACCATATACTGACGGTCCGGATAAGACGGTCACACCGTTAAGTGTTCTGAGCGCATTATTGACATATTAATCATGAGACCCATACTCTGATTAAATCACCACGGACTAACTAGTTTTAAGCATATCATCACTAACTACAATTACGAAATTCTCTTTCGGGCACTACACCTAACAAAAAAAACCATCGATCAACAGTCAAGCTAAGTCTACCCATATTTACTTAACCCTTATATAACAGAAAATGCAAGGCCGGAGCCGGAGGTGCGTTAGGATTCAGCAGCTACGAGGCTTACATTCATTCACTCTGCCAACCTATCGTAAGATTATGGAGCTACGAGGCTTACATTCATTCACTCTGCCAACCTATCGTAAGATTATGGAGCTACGAGGCTTACATTCATTCAATCTTCTCTATGATTTCATAATGAAATGATTTTGTACCGTGTTATGGAATTTTTCTGAACAAAACATATTTTTTCTTAATGAAAAAATATAAGTGTACATTTATTTTTAGTTGTTAAGCAATTTTTAATGTTGTATTACCCCGTGCATTATGCACGGGTTTGTGGCTAGGAAATGAGATCGGAATGCTAGTGATTCCCCTGAATTTACAATGCAAGGTGAGCCATACAACTTTACTAAGAATAGTTACAGGTTGTCTATGTTGTTGTGCGTGGAAGTGAGTTGAGAAATGATCCATGCATACAAGTAGATCAGCGATCCTGGATTCATCATCTTCGCTTTGGACTATTTTATTTCTTTTTTACTTAGACAATGAGAGAATGTATTTCACAGAATAAAAAAAAATTAGAAGGAGAAAATATAGGTGAACAAAATTGTCCCGATATGTTAGTGAATCTTTATCACTTTGCTTGACTTATCGAGTGACATGTGATTTTATTTGGATCTTCCATCATTTTCACAGGAAGATGTTACTTTTCTTCATCCTTTTAATCTCAGCCTACAGTGGCTGCTATAGAAGCAGTAAAAGACATTGCCCTAGCTAACAAGGAGACACTAATTGCTGGTGGTCCTTTTGTTCTTCCTTTGGCGCAAAAGCATAAAGTTAAGATTTTGCCTGCTGATTCAGATCATTCTGCTATATTTCATGTAAGTCTTTTTTGAGTTATGGAATTGATTTTGAAATTTTACATGGTATCCTTATTTCCATATCTGTACATACCTCTATGCTCCTAAAGGCCTGACAGATGTCTTTGCACTTTAGTGTATACAAGGTTTGCCTGAGGGTGCTCTAAGGCATGTTATTTTAACTGCATCTGGCGGTTCTTTCAGGTATGAGATCCATGATTTTCTTAGGACTTTACCTAAAAAGTCATAAAACTTTGTTTGTGCTTCATGTCTTTACCAAGTGCATTGAAGGTGAATTAAATGCGACATTGAACTTGGGTAAGCACTGTAATTTTTTTCGATTTCATTTCCTTTGTTTGCTTAATAGTAAAAAAAACTTTCAGTGACATTGCCAATGATTAAGGTGTTTTGCTGCTAATATATATAGTTAGTTAGCCTTGGACTTAGAATTTAGTCGCTGACAACGTAATATTTTTTTGTTGAGAAAAACGTAATATTAAAAACTCAATGCACTTGGTAAAGAATATATGCTCAAGACATATACAACGAATGTAAGTCTAAATTTATCCTCATCCTATGTTTGCCATACCCTGTTCGTTGTGTCTAAACACTTTGTAAATATCCTGATTTACTAAAAGTCATCCGAGAACTATGTCTTTATGTTAGTGTTTTTTTTTTTGGAGGGGGTGTTGGGAAGCTGTGCATATGAACAATCTGATTTCTTCAAATTTTGTAACTTTTCGGTTTCGATGTAAAAGGGCGTTACATACACAGAAAATGATGCACAAAATTGACCTATAAAAATCTAAAAACCTCTCTAAAGGAATAAACGTTGAATCATTTTTTGTGTAAAAATTTGTGCAAGTTTTTCATGCCTTATTGCTTTTCGTTCGATGTATATGCATTTTGAATTAATGAGATCTATTTTATTTAGTTTACATGGTTGCGGTGGCTTTTATTATAACAATCACACAGACATGCGGACCAAAAAAGTTTCTGCTTTAGAAACTACTAATGAGTTCTTTGCTTCTGTTGTGTAAACCACTAATGGGTTTGTTTTTACTTTGCGTGATTTTTGTAATTAACTAAATTTGTGGAGTCATTTTCTTAGGAGGTGTTGGCTAGAAAAGATTATGCTTTGTGAACTAATGAGTTCATTTTTACTTGATCGTAGTTTTAGGAATTGCGTTGATTTTATATCGTGGGATCGTAGGATATGCTGATAAAAATGTTTCTGCTTTGTGAATTAATTGGGTTCTATTTTAGCTTGGATTGATACAAGTCTCACTGAAGTATATAGACAATGTAATCATTCAAACATATTGAACACATTCTACTTCTACATGTATCTGTATATTTTTTTCCCCGTAACTTTTATATTTTCCGTGCATTGCACGGGTTAATGATTAGTGATATTATGTTGGCATGAGATTCAAATTCGTTAATTGATGTTGTAAATGGCATAACTACAACAATTTACTCATTAAATGAAGAGTGCACACAGGTCATATTTATGCCTTCTGCATTCTGGATGGTTGTTTCAGTCCTTTGTCTTGCTGCTGTTTTCTCTCCTCATTTTGTAGGGACTGGATGGGTTTTTTTCTTGGTGTTGGTTTTGCTGCTATGATTTTTTCTGCAGCTGCAAGTTTAGTAACTAAGTAGTCAATACTTAATGTATCACATATTTTTCCATGCATGATTTGTTATGCACAATGTTGTGGCATTATCATTACACTATCATTACTCAATACTTAATGTATCACATATTTTTTCATGCATTACCTCCACCTGTATTAAAAAAATAAACTGACTTGAAATTCAGAGGCGATTATCTTTTTTATTTACTATTTATTTTCAGTGTTTACGTTTCTCCGTGCATCACACGAGTTTCCTACTAGTACTAGAAATACGTAAATACTAGTCATAAACCCGTGCATTGGGATGGATATAAAAATAAAATAAAATATTAAATTTGATGGTTAAGAAATAAAATTATGTAATAGATGCAATATACGATATAGTTGTACACCAAAGTAAAATGTTAAATTTGTAATTTGAGGTAAAAGAAGTACAGTTATGTGATAGATGCAATATACATTATAGTTGAACACTTAAATACTGTATGTATTGGATTTATCCGGCTGGATTAGTTATTAATTTGGACAAATCACATGGAAACTTACCAATATACCCTTTTTAATATATAAGTTTTTTTGGGGAAAAAAACCGTATTTTAATATATTGTGTTTTGAAGGAGGTTTCGTGTATGAACACATTTAATTGACAATAAATGAAGTAAAATTAAAAAGTAACAAGGGGTATTTTTGTCCAAATATTTTGTTTTTGTCCTTTATAACATCTCGAAAAAGAAAAATGGATTATTGTTGTTTCTTGTCCTTCTGGCCCCTCCCCCCTAATATTAGTTTTGAATCAACACATGTAATTGACGCCCCGGTCCCAACCTCTAGTTTTTTTTTGAAAATTTTATTTGTGTAATTGAACACACAAATAATCTAAATCATTCAATGTATTTAATGAAAAAGAAAAGAAAATCTAGGTTTTTGTCAAGAAAGACGGACTAATGTGTTTATCAGGATCCAAGGAAACTGATTATTAATTAGGACAAAACCTACTAAACTTATCAAAATACCCTTTTTTTTTACTAATTTTAAAAAATATTCCAAACACCCTCAAAAAAAAAAAAATTCCAAACAATCTCAGCCCTAACATAGCCTCCCGTGTCACCCTGCAAAATTATGGAAGCCTCCATCCACCCTTTAATCATCTCCTTTGAATCAAATTCTTGAATCGACAAAGAAGAACAGAGATGGAATCACAATTATGATCAAACTCACAAATATGATCTAACCACAAAAAAACACCACAGCCGCCACTTCTGATCAAACTCACAAATCACAATCCAGTCGAACAAACCAATTGCTTCCATCTGCCATGGACAATTGATCTTAGCTGCTGTTAAAGATGCGATTAAAGGCAAGAAATGCACTGCTTATCCGGCACTTAAACCTGTCCTAATTGCAGCGCCGTTGCGGATTTTGATAAGAAACTTCTTCAACGATCGGAAGTGGGTGGACTCGACGGATGTTACTACATTTAATGGACTGTTACTATTTGTTTCTTGGCTGTTACTACTTGTTTTTTTGGCTGTTACTACACTTTATTTAGCGTTACTACATGTGTTAATGTGTAAAAGGGTATTTTTGTCCATTTATTATGAATTTGTCCTTTTTAATAACATAAAATGTAGTAACATCCTTCTATCCCCATTTATGATTTTTTTTTGTCCTTCTGGCCCCTTCCCCCAAGAAAATAATGTCAACCTTTGATTTAGTTCATGTAATTTTGTGTGTGGATAAAGTGTTCTTAAACCACTCTTTTTTTCCCTAGAAAGAATTATAAATCACCTCAGCCTCCCTCCTTCACCTAGAAGGACCCTCACTCTTGTACCCTTTCATCTCCGACCCCCACCCTCATCCCCAACTTATCCCCCGACCTCATTCCTTCACCACCAACTTATCCCCGACCTTATTCCTAAATTAAGCTACAATGTGCTTCATTACTTTATATGATTGGGATATGATAATCATAGAATATATTAGAATTCGAATAGCCATCGTAGGAGAGTAATATAATCTATACCCTAAATATTAAGCTTATACCCCTAAAAGAATAAATAAATATTAAACATACATAAAAAGCCTCACAAAAAAAGATCATAGGCTAAGAATGAACAAAATGGTTATACAAAGAAAGACACTACATGTAAAGCCGAATTGAGTCTAGCAACAACTCCAACTTAAGCAACTCTCAAGATAAAACAGTTTGGAATGAGATCAAAATTGAAAAGGTCACACAGCACACATATGTTAAACCAAAGCATAAGTCAATTACTCCATCCCAAGCCTTGAGAAATAAAGCATGAACAAACATCAGTAGCCGATTACATCAAAAAGAGTGATTGACTCAAAAACATATAATCCATCGTCCAACATATAACCCACCGCCACCACCAGATGAGCTTCACATTCTTTTCTTCAGTTGCATCCCTCATCGATTGCTCATCTTTGGATGTCCGAAATCAAAATCCCCTGGATATCCCCGTCTGGTGGTTGATGACCTTCGATTCAACTGAATAAAGTCTAAACAACACAAATTATGACAATTGGTTCCATAAATTTGTAGACTAAAAAGGGAAAGCAAAAGCAAAACAAAATCCGAAAAGTCAAACTGTAATCCTAAAAGTTTTAAACAAAAGAAGAGTGTATGTGTTAAAAAGCAAAGAGATTACTAATTTTTACACTTTTCAAACAAAAGTATATTAGAATTCAATATGAATACATGTAATATTGCTTTAAATCCCTTCTCCAAAGTGAGTAACCAAAGATATATAAACCCAACCACAAAAGAATACCGAAATATCACGCCAAATATGTGCAGTTTTGAAAAACATTTCATAATCCTAAAGCAATGGAAAAGTCGGAAACATTATATATAAACGTTAGATGAAAACATTTTTGGACTAAAAAAGCAAAAACAAATTGTGACGCCCTGTTCTAGACACCGTGTCCTTATCCGGAATTGAACGCCCGGCATGTATATAATTTAATATTTAAATCAATTATATACGTAAGCCTTACGTAATTACATCAGAGTTAAAGCGGATATGAAATGACACGGGAGAAATCTTAAGCGAAAAACAAAGTCGTACCGACTAAAGAAAAGTAAATGATGTTTCCAACAACATTTAACTGAAAGAAACGTAAAAGAGCCTAAACATTATTACAAGTTCAGTTGAAAGATCAAAAGTCTAAGAAGAGAACAAAAGTATCATCCTCTCATTTCTCGAACCATCAAAAGAAAACAATAAGCAAAACTTCCAAAAGCTGCAATTAGCTTACGCCTCATAATAAACATCTTCGTCATAGTAACCTGCATCACCTTCTCGGGGTGGGAAACATACATACAAATAAAGGGGTGAGTACATAAGAACTCAGTAAAGGGTAGAGGCACCGAATTTAAATCAAGTCATAACACAAAGTTATCATTACTACCACGTATGTATAAAGACTCGCTCCCCTCTACTAGTCTCACTAGTAAAACTCAACCAAACAAAGGGTTTGTTACACACAAGGTCTAAGGTCACTTTGCATGGTGAGAATGCGCGCACCACGACATATCCTCAGCTCCTCATATGGCACGGCTGCTACCCATGTGGGAGACTACCCAGTCCACGCAGCGGCTACCTTTGTGGAGGGGTAATAGTCCCAAGCTGCGAAACAGAAACGTGCCTTACCAAAGACCACGGTGTTTAATCTTTTAGACCCTCAAATATGTATTTAAGCGTAGTTAAGCTAACCACCTAGGTTCATTCCACATAAAAGGTTTCTTAGGGACTTCTAGTCCTAGAAAATTCTAATTATACTACTTATTAAATAGCACAGAAGACGTAGGTTACTAAACACAACGTCTCGCAAAGTCAAGTGATGTATTCCGATACTCCCGTACTTATCCCGTGGAGGAGGTCGGCACGGTGCGGAGCCAAGGTCACCAAAACCCATGCACTATACTTTGCAACATAGCACTTTAGGCTTCGTAACAATGCACTTTTAAACAAAAAATGGCAAGAATAAATAAGTATTCTTTTTGTACAATCACAACACAACTATGAGTCATATTTTTATATCTTCCGTTTCTTCAAATGAAATAAACCAACACTATTAAATTTCAGAAAGGATCGAAATCTATATACTGGCATTACATTTTTCTTTATTTATTAATGTTTTGTTTTGAACCAACAGAATATTAAAAACTATTTTTTTTTTTTTGAAACACCTACTCGGCCATAGCAGGATCGGGAATGGCAGCATAGCTGCATGTTTCCTTTTCCTTTCTTTTCTTCCTTTTTTTATTTATTTAATTTATTTATCAACATTGTAACACTTACAGCAACTGGAAAGATAATAGTGCGTGTCCCCTTTTCCCCTCGACATCAGACAAGTACTAAAACATTAACAGCATAGGAAGAAAATATATTTAACAACCGAAATCAAGAGAAACAGAAATAACACAACAATGACATAGTTAAATACGGTTGAACATCTATTTTTCTTTTAATTTGTAGAAACTTTGAATCAAAAAGCCAAACTTTAATTTTGAAACAACTATTGTGATTTCTTCGATTCCTACAACAAAAACAACAACCTTTTCGTTTATAGTGATTCTTATACCAAAACGTTCGTCTCGTTGCAATGATCGTCGTGGTATGAATTATCTGAAAAACGGATCAACCTTTAGGATGAAGATTTTGTCAAACCCTTTTTTTTTTCCTTCTCAATGTGCCGGTTCTGTTTTTTTTTTCTTCTAACGTCGACTAAAACTAATTTTGGGAAAACTGATAAACGTATAATGAGAGGTGGGGGTTATGGTAGTAGTTTTAAATAG
Source organism: Gentiana straminea (assembly GCA_036785695.1). Lineage (NCBI taxonomy): Eukaryota > Viridiplantae > Streptophyta > Magnoliopsida > Gentianales > Gentianaceae > Gentiana > Gentiana straminea. Next base: position 2,036,731 of record JAVUPR010000483.1, on the reverse strand, counting down.
GATAAATCCCATTAATACCTTATTATCCAATTAATTTAATTAATGTAAAATAGGTAATAGGTTTATTTAAAAATAAATAAATTCCAATTACCTTTTACCGTTGATTAATTTCATGGATATTACACAAATGCAATAATCAATCTATACTACCGTTAGCACAGTAGCACCTAAGCGAGTGCTAATGCTAATACCAACCTTTTTTAAAGGCTCTCCAACCTTTAAGAACATCGTGATTAAGATAGCTGCTTCTTTTTGTTACTTTGCCAGGTAAACTAAAGTAGAAAGGAAAGCCTCTCGGAGTCGGAGAATGTTTTCGTTGCGGTCAAAGCCGAGAGAAGTCTCTAAAGCCGCTATGGTCTAGACTCTCACGCACGTCGTCCTTACTGGGGACTCCATTACGATGATGGCCCTATTAGCCGTTTGCCATGGTATTTCATTAATTTCAACCAGTCCCGATCTCTAAATTGTAACCATCACTTCAATAAGCACCTTTTCGTTTTCTTTAGAGGAGTATGAGCAAACCATCACTTCAATGAGCGCCATTTTTGTTGATCTAAACTACAAAAATTGTAAATCCAATTTAAATTTGCAACTTATTGTGATAAGGCAATAACAAACAAAAAATCAAACATATCGAATGAAAGAAAACAAAACAACCTTGGATGACACATTTAATCTTATGTTGAGAAAAAACGAAAACATCAAACACGGAATGAAGGAAAACAAAACAACCATGAACTGCATTTTTTTTTTTAAATCTTTAGGAATTTTACTGGGGCACCAAATAGAACGATGATGAAAACATAGACAGCCACTTGCAACAAGAATGCACAATATGTAGCTATGTGTTATTTAAGTTCAGATTCTTCAATGAGAATCTATCAAAAATCTGAAATTAAAGGCATTACGTGAAAAAATTAAAAAGATTTCTGCCTCCTGGCGGCGTGTATTGTTTTGAAGATTAAACCGAGTTCATATAATATATAGACTAGAAATATATGGATCATCAAGTCATAATTGATCCATGACCAACTTAACACAAATTAATTATGATATAGTTGTAATTCCCATCCCGAAAACCCGAATATTTTCGAATACGGACCATTCGGCCATGCTCTGAGATGAAGTCTCGTAACACTAAACCTTTCAACCAAAACATTCCCTAAAAAGTTAATAGCGGAAGCTAAAATATCACAACTCGGGTCTAACATCATCATTTACTATTTCCCAATAATCCAGCTATTACATCATTAATAGATAACACACAATCAATAGTTACAATATTCTAATCTCAAGTAACATATCATCAATATTATATACCCAAATGTACTACCTCAAAAAAAAAAAAAACTGCAAATAAGCTAACCACTCTCATTGATCGACGCTTAGCCATACATCCAATATCATCATCACCTTTCACACCCTGTACCTTATCTGAAAAACATGAAAATATAAAAGGATGAGCACTAACGCCCCGTAAGAAAAAATGCATCAAAAGTGAACTAAGACAGTCACTGCAGTCACTGGCCAGAAATGCCAGAGTTTCCCTTTGAGTTAAAAGAATATGAAGTTTTTATAAAAATTATCATAATTCAAAAACTACTTAAACCATGTGCTAATAAATAAATAAATAAAAATTATGCAAAGATAAATAAATCTAAAGTAAGCAAAGTATAGTTATTTAGTTATTTACCCCACTAAGAGAGGCTCATACTTATCTGACAAGTAACGGTTCACAAAAATTACGTCTCATTATTATAGCTTATGAGAAGGGAAACTAATAAATGTTACAGACCAGATGTTCACTATTATTACCCATGAATAGGGAAATTGACCGTCTCCGGCTTTTTCTCACTATTATAGCCCGTGAGTAGAGACATTAATGCCGGGGACCCTCGAGGATTCACTGCTCTGTTTAATTACATACTTAACTATGAACCGTTATATTTCTCATTCCTTATTATTGTCATGATTTATCCTTGTTGATATATAAATCAATTAAACTGACAAACTAAAATTTCTTGAAACTTAAATATATGAAACTGCTGGCAACGAGTAGTATTATATTCTTTAAATATAAAATAATCGTTACATGCAAAATGTAACAAATGAATACGTTTCCTAAAACATCAATAGTTGAGAGTAATATCTCAAGTAAATATACATACATACTAATAGACAATCCGTGCAATGCACGGAGAATGTAAGCACTGAAAATGAATAATAATAAAAAGAGTTCATGAAATAAGGACCCAATAACGATGCAATTGAGCTAGTTCGATTAGCTAGCTAAACCAATAGGAAACCATTGACCCAACATTACATGGAAATAAGGACCTGCAATAACGATGCAATATGAAGACGTGGAAAAGAAAAGAAAAAATAATAGATCGAAGCCGATATGCCATAGCCTAAACCAATAGTACATGATTTATGCAGAATTCAGCAGTCCGTTGTGTGATTCTATAAATCTTTGTTCTTGGTCACTCCATATGGATGCATATACAATGAAAGGCTTCGTCTGTCTCGGAAAATTTCACTTCATGTGATAAAATTTTCCAATTCAAGCTCCTGTACAAACCAAGGAACATAACTCCAGAATTTGCATAACGTGATTTCTAAATGTTAAGATCAGCGCTTACCGTTGTACTAAAATCAATTGGTGTCGGTAAAGACGCTACTTTATTTCTTATACATTAAGAGTGTGAGCAATCTGTCCCATCACCCCCCCTCAAGTGTTGGCAATATGTTCAACACTTGCAACAATTTTTTTTTCAAGAGTGTGGGCAATCTACCCAACACCCTCCTCAAGTGTGGGCAATCTCTCCCAACACTTGCACAATTTTTTTTTAATAATGTTTCAACCAGGGTTCGATCTCATGACCTCTGGCTCTGATACCATGTTAAGATCAGCGCTTGCCGTTGTATTAAAACCAATTGGTGTCAGTAAATGCGCTACTTTATTTCTTATACATTAAGAGTGTGGGCAATCTGTCCCAACACTAAATTATATGCATAACGCGCTTTGTAATGATACCTTGTCTTATGCATCTCTAAACGATGGATGGGATGTCAGATCACAGTTACCGAAGAAGAATACTCTTAAAAGTCCTTTGTGTCAGCTTATTCATCGGATGTGTCAAAAAGACAACATCTTTATGTGGTACTTCACTCCAACTAAGCATTGTATTGTTGAAAAAATTCACAGGATTGCTAATCATTTGGAGAAAAGAAAGGAAAAAATGTGACTATTTTACCCCTAAAAAAAGTGTACATATCTTCTTTCAGTGATGCACATTCTTTTCTATCCAATAGGATTCATGAATCAGAACAAAACTTCTACTACCTAGTATAAATGAAATTGGCCTTTAAAAAAATTATGAAATGAATTTCAATATTGAATTTGTGTGAGGAACTAATATGGTGGACACATTCGCAAGAAGAGATTACGACATTAGTGTTTTCAGTGCATTTAAAGCTTCGATCAAATCCTCTACTCGTCATCTCAGCAATCACCTACACACAAACACACACACACACAAAAAAAAACCTCTTCTTTTAAATATTACATACTTGCCACCAGAGTGTATCCTAAGTATCCAATGATACGTATCGGATATTAGTCATGATACTAGACAACGTATCCGCATATCAAAGTAAAGTAAGCATAAGCAAAGGAAAGAGCAAGTTACCTTTATTCTTGTCTAGTGATTTTGATAACAGCATCACAGTCCTATGTCTCAGTACGTTCTCAAGCCATTTTTCCCTTTTGACAGTTAACACCTTACAGACATGAACACACACACATGGCTGACCATATCACATCATTTGATAACCGATGTTTCAAGAGTATAAAAACTAACCAAGAAGACATTAACAAAGAAAGAGCAAAAAAAGAGAGAGTTAATAACAGATTTTTCAAGAGTACACAAACAATACCTTTAGGCCCACGTGTTGAAATAGTGTCCTAAACCCAATCGGGTTGGACCGGATCCGACCGGGTCGGATCATTTCTTTATGTTTATACATATATAATATGGTTTTTCTGTTGTCATATATATGTTCTTTTAAAGAACCAATTATGAATTGTTATATGATAACGTCCTTAGTATTAAACTGTGATAGAGAAACCATGATAGGCGATTATGGTTGATGAGATCTCTGATCACTTTAATAAGTTTGATACTTAAATGTCTCTAGGCTGATGTACTTTTAAACAAGACATTGATAGTATAAACAGACTAGCACGTATTAGATGTGTTCTGTCTTTAAGGGCGGGGATAGATCTCGTCTATCGAAGTGTAGAAACACTTGGACGGTACGTGGACGTGTATTAGAGAATGCGCACGTTAGACCGACACACTTACATTAAGTGTCGCACTATGTGACGGTTGTGTAATTATCATTTAGACCGGAGTCTTCATGGCATCACGGTGTGGATTGTCATGTTTTGACACTATTAAGGTTTCCACTAGCCACGGGGGCGATCACGCGGTAGTGATTGGGTGTGATACTGAAGCATGCGGAGTATACATGTTTGGTCGTCTGGGAATCGCCTACCCTATCAGTAGGGGTGAATATCCGAAATGGCCTTCTTATAAGGAATGTCTTACTCTCATGAATCTTTGCAAAGTGGAAGTAAATGAGTTACTTCGAGAGAGCTTGATATCCAGATTATAAGATACGGTCGTTAATGTTTGACACTCGACGTACGACCGTATGGATATTATTACAGCAATAGGATTGTAAGTTACACGATAACTGTGTCACATGAAAGGTAGTAGTCATTGCATTTGACTCTTCCGATGATTGGGGGTCACGGTGTGTTGCTAGACGCTATCCCGTGATCGTTAGGTATGAAGGGCATTTTCGTAAAATGCACTTTGTGTCTACGGCCAATATATTCGGAAGCCTATCGGGTCACACACATATGAATATCTAGTCGGATTAAAATGTGGTCATAGATGATAACCAAATAAAGAAAGTTTATCTCGAGAATATAAATGTTATAGTGGTATTTATTTATTATGAATAAATATAATACAAGAAATTAATTATGGTGATTAATTAAATATATGTATTTAGATACATATTTCGAATATATATATACATATATATATATATATATATATATATATATATATATATATATATATATATATACATATATATATATATGGAATTTGCAAATTAATTAATCATATTATTATATTAATTAAAGAATATTCCGGAAGCCAATTTATGGCTAAAGGTGGCGCCAATATTAGTGTATAAAGATATAATTGGATTGTACAATTTAATTAATGCAATATTAGTGTATAAAGATACAAATGGATTGTGCAATTTAGGAATCAAAAGGAAATAAACAAAAGAAACCTAATTTTAATTTTGATTTATTTTTGGAATAGTTCTAATTAATAAAAATTAAAATTAAAATCGTTTAAAATTATTCGTTAATTTTATTTCGATTAAAATCATTTAATTAATTAAAATTTTAATTAGTAGACTGATTGGATAAAATTATTTAATAGATTAAATGTTAATTGATTAATTAAGACGCAAGTAGTTAAATTTTTAATTTTATTTTTTCATAAGATGTTATTGTATGGATTATATATAGTAGATATAATATGATTATATGGACCCCGATTGATTATGGACTCGACCGATAGGATAGATGTGAATGATTTAATTTTTCTATTTGTTTAAAATTGTCCTAGGCCATTATGAAGAACGTGACCTAGTTTATTTTCTGCATTTATCCCATTCCCGTTAGCACCCCCGTGTGCGGCGGGTGTATTTATTTTATTAGATAGAATTAAATGTAATAAGAATGGAGCAGAAGATGGAGACCAAAGAAAGAAGAATAAAGATCTCATTGGAGATGGCGCATTAAAGATCCTATTGGCGGTTGCAGCTACCCTTAGATTGTGACCCGCGGTTTCGTCAGTTTGTATTCGAAACCGCACCTAGGAAAAGTCCATGATCATACCGGTTACTTTACGGATTTATTTATTTTGTGCTTGTATTTATTTTATATGATACGATAGATGCATAACTAGGCACGATCTAGATGAATGTGTAGGATGTATGTCTATAGAGATAGATATACATGATGAGACCGTAATAAATTAATTAAGAGAATTAATTCGAAATTAATTAAGTGAATTAAATTAAAATTACTCCCACAACAAAAATCGAGTTATAATATGTCTCCCAATATTATAGTGACGGTGAAGAGTCATTGTTCGGATCCAACTGATCGGCCCACGTCGGGAGTTGACCTACCTCGGGTATATCGTCATTATCGAGATATGATCGTTATGAGATCTCATGAATACTTGGGTTACGACTCGACTAAGAATATTGCGGTGATTGGCCCACGCCAGGACCGTCTGATTTTAGAGACATACGGTTGACTATCACATAGACGATGTGAATTGTCAAAGAGTTGACTAGTCAAACCACTGGAAGTCGCGTTAGACGCGATTGGTAAGAAGTACCTACCCGTCGAAATTGACCCTGGTCGATCGGCCCACGTCGGGGATCTAGTCAACTAGATAGGATTCCAGCCACTAAAGAATTTTAGAAGATTCTTGAAAGTCAATTGAGAGTAGTTGACTAGTGGGAGCAAAATCATAAACCAAAGACCATCTTTGATTTTGCATATGTAAACAACAACACTCTTTTATCTTTATTTTATGTTGTAGCTTAGCGAACTTTTATATTTATGTTTTTCTCGATTAGTAAAACCAAATTATGACTGTTTGAGAAACGTTCTCAAGAATGGTTAAGTAAATTTTAATCCTTTTAAAATAAGCAATGACACGAGCAATCCCGTTATAGTAGTTAGAGACTACATATCTGATGGAGTACTCCAAGCCTTTAATTATTGATGAAAGCGAAAGCTCATGATATGATTAAATCATTTGAAATAAGATTCAACGAATTAGTCATATGTTGGATACTATCCAAGATGACCATTCAGTCATACGATGACAATTAATTCAAACGTTGGATAAGAATGACCACATCAAATTTAGGAAAGGTTGTTTTCAAAATTGTAAGATTTAAGTATTGACTTAATTCTTAAACATTGCTTAAAGGTTAATTAAATAGTTAATGTTTTGAATACGATTCAAAAGGTTAAATTAACTATTTAATAAACTTTAGATATTCTTTATGAAAGGAAATTAAAAGACATAGATCTTGTGATCTTTCTTAAGTCTTATGAAGACCGCACTAAGAAATATTTACAAGTGCTTGAAGGATTAAAAAGGAAGTTAGGGCGTGTGCTTAAATAGAGAACTTATTGAAGTCTCAATTGTAGGCAAGTGAGTTGAGATAAATCTATCTAAGTTCAAAGTCAACTCTAAGATATATGATATCTTACGAGTGTGATTAAATTAGAAAGGCTAAATACAGATATAAAAGGTGAAGCAAACGTTGTAACACTTACCATACTCTGGATCTAGTAAACTGATAAGGGAACTAAATAAATGTTATTATGTTTCGGTTCTTATGAAGAACATACTTTCAGTTATTCATTAGGATTTAGTATACATATTCAATTGTAAAGAATAAATGTTATTCTGATAAAGTTGGAAGGTCACTGAATCTAGCATACTAGATTGATGTCACTATATAGTTGATATATGTGATGAGATCTCAACTAAATATTTGTATGGCTGTTATCCTTGATATTTGTAGTTGTTCTAGATGTCGACTCTATGGAAGAGAAACGTATAATCAAATGTCATTTAGATGATGTCTGAACCATGTGATTATGAATCATGTGGGTGATACGTATCTTATCTAAAGATGACTAAAATACCCTTTTATGAAAATGTTACAAAAATCTAGAAAAATTGTCAAAAGCCTAAACATACCGATGTTTGTTGGTATATGACAATTAATTCCACAAATAATTGTTTGTTAATCTCTATGACTATTTTTAGAAATAGTTGAATGTACTTATTGAAGTACAACAATTCGGAAAGCGTGAAAAGTTCGAGCTAGTACGAATATGAGATTGATGAGCTACTTAGGAATTAATCTTCAATTGGATTGAAGTAATTAATACTTGAAGGGTGTTTCAGAAGTCGTCTGAAAAGGAATAAGATTCACCCTTGAAGGATACCATTTTTGGATACGCTATCAGATTGTGTCCAAAATGGAAACAACACTTTATATGATAAAGGTGTGACACAAGCCATGCGAAGTATCCCTTACCCGTTTCGGGATAGTGCCCTTATACTTAACCGAGTTCCGAAAATAAAGGTTGAATAAATTCCATATTAGATATGGTAGAATGCGATAATGTCGAATCTATCTTAACCGATGATTTGAAGTTGTCATAGGCAAAGTCAGAAAGGCTTGGAGCCTAGTACGACATATGAAACTTTGTGGAATGTCTTAGCTAGCACGCTGGATATTATTTATTTGTCCGCGGAGCAAAATGTTTGTCTCCAAACATGCTGTTTTCTAGAGGAAGTGTTACTTCCAAAAGAGACAGTGGGAGTAAATAAGATCTCAAAAGAGTTTGAGAACCACAAAGATATATTCAACCATTGGAACATGAGCAGACGCCGCATAGCGATGCGGTGTAGAACACTGCTCAGTGCACACACAAGTTTTGTAAGTCTGTGGATAACTTCAAGCCTGAAAAAGGCTGCTGGTATGTTCATCTTGATGAATGAACATCTCACGACTTATGAAGGAATGTTTGAAAGGCAAGATTGAGAGATATGGCCAGGAGCCATAATATCTGAATTAGATTCCATCAGTGACAACCAGGTTATGAACCTAGTCTGTCTTACCTGAGGGAATGTCCCCGTAAGGCCGAGCCCGCCTCTATTCGGACTATGCTTGTTGTAACTTCGTATCATGGCTATATGATAGTGTTGAAGACTTTGGGCAGAAAGCTCGATGTTCATAGACGATGACATGATATGTAAGCCCACGAGATCCATTTATGGACTCAAACAAGTTTCTCTAGACGATTTCTTTGTTTGATAATCAAAGGAGTTTGATTTAGTTAAAAGAAGGGATATGCCCCATGTGCAATATGGATAGTGGGAGTGTGTTATGATTTTTGAGTAAGGTATTGGATATCTCTCTAGAGAATTAATACCCCATGTCACAGTCAATTAAAGTTTGGTAGTTCAAGGTCTTTACGAAAGCACTTGGATTAACAGTTCTTATTTTAGAAATAAGAATCTATAGCGATAGATTTAACTGCTGTTAGATTATAGTTTACCTATATAGATATGATGCTAAAAGAAGTTTAGCATAGATCGCGACAGGAGATACTGCTCGCCGGTGTTCTCAAGATCTATCTATGTTAGGACGTTCGTCCTAAAGATAAGGTGAAAGATGATTCTTATGGAAGGTTTCCTTTGCTACTGCGATAGGAACCATCATAAAAGTAATGCCAGTTGTTCATACTTCATGAAGAGTCATGAGCAAGTATGAAAGTAAATCTGGTGAATGTCGAGAACATCCTTAAACAAGTTAAGGATGATGATGACATTCAAAATATACCCGTAAAAGTCATCAACATTATCCTTAAATCGAGCCTAATAATATATATTTTATGTTTAATCACATGTGTATAATGATTATTTAATGTTATGTGATTAATAGAATATAATTTGGTATTTATTCATTTTTATCATTTAAATACGATTTACAGTGCAATAAATATTTATTTTGTAGATTGAGATAAATTGGAGGATAATTACAAATGGATGAATTAAATCTCAAGATAAATCGAAGAAAATTCGGAGTGCATTGAAGATAAATATCGGATCAGCGCGAAAAGAGGAGTACGGAATGACAAGAGCCAGCGAGCCAATCCGAAGATCAGGGACTCGCTGGCAGGGAAGATAAGGCTCGCTGGGGGCGAGTTCATCAAAGTCACCGGATTAGCTTGGAGTTATCTCGACGCGTTTTAGACTTCATTTGGATTTAGGAAACCTATTTTAGATCGGTTAATGCTTATCCTAACTCGAATTTTTACTCTTATAAATACTTGTGCTATTTCATTAGCAAAAACACACCTTAGACACTTTTCTCAGTTTATAATAAAATCCTCAGTTTTCCTCAGAGTGGTTTTTACAAGTTTTGCAATTATGTAAGTTCTTGTATTTATTTTATCTTAGTTTTTATAATTAATTCCCCAATTATTATTTATCGTTTGAGATTGTTATTTCTTAGTTAAATGATGTAGATTGGGATTACGACGTGAGGCAGTACGGATTCCTCGTCTATAAGGATCTGCACGCCCACGCCTATGTCTCGTGATCTATGTACGATTTTATTTTGATTAACAATCGTGTTTTTAGTAGATCTATATAATTGCTTTATAAATCTCTATTTTATCCGTTACGTATAGAGAAACGCTAAGATTTAGTTTTTCGCCGAGTCAGTCTAGCCACGTCTTTATGGTGTGATTGTCCATTTAGAATTTCTTATCTTAGTAGGTATGGCTACGGCTACGTTGCTCGTCTGTTTTAATTAGCGTATGATTAGAAAATACCAAAAGTATTTATAAGAGTAAAAATTCGAGATCTAGATCTGTTCTGTATTAGGGAATTGTGCACATCTAGTTATACGTAAATCGTAGATTAACATGATACCTAAAAAGTTAGTGTTAATGGGACGGAGACTGATGCGATCGCCTAGGAAGTACGCCTAACCACATGAATGTTGCCTAGATGAGGAATACGGTTAATATCGGCATCCCTAGTTTTGTAAGCGTGCAAGTTATATGAGATGGAGGCCTAAAAAGCGAAGTCACGTAATGTAGCATAGTGATCTAGATGGCCTACCCGGAGCTAGATCTAGTTTAGGGGATGACCCCCGTAGCCAATATAAAAGAAATACGAATCGGATTAATAGTTGTCGAGTCTAGCTTAATTATATAGAATCTCTAGATCCAAACGATAACATAATAATTGGTGAGGTTAATTACGTTGTTTATGTCGTGTCCTTTATCTTTCTTGTCTTTTGTTGGTCGTAGACCGCTTTGTGTCCTTGACATGAATGATTAATTGTTTGTATATAAATGACCCACAATTGGTTCCATGTGGGATCGACCTTGATTCGCTATAGCTATACTACGATGGACCTAGTCCTCTTGCTATTGGTTTATGGTGGTCAAGTATTTTATTATCACTTGATCTACGTCATCAAGTTTTTGGCGCCGTTGCCGGGGAACCAACGGTCAATTTTATATATAAATAATTTTTTATTCATGTCGATTTTTCTGTTTTAGAGTCGTTTTTACGTTTTTGAGTCCCTACGGTTGTCCGCTTCTGTGTAAATATTCCGAATCTGGAACAAATGGTTTCGCTCTCGGCCGAGATCGTTTCGCCGCCAAAGAAACCCGGTCGGTTTTACGGGATTTCACGTGTCTGTTTATCTCTGTATGTTTAATCCGTAGGTCTGATAGCAGCATGAGAAACAATGTTAAAATCAGTCTACGGTCTGTTTGTTTTTTTTGTTTTTCTTCTGTTTGCAGAAACCAGGGAAGCAAAAATCCGAGTCAGTAATTTTTTGTGGGCGCTGAGAAAATAACCCAGCAACATGTGGATCTACAAATCTACGATGGGAAAATCAATGGAAGCAACACCTTTAAAACACCAAGATGGCTCCGAGAAAATAAATATTAAAAGGTTCGAATTATTCATGGTACAATGTTGAAGGCAAGGTACTACCTTCTTTGCTTATGTTTTACTATCTTTTGGTTTTTTGAACATAAGTTAGTCTTTACATGAACCTGAGTATGAATCTTAGCCCGGAGTTGGTTTGTAAGATTAATTTTATTAGTGTGGAAGGTTCTGCCCCAAATCTGCCTCATCTGAGGGTGTAACGAAACATGTAGTAGTTGAAGGAAGCGAGTGAATAAAGAGTTCCTCGTAGTTCCGTCAAAATCTCATTGTCCTATGCATGAGATTGCTTCTACCGGCCATGGGAGCAACAATTTGTGTAGTTTTAAGAATTCGCAATCTAAAGAAGACGTTCGCTTTTTGAGAGAGCATAATGAAGCAGCATTATAGAGGATGTGATTAAAATAGGTCCCAAGGACTAAATCTTCTTAGAATTCACTAGTTCCTAAAACGAGAGCCGAGGTAAGAGCTTTGTATAAATGGTATGGATAAATGTCGTTTCCTAGGTCTTACAACCAAGGGAAGGGTATTAATCCACAAAAGCGACGAGCCCACCTCTTATAGTGCTCAGAGGGTCAAAGTCTGGCGAGCCGTGAAGGATGACTGACAAGGATACTTTTTTGGAAAGTCGAGTTGAGGACTTTAAACTCAGAACTACTTCTTTAAAACCCTTAGGATTTCTTTTTAGGATTTTAGGTTTTTTTTTTTTTGAGTCCAATAAGAGTAACGTGACATATATTGAGGTTTTTTATTTTGCCGTGTTCCGATGGCCATTGGGCTAAGGATGTGCAAAACTTTTTTTACTCAATATAGGCCACGTGAAATAGAGTTTCTTAGGAGAGTCGAGAAATTGCTAAAGAAAAGGAAATTTAGCAATCAACCTTAAGATGGAAGCATTAAGAGAACTTGAGAATTACTGAAAATGTAACAGAGAATGATTGGTGCGAACAAGAACAATTTTTGGTCAACTTCCAAAACCTTTTAGAATGGCGATCCGAGTGAAAATCCAAAGTTGTGTGCAATTCGTTCTGCAACTACCATTATCCTTTCCTTTATACCTTTTCAACCTTCAACCTTTTCGATCCTCTCACCAATCTGCCCCAACAGTTCACATTTCTAACCATTCTTTCATCGCCTTTCTTTCTTTCCATCTATTTCACTCTCCCACCCTACCCAATCCCTTAAACAATACCTACCCGAACCCAATTCCTTAACCAATTTTCAACCCACCCAAAACACAATTTCTTACCTACCCTTTATCTTTTCTTACCATCCTTATATATCTTTTTCTAAACCCATCATGCTCTCAACTTCCATTTTCTTTACAAAATACCCTTGTGTTGCGGAGTTGGAAATATTGCTAAGTTTTAATGATTGTCTTTTATCATTTTGGTTTTCATGATCCTAGCTGGGGTAAGTGTAGCTCTGAACCTAGCTAGAATTTATAAGTTTTTGGTTCGATCGAAATACATCTTATATTTCTACTGGAAGATTTCAATTTCACAATTTTTTCTGACCCTTCCGGCACATATAGATGATGAGTTTTGTTCTAAAATATCACACCGATCCAACCTTGTTGATGACGTTGAGACCTTCTATGTGATAAATTGGGTGATTAGTAATTTCGAGGAGAAGCTACATCTCCCTAAGTTGTTGATATCCATTCAAAACGTGAAGCGTCTGCGCCGATTTTCTGATCCTATCTTTTACCAATAGGTCACATTGAATCTGTTATACCTTACCAAGTGTCTCTTTTATACTGGATTGAATACATGGTTGATCCAGTCAACCTCGTGTTTTCCCACGTGGGGTAATGCTTTTTGATCTTTGTCTTCTCCACCCGGTTTTAAGAATATTTAAGCGGTGGAGGTTATAGATGAAGACTACCATCTTTAGTTGCTTGCTTATTTTTCTTTCTATTTAGTATATTTCCTTTGTATCGAGTCTGTTGTCAGTTTTCTAAATCATAATGTTGTACTGCAAACAAGTCGGGTTTAATAATTTCAATGTTTCAAAAATGTAATCGTTTTATGGACTTAAAAATGTTTAAGGTTTAATGTATTCCTTTTACTGTCCCTTTTTTTTCGATTATTATTTTTATGAGCTAACGCTGTAACGAGTTTCGAGCTTTGTTGAAGACTTATTTTGCAGCGATAGAACTTCGTGTTCGATCTCCGGTTTTCTTATATTCCTAGAAGTTCCTCGACGTGCTTGGACTACTCCGATATTCTGCTTCTTACTTGAGAGCCGTTTCCCGAGCTAAGTCTTTTTCTTACGTTCTCATTTTTTCTTTGTCATTGGGGACAATGACATGTTTAAGTGGGGGGTAGGAGACTTATCTATGATGTGCTATAATTAAAAATTAAAAGAAACGGTATGGTAGAAAATTTAGGAAAAATTGAAAAAATTGAATAAATGCCATATTATTTATCTCGTACCCTTAGAATTGTGAGTTCCTCGCTAAGAATTGATAAGAAAGGAACCAAGTTGCATGAGTACGTGATCATTTTATACTTATGTGAATGTAAATTTAAGGATATTCATGCCGATTGTTGCAAGTAGTTATTTATTATTCGATTACTCAATCTTTGAATCGATTTTTACCGCACGAATTATAATAACTGAAGAAATTATGTGTACATTGCGTAGATGATTGGTTATGTGAACTTAGTGTCGATATTTATCTACTGATGTATTCCTATCTTCTGGCCATCAAAGTGGAGTAATAAGCTTGAGAATAATCTGTGTTTTGACAAAGCGTTAAACACTGGGCTTGTAGTAACATTACCAAAGTAGCTTCGCGCTTGTGGTAATATTCAATGCTATTGATCAATCCATGAAAGGGGATTCTTGCAATGCATAATTTACTTTTAAAGCAAGTTTCTTTCTTGAGATGTGTTAATGCTTGAAAATATGAAAATGTGAGAAAAAAATTCAACTTTTAAGAGGCTTCGAGTATTTTTCTCAGTCTCCAAGTCCAAAAACCTCTTAGGTAATGCTCTTGCTTATTGCACCATGTCTTTACCCATGCAAGGCTTAAGAAGTGGGAATGCTGATGTTGGTAGGTTAAGACTGCGAAGTTAGCATAAACTTCAATCTTGCCACGAATATATAAAACTGAATGCACATGCACACATCACGTTGATTCATAGCGAGTAGTGAATAATGGATACCTAATGACCCTGACTGGTATGAGTTGACTCGAGTTTCTTTCACAAGTATGACCTGACCACATAAAATGTTGTCTTGGGGAATGACTTATTGATGCTTTGTTCGGGACGATCAAAGTCTAAGTGGGGGGTAGTTGATGACGGTCAAAATATACCCGTAAAAGTCATCAACATTATCCTTAAATCGAGCCTAATAATATATATTTTATGTTAAATCACATGTGTATAATGATTATTTAATGTTATGTGATTAATAGAATATAATTTGGTATTTATCCGTTTTTATCATTTAAATACGATTTACTGTGCAATAAATATTTATTTTGTATATTGAGATAAATTGGAGGATAATTACAAATGGATGAATTGAATCTCAAGATAAATCGAAGAAAATTCGGAGTGCATTGAAGATAAATATCGGATCAGTGCGAAAAGAGGAGTACGGCATGACAAGAGCCATCGAGCCGATCTGAAGATCAGGGACTCGCTGGAAGCGAAGATAAGGCTCGCTGGGTGCGAGTTCATCAAAGTCACCGGATTAGCTTGAAGTTATCTCGACGCGTTTTAGACTTCATTTGGATTTAGGAAACCTATTTTAGATCGGTTAATGCTTATCCTAACTCAAATTTTTACTCTTATAAATAATTGTGCTATTTCATTAGCAAAAACACACCTTAGACACTTTTCTCAGTTTATAATAAAATCCTCAGTTTTCCTCAGAGTGGTTTTTACAAGTTTTGCAATTATGTAAGTTCTTGTATTTATTTTCTCTTAGTTTTTATAATTAATTCCCCAATTATTATTTATCGTTTGAGATTGTTATTTCTTAGTTAAATGATGTAGATTTGGGATTACGACGTGAGGCAGTACGGATTCTTGTCTATAAGGATCCGCACGCCCACGCCTATGTCTCATGATCTATGTATGATTTTATTTTGATTAATAATCGTGTTTTTAGTAGATCTATATAATTGCTTTATGAATCTCTATTTTATCCGTTACGTATAGAGAAACGCTAAGATTTAGTTTTTCGCCGAGTCAGTCTAGCCACGTCTTTATGGTGTGATTGTCCATTTAGAATTTCTTATCTTAGTAGGTATGGCTACGGCTACGTTGCTCGTCTGTTTTAATTAGCGTATGATTAGAAAATACCAATATAGGGCTCCTAGGTCGGCTCATGAATTGATCTTCCGGGACTTTCGGCGATATCTAGATCCGTTCGTATTAGGGAATTGTGCACATCTAGTTATACGTAAATCGTAGATTAACATGATACCTAAAACGTTAGTGTTAATGGGACGGAGACTGATGCGATCGCCTAGGAAGTACGCCTAACCACAGGAATGTTGCCTAGGTGAGGAATACGGTTAATATCGGCATCCCTAGTTTTGTAAGCGTGCAAGTTATATGAGATGGAGGCCTAAAAATCGAAGTCACGTAATGTAGCATAGTGATCTAGATGGCCTACCCGGAGCTAGATCTAGTTTAGGGGATGACTCCCGTAGCCAATATAAAAGAAATACGAATCGGATTAATAGTTGTCGAGTCTAGCTTAATTATATAGAATCTCTAGATCCAAATGATAAAATAATAATTAGGGAGGTTAATTACGTTGTTTGTGTCGTGTCCTTTATCTTTCTTGTCTTTTGTTGGTCGTAGACCGCTTTGTGTCCTTGAAATGAATGATTAATTGTTTGTATATAAATGACCCACAATTGGTTCCCTGTGAGATCGACCTTGATTCGCTATAGCTATACTACGATGGACCTAGTCCTCTTGCTAGTATTGGTTTATGGTGGTCAAGTATTTTATTATCTCTTGATCTACGTCATCAGATGGTTTCCTAATTTATCGAAACTTGGAAGCGAATAAATATAGTTATACAGATGTATATCCTGAGTCTTATGAAGGATAGTAGGAGCTATGGTCTGGGTTTGCAGTCACCTTGATTAAGTGATACAGTGAGCTGGAAATGTTCTTGGCTATGGGTCACTGTAAATTCTACAACTGAGCCAAAACACAGTAGTGCCTTGGAGGCACAACGGGAGCAGTACATGGATCTAGGAGGTTCATTCCTGAACCTTATATGGTTCTTCCACCTTTTGTGTATAGCTGATATAGTAAGTGGATTCATTGCTTTAAGCAAGGACCAGGGTCTCGTCAGAGATTCATGTGTGTGTTGAGGCGGTTCCTTTGACTTGGTCATTTAGAACATGTTATGAAGATAGTCTGAGTCCCCACGGATAGCGATCCGTTTATGGCTAGGGCTGGTTGCGAGTATTGCATGAGATTCTTGTGTTTCATCTTGGTCTTGTGTGTACGAGTGATTGGTTTTAGGCCAAGTGGGAGATTGTTGAAATAGTGTCCTAAACCCAATCGGGTTGGACCAGATCCGACCGGGTTGGATCATTTCTACTATTTCTTTATGTTTATACATATATAATATGGCTTTTCTGTTGTCATATATATGTTCTTTTAAAGAATCAATTATGAATATTTATATGATAACGTCCTTAGTATTAAAATGTGATAGAGAAACCATGATAGACGATTTTGGTTGATGAGATCTCTAATCACTTTAATAAGTTTGATACTTAAATGTCTCTAGGTTGATGTACTATTAAACAGGGCATTGATAGTAACAGACTAGCACGTATTAGACGTCTTCTGTATTTAAGGGTGGGGATAGATCTCGTCTATCAAAGTGTAGAGACACTTGGAATGTACATGGACATGTATTAGAGAATGCGTACGTTAGACTGACCCACTTACATTAAGTGTCGCACTATGTGACGGTTGTGTAATTATCCTTTAGACCGGAGTCTTCATGGCATCACGGTGTGGATTGTCATTCTTTGACACTATTGAGGTTTCCCCTAGCCACGGGGCAATCATGCGGTAGTGATTGGGTGTGATACTGAAGCATGCGGAGTATACATGTTTGGTCGTCTGGGAATCGCGTACCCTATTAGTAGGGGTGAATATCCGAAATGGCCTTCTTATAAGGAATGTCTTACTATCGTGAATCTTTGCAAAGTGGAAGTAAATGAGTTACTTCGAGAGAGCTTGATATCCAGATTATAAGATACGGTCGTTAATGTTTGACACTCGACGTACGACTGTATGAATATTATTACAGCGATAGGATTGTAAGTTACACGATAACTGTGTCACATGAAAGGTAGTAGTCATTGCATTTGACTCTTCCGATGATTGGGGGTCACGGTGTGTTGATAGACGCTATCCCGTGATCGTTAGGTATGAAAGGCATTTTCGTAAAATACACTTTGTGTCTACGGCCAACATATTCGGAAGCCTATCGGGTCACACATATGAACATCTAGCCGGATTAAAATGTGGTTATAGATGATAACCAAGTAAGGAAAGTTTATCTCGAGACTATAAAGGTTATAGTGGTAAATTAATATGGTGGTATTTATTTATTATGAATAAATATAATACAAGATATTAATTATGGTGATTAATTAAATATATGTATTTAGATACATATTTCGAATATATATATATATATATATATATATATATATATATATATATATATATATATATATATATATATATATATTTTGCAAATTAATTAATTATATTATTATATTAATTAAAGAATATTCCAAAAGCCAATTTATGGCTAAAGGTGGCGCCAATATTAGTGTATAAAGATACACTTGGATTGTGCAATTTACTTAATGGTATTACCATTATATTAATATTAAATATTAATTGATTTTGAAAAATAGATTTATGGTAATAAGATAAAGATAGTCAATATATGATATTGACAATATCTTGGAAATATTTAATATAAGATATTAAATTAAATGAGATAAATCAATCAATTATATTTTCCTTATTTTATTGAGAAAATGTTTTCTTCTCCTCCATACCTAGATGGGGCGCCCCTCTCACTATAAATAAGATGTGAGTGTCAAGCTCTTTTGTACAACACAAATCCAAGAACTAATAGTTTTTGTGTAAAATAGAGAGCATCCTATAGAGAGTTGGAGAGAGGGGAAAAATGCTGGTCTAGCAACCGGAGTTTTCCAATAGCAATCCATGATGGGATTCCAGCGGGTGCGTTCGTGTGGACTAGCGGTAGAGGCCGAACACTTGGGCGGCGCTATGCAGAACTACTCTCCTTAGACGGTCAAAGCGTCGATCTTTTAGATCAACCAAGGTAACCACCGTCTACTAGTTTATTTGTTTATTGTTTAAACAAAGTCGATCCTGGTTGAAAGGAAATAAAATTTTAAATTCCGCCGCGTTCCCGCGTAGATTTCCTAACACCACGGTCACTTAAGCGGCATCTGCCAGCTCCTCAACATCCCTAAGCATTAGAGTTCGACCATCCACTCCAAATCTAATTTTCTTCACCGCATAGTTTTTGCTCCAGGCCAACCTTCCATTAAGCTGCACTAATCAAATGAACAATTAAGAATTCGACCCGAAGAAAAAGAAAACTTCTAACAAAAATTAGAACTCTAAGAATTTTTTTTTACTTGTTTTGCTTGCTGCATGATATTCTTAACAACCCTGAAATGAAAACAAAAGTATAAATCTCGTCAAACTAAATTTCTTTCATAATCAGTATACCAAATCCAGACAAATTATCTGCAGTACGTTACCAAGAAGTAAGTCAGGACATCTCTTCAATAAACTAACAAACTTGTGAATATATCACCAAGAAATTACAAAAGAATGAAACAAACCCTTTCAAACCACAACATAGATAATTTTTAACCTTGATTCTTGTCTAGCGATTTTAGCTCAGGAACATGAATTTTTTTTCTCATGGATTATCTAAAAGAAATCTCTGAAGTGTGACATATGAATATCTTCATGAATCGTCACTGGTGCATAAGAATTAATAAACAAAACCTCCACACCTTCGTATTTCATGAAGCAGAAAAGTAAAACAACAAAATGTAATGGCTCTCGTTATCAAAACTTCTCGTTCATGATCAGAATTGCGTATAGATGCCAAAGGCGGGCTAAGTGTAGTAGAGTACAATACCAACCGGAGCCATCGTTTGTACTGACCACGAAGAACTCAGGCGTCCCCCTGCTCCGCTCCTAGTACCGCTCCACTCATTAGCTGAATGCTTTGAGAAATGCTCAGTGGCTGCATTCAGTGGAAGGGAGACGTGGAGAGGTTACCACGAAGAACTCAGGCGTCCTCCCGCCCCACTCCTGGTCCCGCTCCGCTCATCAGCTGACTGCTTTGAGAAATGCTCAGTGTCTGCATTCAGTGGAAGGGAGACGTGGAGAGGTTACACCGAGTAAAAGAAATTTGATTTCTGAGGGATGAAATGGAAAACGATACCAAAAAATTTTTTTTTATATTTTCAATAAAACGCTTCATTAAAAGCAACTAAATGGAATCAATTCACAGCAAAATTGAAAACAAAAAAATATCATAAGTGGAAGATGAATACAAATGTGCAAGGTTTCTTCTTAACACATGAAAATGAATGCATTTGCTGGTGGGTAACTAAATTTCTTGGTGTTCGTCTTTTTGTTCTGTATTTACATTGTAGCAATGGCTCCTATACTTTTCCTCTACAACCGTTTTGGTACGACTACAAATTAAACTCACTATCGCCATCTGGAAAAAAAAAAGAAATAACTACAAATGAACACTTGAGAGAAACCAAAATACAAAAATACTAACCAAATAAGCTGATTCAACCATAATATAAATGAATCATCTTAAGCTTCAAGTGTAAGTATCAAAACACTTGGGCAACAGCGAGACACATTTAGTAAAATATCAATAAAATAAAGATCCACTGATTCTGGAACTAAAATGAGATGAGAAATAGACACAAAAGCGATGATGGTTCAACAACCACAAAAAAATGTTACATACAACTCGATGCTGCACATGAAAACCAACAAATGCAGGTACCTCACATTCGACGAACACAGAATGCCAAAAATGAGAATATATAATCATAAATGTACTAAAGTGAAAATCATTCAATGTTCACATTACTGCGAATTGTTTACAACTAAAAACAGAAAAGCGATGAGACCAAAAACTCAAAGGCATTTGCAAGAAGATATACCACGTGATTGCTGCAAATTGTGCTACACATAAAAGTAATCGACCGGACTCGCCCCCGCTGCCATCAGAAGCTGGTTCTGGAGAATTAGTTAATGTTCACAATGAACCTGGACAAAAAGAACAAATCCAGTTTGATTGGATGGATCAAGCGCAAAAATATGTGAAATTATTATCAAAAAGGCAAATGGTTACACTACAAAAAATAGACTTTTTTGTGCCCAACGAATTTGTCGCGAAAAGTGCTTATTTTCGTCAGTAAACGTTTTCATGACGAAACCTTTTTGTCGCGGCGTTTGTTGTGTATGCAGTGTCGGTAAAGGTTTCTATTGTGACAATCAGAATATTAGTCACTAAGGAATTTCAGTCGTGACGAATCTCATATTTTTGTCACCAAAGCTTTTCATGACAAACATTCAGATTTCTCAACAGAAAGTATTTCACGTGGCAAAATTTTTGTCACAAAATAATGAACATTTTATCACTAATTCAGTGTTTTTGTCACCAAAGGGTATAAACACTTTGTTACATTAACGGTTAATATTGACAAATGCTTTGTCACTAGAAGTCATATAATAATAATAATAATAATAATAATAATAATAATAATAATAATAATAATAATAATAATAATAATAATAATAATAATAATAATAATAATAATAATAGATAATAAAAAAAGGACAAGAAAAAAAAATAATAATTATTATAATACATTTGGTTGTAATATAATAATTATTTTTTGTCCTTCTCGATTTTTTTCTTGTCCTTTTTCTTCAATAATAAAAAACATACATAAACCTTTGAAGCATTATAAAAATTTAATATTGACATACATAATAAAGTGTTAATCAATTATTAACAAATCAATTTGTGATACACAAGCTTTCCATTCACTTAAGGGGTATCCAAATTCTCTGATAAGATACATTCAACGTTATTAAGAAATACATGCAATAATTCACCTTCTGCATACGAATATTGAACTGCCAAGAAAATCTATGCTTCAAGAACAGGTGAACAGGTGAACAAGATGAATTAAGAAGTCAGAAACAGAACCTTGTATGAAATCATGAATGCCTAAGAGCTGCACTTGACTTGCCCTTTTTACAAGATAAAATATTTCATCAAACAAATAAAAACCCATGAAAATTAACAAGCATATGAAGCGTTTTCAACGATTAGAAGCATACCTCTTTATGGATGGATAAAGCATTTGGGCTGCTAAATCAAATACAGCAAAACTGCTCTGCACTTAAACTGCTCTGCTCGTAATCCCTCTTCCAGACCGAGAACACAACGGTTTGCTTAACAAGACACCTGAACTGACTGCTTTCAAGACGACTTAATTAGTAGGCTGCTAAATATTTCTAGTAGACAGAACATTTTGTTCAGATCATACACGCAGAACAGAGACAAGCCCAAACAAGCATTCATGTCAAGACAAAAACCAGACCAAAGTGAATTGTACTTGATGCCAAAACTAGACAACAATCTAGACATATCATCCTGACAGATTATAGAAACTAAGCAGGGTATAACACAGTCTTAAACTTAGCATCAAAACGGACTGCTTAACCAGTTAAAAAAAGCAAGCCAGACCAATGTATAGAAGCATTACGTCAATTTTAACATTAAAAATTCCAAAAGCGAGACAAATACCTTTAGTGCTAGGGTGGCTTTGGTTTCATCCTGTAACAGCTTTAGCTCTAGCTTATCCGTCTAAAATCGAGGCAAGCTCATCCATAAGAAGTTAAGCTCCTGCAAACAAGTTTATATGCTATCAATATATTTCTGAAGGAAAATACAAACTGCGAAAACTTGTCTACACCTATTTTATCTAGAAGCAAGTGACAAAAAAAAGTCTGAAGAAGATTTTCTTCGGGAAGCTCAAATCACTGCAAAAGAAGCACATGTAGGCGGTTAATTTCCTTTCTCGTGTGACCGAGTTTAGTAGTGTAAGCATTTTTTCCTAAAGAAAAAGAAAGGGTGATCAAATAATAATCAATCTGGTTGCTTTCTTTCTCAACAGATCCTCCAAACATACCTTTGTCCCTTAATGATCCACAGTGGGATACAAACCAAAAGAATTGCGGTCACCACCGTTACCATTAGCATATGCTTTTCCATAGAACGGTGTCTGTTGTAACTCCCCAGAATGCTTACAGGATCTTGACTGTTTAGGAGAAGCACCATACATTTCACTTGTCGTCGAATAGAAAGAGGATGTTGGAAGCTCTTGTATCTTCGGCAAACCTGTTGGATCTGTTGTACTCATGATGTAACCTCTTTCTATTGTATCAGCTTCAATAGAAAAAAAAAACCCAGAAATGAGATGGTTCTCCAGCTTATGCTAAGGTCTACATCATAAAGAAAGAGATCCTGAACGAAAAAATCATGTTTCTTTAAAAGAATAAAAGGATATTGTCCATGCGGCATTCTATATGGAAAAGCTGAGAAATCCTTCAAGGAATGCTGTTACACACCAGAAAATCAAGAGATAAAAACCAGGTGTTTTTCCGCCTAATCCATTTTAGGAACATGAGAAATAGATGACATGGATTGGGGTCATCCATAAGAAGATAATGAACGGGACACAACGTCGAGCTTCTCATAAAAAGAAACCAATAGCAGGAAACAAATATCATGCCATATTACCTGTAAAGCTTTTTAATGAACACATTATCCCGCTCCCTTTTAGTGTGGTTAACCTAGGGAAAAAAAATTTGGAGATGCATTTGGCATTTAAAGTAAATAGACATTGTTGTACTAAATTCGTTTAGCCATTCAGAGATTTCCACAAACATTATAATTCCTATGATTATTCAAGAGGGTGGAATCTCCAAGCGTTACATTCAATCGATACCAAGAAACAAAAAAATGACTGAAGAGAGACGGAATACATTGTTACTTGTCTATTGGACCATGCACCGTGCCGGTAAATTGTGAAGCGACTTGAAATCATCATCACTCAAGCAACCTGTTAAAAAGAAGTCAAACAGTAGCGTAAGTAAGTAAATCCATGAATATTTCTTAAACAAAATGGCTCCTTAAACTTTAATTGGCTAAGAATCATTCCCAAATGAATGCCACAATAAATTAAAATTTTACAGTTCACCATATATGTAAAAGATCCGAGTTTTCCACATAAAGGAAAACAGTATCACAGTGCGACGGGGTTTTGATTTTTGAAATTAATGAGGGTGTCGATCAAAAGAATGGAGGAATAAAGGTTATGCATTTTTTTTCCGGGTAGAACTTGGGTCGAAAGCAGGGTTTGGATCAAAATTCTGGGTAATTGGGTTAAATTATCCTTTCAAATATATAGATATAGATACCTAAAAGAATCCAGATAGTCAATGAGGTTAATGCAAAGAATCTAATGTAAAGACTAAGACAAAATGAACTTAAGAGATCAAAACGTAGAGGAAAATTGAACCTGTAAAGTACATCAAATGCAACATAAGCCCAAGCATGACCAATGTGGCTGTAATCATAAGCTGTTACGCCACACACATACATCCGGACTTTACCTTCCTCATTCGGATTGAAGTTCTCTTTCTGTTTCGTCATTAACTGTTGTAGAACAGAAATTCTGGCTTCGAAACGGTTTCGGAATAAAAACTCTATTCCGCTTGCTCCGAAGTAGTCTTCCCCTTCGACTTTGACATGCCGACATACCTGCCAAAAGGTCAAAGTATTTCACTATATAGGCTTAATTCATTACACCTAACTGTTTAAAAAGCTGTAGAATATAGCATTGTCTGAAATTTCTCTTCAAACCTAATCACTGTACCTCATGACCAATTAGTTTAAATTCGGCATCAAAGCTGAAAAATCAACTCGAAGGTTCTAGGTCACAAAGGGTACAAAAATTTTGGATCAGCAAGATTTAAAACAACATGAAAATGAGAAACTGAGATGAAATTAGATTTAACACTGTCACCTGTTTTTCACATTGGAACCGTGCAATAGTCTGCTGGAAGCAGTGGCTGAAAAAAACATCGCCGATGAGGATGAATTTGTGGATTGATATGAATCACAGTTCTCCCGTTGTAACTGATGTTGTCAACCTAGATTGGCAAACGTCAAAACTCAAAAATTAATCAAGATCAAAACTTTAACGCAAACACATAGAGTGGAGAGTGGAGAGTGGAGAGTGGAAGTTGGGGATCATGGGGCGTGGGAAGTTTTTTTCCTTCCTTTTTCTTTTTGTGTGTGTTGGTGCAGATCGTGGGAAAAATGGAAAGGGAAATGTTCTGTCAATTCACGGGTGTAGAGGGGTGGAAAACGGGTCATTTTCTGGGTCAATTGGCTTAATCGGGCCAATTGACGGTTTTTTACTCGAAAATATAAATATAGATATTAGTATCTTAACAAAATAAGGGGAAGGAATAAAACATCACTATCATTTCATAGGCAAACAAAGTTATCTACCTTGAAATATATATATATATATATATATATATATATATATATATATATATATATATATATATATATATATATATATATATATATATATATATATATATATATATATATCAAAACCCGTGCAATGCACGGGGATAACAATATAAAACATAAAAAATTAGAATATAATTGTGTGAAATATATTTAAGTTAGAGAAGCAATATCGTATCATAGAGAATTCGGAAAATGTCTATCCACGCATTACATTGGTTATATCTTAAGAAAAATATATTTTAAACGAATAACTCGTGAGAAAAAGATTAGTTTTGACTCGAAAGAAAAAACAACATATATAAAAAACACGCTCCTTCCACCAACCCCTACCCGAAGCCTCCCTCTTATGCATCTTACCAAATCCACCATCTCCTAGCCTCACTTAACCCCTCTCCCTTGCCTCAACTTATCCCTCAACCCTACTTAAACAATAAAAGCAAAGCCCTAAATTATGCTTAAGAAACCCTAAACCCTGTCAAATCATTTTCTATAAGAAATCATAAATAACCCTACATATTCGGACCCACAGACAACCACATGCTCATTTATTTCCAAACACCGCTGTTGAAATTATCCCACACACTCACCCATTAAAAAATGAAAAAATACTATGCCCTACAAACCATTAAAATAAATACACTTAGTATAGATTTATAGGGTTTTCAACATGTATTAAAGGTAACTATCGGAACCTATTATTGACCATGGTTAAAAAGTTTTTTTTTTCTCATTAGACAACACTTGAAATGACACAATATAGTAAAATAATTGTATGTGGATCATGTGTCATTTATAAGGGACTCAACATGAACACCTCGATTTTTCTACTTCATAAAAAATCATAAAAACCTCTTCATCCCTGATAACGTCGAAATTATCTCAGGTAAGCTGGCGGTTGTTTGAGGGTGGATATCTGACTATGAGAAGTGTATGAGGGTGGATATCAAACCTTATCTTGAAACAAGCAGGAGTCTGTAATCACTTCAGGATTAAGGTTAACCCATATATGATCATCTTGTGATTCAATAAGATTTCTCAATCACGGAATTATATGAGAACCTCAGATTTAATTGGTCCAGTCCTATATGACTATTATCATATATAAATGCCCCACTTAGACAATCAATGTTGATGGTCCGGATAAGACGGTCACACCATAAAGTGTTCTGGGCACATTAATGGTGGTTTAATCAATCGACCCCATACTTTGATTAAGTTCACCATGGACTAATAGTTCAAGTGTATCACCATAAACTTAATCCTCATGTGTGGCACACACACTAAGTTATATGGCTACATATGATACGACTTGGGGTTTTCAGTAGTGTATTACTTACAAGCACAAAGCAAGTAATAATATGAGAATAAATCTGTCATTTATTAATTCTAAAAACAATTACATAAATTGTCTTTCGGGCGCTACTTCCAACAGTTTATTCCCGGTAAAAGAGCCAACTAATAACGTCGAAATTATCTCAGGTAAGCTGGCGGTTGTTTGAGGGTGGATATCTGACTGTGAGAAGTGTATGAGTGGTGGTGCACGGTGGCGTTGTGGACTTGGTGGTGGCTAAGTGGAGAAGATAGAATGCAAAAGTAATTGAGTGGAGAATTTGGCAGAGTATTGCCTTCTTTTCATATATATATATATATCGATCCCTTTTTAGGTTACACAAAGGGCCCTATTTATAGGGTATCAAACCGACATAGTTCGAGATTTTTACAACTAAGGACATAGTACAACTAATTCTAAAGAGGCCAGTCAGACCATGCCGGAGAGAATAACAGCTTGGATTCTTGGCTCATGCGGCGTCCTCAGTTGCAGGGTCGTGATGTCGGCTTGCGTTCTCCAAATATCTTGGATGAATGATGGGCCTGCGGCGGGCCCGTCACTCTTGATCGTGTGGGATTACCTTTCGAGACCCGCTTCCGGGGCGGGTCATCCTTCATTCTAAACCTAGCCATGGGCCGGACTTTCGGCTCCGTCAACTTGTTGTCCGAGAGACCTTACGGGTCATCGGCGGGTTTTTGGGCCGCATCATGGAGCCAGCCCATCAATGACCCCCTACTCCGTACCCGTAGCATCTCGAGATGTCGGGTAGGGAGTAAGCCCTCTAGTTTTATGGGATGGTTCAGATTAGTGGATGGCTCTAAGTGCTCGGAGTCATGCCGGGCGGTTAATCTTGAGCTCGTGGGACTTGCCCTATTCGGGATTTCTGGTCCCTAATCGATTCGAAGTCCTTATATGGAGAATAGCCTTGAATTCAAGGGATTTGGCCCATTTGGGACCTTTGGCCCCCTGGCCGATTTGAAGTCTTCAGTTGGCGAGTAGCCTAGACTTTAAGGGATTTGGCTCATTTAGGACCTTTGGTCCCTAGCCGATTCGAATCCGTAAATTGGGGGATAGCCTTAGCTTCATTTGATTTGGCCCGTTTGGGATCTTTGGTCCCCTGGCCGATTTGAAGTCTTTAGTTGGCGAGTAGCATTGACTTTAAGGGATTTGGCTCATTTAGGACCTTTGGTCCCCAGCCGATTTGAAGCCGTAAATTGGGAGACAGCCTTGGCTTCGTTTGATTTGGCCCGTTTGGGATCTTTGGTTCCCTGGCCGATTTGAAGTCTTCAGTTGGCGAGTAGCCTTGACTTCAAGGGATTTGGCTCATTTAGGACCTTTGGTCCCCAGCCTATTTGAAGCCGTAAATTGGGGGACAGCCTTGGCTTCGTTTGATTTGGCCCGTTTGGGATCTTTAGTCCCCTGGCCGATTTGAGGAGCAATCTCGGGTCGGCCTTCATGCTGACGCGTCGTTCATTGGGTTAATTTTGTGTGGTCTCTTTCCATCCTCATTTGACGTGACAGCTGGCACGGCTTGCCGCTTGCTTTGATTGGCTGTGGTCTCTTCGGTTTCTGTGCCACAATGATGGCAATTTCAAATTTCGAGACTTGAAACTCCCGCCATTGATCTCATCCGTCAGATCTATGGAGTTGTGGCCATTGGATCCGCATCCCTTAGCCTATGTAAAGGGGAAGGACCCCTAGCCCAAATGCTGCTTAAATCTCAATTCTCATTCGGCGGCGGTTCGAAAGCAATTTAGCAGTGAAAGCGTGTTAGCAAGACATTTTCTGGCGGATATCCCGGTGGCTCATTTCGTCTTTCTTCATCTCCTTTGCACTTCCCCCTGATTACCATGTAAATCGTCATCCATTTCCAGCTTCTTATGTTTTTGTAAATAATTCTGTGCTTTTTCCTTGTTTTGGGTGATGGCGTATGCTGTGTTTCTACCGGGTTTGGGTCTGTGGGTATTCCGGTTGCTTTTCGGTCCTTGTCTAGGTTTTCCAGAATTCCACATTTTTTGATGTTGCTCGTGACTCTTGTTCCCTATGTCACTGCATGGCTTTGAGTATTTCCTTTTGGGTGTTTTTACTCGAGTTATCTGGGGTGTGGCATGTTTAGATGTGAGACAAAAGACGGGGTGTCAGGATGATAACGATTCATCCTGGCCCGACTTTAACTGTCCTTGGTGATGCTAATCCGCCTCGTTCTTTTGTTTTGCAGGATGTCCGTCAGTGATAGGTCCGGAAGTAATGATGACGATGATGTTTGCGGCTATGCTTCTGGGAGGCCACGAAGACGAGTACTAGTTCCGGTGAGGGCGACGAGGGTGGGAGCTCCGACGACAATATGGTGTTGGCTGCGCTGGCTCCGTCTCAGTCCGTCCGTCCGAAAGTTGCTATTTTTAGGCTACCAAGGGGCCAATCTGTCCCTTCAACTGCGGTTCCCGTAGAGCAAAAAGTGAAGTTAGGAAAGTAAGCCGCTAGGGCCAAATGTTCTTCTTCCGTTACTGCGGCGTCCAAGTCTAAAGATTCCAAACAGAAGAAAAGGTCTGGCAATGATGGTGATGAGTCCAAAGATAGTAACAAGACTCCGAAGCCGTAAAATTTAGAGGCGGCCAGGGAAGATGAGGCCACCGATGCCCTTGATAGGCAATAGAGTGTGATTGGGCCATGATCCAGCCCCGCCTTGGGGATCCTAAACATTTCTCCGAGTTCAACATATCTTCTGAGTATCTTTTCTCGGGCTTCAAGGAGGTGGATAACCGAGCCGGTCGGAGATTGCAAAAGGATGGTTTGGTCTTGTTTTACGACCATTTTATTGCAGGCCTTAGGCCGCCCTTTGAGCCATTCTTTGTTGATGTAATGTGGAGTTTAGCGGCTCTCTCTTGTGATTTTACCCTTCGGGCCGTTAGGGTTGTGATGGCATTCATCGTGCTCTGTCGGATCTTAGGTTACGAACCCTATCTTAAGGTTTTCTTGAGGTTCTATACCTTCAACAAGGCGACCACGAACAAAGCGGATTCGAGCAATTTCCTTTCGACCAAAGCCAAAAAATGCAGGTTGTTTTATTGGACTTTGAATAAAGTCCGGGGTTGGAATACAAGGGTTATGATGGTCGAGTCGATTTCGGGGTGGCCGTTTCCGAAATTTGAGGCGCGTCCAAAAAATAGACAGAACAAGACTGTTGTGTCCAAGACCTTCGACCATGTCGAGGAGGAGCTTCTTGGAAGACTTCACGAACTTCTCGGCTGGGATGAAGGGAGTGAAACCCAGAAGAGAACTTTTAGCTGGAGGAGGTTGATCGACCTTAAGGCTCCTTTTTGTTCCGTAGCCGGGATCCCCGGGCCTATCATTCCCCAACCCGTGGTGAAAGCGTCTGCCCTAGGTACCTATGAGGATTGGCACGCCGATTGTCATTTAGGGAAATGCTTTCCCTCCAAGTGTCCGATATGCAAAGGAGTCGAGGCATCGCGGCCTGCTTGTAATTTGTTGTTTTGCTTTATTTTTCTTCCTTTCTGTCAGTAGCTTCATATTCTATCTTCGAGCTCTGACCGATTCTTTTGCAGGTACCATGGTGCTCTCCAATAAGGATAGGAATGCCGTAATGGCTCGGTTAAAAGATGTGCGGAAAGCTCGCCAAGCGCTGTTAAAATCTAGCAAGCCCATGGATCCTCCCCTTCAGTGAGCATGAAGAGTGCCTTGTCGGCTGATGCGGCCTCTTCTGCGACTCCTCTCAATACCGTGCCTGCTGAGGGTGGCACCATCGCTCCGAGGGTCACAAAGCCTGTTGTGGCCGCAAAAACCAGGAGGAAGAGACTGATGACGGTCAAATTATACCCATAAATGTCATCAACATTGTCCTTAAATCGAGATTAATAATAATTATTTTATATTAAATCACATGTTTATATTGATTATTTAATTTTGTGTGATTTAAAAGATATAATTTGGTATTTATCCGTTTTTATTATTTAAATATGATTTACTTTAGGATAAATATTTATTTTGTAGATTGAGACAATTTTGGAGGATAATTGCAAATGGACAAATTAAACTACAAGATAAGTCAAAGCAAATTCGGAGTGCATTGAAGATAGAAAACGGATAAGCGCGAAAAGAGGAGTAAGGCATGACAAGAGCCAGCAAGCCAGTCCGAAGACTGAGGACTCGCTGGTAGCGAGCCCCTGATTCGCTGGGGGCGAGTTCGGCTTTTTCTGGAGATCGGCCGGGAGTTATCTCTAATTGTTTTGATATTTTGAAATATATCTCTAAATCAGCTTGAACCCCTATAAATAGAGCTGTAAGAATTTCATTTGAGACACACTCTAGAATACTTTAGCAAAAATACAAGTCACAACATTTGTTTTATTTTCAATATATGTTTTCTTTATTTTATGTTCTTTCATTACGGAGTCGTTAGAATCGCCGGTTAGAGATCGTATCGAAGAGTGGGAATCACGCTCGTCTTCGAGGGTAATGTCTACTCTATTATGCAATCTTTATTCGTAGATCTAATTTATTTCGTTATGGAGTAGTTGTTTTGTGTATTGATTTCGTGATGTAGTTAATTTACGAACCCATGTTTATGTAGATCTGAGACGTAAAAGACGTTTCACGAGCAAATCTGGTTCAGATCTGAGCTTGCTGGCAAAGTGAGCCTATGTCTCGTTGGTAGTAAGATCTGTGATGTTCTTGATTTGTCTGTGAACGGCTTCGACTACGTCAGGTTCTCTGCTTTGTAATTCAAACGAGTAATTAAACTTGATCAACTTAATTATTTGTCATCGTAATTTAACATGAGACCTAAAAAAGTGATTGTTACTTAGGACGAGATTGAATCGGTGTCTAAGAAGTACGCCTAACCATAGGAATGTTGCTTAGATGAGGTTACGGTTTATACCGGCATCCCTAGTTTCGTAATTGTGTCAGAAGTTATATGAGATGGAGACTAAAAATGTGAAGTCACGTAATGGAGACACGATGATCTAGATGGCCTACCCGGAGCTAGATCTATTTTAGGGGATGACTCCCGTAGTCAGAATAATTAATCTTAAATGTCTTATTTTGTCTCGTCGTCAATCTACATAGCATGGGGGAGTAATTACTACTAGCGTTATCAATACCGTTTGTTAATTATTTATAAAACCTATAAAAATAAGTGTCTTAGTGTCGTTGTGTCTTTTGTTGGTTTTGTGTTTCTATTGTGTCAATTTTAATTCTACGTTATTTGTTGGTCGTAGACCGCCTTTAATTTGCTTTTAGTTTAATAAGTCATATTTCGTTTAAGCCGAGTCTCTGTGGGATCGACCTCGACTCTATCTAACTATACTACGATTGAACTAGTTCTCTTGCTAGTGTGTTATTTAGGTATCGAGTATTTTTATTACTTGGACCGTGCATCAAGTTTTTGACGCCGTTGCCGGGGACTCGTGTCATTAATCAAGTATAGCTTATTTTATTAAAAGTAAATTCGTAAATATTGTGAATAGAGTCTCGTTTAATTAATTTTTCGTAGCATAAATTAACGTGTTAAGTGTCGTAAAACGAATCGGGCGGTTCCCGTAATTTGGTGAACTCGGTCTCCCGGCGCCGAACTCGAATTCGCCGGGAGCAAGCCGCATTTTTTTTCGGTTTCTGTTTCGTTTCGTTTTACATAGTTTCTGCGTTGTGTTTTCGTATTTTTCATAATTTTTAGAGTCTGTTTTAGTTTCGTTTTTATTATATAGTCTAGTTAAAGGCCTAGCCTTTTAAGTTTTTAATTGTTTTATTGTTTTTTGTTATTTTATAGTACGCAACTCGGAAATCGAAGGAACCGCTTGAGCCATATAATCCTGAAATAGAGAAATTTGCAAGGCGAAATAGGAAGTTAGCTAGAGAACTGGCTAAACAAGGAGAAGAGGATCAAAATCTTGAGTAAAGCGAGAAAGGATTGGAAGAAGGACATACAACCGATCATTCTGAGCATTCTGAATCTGAGGCAGAAATGGAAGGCATTCCGAACAATCCAAACCAGGTACTTAATCCTGAAGTTATTAATAATGCCAATAATGTTAATAATGCGAATAATCTTAATGCTAATAATGGAAACCAAGCCATAGCTCAAGGAGCGAGGCGCACTTTACAGAGTTATGCAACACCTACTATTGAGCAATTCATTCCCGCTATCGTAGCACCGCAAGACCCTGTGGAAGTCTATCACCCTAGGCCTAATGTAATTCAAATGGTGACCAACTATTCCACTTTTCATGGAATCCAAAACGAGGATCTTGGTGTTCACGTGACAAATTTCTTGGAAATCGTTAGCACTGTGAAGTCAGAATTAATCCCGGAGGGTAACATTCGTCTTAAACTTTTCCCTTTCACTTTGAAAGATAAAGCTAAGCAATGGCTTCTCTCTTTAGAGGCTGGATCTATCACTACTTGGGAACAATTGTTGCAAAAATTCATGAATAAGTATTTTCCTTTAGGAAAAACCTTTAAGTTACGCCAAGATATCTTAGGATTTAAGCAACAACCTGGGGAGAGTTTTGATCAAGCTTGGGAGCGTTTTAAGGAAGCTATGAGAAAGTGTCCTCATCATGATATCTCTCTTTGGCTTTTAATGCAAACTTTTTACCATGGATTGAGAGAGACTGAGAAAATTAGAGTAGACGCCTCCAGCAATGGAGCGTTTGTTCTTTTATCTCCTGAGGAGGCACAAGGAAAGATGGAGCAAATAGCGATGAATAGTCAATGGGGAGGCAATGACATAGCTACTGTGAAGATGGCCGTTGACCTATTTGAGGATAGTGCATCTACCAAAATCTTAGAACAACTGTCTGTTATCAACAATAAGGTAGATGGAATGCAAGAGAGGATGGCAAGAGTAGAGAAAGGGACTGGAATCGAAGTAATTCCTCAAAGTGAGAATGCTGGTACTGAAGAAGCCAACTATATTGGGAGACAAGGAAATCAATGGGGAGGATATAAGCCTAATCATAACCATCCTGGATTCCGATATAGCGACCCTAATGCAGGAGAAGGGCCTAAACCGCCTACTACTTATGTACCACAGCAAACTAAAACTTTTGGTTGGGAAGCTGCGATAGAAAAATTGAGCAATGTCGTTACTGACAATATGGGACAACTTTCAAAATCAATGGCTGAGTTAGCCACTAACTTTAGCCAATATTGTCAGAAAAACGATGCTAAGGTGACCAATCAAGAAGCCATAGTCCAAAATCTCACTCACCAAATAGGACAATTAGCTGAGCAAGTCTCAACTAGACCTCCTGGAGGATTGCCTAGCACCATACTGATAAAAATCCTAAGGATTTGAATACGATCATGACTAGAAGTGGGAAAGAAGTAACTCCACCATCTTTAAAAGAAAAAGAGAAAACCGTAGAGAGTAAGGATGGTGAGACAAGCAAGGAAGCAAATGCCTCGGAACTTTGCCGGAGCAAGAAACCTATAAGAACCTGCTGGCCCTAGAGTTGAGCTTTATAATAATAAGTATCCTATTTTCACTGATGTCGATCCTTCAACCTTACCTTATCCTCCACGCAAATCTAAGCCTAAGGTTGATGACAAAAGGTATAAGAAGTTCATTGATATTTTTAGAAAGTTACACATCAATATACCTTTAGTTGAAGCACTTGCCGAGATGCTCGAGTACACCAAGTTCTTAAAAGAAGTCCGTCTCTACTAAGAGGAAACTCCTAGATTTAGAGACCATTTGCCTAAATGAGGAGTGCTCATCCATTCTTCAACATAAGTTACCCACTAAGTGCAAGGATCCGGGAAGTTTTCCCATTCCCTGCACTATAGGTAACGTATGTTTGAACAAAGCCTTGTGTGATCTAGGAGCGAGCGTAAATCTGATGCCTCTATCCATTTTTCAAAAGCTAGGTATGAAAGACCTTAAAAAGACTTCAATTACTTTACAATTAGCTGATCGATCGGTTAAGGAACCTTGTGGAGTGGTTGAGGATGTGCTAGTAAGAGTTGAGAAGTTTGTGTTTCCGTCGACTTTGTTGTGCTAGATATGGAAGCTAACTACGAAGTGCCCCTAATCTTAGGAAGACCTTTTATGGCCACTAGTAGGACGCTTATCGATGTTTACAAAGGAGAGTTAGTGTTAAGAGTTAATGGAGATGAAATAGCATTCAACGTGTTTGACACTATGAAGACACCTGATGATGGAGAGGATGCATGTTTCATGTTGGATTCTGTTGACAAGCTTGTCAATGACTTCCAACAATATGAGGATATTAAGGATTTCCTCGAGGCTACTCTAGAGTTAGAGGATGAAGTGCCATATGAAAAGAGCGAGGAAGAAAAAGTGATATGGCCTGGATGTAGTAGAGGAACCCCTGGCCATGTTGAAGAGATAAAGTCTACCGAGGTTGAGAAATTCTACCATAGACCGACGTGGCATAAGTTCTTTGAACTTAAGCTAACCGGACAAAAGTTAAAGACCTCGTTAGAAGAACCACCTACCAATCTGACGTTGAAGCCTCTGCCTGCACATTTGAAGTATGTATTCCTTCAAGACGAGACCTTGCCGCTTATTATTTCTTCTGCCTTGACTGAAATACAAGAAGAAAAGTTGATGAGAGTGTTGAGAGAGTATCGCGGAGCATTTGGATGGACAATAGCTGACATTAAAGGCATTAGCCCTAGTGTTTGCATGCATAAAATCTCCGTCGATCCTGCAAAGAAAGCGGTTGCACAACCCCAAAGAAGGTTGACTCCACAATTGAAGGACGTGGTTAGGGATGAAGTTATTAAGATGTTAGAAATGGGAATCATCTTTCCTATCTCTGATAGTGAATGGGTTAGCCCGATCCACGTAGTTCCAAAGAAGGGAGGTTTTACGGTGCAAGCTAATGAGTTAAATGAGTTGATTCCTGTTAGACTCATTACTGGTCATAGAGTGTGCATTGACTTTAGGAAGTTAAATGATGCAACTCGCAAAGATCACTTCCCTCTTCCCTTCATTGATCAAATGCTCGAGAGACTGAGCGGACATGCGTTTTATTGCTTTCTTGACGGTTACTCGGGATATTATCAAATTCATATCTCACCCGAGGATCGTGAAAGACCACTTTTACATGTCCATATGGAACCTTTGCTTATAATAGAATGCCCTTTGGTTTGTGCAACGCACCAGCAACGTTTCAAAGATGCATGATTTCTCTGTTTGCTGATATGGTTGAAGATTTCCTAGAGATCTTTATGGATGATTTCTCCGTATTTGGAGATGATTTCGATTCATGTCTCACGCATCTAGCAAGAGTGTTGAAGAGATGCGAGGAGACGAATCTGGTGCTTAACTGGGAGAAATGTCATCTTATGGTTACTGAAGGTATAGTACTTGGCCACCGTATTTCAAAGAACGGTATAGAGGTGGATAGAGCAAAAGTAGAGGTGATTGAAAAACTGCCTCCACCAACCAATCTTAAGACATTGCGAGGTTTTCTTGGCCACGCGGGATTCTATCGTCGGTTTGTGAAGGACTTTTCCTTAATCTCTAGACCTCTTACTGAGTTATTGGCCAAGGATGTGCCATTTGTGTTTACTAATGAGTGCATGAAAGCTTTCAATGAGTTAAAGAGCATGCTTATTACTGCACCCATTCTGATTGCGCCTGATTGGAATCTACCTTTTGAGTTGATGTGCGATGCAAGCGATACGGCTGTAGGTGCTGCCTTAGGACAAAGAAAAGACAAGATCTTTAGGCCCATCTACTATGCTAGTCGAACTTTAAATACTGCTCAAAGGAATTATGCAACTACTGAGAAAGAGCTTCTGGCTGTTATCTTTGCTTTTGACAAGTTTAGATCTTATTTAGTAGGATCTAAAGTCACTGTTTGGACGGACCATGCGGCTTTGAAGTATCTTTTAGCCAAACAAGATTCCAAGCCAAGGTTATTAAGATGGATTCTACTATTGCAAGAGTTTGATGTAGAAATCCGTGATAAGAAAGGATCTGAGAATCTGGTTGCGGATCATCTTTCCCGTTTACAAATAGAGGATAATGAGCCAATGACCGAGATTGGAGAAACATTTCCCGATGATGAAATTATTCTCCATCACGGCCATACATGGAAAGGATGATTGCGCGTGCGTAGTCTTCGCGTGTTGAGGTTGTGAAGGAGAAGAAACAACCATGGTTTAAAGACTTTGTGAATTATCTATCCGCGAAATACTTGCCACCAAATCTCAACCCCCAAGAAAGAAAGAAATTCTTCAAGGATCTTAGGCACTATTATTGGGAAGAGCCCTATCTGTTTAAGCTAGGATCCGACAATGTCTTTAGGAGATGTGTGCCGGAAGAGGAGATGTATGATATCCTTAGACATTGCCACGCTTATGAGGCCGGAGGACATTATGGAGGAGACAAGACGGCTGCGAAAGTGCTCCAATGTGGTTTTTACTGGCCGACCTTGTTCAAAGATGCGCATCAATATGCTAGATCTTGTCATTCTTGCCAAATGACGGGAAATATCTCGAGAAGGAATGAAATGCCACTGAAGAATATCCTAGAGGTGGAACTCTTTGATGTTTGGGGTATTGATTTTGTGGGACCCTTTACTTCGTCTTTGTC
This sequence comes from Gentiana straminea, assembly GCA_036785695.1. Lineage (NCBI taxonomy): Eukaryota > Viridiplantae > Streptophyta > Magnoliopsida > Gentianales > Gentianaceae > Gentiana > Gentiana straminea. The sequence continues at coordinate 1,999,422 of JAVUPR010000483.1, read as the reverse complement.
CAACCGCTATATTTTAGTGGCGGTCGACTACGTGTCCAAATGGGTTGAGGCCATTGCTTCGCCTACTAACGATGCGAAAGTTGTACTGAAGTTCTTAAAGAAAAATATTTTTACGCGGTTTGGAACCCTCGTGCCATTATTAGTGATAATGGAAGCCATTTTTGTAATAGGCCATTTGAAAAGTTGATGATTAAATACGGGGTTAGACACAAGTTAGCTACTGCTTATCACCCTCAAACAAGTGGACAAGTTGAGGTTACAAATCGAGAAATAAAGCGCATTTTGGAGAAAACTGTGAATACGACTAGAAAGGATTGGTCGTTGCGATTAGATGATGCTTTATGGGCTTATAGAACTGCTTATAAGACGACTATTGGTATGTCCCCTTATAAGATTGTTTTTGGAAAAGCATGTCATCTACCGGTTGAACTTGAACACCGTGCCATGTGGGCTACGCGTATGTTGAATTTTGATGAGAGTTTAGCTGGAGAAAGAAGATTGTTGGAATTGACTCGCCTAGAGGAGTTTCGTCTGGAAGCTTATGAGAATGCAAAAATATTTAAGGAGCGCACAAAGAAATTTCATGATAAGAAAATATTGGACCGCACCTTTAAGGAAGGCGATCCGGTTCTTCTTTACAATTCGCGCTTGAGACTCTTTCCCCGGCAAGTTAAAATCACGATGGTATGGCCCTTATCAAGTGAGTAAGGTTTTCCTTCGAGATGTTGAATTATTGAACCTTAAGGATCAATCCACTTTTGTGGTTAATGGACACCGTGTGAAACATTACATTGGTCTTGGTCAAGGAAAGGAGGAGGAAGTCTTCACTCTCGAAGATCCCATTTATCAATAAACCATCGTTGAATTAAGTCGAGCTGGCGACTATAACCTCAGAACTATTTCTTGAAAACTATCTTTTGTTTTTGTTTTGTTTGAATAAAGTAGCATGAGACTGTTAAGGTTTTTTTCATCTCGCCATGTTCCGATTCTAAGTTCGGAATAAACGAGGTTTTTTCCTTGATAGCCGCCATGTGAGTTTTGTAGTTTTAACTCTTTGGTTTTCCTTGTCGTTGGTTGTATGAAATAAAGTGGCTTAAATTGTTTTTGGATATTCTATATCTAATTACTGCCACATTATTTTATAACTTCCATTGACATGTTATTAACGGTTTCGTGGAGTTTCTGTTTGGTTTGCTTAAACAGGTTTTTGTTTGCTTCTCCACGACGTGCTTGGATCACTCCTATATTCTGGCATTTACTTGAGAGCCGTTTCCGAGCTAAGTCTTTTTCTTAAATTCTCCTTTTTCTTTGTCATTGGGGACAATGCCAAGTTTAAGTGGGGGGTAGGAGACTTAGCTATGATGTGTTATAATTGAACAATTGAATGAAACGGTGAAAAAAAAAAAAAAAATTGAACAAATGCCAAATTAATTATCTCGTACCCTTAGAATTGTGAGTTCTTATACATAGAATTAGTAGGAAAGGAACCAAGTTGCATGAATACGTGATCATTTTATACTTATGTGAATGTAAACTTAAGGATATTCATGCCGACTGTTGCAAGTAGTTATTTATTATTTGATTACTCCAATATGGATCGATGTTTACCGCACGAATTATAAGAACTGAAGAAATTATGTGTACATTGCGTAGATGATTGGTTATGCAGACTTAGTATCAAAATTTATCTGCTGATGTATTCTTATCTTCTAGCCATCAAAGCGGAGTAATAAGCTTGAGAATTATCTGTGTTTTGACAATGCGTTAAACACTGGGCTTGTAGTAACATTACCAAAGTAGCCTCGCGCTTGTGGTAATATTCAATGCTGTCCACTAATCCGTGAGAGAGGGATTCTTGCAATGCATACTTTACCTTTAAAGCAAGTTTCTTTCTTGAGAAGTGTTAAAGCTTGAAATTATGAAAATACGAAGAAATTCAAATTTTTAAGAGGCTTTGAGTATTTTCTCGGTCTCCGAGTCCAAAAACCTTATGGATGACGCTCTTGCTTATTGCACCATGTCTTTAACCATTGCGAGGCTTAAGAAGTGGGAATGCTGATGTTGGTAGGTTAAGACTGCGAAGTTAGCATAAACTTTAATCTTGCCACGAATATATAAAACTTAATGCACATGCACACATCACTTCGGTTCATAGTGAGTAGTGAATAATGGATACCTTATGAGCATGAATGGTATGAGTTGACTCGAGTTTCTTGTGTAAGTATGATTTGACCATGGAAAATGTTGTCTTGGGGAATGACTTATTGATGCTTTGTTCGGGACGATCAAAGTCTAAGTGGGGGTAGTTGATGACGGTCAAATTATACCCATAAATGTCATCAACATTGTCCTTAAATCGAGATTAATAATATATATTTTATATTAAATCACATGTTTATAATGATTATTTGATATTGTGTGATTTAAAAGATATAATTTGGTATTTATCCATTTTTATTATTTAAATATGATTTACTTTGGGATAAATATTTATTTTGTAGATTGAGATAATTTTGGAGGATAATTGCAAATGGACAAATTAAATTACAAGATAAATCGAAGCAAATTCGGAGTGCATTGAAGATAGAAAACGGATAAGCGCGAAAAGAGGAGTAAGGCATGACAAGAGCCAGCGAGCCAATCCGAAGATCGAGGACTCGCTGGCAGCGAGCCCCTGATCGGCTGGGGGCGAGTTCGCTTTTTCGGGAGATCGGCCGGGAGTTATCTCTAATTGTTTTGATATTTTGAAATATATCTTTAAATCGACTTGAACCCCTATAAATAGAACCCCTATACGAATTTCATTTGAGACACACTCTACACAATACTTTAGCAAAAATACAATCACAACATTTGTTTTATTTTCAATATATGTTTTCTTTATTTTATGTTCTTTCATTACGGAGTCGTTAGAATCGCCGGTTAGAGATCGTATCGAGGAGTGGGAATCACGCTCGTCTTCGAGGGTAATGTCTACTCTATTATGCAATCTTTATTCGTAGATCTAATTTATTTCGTGATGGAGTAGTCGTTTTGTGTATTGATTTCGTGATGTAGTTAATTTACGAACCCATGTTTATGTAGATCTGAGACGTAAAAGACGTTTCACGAGCAAATCTGGGTTCGGATCCGAGCTTGCCGGCGGTGAGCCTATGTCTCGTCGGTGGTAGAGATCTGTGATGTTCTTGATTTGTCCGTGAACGGCTTCGACTACGTCGGGTTCTCTCGCTTTGTAATTCAAACGAGTAATTAAACTTGATCAACTTAATTATTTGTCATCGTAATTTAACATGAGACCCAAAAAGTGATTGTTACTTAGGACGAGAGATTGAATCGGTGTCTAAGAAGTACGCCTAACCATAGGAATGTTGCTTAGATGAGGTTACGGTTTATACCGGCATCCCTAGTTTCGTAATTGTGTCAGAAGTTATATGAGATGGAGACTAAAAATGTGAAGTCACGTAATGGAGACACGATGATCTAGATGGCCTACCCGGAGCTAGATCTATTTTAGGGGATGACTCCCGTAGTCAGAATAATTAATCTTAAATGTCTTGTTTTGTCTCGTCGTCAATCTACATAGCATGGGGGAGTAATTACTACTAGCGTTATCAATACCGTTTGTTAATCATTTATAAAACCTATAAAAATAAGTGTCTTAGTGTCGTTGTGTCTTTTGTTGGTTTTGTGTTTCTATTGTGTCAATTTTAATTCTACGTTATTTGTTGGTCGTAGACCGCCTTTAATTTGCTTTTAGTTTAATAAGTCATATTTCGTTTAAGCCGAGTCTCTCGTGGGATCGACCTCGACTCTATCTAACTATACTACGATTGAACCTAGTTCTCTTGCTAGTGTGTTATTTAGGTATCGAGTATTTTTATTACTTGACCCACGACCGCGCGGTAACACATATTTTCTGCTTTTGAATTCCTCTTGTTGAATTTTATGCGGCCTGAGCCTTTTTCCTTTTCAGGTCGCCACCAAGCTGAAACAAGTCGAGTGGGCTTGTAATAAGGAGGCAAAGTGTGTGGTGAAGCAGCTCTTTGAGGTGCGAGAGAAGTTGGTTGCTGAATCGAACCGGGCTAACGAACCTGAGAAGAGGGAGAAGGTTCTTCTGGCTGAGGTTGGACGGCTTCACTCTGAGAATTCAGGTCTTTCCAAGAAGGCTCAATCGGTGTCGATCTCTAAAGATCTGCCGAGTCGGAGAAAAACAAAGCCCTTTCTAGGGTGTCGGAAGCCCATGAGCTCATTGACAGACTGAAAAGCGAGTTGAGTGAGTCTGAGGCCGCTGCTGCTGACGTTGATGGTAAGGTCAAGGATGTTCTACTGGACAGATTTGACCAGGGGTTCTTCCATGCCACGAGGTGCCTTAAGGCGTATTGCGAGGATGCTCCAGATCTCGAGACCTTGCAGGATTGGTTGACGAAGGATCAAGATGACCCTGAGTTGAGAGCATTCCACTCTGACCTTCCTTATACTGCCGTTCAACTTGAGGATTTTCGAGTCGGCTGCTTAAACAAAGGTAAGCCGCTTTGGGCTCCTCCTCCGGTCAATGAGAAGAATCTTCGTGCCATGATGGAAGAAATGGAAAGGTAGGCTATGGCGCTTGCAGAGAAGGAAGCTGAGGCTGTGGACGGCACAATGGGGGTTGCTGCCGGTGTTGTTTGCGAGGAGAAAAGTCCTGAGCAAGAGTGCGACCGGTTTCTAAATCTGTCTGGTCCTCATACCGAGACTCCTCACTCGGACAAGCGGGATTGATTTGTTTTCCTTTGTTTCAATATTGTAATCCTACATTTTTGGCTCCGGCCCATAGGTAGCCTTTCTTTTCAATCTTGTAATGATTTGACGCCGCTCGTGGCCACTGCTTTGGTTTTCACTTTGTTTTGAAATATTTGTCATTTCATATTTTATTTTTTCCTCAAAGTGTATGGCCCCCGTTTTGGCGAGATCGTGAGAGTTCCCTTCTGAGGTCGCTAAAATGATTCGTTTGGGTGAACTCGTGATTTCAAGTCCTTTGCGTTGGTGTTATCCGGAATGACCTGCCCGATTGGGCCGAGAAGTCGAAATTTTTGGGTTTGTGGCCCTTCTTGCTTCGAATGAGGTCGCGTGTGAGCCCGATCGAAGTAATAACATTTGTCTTGGATCCCATGGTTTTCGAACCTTTAATCAATCCAAACTGGAAAAAATTCGTTGTGCCCCCGTTACAATTGAGATCTAGAGCACCATCATGTGTGGATCTAAATTGAAACTGATTTAACTTCATGCTGTCCGCTAATTTGACGATCCCTTAGGACCTGTTTGCTTGCTTCAAAATTTTAGTGTGGCCCCTGCTTTGTGTGTGTCCGACGGATCCTAGGGCGGATACACTCAAAGCGATTTCGAGACCTTGCGGCTTTAGAGTCTGACGGTTTTTCGGCTTTTTATGACATATTTCTGAGGCAACATTTCTACTTCTGACCATTTACTGTTCTTTGACCATTTCAGGCATTTTCGGGGATCGTGTTAGTGATGGTGGCGGTTCCGATAACTGTTCCGCCATTATTGCTTATTCAAATTTCGAAATCCGAACCATTTTTCAATCTTGGCCGTCTGTTCGGTTGTATTTCCTCATTGGATTGTTTCTCTCGCACTATAAAATGAGGGAGCTTTGCCCTCTTCCAAGCACATCCTCTTTCTGTTTCTCTCCTTCCTGGAATATATCTTCTCCAAGCTTTCATTTTCAACATCCATGGCTAATTTCGGTGATTCTCCCTTCTTTCAAACGGCATCTCCCATGGCCATTGCTAATTATTTCTCTATTTTCAGCCAACTTCCCATGTTGGCAGAGAGAGGCTTTAACTTTCGGAAAATCAACTTTGCTAAGTGTGAGCGTCTTGCCCATTTGCTGTGGGTTGGCTTCCTGAAGGCACCTTGGGAGCCATACAATGCCACCATGGTGCGGGAGTTCTATTCCACATTGTCTATAGTAGCTTTGACCAACAATGCTCCGACTGTTGTTCCTCTCCGAGGGGTTGATGTTTCCATTAGTCCTGCCATCATCAACGAGCTCTATGATCTGCCCGCTACCCCCTCATACTTGCATTACGAGACGGTCTGTGGCCTCGGCAGTGAGCTGAGGAGGCGGATTTATGGGGCCGATTCTCTCAGGCGTCTACTACCTGGTGATTGGGACCCTTTGCCTGAGGGTTATGCTTCGGAGATGCGTCAGGTCCACCGGGAATGGAAAAGATTTATCAATTCTCATGTGTTGCCCTCGTTTGATGCTAATGAGATATCGGAGGCTGAGTCACATTTCTCTATGCGATCATGCGGGCCGAAGATGACGTCAAAATTGATTGGGGTCTGTTGATTTACCGATCAATAATTACATTTGCTGCCCAGATAGACCTTCATGGGCTAATCCCCTTTCCTAGGTTGATTTCCCGCTTGTGTGTCCGCACCCCTAGGATGCCTGTTTCTCACGATGATGTGACGGTTCCGCCACGTGTAAATGTGGAGCATGCACTCGTCGTTTCGGATTCGTCGACAAACGGCTCTGCTTTTGACTAGCTTTGGGCTTTGCTTTTGTCTTTCCCTGTAAAAAGGCCTTTGTGGCTTTGTTTTATAATGAAGTTATCTTTTTCCATATTGCATTTGCTTGTTGTTTTGTGTTTGAATCTTGAATTTCTATTTGCGGCTCTTGTTCCCAACCGAGATGAGCGCCTCTCTTGAAAGCTTAACTTTCTCTTGTCCGACAATGGCCCCTGCTTTTGATGGGGCCGCCGATTACGTTCGGCTTCGGCTCAGACGGTCTGGTTTCTCGAGGATCGCGAAGCTCCATAACTTCGTTCAACCGACGTCTTAATGACTCTGTTCAACCGACGCATTTATTGTTTCTTTTTTCGAGCGTCGGCTCGGTTAGGCTTGAATTCAAATTCGAACGTTTGCGACCTCTGGCCTTCCCGTATTTTGATATTATGGGTCTATAAAAAGAGGGGAAATCTTCTCCTTCTTCCTTACAATCTTTTCTGAAAATTCTCTATTCTTCTTGAAAAACCTTTTACTTTTCTTTGAACTTTGACATTCTACCATGTCCTCCTCTGATTCTTCCAGCCAAGGCTCTAATGCCCCTGAGCCTATCGTGGATAAGCCCTCTGTTTGCTTTAGGACCACTTCTTCCCCGGTGGCTATGAATAACTTCATGGCCTTTTTTCGTGATCACGTCTATATGGTGGAGAGAAGATTGAATCTGGGTCGTATCGCGCTAGGCCACCGGACTATGGTCATCGCCAATGGTTGGATGAATTTCGTCACTGCACCGGCCGTGGAGTATAACCTGACGCTTGCACGTGAGTTTTATGCCGCCTTATCCGAGTTCGGCCATGCTGATCGCACCACCACCATTTCTGTTCATGAGGTGACTGTGGACTTTACTCCGGCCACCATAAATGATTTTTAGGGCCTTCCAAATCTGGCTGAGGATTATGATGCCATTTTTGATCTCGAGACAGGACCAGCTACTACAAAGCACAGTTCGATGCCTTCCAGTTTCTGCTTAGGAACGAGTGGGTGGAGGGCACATGCGTAACAGCCAATATGCTAGACCGGAGTGAGAGAGAATGGAAGCGGTTTCTGAACACGCGGGTCTTTTGTATGCTTGACCGTAACAAGGTTACCGATGCTGAGGCGTTTGTCCTTTACGCTATTTCGGTTCCCGAGACGACCATCAACTAGGGTCGCCTGATCCATTTTGAGGCAATCAAGTTTGCTACTTTGAGGCATGATGTTTTGCCTCTGACTTTTGCCTGGATGATCTCTAACATGTGTATTAGGAGCCGAGGTATACCGATCTGCCCTACCACAGATCGATACTACGCTCACCCTGAAGCGATGATGGAGGAAGATGGAGGCTTTTTCTTCTTTATTTATTTAATTTTTTTTGCTCCGTTGTGAAAATTTACTTCAATTTGTAATAGATTGACCTTCTTCCTTTTGCGATCAGTTTCTTCTATTTGTCGCGATTTTTGGGTCGCCCCCTTCTGTGTCGGACAAGCTTTACTTGTCGGAGACAGAATTTGTTCGCGCTTTGAAAAATATTTCATTGATCATAAGAAAACGGGCTCAAAGTTTTACAGGAAATTTCCCTAGAAAAGAGTGGAGTTCATTGCCCTTACACGTAATATCGTTTCGAGTTGTCAGCGTGCCAGGGCCTGTTGAACTCACGGCCTTCTTTATCTTTGAGGATGTAGATCCTTTTTTTTTTACTATTCTCGACACTTCCCAAGGACCTTCCCAATTTTCGGCCAACTTTCCCTTATCTTTTTGCTGGCCGGTTGCTTCCCTCTTGCGCAGCACGAAATCTCCCACCGTGAAAGAATGATCACGGATTCGCTTGTCGTGGAGCCTTTTTGTGGCTTGCTTATAGTTTATCAATTATGCGTGCGCTTTTAAGCGTTTTTCCTCTGCTAGGTCTAGCTCGACTTGCTGGTTGGCGATGTTTTCGGCTTTGTCAAAATGAGAGACCCTTATGCTCGGTAGGGCCATCTCCACAGGCGCCATCGCTTCCGAGCCGTACGTGAGTGCGAATGGTGTTTCACCGGTCGTCACCTTTCGAGCTGTTCGGAGCGCCCAGAGAGCTTCGGGCAGGTAATCAACCCACTTTCCGGCCTTCGCATCCAGGCTCTTCTTTAAAACTTTCAGTACTTGCTTATTGGCATTTTCCGATTGACCGTTCCCTTAGGGGTAATATACCGAGGATTGCCAGTGCTTGATGTTATGCTCTTTGCAAAATTCATCGAATTCGTCTCTGAACTACGGGCCGTGGTCGGATCCGATGGCTCATAGGACCCCAAACCAAGTCCAAACTTGATCCAGTAAAAAGTATATTATGTCTTTGGCGTAGATTTTCACAAGCATTTTCGCCTCTATCCACTTCGTGACGTAGTCTACGACGACGACCACGTATTCGCACTTCGATCGGCCTTTTTTAAGTGGACCGATCAGGTCGATTGCCCACATGTTGAAAGACCAGGCGGCGAAAATGATGCTCTGTCTACTGATGGCAGCCTGGGAATGTCAGCAAAACGTTGGCACTTATCGCAGCTTTTGGCATATCTTTCCGCATCTTCGGCTAACTTTGGCCAGTAGTATCCTGCTAATTAAACCTTTTGAGCCAAAGTGTGGCTAGACGGGTGGCCTCCGCATATCCCCTCATGCAGCTCTGTCAGGATCCCTTGTGTCTCCTCATGTCAGACACAGCGCTGCAACGGTTTTGAGAAGGACCTCTTGTACAAGATCCCGTTCAGGACTGTGTATCGAGCTGCCCTTTTCTTCAAGGCCTGAGCCTCTTTGGGATCCCCTGGTAGGCTCCCACTTACTATATATGCTCTGATTTCATCTATCCAGCAAGGAGTTTGCATCTCAATATCCATGATCTCTGCTCTGTTTACTGCCGGCTCTTCGAGGTATTCGAACATGATTGCTGGGTCATTGAACTCGTCTTTCGCTATCAGTTTGGACAGATAGTCTACCCGCTCGTGTCGTTCTCGGGGTATGTTTTGGAATTCACAATATTTGAAATTGCTTCTCATTCTTTTCACCAGGTCAAGGTATCGCCTCAACACTTCGTCCCTTGCTTCAAAATCACCGTTGATTTGGCATACTACGACTTTTGAATCGTAGAAAACCTCTAGGTTTCCCACTCTCATAGCTTTCGCGAGCTCTAAGCCTGCTATGACCGCTTCGTATTCGTCTTGGTTATTCGTGGCGGTAAAGTTGAATCTTAGCGCCTTTTCGATTTCCTCGGATGTCCCTGGCTTTAGGAGGATAATTCCGGCTCCGCAACCATTTCGGCTCACGGCCCCGTCAACGTACATTTGCTAGCAGTGGCTCGGCCGTTTCGGCACGGCCACGACTGGGGTATTTGCTTCGTCGACGATCGGCGAACTAGGTTGCCGGCGGGATGCTCCTCGTGGAAGCTTTTCCCGACTATAAAGTTGGCCAGAGATTGCGCTTTTATCGCTTTCCTGGGTTGATATTTGATATCGAATTCAGTCAATTCAATAGCCCATCGAAGCAAGCGGCTTGAGAGATCCGGCTTGTGGAGTAATTGCCTCAGAGGGCTGTAGGTGAGTACTACGATCGTGTGTGACGGAAAATAGGCCCTTAACTTTCGGGCAGCACCAACGAGCGAGTACGCTAACTTTGGCATTAAAATAATGACTCTCAGCGGGACTGAGGGCATTTGAATCATAAAAAATAGGCTTTTGGAGGGTGCCGTCCTCCTTGACAAGAGCGGCGGCTACAGCCCGGTGTGAGGCCGCCAGATACAGTTGTAGTTCGTCTCCTATCACTGGGCTGACCAAGAGAGGTGGGGTAGCCAGATACTTCTTTAGTTCCTCGAACGACTTGGAACACTCTTCGGTCCACCCAAAATTTTTGTTTCCCTTCAAGACTTTGAAAAATGGTCGGCTCCTGTCTGTAGATTTCGAAATAAATCGGCTTAAAGCAATAATTCTCCCGTTTAACCTTTGCAGCTCCTTAACGGTCTTGGGCTCAATCTTGTTTATCAGAGCCTGAATCTTTTCCGGATTTGCTTCTATTCCTCTTTGGGTGACCATGAATCCTAGGAATTTTCCGGCTTGAACCCCAAAGGTGCATTTCACCGGGTTGAGCCTCATCGAGTGTTCTTTGACGTTGTCAAACATCTCTTGCAGATCTTCAAGGTGGCTGTCTCTAGTGGATTTGACAACCATATCATCAATTTATGCTTCCATATTCATCCCTATCTGACCTCCAAAGACCTTATTGACCATCCTTTCGTAGGTTGAGCCGGCATTTTTCAATCCGAACGGCATCATTTGATAATAGTACATGCCTCTTACGGCCCGAAAGGCTGTCATTTCTTTTTCTTCGTCCGCCATCCTGACCTAATGGTAGCTGGAGTATGCTCCAAGAAGCTCAATCTTTGAAAACCTGCGATCCTATATACCATGGTGTAGATTTGAGGTAGCTCGTATGGATCCTTGGGGCAAGCTTTGTTTAAGTCGGTGAAATCGATGCACATGAGGCATTTCCCATTCTGTTTCTTTACCATCACGACATTTTCCAAACATAATTGGTACAAAATGGGTATACAAAGACAAATTAGATGAATCTGGTACCATTGTGAGGAATAAGGCCAGACTAGTAGCAAAAGGCTATTCTCAAGCAGAAGGAATAGATTTTGATGAGACATATGCACCTGTTGCAAGATTGGAAGCTATAAGATTATTCTTGGCATATGCTGCTTATAAAAACTTCAAGGTATATCAGATGGATGTCAAGAGTGCATTTTTGAATGGAATTCTGGAAGAGGAGGTCTATGTTCAACAACCTCCTGGATTTGAAGTTAAAAATCAAGAAGAAAAATTGTATAGACTCAATAAAGCACTTTATGGTTTGAAATAGGCCCCAAGAGCATGGTATGAGACCCTATCTCAGTTCTTGGTAGACAATGGTTTTACCAAAGGTACCATTGACAAGACTCTTTTCAGAATCAGTGAAGGAAACAGCACCCTGCTGGTACAAATTTATGTGGATGACATAATATTTGGTTCTGAAAATGAATTGCTATGTGAGAAGTTTGCAAATCTGATGAAAAGTAAATTCCAAATGAGTACTGCTTTCATTTGATTTTTCTGCATTTCTTGGTGGTGCTGTGGTTTTCTGTTCTTTTGCAGACTGCAAGTACTTGGAGCAATATTCGGTTGATATGGATGATTGCATGGACCCTACAACATTCTCTACTTTCAGATCCTATTGCTGTCTACAAATTTGTATTTTACTTTGGTTTTGTAATAGGATCTTATCAGAGTGGAGTTACACTAGGTTCTCCACTAGGTTTTTATTCCAACACATGGGGTGTCATACTCTTTCCTTAGTATCCGGATTTTCCCACCTTGGGTTTGACGGACTAAGGTTTTGAGGAGGTGATGAACATGTGTTGATGATGCTATTTTTTGTTGGTGTGTCAGGGGATGACATTGTAAAACTTCAGTTTTTCTTAATAAAATCTGGGTTTTACCAAAAAAAAAGACATTGCAAATTGATTACAAAGACTATTTTGGGATTTGTTGTAAGTCTAGATACACTGTATGGACCAAAGATAGACCTGCTGATCATCATCTGTAGGAGAATGAAGTTTGATTGGGCTGGATTCTTTATACATTACATAAAAAAGGTGTTTACAGAGGATAGAGATGGTGTAAGGAAGTCCAAGGTCAAGCCCCTAGGTCTACTGATTCAGACCTTGTTGAATCATTTTCAGATACCTGATATTTCATCTGAAAAGATTAAAAATCCAGATTCAAGCCAAAGATTTCTACTCCTATTCTTGGCCTAGATGATGATGAAGATGTGGATGAAGAGGCTACTGAAAGTGATGGTGGCGGAGATGATGATGCTGATGGTGAGCAGTTTAAGAAAATTGTAAAGCCTGTTGCACCTAAAAAGGTTACTGAAAAGAGAAAGGCTGCTGACACAAGAAAAATAACTGAAATATTAAAGCCTAGAAAGACAAGGAAGCAAACAGCACAGACTGCTGAGTCTGCTGAGGGTCCAGCTGAAATTGAGGTTACTGACCTTGCTGTAGTTGCAAAGAAGAAGACTGTTGCTGAAACCTTGAAGGAGAAACAGAAGGAAGCCAGTAGAAAGAGAAAGTCTACTGAGATTGAAGCTGAACAACTATCCAAAAGAATGAAAGAAATTGCCATGAAAAGGAAACATGGCAAAGGGAAGCAATTGAAAACTTTGGAGGCTCAAAGGCAACAACAACAACAACAAGAAGAAGTAGGAGAGGCTATTGAGGCTGAGCCATTAACAATTATCAAGCCTAATGAGGATGTAGAGGTTGTTATTGAGCAACCTGCTGGAGAATCACAGAAGACTACTAACCCTGAGCCTGCTGTAAAAGCTACTGAATCCTCCCCTGCAAAGGCTGCTGAGCCTACTGAAACTGCACAAGTTGTTGTTGAGCAACTTGGTGAAGAACCACAACAGACTACTGAGTCTGCACCTTCTGTGGAAATTGAGACACTGGTACAAGACCCTGCAAGTTTTGCAAGAAGTCAGGGGGAAGAGCAGTCTGCTGCTAACCCTGCTGTTGAGCATGTAAGTCAGGGGGAAGCAAGTGTGGAACAGATGGAGGTAGTAGGCACTAACATACAATCTGAGCAACCTACTGACCTAGAATCATCTGTTGAAAAGACTCTTAACTTGCTTGTGGAGACCTTTGGAGGTCAGCAAGCTACTCAAACTGCACCCAGAAAGCCAACCATGCCATTTGAAAGGAAGGAGAAGAAGAAAAAGGAAGGATATGTTGATCCTAAACTTCTACTGGTTGCAAACTACTTTCAATGGAAATTTGGGTTCTATAAGAGACAAAAGCCAGCTACAGAACCAATGATAGATTTTGAAGAATGGGCTTTTGAGAGGTCGGGAGTGGAAAATTGTTGGATTTAGTTGATACCTCTCTATTGGAATCAAGATTGCTGGATCTTTTTGATCAACAAAAGAAGGAAGAGGGTATCAAGTTTTGAGATCCCAAAGATGAATCAGACAGTGATGATTCATCATGTGATTCTAGTGATGATCACCCTCTCGGTCCAGGAGGAGTCAGTGGGACTGCAATGATCACTGAACCAAGGATAGAGCAGTTTACTGGTGCTGGACAGTCTTCTGAAAGACAAGGAATCAACAGATGGATGAGGACCTGGAGAATCTCACCATGGATGATCTGGAGGCATAAATCAATGAGGGAATACATATTCGTGCAAACAGGATGGTTGGTGAGATAGACACTTTATTTGTTGAAGAACCTGCTGCGCATACTGATGATCGGTAGACTGTAGATTTGGATGATGAGAGGGTTACTGATCATAGTGAACCTGATGTCAACTCTGAGGATTCAATTCAATATCAAGACTGGATTGACACTGAGGACACTCTCTCCAAGACTGCCAATTTTCTAAGAAGGATTTCTGATATTTGGGAATTTCAAAAAGAGAATTTGGATGTATTCCCTGTACAGGTTGTTGTGGCACAAACAACACCTGAACAAAGGTTGGAAGATGTGGTACATGTTGCTGAGGTACAAACAGCACCTGGACAAAGGTTGGAACAGGAGGTACATGTTGCTGAGGTACAAACAGCACCTGGACATAGGTTGGAACTAACTATGGGTTTGGAGGAAACCCCTGCTGTTGTTGAAGAACAGGCTGCTGTAGTGGAGGCTGCTGGAGGAAAAGTCACTGAAGGGAAAGATAGTCAGCAGACTATTGTTATTGATGAAGATGAACAACTGCTGGACTATGACTACAGTGATGAAGAGTTTTAAGTGCCTGAAAAAGAACATATAGATGAAGAACCACAACAGGCATTTGTACCACTTTTTGAAGAACCTGCTCTTGATCCTATTCTGGAGCAATTCCTAGGACCTAACCCTACTGGAAGGGATATGAGTTATGCCTTGGTTATCAGCAGACAGAGGCAGCAATACAATGTAGAAGAGCCTCCTGATGGAGCTGATGGAGGAATGGCTAGTAGGGTACCAGCACACATTATGGAAGAGTTGATGGATGTTAGAAATGATATAACAAGATTGAGGACTCAACTTGACCAGGCAAGAGCAGAGATTTGAAGATTTTATGAACTTGGTGGAAAATAGAGGAAGAACCACTGAAACTGTTGCCTCCAATATCACTTCCACACAATATGCTCTTGCTGATCTTGCTCAGGATGTAAAGGGGATCAGACAAGGAAACACAATGAAGGAAAAGTTTCTGAAAGATCAACTTGAAGCCATCCACCAGAAACTTGATAAGCTTACTGAGCCACCCAAGCTCTGCTGTGCCTGAGGCTGCTGGAACACTTCAACCTACTGGATTGGATCCTAAACTTACTGAGAGGATCAATCTACTGGAAAAGACAATGCAACAAAGGATTACTGCAGTTGACACAAGAACTAAAATCATGGAAGGACAACTGAGTACTCTAGTCACCACACATGAAAGTGTTCATGGCCTGCTGTCCCGTTTTGTTGATGATGTCAATAAGGGGGAAGAGAGCCAAACAACAGTAGCAAAAGAGGCTGCTAGAATCTTTGCTAAGAAAAGATGGGAAGATGACACCAATGCTTTCAGGGAGCCTGCACTGCAGACTTCCACTTACTGATGATCTTCTCAGAGAATACAAGAAGGTCTACAACAGCAAAAGAAGACCTTACCATGATAAAGGTTTCCATGAGGGACTCAATTCCTTTTTGGGACTTAAGTTTTGGGAAGCAAGGGTTAAAGCCATGAGGGCTGCACACAGAGGTGGAAGAGGTGGAAGAAGTTTACCTACCACCAATGCAAAGGAGTCACTTAATGAATTCAAGGAAGTATACATGCGTTTAGGCTTCAGAGTACACCAGATCAATCTCACTCGGCCTGAAGCATGGAAGTGGTGGAAAGAAGTGAATCCTCACATTGATTTCTCTCGTATTGAAAATGAATGGATGAGAGAAATGATCAAAGAGATAAGAGCTTACCAAGAACAAATAGAGAAAGCAAGAGAAGAAAGAGAAAGAAGACACTATATCGGCATACTTTATCTGTCTTATATTTTTGCTGATTCTAGACTATAATTGATATATACCGAATCTCGTAGGATCGTTGATTAAAGCACATCAAATGATTCAGCTTTGAAAAGTATATTTTTATGGCTTTTTGAATATATATAACGAAAATAACAAAAGGATATGTAAATACTCCATCTCAGAATATTTACTACGGTGATCCCATCTTAGGAACACCAACCAATTACCCCGTCTCAGGATAATCGAAAGAAGTCCAATCTCTGAAAACTTCTTGAAAGAAACCCAATCGCTGAAAGTTTCTTATGATGAAAATTCTATCTCTGAATTTCAACCAAAATAGTTTTTGGATTCAATAATAAGCTACCTATTCAGAGATTGAATTTTCATCATAAGAAACTTTCAGAGATTGGGTTTCTTTCAAGAAGTTTTCAGAGATTGGACTTCTTTCGATTATCCTAAGACGGGGTAATTGGTTGGTGTTCCTGAGATGGGATCACCGTAGTAAATATTCTGAGATTGAGTATTTACATATCCTTTTGTTATTTTCGTTATATATATTCAAAAAGCCATAAAAATATACTTTTCAAAGCTGAATCGTTTGCTGTACTTTAATCAACGATCCTACGAGATTTGGTTTACATCATGTGGTATCGGAGCATAGGCGATTAAAGCTACAACAGCTGCTGCGTTCTTGACAGAAATCTGCAGCGTTTTCTTAGAGTTCCTGGCGTTCTTGTTCTCCGAGAAACCCTAAATGCAGCCTTATATTCGTCACTTGCTGCTGCATTCGATCCTTTCTTGATCATCATCAAGAAGCCCTAATTTGGCCGACCGTTATCACAAGGTAATCAAAGCATCCGAAATAGCTGCGTTCATAATCTGCTGCGTATTTTCTGAATATTTTTGAATTTCGTTCTAGTCGTTTCCTAATCAAATCATATCGAAAAATTCTCAAATTTTACCAGTAGATAGACCTTTGTATTGGCTGTCTTTTGTCTCTTTGGCACTTTCGTAAATTCTGATTTTATCTTGATCAAATTCGGATCAGAATATTCTGCTCGATTTTCTGGAACAGCTTGTAGTCGACCTTGTTTTTAGGGAGTTTTGATGGTCGGAATTGAATGAAATTTTGTGAGCACATAGGAAATCATTTTTCTACAAATTTTATTATTTGAGTTTTTTCAGAGTCCCAACCGGTTTTGCA
The DNA here is from genome assembly GCA_036785695.1 of Gentiana straminea. Taxonomy (NCBI): domain Eukaryota; kingdom Viridiplantae; phylum Streptophyta; class Magnoliopsida; order Gentianales; family Gentianaceae; genus Gentiana; species Gentiana straminea. The sequence goes on along the minus strand of JAVUPR010000483.1, from coordinate 1,982,623 downwards.
CAATAGTCGCCGTCACCTAGTTGACTGTTTCTGTCAAAACCCGTAACCCGAGAGTGACCTGTTTACGAATTCGATTGGAGTGGGTTATACCTGTCCAAAAATTCTGAAAATTAACAGTCTTAACCACAATTTCGTTCTCTACAATTTTTGTTCTTTGTGTTTTCCGAATTCCATACCCTTTGGTCGTGACAAGAACCCTAAATTATTGCTTTGGACGAAAATTTTTGTTGGGAAATTTACCGCTGCGTTTTCTTGAAGAATTTTGTCGTCGCGTTTCAATTTTCTCGTTCTTGGAGTCGTAATCCTTGATTCACAAGAACCCTAATAGCAGCCGCACTCAACACTCTCTTACATCTTCGAATTTTGCTGCTATTTTCGCAACCCTAGCTGTTCATAAACAGCTGCGTTTTTAGTCCTGAAATCCTGTTCTTGCGAGGAATCATCTGCTGTGTTCTTGGAAGTTTATTTGCAAGTTGCTGCAATGGATAAACTACTTGCAATATTCGACCACATCCATACAGACTTCGAGCGACATCAAGTTGAATCCGATCGAAGACATGCTGAAATTATGGCTGCCCTAGATGCATTACATGACACCCTCGCTCCACGAAGTGAATTAGAACGTATTGCGCAACGGAGATTGGAGGCAGAGCAACGGAAATTAGAACGTATTGCGCAACGGAAATTGGAGGCAGAACGGAAATTAGAACGTATTGCGCAACGGAAATTCGAGGCGGAACAACGGAAATTCGAGGTGGAACAATGGAAATTAAAACGTGCATAACGTTGGAGGAAATTAGACGCAAAGTGGAAGGCGGACGATGAACTTTTCGTTGCTTACAAACATATTTTCCGTGAGGAGTTTGTTACACCTAGTGTGGCCATTGCCTCTTGTGAAGAGGTAGCTGTGGATATTGTGGTACACGAGGAGGTTGACATTCTTATTGTTGATTCAGCCACGGAAGAGTTCATTGAGGTTCCTAATGCACTTACAATGATGTTGTTCCAGTTGCTACTATTGATTCTCCTTTACCGGTACCCGACCATTCTGACGAGATTGCCGACGTCAAGGTGGATATTGGTGTTGACCCAATCACTATGCCCGTGGACTTACTTGCTGAATCAATTGTGGTCCAACCGGGGACCAAACCGGTGCACTCCGATGGTTCAAAGGTGCACTCGGCAATTTTAGTTGCTGATTTGAAGGCGTTACAAGCGCCACAAGTATATGTGGATCCATATTTACAGCATTGCTGCCCTTTGATTTTGTTGTCGCTGATTTCTCCACTCGTGCCATTCCATGTTTTTGCGAAGTTGTGATTCTGAGTTTCTCTGTGGTTGAGTGGACGTATGGAAGCAAGATATTCGTGTTCGATCCGGGTTGATTCGAGGACGAATCCTTTTGAAGAGGGCGGGAATGATGTGGCCCAGATAATACCCAATTCAAGAGGAAGATTGAGTCCTTTATTTAGTCTTTTATTATACCACATTGGTTAATTGTCTTTTATATTTATTATTATTTATTATTATTTTTAATTATTGTTATTTTGTCTCACATTGCTAAAATGGCAATTGGACTTGGAGTCTGTAGCCTATATAAGGCATTTCCTTGTATTTGAATAGGTAGCTTATTATTGAATCAAAAAACTATTTTGGTTGAAATTCAGAGATTGAATTTTCATCATAAGAAACTTTCAGAGATTGGGTTTCTTTCAAGAAGTTTTCAGAGATTGAACTTCTTTCGATTATCCTGAGATGGGGTAATTGGTTGGTGTTCCTGAGATGGGATCACCGTAGTAAATATTCTGAGATGGAGTATTTACATACCCTTTTGTTATGTTCGTTATATATATATATATTCAAAAAGCCATAAAAATATACTTTTCAAAGCTGAATCGTTTGCTGTGCTTTAATCAACGATCCTACGAGATTCGGTTTATATCAGTAATACTCTTGCACAACTGATTATAATGAGATATGACTAAGTTTGTTCTGTTTTTTTTTATAACCTTTTTGCTTTGCTGTAAGGAGGGTATTGGCATCATCACCAAAAAGGGGGAAATTGTTGGACTTATTTTTGAGTTTTAGTGATGAGTGCCAGACTAGCTGTTATAGAGCAAAGGCAAAAAGTTGTCTAGATTAAATGTATAGGTTTATTAGAGTTTGATCTTGTATATGTTTGATCAAACAAGCACTGTAAAAGGTCAGCTGGTTTATATCAGCAAACTTGTCTACATCAGTAGGGTAGCTAGGTCAGTAGACTAGTCGGGAAACCCGCCGAAGACGAAGGGCCGAGGGCTCAAACTCGCTTATTGAAGGCTAAGGGATCCAACTTAGTAATTAAAGTCAAGGATATGGAATCGAATTTAGGGAAGTCGTGATGACCTAAACTGATTACATATACCTTGTGTACAAGGTCTAAGTTCCACAAGTTAAGTGGTGATTGGAACTTAGTTATGTTCAAAAAGGTGTAATCTAACTTCATAAATAAAAGTTAGATAAAAGACAGTTAGCTGAAGTGTTTTTTAAACACTGCAAATTATGGATCAGCTTACTGATGTGTATATCAACAGACTTATGTTCTCAGGAACCCGCTGGACACATATTTCGATTTTATCAAAGGCTACATTGGAAGATAACAAAGAAATGGACAGCCAACAACCTCTGATTTATCAAACAAATCAATGGTTAAGATTAAAGGGACGTTGGAAAGATTCAGACCTTTATCCAATGGATACAAGTCAAAGGTTGGACAAGACGAAAACTATCAAAAAGGAGTCTGACAGTGTCAGTCCTAAGAACAGTCAGAAAAAGCAAGTCAAGATGGAGACAAATCCAAAACGGCTATGTTTGAATTTCAAACATAAGTCACAAGGATTTCTACCTATAAATAGAGGACTCCTAACTCAGATACAGATGATGATTTTTAAAGAAAAATAAGGATCCATCTTGAGCAATCAGAATTAAATCGATCAAACACCATGCTGAACCCACTGAGCATAAGGCTACTGATCCAGTACAATTCTTCAAGTGTAATCTGCATTCAAGCTACATCAAGTTTACACACTTGAAGACCTCAAGCTACTGATCGTATCATCCCGTCAAGTTCGTTGAAAGCTGAATCACTTACTTGATTCAAACTTTCTTTTACAAGGAATCTACGAGGACCGTGAAGCACATTTGTGTCAAGGACTGTTGTTTGTGGTGGAGCTGGTGAAGAGGCAATCCTACCCTTCAAGGACCAGTGGAAGACTTTGGAGCAGCAATCCTACCTGTTCCAAGTGTTCAGTTTGTGAAGCCATAGTTATTGGTGAAGGACAAGCATCTTAGGGATTTTTGTAACACTACATCAAAGATCTCTAGTGAATTACCTCCAACATCACAGGAGAAGAGTGGACTGACAGGAATACACCACCTGGAACCACTATAAAATTTTCCTACTTACTTTCTGCATTTATATTCTGCATTTAGTTTATGTAGCATATCAATCTACTGAATCTAGCAATTGAATCACACACATACACTACTGAGTATCTAATACTTGGTATCATATTTAACAACAAGTAATAAGTCTTAATTTTTTATATATTTCCGTTGCACAAATTCAGTAAACTCAACAATCGACGACTACGGGTATCGACGGACTATCGACCGGTCGAATAGGCCGATGAAGTTGCTGAGTTTGTTAACTCCAAAAGTTTTAAGTGTTAAGTTCATTCACCCCCTCTAAACTTAACCAAAGCCTTTTCAAGGGACCAACAATTGGTATCGGAGCAAGGTTTCTGTTCTGAAGTAATCCTACTTGTTGTGCTTGTGAAAATACTTTAAAAACCTTTTCAAGTTTGTGATTTTCAAATATTTGCATCATGGATAACAACCAGTATGCTAGAACAATGTTGATGTGTTCTTTAGATCATTTTGATGAGTATAAACGTCGTATGCAGGCTTATCTAGCTGCAACACATGATGAAATGATGGATGTGTTGACAGATGGACCATTGGAGATTACCAAGTCAGTAACAGTGGGAGATGAGACACAATACATTCCAAAACCAAAAAGGGAATGGACTGCTGAAGATAGAAAAAGAGCAAATCTCAACAATATTTCTATTGATATTATATACAGAATTTTGGATAGCAATATGTATATGAAGTGAAAGATTGCAAGGCTGCAAAGGAACTTTGGGATAAGTTGCAATTATTCTGTGAAGGCACTGATGCAATCAAAAAGAACAAGATCAGTGTGGCAAAGAAGAAGTTCCAGGAGTTCAAAATGAAACCAAATGAGACCATTGAACAAATGGAATCAAGATTCAATGCAATCATGGATGAACTCACCCTACGAGTGTAAAGTACTCACAAGAAGAAATCAACTCAAAAATCTTGGAAGCATTACCTGCAAAAGAAGTCTGGGAGATGAAGGTGACTGCCATAGAAGAAATGAGGAGTTTGCATGAAGAAGGCACCTTCAAAATTTTTTCAGATCTTAAGGCCTATGAATTTAGCAAAAAACTTGTGCCTGAAACTGAAAAAGAAGAGCCAAAGACCACTGCATTGGCATCTTCACATCAAGAAGAAACATCAGGAGCTCAAGATGATCTACTGGATGAGATGCAAGAGCAGATTGCCCTATTGAGCAAGAAAATCAGAATGATGAAAACTGGAAAGGGTGCTCCAAGGAATTTCACAAAGAAATTCATTGAAAAGAAAAAGGATGAATCAAAGAAAGATAATGATTACTTAAGCTATCATTGCAAGAAACCAGGACACTTCAAACTTGACTGTCCTGAATTAAAACAGAAAAAGGAACCTGATTATCTTTTATTTAATTGCAAAAAGCCTGGACATTTCAGACCTGATTGTCCAGACCTACTGAAGACCAAGAGCCAACAAAGAAGACATGGCAAGAAGGCTATGGTTGCTGAAGATGAATCAGGATATGAAGTAGAATCAGAAAAGGGAAATGAATCTGATGATACTGCACATGTTGCTGAGATGGAAGATTATGCTTTAATGGCTAATATGGATGAAATAGAGGAGGTATACAATTCAGTATCTATAAACACTCCTGCTGGAAGTGATTGTGAATCAACTTGTGGTTCAAATCCTAAAAATTCTGACAATGAAGAAACTTTGGATGCCATCCTTATTCAACCAAGGATAATACAATCTGGTTATGAGATTGTGAAGGCTGAAAAAGAAGCTCTTCAACAAGAAGTTGAAAGAGTAAATGCTGAATTAAGAATTCTCAAAGGAAAGGAAAAAGTAGTTAGACCAAATCAGCATAAGCCTGTTGTACATTCAGTAGCTGCTGAGTCTGCTGAACTATCTTGTTCCTCCACTACATTCAAATCTGGAAAGCCTTATGGTGATAGAACATGGCTTGGTTTTGGAACTCAACAATCTAATAAGAGTAGATCCAGTAAAGTTACTGAACCTAGTACCAGAATTGGTCCAAAGTTTGTGCCTGCACAAGATCCAACTCCCAAAAGGGTTGCTAGGTAGTGAAGCCTACTGAGAAGACTTCAAAGAGGCAAAATCAGAAGTCAAATAAGTCAACAACACCTAATAAAAAGAATAAATCTAAAGATAGGACTGTTGTGCCTTCTAGACCTGCTGATAGCAGACCTGTACCAAGTCTGCTGGACCACAAAAAGGGAAAAACCAGAAATATTCCAAGAATAAGAATCTTAAATCCAAAAATGTTAATCATTCAAGGGATACTTATCTCAGGGGGAAAGGTTGACTGTTCCCTACTGATGATGATTGGAATATTCCTGCACCTACTGCTAGAAACAATAGATATAACCATGCTGCTAGGATAAAACTTAAGCAATGGAATCAGCAGAGGGCTCAGCAGAGGACTTATATAAGACCTCAGCAGGGACCTCAGTAGACTCCATATTACCGGGCTGTTCCTAACAGACATCAAACCTATGGTTTTCCTAGTGCTTCTAACAAAAGAAATCACTTTAAACAGCATTATATTCCAAAAGGCCAGAAAGCATATGTGAATCCTACACAACCAATTGCTAGACCTTATGGATGTGTAGAATACATGTATGAACCAAAGTATGATACCTTTCAAAGAAGACCTTATGGAAACTTGCCAAGGGTCATGCTTACCACTGACCATTATGGACCCAATCAGGTTTGGGTACCTAAAATGCACTAACTTTGTTTTGTAGGGTGTTTGGTACTTTGACAGTGGATGTTCCAGACATATGACAAAGAATAAACATTGTTTGTCAAATTTTGTGGCAAAGGATGGTCCAAGAGTGAACTTCGGCAACAAGAACACACCAGGATACACAAGAGGATATGGCACACTTGTGAGAAATGGATTAACAATCATAAATGTTGCATATGTGGAAGGACTGGACTACAACCTACTGAGCACTGGACAGTTTTGTGACACAGGATACAAGGTCACTTTTGACAAAAACACATGTATTGTCATTTGTGAAAGAGGTGATTGTAATTGCAAAAGTGATTAAATTATGTGTTTAATTGCTTTGGTTTTATGTTTATTCGTATGATGTTACATTTTTCATGTTTCTATCATGTTGTTAGATACGTTTTCATGATGAGTAAGGAGCTTAAACGATGATCACATGAAGATGGAAGAGTTGAAAGATGTTTAAGTGAAGAATTATTGAAGAAACCGGAACCAGGCACTTCATGGGGATTTTGTCCACACTGGTAGGCACTTTCAGGGAAAGTTGTCTTGATGAAAGTTGTAGAGGATTTAAATAGCTTTCCAACGCATCTTGAATCACCTCATTCGGAGCCCTAGAAGTGAAGTTATGAGCAAAATACTGGAGCTGAGTAGTGGACGGGCGTCCATAAAAGTGAGCCGGCGTCCGAAATCGTAATTTACATTCGAGAGAGTTCGGACGCGTGCGAACGAGCGTTCATTCTCCGTTCATAGAGGCTGGACGAGCGTCCAAGCTAGTGGACGGGCGTCCATGGCACCGACTCAGCGAAACCGACCTAAAAACCTATAAATAGGCGCGATTTCTCAAACCCTAATCACCATATTTTCGACCCTAGGCGGCCCTAGCCCCTTGGGGGCGACTTTTGCTCTTTCTTTTCAGTCAAAAACATCTTTTTATTCCTTTTATTTTGTTGATCGATTTCGATGATGATTAGAAGCTAAGGCTTCCTTGAACAAGCATGTGAAGCCAATCTCCGCAACGTTTTCAATTTCAATCTTTGGATGTTTGTGAGTATTTTAATTAAAGTTGTTTCTTTTCGATGTTTGTTTGTTATGTTGCAATTGAAATCGAGAGATATATTGCATGTTGATGTTTACTATATGATGAAAATCGATGTAAACCTAGATCACCATAGGAAAGATTAGACTTTTAACCTATATATAACGAGAGTTGTTAGGTTAGAAATCTAGGTTGATAGATTGAGAGATCTTACACCTTTGGTTTGAGAGCGTTAATCTTTAAGATCGAGAGATAAAAGATTGCAAAACGAATTATCTACGAGAGTAGGAATTCATGCCTTAGTTAGGTGAACCACATCTTTAGTTAAAATCATCACCAAACAACCTAGAGAAGGAATTGAGAGTTGAGAGATAGGTGGATCATTGCTTGTTCTTCGTTAATTTAATTTAGTTGTTTCCTTAGTTTATAGATTACAATTAATTTAGTTAGTTTGGTTCGAAACGATCTTTCCTGGCTTTGGATTGTTGATCCTCTGTCCAGTTTATTTGTTTGTTTTCGTTTTTAGTTTTGTTTTGTGTTGTGACGTTCTTAGGAAGAATTAATAAAACTAGATTAAACAACCTCGATTCCCTGTGATCGACTCCGGTATCAATCGTTACTACGATCCCTACACTTGTTTATAAATTATATTACTTGTTTGTTTTGCATAGATAAAATCCGAATCAAGACAACAACAAAACATGTATGTTGTGGATTGGTCTACTGCTGTTCCAGAAACATGCCGGCTTGTGCATACCAAGTCAGAACTTAATTGGTTGTGGCATAAGAAGTTGAATCATCTAAATTTTGATGATATCAATCAGTTGGTGAAGAAGAAACTGGTGATTGGTTTACCTGAGATCACATTCAAGAATAAAATTCTATATGTGATGCAAGTCAGCAAGGTAAACAGATAAAGTCTAGCTTCAAGTCAAAGTCTAAGCAATCAACAAAAATAGTTTTGGAGCTGATGCACATGGATCTTTTTGGACTAGTTACACCAACAAGTGTAACAGGAAAGAAGTACACCTTAGTGGTTGTGGATGATTATTCAAGATACACTTGGGTGATATTCATGAACAAGAAAAGTGAAACACTTCAAAAGATGCCTGAACTTTTGAAGAGATTGCAGAATGAGAAAAGTGTGACAGTAGTGAAAATCAGATCAGACAAAGGTACTGAATTTCTCAATAAAGTTATAAGAGAATATTGTGAACGAGAATGGTGTACTACATCAATCGAACAGCTGTGGTACACCTCGGCAAAATGGGGTTCTTTGAAATAAAAAATAGAACTCTAAAAGAAGCGGGAAGAACTATGATTTGTGAAGCATTGCTACCTGAAAGATATTGGGCTGAAGCAGTTAATACAGCATGCTATACACAAAACAGAACATCAGTGAACAAGAAGCTGCTGAAGACACCTTATGAGATATGGAATGGAAGAAAACCTAATATATCTTCTTTCTATCCATTTGGAAGCAAGTGTTTTATCTTGAATCATAAGGAACAATTGAAGACATTCCAACCAAAATCAGATGAAGGAATTTTCTTGGTATATTCTTCAGTTAGCAAGGCATTCAGGGTACTGAACAAAAGGACACTGAAACATGAAGAAAAAATACATGTTGTATTTGATGAACCTAAGTTCACTGGAATGGAAGATGAAGCTTCAGAACCTGCTGAGAATCAACAAGTCACTGATCCAGAATGTGTTGAAGTTTTGGAAAGATTCAATGACTTAAAGGTTTTTGATTTTGCCCCTACTGAACACCCTGCTGGTAACACTACTGATGCAACAACTGAGGCAATTCAAGGATCTGCTGAACCCCCTGTTGAAGAAATAGCAGACCCTACTGAAGATGATGTTCCTGAGAATCAAACTAACCAGAATCCACAATGGTTAAGAGATCACCCTGCTGAACTAGTTATTGGCAACATATAGCAATGTGTGAGGACTAGAAGACAGTTAGAAGCAATGTTTATTTGTTTTCTATCTCAAATTGAACCTAAAGTTGTTGAAGAAGCAATTTCTGATCCAGATTGGATAATTACCATGCAAGAAGAGTTGAATGAATTTGAAAGAAATCAAGTTTGGACACTAGTGGAAAGGCCTAATCATGCAAACATAATTGGTACAAAATGGGTATACAGAAACAAATTAGATGAATCTGGTACCATTGTGAGGAATAAGGCCAGACTAGGTGCAAAAGGCTATTCTCAAGCAGAAGGAATAGATTTTGATGAGACATATGCACCTGTTGCAATATTGGAAGCTATAAGATTATTCTTGGCATATGCTACTTATAAAAACTTCAAGGTATATCAGATGGATGTCAAGAGTGCATTTTTGAATGGCATTCTGGAAGAGGAGGTCTATGTTCAACAACCTCCTGGATTTGAAGTTAAAAATCAAGAAGATAAAGTGTATAGACTCAATAAAGCACTTTATGGTTTGAAACAGGCCCCAAGAGCATGGTATGAGACCCCATCTTAGTTCTTGGTAGACAATGGTTTTACCAAAGGTACCATTGACAAGACTCCTTTTAGAATCAGTGAAAGAAACAGCACCCTACTAGTACAAATTTATGTGGATGACATAATATTTGGTTCTGAAAATGAATTGCTATGTGAGAAGTTTGCAAATCCGATGAAAAGTAAATCCCAAATGAGTACTACTTTCCTTTGATTTTTCTACATTTCTTGGTGGTGCTGTGGTTTTCTGTTCTTTTGCAGACTGCAAGTACTTGTAGCAATATTCGGTTGATATGGATGATTGCATGGACCCTACAACATTCTCTACTTTCAGATCCTATTGCTGTCTACAAATTTGTATTTTACTTTGGTTTTGTAATAGGATCTTATCAGAGTGGAGTTACACTAGGTTCTCCACTAGGTTTTTATTCCAACACATGGGGGGTCATACTCTTTCCTTAGTATCCGGATTTTCCCACCTTGGGTTTGACGGACTAAGGTTTTGAGGAGGTGATGAATATGTGTTGATGACGCTGTTTTTTTGTTGGTGTGTCAGGGGATGACATTGTAAAACTTCAGTTTTTCTTAATAAAATCTGGGTTTTACCAACCAAAAAAAAATCCAAATGAGTATGATGGGAGAAATGAACAACTTTTTGGGATTGCAAGTCAAACAGATGAAAGATGGAATCTTCATTCATCAAACCAAGTATACCGAGGAGCTGCTGAAGAAATTTGGTATGGAAAACAACACCAAAGTATCAACTACTATGAGTACAAACATTAGATTGGATGAAGATAAAGATGGCAAAGATGTTGATCAGACTTTATACAGAAGGATGACAGGCGGTCTGTTGTAGCTTACTGCCAACAGACCTGATATATCATTTGCTGTAGGTGTTTGTGCAAGATTTCAATCAAAACCTAAGGAAAGTCACTTGGCTGCAGTTAAAAGAGTTCTCAAATATCTAAAAGAGACTTTGGATGTAGGAATATGGTATTCAAAAGATGGAACTTTCAAAGTCATATCCTACTCAGATTCTGACTATGCTGGATGCAAGATTGATAGAAAAAGCACCACGGAACCGTCGGTTAATGGGAAATAGACGGTTTCCTGGTTTAGGAAGAAACGAAATTCAATATCAACTTCCACTTCTTGAAGTGAATATATTCTTCTTAGAAGTTGTTGTGCACAAATACTGTGGTTGAGACAACAGTTAAGGGATTATGGAATTGAAGAAAGAGAAATTCCTATAACGTGTGACAACAGAAGTGCAATTGCAATCATAGAATATCCTGTTTTGCACTCAAGAACCAAGCATATTGATGTGAGACATCATTTTATAAGAGATCATGTTGAAAATAAAGATGTGGTGGTTCTGTATATCCCTACTGAAGATCAACTTGCTGATATTTTCACTAAACCACTGGATAGTGAAAGATTTGCTAAACTAAGGACTAAACTTGGAATTATAAGAGTTGACTGATACATCTATTATCAGCAATGTACTGGAATTCATCAAGGGGATTAGTCTTTGCTATGTTGGGTGAGCTCACTTAACATATTAGTCATTGGTATCAACAATTCCATGTACTTATGTTTGGACAATTGAGCAAATGAAGTTGCCTAGGGGATTGGTCTTTGTCATGTTGGGTGAGCTCACTTGACAGATCAATCATTGGTATTAAACTTCATCTTGTAATATCAGTTGGACAAAACAAAAAGAATTAAATTTTCAGCAAAGTCATTTTGTCGGCGAGTACAGCTTGAGACATCTTTATCGACGGTGATGGACCAAGTCTACTGATGACAAGGTTGCTGAAGGATACGTAACAGTCAAACTTCACAAAAAGTCAAATAGCAAATGGCGGGATATTTATTCTGTCTTTATAACCACACGATCGGACGGTTATCAGACGTTATAGAAAAGTAATGGGCCACGTGTAAAGACAGAATTCACTCAGTTTAATCGTGGTTAACACCACAGTACACGATCGACAGTTACAACTACTCTCTATCTATATATATAGATCTATACACAGAGGATACACACAACTATCAGACTGCTATCTTTCTATGCAAATTTTCCTGTGTGAACACAGATTTAAGAGCTTTCTTCTTCATCTCATTTACTTATAATGGCACCTAAGGATGATGTTTATATTGGCACCAGTCAAAGTGTGAGAGGTTATGTGACTGACGGTCACTCTACTGAACTTGCCATTAACATAGGAAGAAGAATCAGACGGATTGCTGGTTTGGAGAACATTAACAGAAGGCTGGAAAGAATTTCTTATATCAATGTTTTGGAGTTTTGGAAAAACATTGTTATACATGAAGGTAGAGAGGCCTTCACTACAACTTGTTAATGGAAGAGAAATAGAAATTTCCTCAGACCTGCTGAGAGAATTGTTCTATTTTGGACCTGGAAATGGTGCTCCTACCAATCCTGAAGCAATGAATCTGCCAAGGATGAGATTTGTGAATGAAATTAAGAACAATGAGACAATTGCATCAAATCTAGGCATTAATGTGAAGCATATTGGATATGAGTACAACCTGCTGAGCAAATTGATTACAAAGACTATTTTGGGATTTGTTGGAAGTCTATATACACTGTCTGGACCAAAGATAGACCTGCTGATCATCATCTACAGGAGCATGAAGTTTGATTGGGCTGGATTCTTTATACATTACATAAAGAAGGTGTTTACAGAGGATAGAGATGGTATAAGGAAGTCCAAGGTCAAGCCCCAAGGTCTACAGATTCAGACCTTGTTGAATCATTTTCAGATACCTGATATTTCATCTGAAAAGATTAACAAATCCAGATTCAAGCCAGAGATTGCTACTCCTATTCCTGGCCTAGATGATGATGAAGATGTGGATGAAGAGGCTACTGAAAGTGATGGTGGAGGAGATAATGATGCTGATGGTGAGCAGGTTAAGAAAATTGTAAAGCCTGCTGCACTTAAAAAGGTTACTGAAAAGAGAAAGGCTGCTGACACAAGAAAAATAACTGAAATATTAAAGCCTAGAAAGACAAGGAAGCAAACACAGCACGATTCGATTCTGCCGAGGTCCAGTGAAATTGAGTTTACTGACCCTGTTGTAGTTGCAAAGAAGAAGACTGTTGCTGAAATCTTGAAGGAGCAACATAAGGAAGCCAGTAGAAAGAGGAAGTCTACTGAGATTGAAGCTGAACAACTATTCAAAAGAATGAAAGAGATTTCCATGAAAAGGAAACATGGCAAAGGGAAGCAAATGAAAACTTTGGAGGCTCAAAGGCAACAACAACAAGAAGAAGAAGAAGAAGAAGAAGTAGGTGAGGCTATTGAGGCTGAGCCATTAACAATTATCAAGCCTACTGAGGATGTAGAGGTTTTTATTGAGCAACCTGCTGGAGAATCACAGAAGACTACTAACCTTGAGCCTGTTGTAGAAGCTACTGGATCCTGCCCTACAAAGGCTACTGAGCCTACTTAAACTGCATAAGTTGTTGTTGAGCAACTTGTTGAAGAACCACAACAGACTACTGAGTCTGCACCTGCTGTGGAAATTGAGACACTGGTACAAGACCCTGCAAGTTTTGCAAGAAGTCAGGGGGAAGAGCAGTCTGCTAATAACCTGTTTGTTGAGCATGTAAGTCAGGGGGAAGCAAGTGTGGAACAGATGGAGGTTGTAGGCACTAACATACAATCTGAGCAACCTACTGACCTAGAAGCATCTGTTGAAGAGACTCTTAACTTGCTTGTTGAGACCTTTGGAGGTCAGCAAGCTACTCAAACTGCATCCAGAAAGCCAACCACGCCATTTGAAAGGAAGAAGAAGAAGAAAAAAGAAGGATATGTTGATCCTAAACTTCTACTGGTTGCAAACTACTTTCAATGGAAATTTGGGTTCTATAAGAGACAAAAGCCAGCCGCAGAACCAATGACAGATTTTGAAGAATGGCCTTTTGAGAGGTTGGGAGTGGAAAATTGTTGGATTTAGTTGATACCTCTCTGTTGGAATCAAGATTGATGGATCTTTTTGATCAACAAAAGAAGGAAGAGGGTATCAAGTTCAGAGATCCCAGAGATGAATCAGAAAGTGATGATTCATCATCTTATTCTGGTGATGATCACCCCTCTGGTCCAGGAGGAGTCAGTGGGACTGCAATGATCATTGAACCAAGGATAGAGCAGTTTACTGGTGCTGGACAGTCTGAAAGACAAGGAAATCAATAGATGGATGAGGACCTAGAGAATCTCACCATGGATGATCTAGAGGCACAAATCAGCGAGGGAATACATATTGGTGCAAACAGGATGGTTGGTGAGATAGACACTTTATTTGTAGAAGAACCTATTGAGCATACTAATGATCAGCAGACTGTAGATTTGGATGATGAGAGGGTTACTGATCATAGTGAACCTGATGTCAACTCTGAGGATTCAATTCAATATCAAGACTGGATTGACACTGAGGACACTCTCTCCAAGACTGCCAATTTTCTAAGAAGGATTTCTGATATTAGGGAATTTCAAAAAGAGATTATGGATGTATTCCCTGTATAGGTTGTTGTGGCACAAACAACACCTAAACAAATGTTGGAACAGGTGGTACAGGTTGCTGAGGTACAAACAGCACCTGGACAAAGGTTGGAACATGAGGTACAGGTTGCTGAGGTACAAACAGCACATGGACATAGGTTGGAACTAACTATGGGTTTGGAGGAAACCCCTACTGTTGTTGAAAAGCAGGCTGCTGTAGTGGAGCCTGCTGGAGGAAAAGTCACTGAAGGGAAAGATAGTCAGCAGATTATTGTTATTGATGAAGATGAACAACTGCTGGACTATGACTACAGTGATGAAGAGTTTCAAGTGCCTGAAGAAGAACATATAGATGAAGAACCACAACAGGCATTTGTACCACTTTTTGAAGAACCTGCTCTTGATCCTATTCTGGAGGAATTCCTAGGACCTAACCCTGCTGGAAGGGATATGAGTTATGCCTTGGTTATCAGCAGACAGAGGCGGCAATACAATGTAGAAGAGCCTGCTGATGGAGCTGATGAAGGAATGGTTGGTGGGGTACCAGCACACATTGTGGAAGAGTTGAGGGCTGTTAGAAATGATATAACAAGATTGAGGACTCAACATGACAGGAAAGAGCAGAGATTTGAAGATTTGATGAACTTGGTGGAAAATAGAGGAAGAACCACTGAAACTGTTGCTTCCAATATCACCTCCACACAATATGCTCTTGCTGATCTTGCTCGGGATGTAAATGGGATCAGACAAGGAAACACAATGAAGGAAAAGTTTCTGAAAGATCAACTGGAAGCCATCCACCAGAAACTTGATAAGGTTATTGAGACACCCAAGCCTGCTGTGCCTGAGGCTGCTGGAACACTTCAACCTACTGGATTGGATCCTAAACTTACTGAGAGGATCAATCTACTGGAACAGACAATGCAACAAAGGATTACTGCAGTTGACACAAGAACTGAAATCATGGAAGGACAACTGAGTACTCTAGTCACCACACAGGAAAGTGTTCATGGCCTGCTGTCCCGTTTTGTTGATGATGTCAATAAGGGGGAAGAGAGCCAAACAGCAGTAGCAAAAGAGGCTGCTAAAATCTTTGCTAAGAAAAGATGGGAAGATGACACCAATTCTTTCAGGGAGCCTGCACTGGCAGACTTCCACTTATTGATGATCTTCTCGAGAATACAAGAAGGTCTACAACAGCAAAAAAAAGACCTTACCATGATAAATGTTTCTATGAGGGACTCAATTCCTTTTTGGGACTTAAGTTTTGGGAAGCAAGGGTTAAATCCATGAGGGCTGCACACAGAGGTGGAAGAGGTGGTAGAGGTGGAAGAAGTTTACCTACCACCAATGCAAATGAGTCACTTAATGAATTCAAGGAAGTATACATGCGTTTAGGCTTCAGAGTACACCAGATCAATCTCACTCTGCCTGAAGCATGGAAGTGGTGGAAAGAAGTGAATCCTCACATTGATTTCTCTCTTATTGAAAATGAATGGATGAGAGAAATGATCAGAGAGATAAGAGCTTACCAAGAACAAGTGGAGAAAGCAAGAGAAGAAAGAGAAAGAAGACACTAGATCAGCATACTTTATCTGTCTTATATTTTTGCTGATTCTAGACTGTAATACTCTTGCACAACTGATTATAATGAGATATGACTAAGTTTGTTCTATTTTTTTTTTAACCTTTTTGCTTTGCTGTAAGGAGGGTATTGGCATCATCACCAAAAAGGGGGAAATTGTTGGACTTATTTTTGAGTTTTAGTGATGAGTGCCAGACTAGCTGTTATAGAGCAAAGGCAAAAAGTTGTCTAGATCAAATGTATAGGTTTATTAGAGTTTGATCTTGTATAGGTTTGATCAAACAATCACTGTAAAAGGTCAGCTGGTTTATATCAGCAGACTTGTCTACATCAGTAGGGTAGCTAGGTCAGTAGACTAGTCAGGAACCTGCTGAAGACTGAAGGCTGAGGGCTCAAACTCAGTTATTGAAGGCTAAGGGATCCAACTTAGTAATTAAAGTCAAGGATATGGAATCAGAATTTAGGGAAGTCTGTGATGACCTAAACTGATTACATATACCTTGTGTACAAGGTCTAAGTTCCACAAGTTAAGTGGTGATTGGAACTTAGTTATGTTCAAAAAGGTGTAATCTAACTTCATAAATAAAAGTTAGATAAAAGACAGTTAGATGAAGTGTTTTTAAGCACTGCAAATTATGGATCAGCTTACTGATGTGTATATTAGTAGACTTATGTTCTCAGAAACCTGCTGGACACATATTTCGATTTAATCAAAGGCTACATTGGAAGATTACAAAGAAAGGGACAACCAACAACCTCTGATTTATCAAACAAATCAATGGTTAAGATTAAAGGGACGTTGGAAAGATTCAGACCTTTATCCAATGGATACAAGTCAAACGGTTGACGGATCGAAAACTCAAAAAAGGAGTCGACACGAGTGTCGATCGGTCTAGGAACGATCGAGAAAAAGCAAGTCAAGATGGAGACAAATCCAAAACGGCTTTGTTTGAATTTCAAACATAAGTCACAAGGATTTCTACATATAAATAGAGGACTCCTAACTCAGATACAGATGATGATTTTCAAAGAAAAATAAGGATCCATCTTGAGCAATCAGAATTAAATCGATCAAACACCCTGTTGAACCCACTGAGCATAAGGCTACTGATCCAATACAATTCTTCAAGTGTAATCTGCATTCAAGCTACATCAAGTTTACACACGTGAAGACCTCAAACTGCTGATCCTGTCATCCTGATCAAGCTACTGAAAGCTGAATCACTTACTTGATTCAAACTTTCTTTTACAAGGAATCTACTGAGGACAGTGAAGCACATTTGTGTCAAGGACTGTTGTTTGTGGTGGAGCTGGTGAAGAGGCAATCCTACCCTTCAAGGACCAATGGAAGAATTTGGAGCAATCCTACCTGTTCCAAGTGTTCAGTTTGTGAAGCCATAGTTATTGGTGAAGGACAAGCATCTTAGGGATTTTTGTAACAGCTACATCAAAGATCTCTAGTGAATTACCTCCAACATCACAGGAGAAGAGTGGACCGACGGGATTACACCACCTGGAACCACTATAAAATCTGCCCACTTACTTTCTGCATTTATATTCTGTATTTAGTTTATATAGCACATCAATCTACTGAATCTAGCAACTGAATCACACACATACACTACTGAGTATCTAATACTTGATATCATATTTAACAACAAGTAATAAGGCTTAATTTTTGATATATTTCCGCTGCAAAAATTCAGTAAACTCAACGATCGACGGACTACGAGTATCGACGGACTACGACCGATCAACAGGCTTCTTGAAGTTCTTGAGTTTGTTAACTCCAAAAGTTTTAAGTGTTAAGTTTATTCACCCCCCTCTAAACTTAACCAAAGCCTTTTCAAGGGACCAACAATTGGTATCGGAGCAAGGTTTCTGTTCTGAAGTAATCCTACTTGTTGTGCTTGTGAAAATACTTTAAAACTTTTTCAAGTTTGTGATTTTCAAAGCTTTGCATCTTGGATAACAACCAGTATGCTAGAACAATGTTGATGTATTCTTTAGATCGTTTTGATGAGTATAAATGTCGTATGCATGCTTATCTAGCTGCAACACATGATGAAATGATGGATGTGCTGACAGACGGACCACTGGAGATTACCAAGTCAGTAACAAGTGGGAGATGAGACACAATACATTCCAAAACCAAAATGGGAATGGATTGCTGAAGATAGAAAAAGAGCAAATCTCAACAATATTGCTGTTGATATTATATACAGAAATTTGGATAGCAATATGTATATGAAGGTGAAAGATTGCAAGACTGCAAAGGAACTTTGGGATAAGTTGCAATTATTCTATGAAGGCACTGATGCAATCAAAAAGAACAAGATCAGTGTGGCAAAGAAGAAGTTCCATGAGTTCAAAATGAAACCAAATGAGACCATTGAACAAATGGAATCAAGATTCAATGCAATCATGGATGAACTCACCCTGCTGAGTGTGAAGTACTCACAAGAAGAAATCAACTCAAAAATCTTGGAAGCATTACCTGCAAAAGAAGTCTGGGAGATGAAGGTGACTGCCATAGAAGAAATGAGGAGTTTGCATGAAGAAGACACCTTCAAACTGTTTTCAGATCTTAAGGCCTATGAATTTAGCAAAAAACTTTTGCCTGAAACTGAAAAAGAAGAGCCAAAGACCACTACATTGGCTGCTTCACATCAAGAAGAAACATCAGGAGCTCAAGATGATCTACTGGATGAGATGCAAGAGCAGATTGCCCTACTGAGCAAGAAAATCAGAATGATGAAAACTGGAAAGGGTGCTCCAAGGAATTTCACAAAGAAATTCAGTGAAAAGAAAAAGGATGAATCAAAGAAAGATAATGATTACTTATGCTATCATTGCAAGAAACCAGGACACTTCAAACCTGTCTGTCTGAATTAAAACAGAAAAAGGAACCTGATTATCTTTGCTTTAATTGCAAAAAGCCTGGACATTTCAGACCTGATTGTCCAGACCTACTGAAGTCCAAGAGCCAACAAAGAAGACATGGCAAGAAGGCTATGGTTGCTGAAGATGAATCAGGATAGGATGTAGAATCAGAAAAGGAAATGAATCGATGATACCGCACTTGTTCTTTGAGATGGAAGATTATGCTTTAATGGCTAATATGGATGAAACGAGAGGAGGTATACAATTCGGTATCTATAAACACTCCTGCTGGAAGTGATTGTGAATCAACTTGTGGTTCAAATCCTAAAAATTCTGACAATGAAGAAACTTTGGATGCCATCCTTAATCAACTAAGGATAATACAATCTGGTTATGAGATTGTGAATGCTGAAAAAGAAGCTCTTCAATTAGAAGTTGAAAGATTAAATGCTGAATTAAGAATTCTCAAAGGAAAGGAAAAAGGAGTTAGACAGAATCGGTATAAGCCTGTTGTACATTTAGTAGCTGTTGAGTCTGCTGAACCATCTTGTTCATCCACTGCATTCAAATCTGGAAAGCCTTATGGTGATAGAACAGGGCTTGGATTTGGAACTCAACAATCTAATAAGAGTGGATCCAGTAAAGTTTCTGAACCTAGTACCAGAATTGGTCCTAAGTTTGTGCCGGCACAAGATCCAACTCCCAAAAGGGTTGCTGAGGCAGTGAAGCCTACTGAGAAGACTTCAAAGAGGCAAAATCAAAAGTCAAAGAAGTCAACAACACCTAATAAAAAGAATAAATCTAAAGATAGGACTGCTGTGCCTTCTAGACCTGCTGATAGCAGACCTACTACCAAGTCTGCTGGACCACAAAAAGGGAAAAACCAGAAATATTCCAAGAATAAGAATCCTAAATCCAAAATGTTAATCATTCAAGGGATACTTATCTCAGGGGGAAAGGTAGAGTGTTCCCTACTTATGATGATTGGAATATTCCTGCACCTACTGCTAGAAACAACATATATAACCATGCTGCTAGGATAAAACCTAAGCAATGGAATCAGCAGAGGGCTCAGCAGAGGACTTATATAAGACCTCAGCAGGGACCTCAGTAGACTCCATATTATAGGGCTGTTCCTAACGGACATCAAACCTATGGTTATCCTAGTGCTTCTAACAAAAGAAATCACTTTAAACAGCATTATATTCCAAAAGGCCAGAAAGCATATATGAATCCTACACAACCAATTGCTAGACCTTATGGATGTGTAGAATACATGTATGAACCAAAGTATGATACCTTTCAAAGAAGACCTTATGGAAACTTGCCAAGGGTCATGCTTACCACTGACCATTATGGACCCAAACAGGTTTGGGTACCTAAAATGCACTAACTTTGTTTTGTAGGGTGTCTGGTACTTTGACAGTGGATGTTCCAGACATATGACAAAGAATAAACACTGTTTGTCAAATTTTGTGGCAAAGGATGGTCCAAGAGTGAACTTTGGCAACAAGAACACACCAGGATACACAAGAGGATATGACACACTTGTGAGAAATGGATTAACAATCAGAAATGTTGCATATGTGGAAGGACTGGACTACAACCTACTGAGCACTGGATAGTTTTGTGACATGGGATACAAGGTCACTTTTGACAAAAACACATGTATTGTCATTGGTGAAAGAGGTGATCAAGTTGTGTTAGGTTTGGAAGAAGACAACAAAACATGTATGTTGTGGATTGGTCTACTTTTTCAGAAAAACATGCACGATTGTGCATACCAAGTCGAACTTAATTGGTTATGGCATAAGAAGTTGAATCATCTAAATTTTGATGATATCAATCAGTTGGTGAAGAAGAAACTGGTGATTGGTTTACCTGAGATCACATTCAAGAATAATGCTATATGTGATGCATGTCAGCAAGGTAAACAGACAAAGTCTAGCTTCAAGTCAAAGTCTAAGCAATCAACAAAAAGAGTTTTGGAGCTGATGCACATGGATCTTTTTGGACCAGTAACACCAACAAGTGTAACAGGAAAGAAGTACACCTTAGTGGTTGTGGATGATTATTCAAGATACACTTGGGTGATATTCATGAACAAGAAAAGTGAAACACTTCAAAAGATTCCTGAACTTTTGAAGAGATTACAGAATGAGAAAAGTGTGACAGTAGTGAAAATCAGATCAGACAAGGGTACTGAATTTCTCAATAAAGTTATAAGAGAATATTGTGAACAGAATGGTGTACTACATCAACTGGCTGCTGCTGGTACACCTCAGCAAAATGGGGTTGCTGAAAGAAGAAATAGAACTCTAAAAGAAGCAGGAAGAACTATGATTTGTGAAGCATTGCTACCTGAAAGATATTGGGAAGAAGCGAATAATACGTATGCTATACACAAAACGAACATCGTGAACAAGAAGGCTACTTTGAAGACACCTTATGAGATTTGGAATGGAAGAAAACCTAATATATCTTATTTCCATCCATTTGGAAGCAAGTGTTTTATCTTGAATCATAAGTAACAATTGAAGACATTCCAACCAAAATCAGATGAAGGAATTTTCTTGGTATATTCTTCAGTTAGCAAGGCATTCAGGGTACGGAACAAAAGGACACTGAAACATGAAGAAACAATACATGTTGTATTTGATGAACCTAAGTTCACTGGAATGGAAGATGAAGCTTCGAACCTGTTGAGAATCAACAAGTCACCGATCCCAGAATGTGTTGAAGTTTTGGAAAGATTCAATGACTTAAAGGTTTCGATTCGCCCTGCTTGAACACCCCGCTTGGTAACACTACTGATGCAACAACTGAGGCAATTCAAGGATCTACTGAACCCCCTGTTGAAGAAATAGCAGACCCTACTGAAGATGATGTTCCTGAGAATCAAACTAACCAGAATCCACAATGGGTAAGAAATCACCCTGTTGAACTAGTTATTGGCAACATACAACAAGGTGTGAGGACTAGAAGACAGTTTGAAGCAATGTTTACTTGTTTTTTTTATCTCAAATTGAACCTAAAGTTGTTGAAGAAGCAATTTCTGATCCAGATTGGATAATTACCATGCAAGAAGAGTTGAATGAATTTGAAAGAAATCAAGTTTGGACACTTAGTGGAAAGGCCTAATCATGCAAACATAATTGGTACAAAATGGGTATACAGAAACAAATTAGATGAATCTGGTACCATTGTGAGGAATAAGGCCAGACTAGTAGCAAAAGGCTATTCTCAAGCAGAAGGAATAGATTTTGATGAGACATATGCACCTGTTGCAAGATTGGAAGCTATAAGATTATTCTTGGCATATGCTGCTTATAAAAACTTCAAGGTATATCAGATGGATGTCAAGAGTGCATTTTTGAATGGCATTCTGGAAGAGGAGGTCTATGTTCAACAACCTCCTGGATTTGAAGTTAAAAATCAAGAAGATAAAGTGTATAGACTCAATAAAGCACTTTATGGTTTGAAACAGGCCCCAAGAGCATGGTATGAGACCCTATCTCAGTTCTTGGTAGACAATGGTTTTACCAAAGGTACCATTAACAAGACTCTTTTCAGAATCAGTGAAGGAAACAGCACCCTGCTGGTACAAATTTATGTGGATGACATAATATTTGGTTCTGAAAATGAATTGCCATGTGAGATGTTTGCAAATATGATGAAAAGTAAATTCCAAATGAGTATGATGGGAGAAATGAACTACTTTTTGGGATTGCAAGTCAAACAGATGAAAGATGGAATCTTCATTCATCAAACCAAGTATACCAAGGAGCTGCTGAAGAAATTTGGTATGGAAAATAGCACCAAAGTATCAACTCCTATGAGTACAAACATTAGATTGGATGAAGATAAAGATGGCAAAGATGTTGATCAGACTTTATACAGAAGGATGATAGGCAGTCTGATGTACCTTACTGCCAGCAGACTGATATATCATTTGCTGTAGGTGTTTGTGCAAGATTTCAATCAAAACCTAAGGAAAGTCACTTGGCTACAGTTAAAAGAGTTCTCAAATATCTAAAAGAGACTTTGGATGTAGGAATATGGTATTCAAAAGATGGAACTTTCAAAGTCATATCCTACTCAGATTCTGACTATGTTGGATGCAAGATTGATAGAAAAAGCACCACAGGAACCTGTCAGTTAATGGGAAATAGTCTGGTTTCCTGGTTTAGCAAGAAACAGAATTCAATATCAACTTCCACTGCTGAAGCTGAATATATTGCTGCTGGAAGTTGTTGTGCACAAATATTGTGGTTGAGCAATTAAGTGATTATGGAATTGAAGAAAGAGAAATTCATATAATGTGTGACAACACAAGTGCAATTGCAATCATAGAAAATCCAGTTTTGCACTTAAGAACCAAGCATATTGATGTGAGACATCATTTTATAAGAGATCATGTTGAAAATAAAGATGTGGTGGTTCTGTATATCCCTACTGAAGATCAACTTGCTGATATTTTCACTAAACCACTGGATAGTGAAAGATTTGCTAAACTAAGGACTGAACTTGGAATTATAAGAGTTGACTGATACATCTATTATCAGCAATGTACTGGAATTCATCAAGGGGATTAGTCTTTGCTATGTTGGGTGAGCTCACTTAGCATATTAGTCATTGGTATCAACAATTCCATGTACTTATGTTTGGACAATTGAGCAAATGAAGTTGCCAAGGGGATTGGTCTTTGTCATGTTGGGTGAGCTCACTTGATAGATCAGTTATTGGTATTAAATTTCATCTTGTATTATCAGTTGGACAAAACAAAAAGAATTAAATTTTCAAAGAAAGTCATTCCGTCGGCGGTCTTCGAGACATCTTTATCGCCAGGGCGCCGGACCAAGCCTACTGATGACAAGGTTGCTGAAGGATACGTAACAGTCAAACTTCACAAAAAGTCAAATAGCAAATGGCGGGATATTTATTCTATCTTTATAACCATAGTTACACGATCGGACGGTTATCAGACGTTATGGAAAAGTAATGGGCCACGTGTCAAGACAACATTCACTCAGTTTAATCGTGGTTAACACCACAGTACACGATCTGACAGTTACAACTACTCTCTGTCTATATATACAGACCTATACACAGAGGATACACACAACTATCAGACTGCTATCTTTCTCTGCAAATTTTCTTGTGTGAACACAGATTACGAGCTTTCTTCTTCATCTCATTTACTTATAATGGCACCTAAGGATGATGTTCATATTGGCACCAGTCAAAGTGTGAGAGGTTATGTGACTGACTGTCACTCTACTGAACTTGCCATTAACATAGGAAGAAGAATCAGACGGATTGCTGGTTTGGAGAACATTATTAACAGAAGGCTGGAAAGAATTTCTTATATCAATGTTTTGGAGTTTTGGAGAAACATTGTTATACATGAAGGTAGAGAGGCCTTCACTACAACTGTTAATGGAAGAGAAATGGAAATTTCCTCGACCTGCTTAGATAATTGTTCCATTTTGGACCAGGAAATGGTGCCCCTACCAATCATGAAGCAATTAATCTGCAAGGATGAGATTTGTGGATGCAATTAAGAACAATGAGACAATTGCATCAAATCTAGGCATTAATGTGAAGCATATTGGATATGAGTACAACCTGCTGAGCAAATTGATTACAAGGACTATTTTGGGATTTGTTGAAAGTCTAGATACACTGTCTGGACCAAAGATAGACCTGCTGATCATCATATGCAGGAGCATGAAGTTTGATTGGGCTGGATTCTTTATACATTACATAAAGAAGGTGTTTACAGAGGATAGAGATGGTATAAGGAAGTCCAAGGTCAAGCCCCTAGGTCTACTGATTCAGATCTTGTTGAATCATTTTCAGATACCTGATATTTCATCTAAAAAGATTAACAAATCCAGATTCAAGCCAGAGATTGCTACTCCTATTCCTGGCCTAGATGATGATGAAGATGTGGATGAAGAGGCTACTGAAAGTGATGGTGGAGGAGATGATGTTGCTGATGGTGAGCGGGTTAAGAAAATTGTAAAGCCTGCTGCACCTAAAAAGGTTACTGAAAAGAGAAAGGCTGCTGACACAAGAAAAATAACTGAAATATTAAAGTCTAGAAAGACAAGGAAGCAAACAGCACAGACTGCTGAGTCTGCTGAGGGTCCAGCGGAAATTGAGTTTACTGACCCTGCTGTAGTTGCAAAGAAGAAGACTGTTGCTGAAATCTTGAAGGAGCAACAGAAGGAAGCCAGTAGAAAGAGGAAGTCTACGAGATTGAAGCTGAACAACTATTCAAAAGAATGAAAGAGATTGCCATGAAAAGGAAAAATAGCAAAGGGAAGCAATTGAAAACTTTGGAGGCTCAAAGGCAACAAGAAGAAGAAGAAGAAGAAGAAGTAGGAGAGGCTATTGAGGCTGAGCCATTAACAATTATCAAGCCTACTGAGGATGTATAGGTTGTTATTGAGCAACCCGCTGGAGAATCACAGAAGACTACTAACCCTGAGCCTGCTGTAGAAGCTACTGAATCCTCCCCTGCAAAGGCAGCTGAGCCTACTGAAACTGCACAAGTTGTTGTTGAGCAACTTGATGAAGAACCACAACAGACTACTGAGTCTACACCTGCTGTGGAAATTAAGACACTGGTACAAGACCCTGCATGTTTTGCAAGAAGTCAAGGGGAAGAGCAGTCTGCTTCTAACCCTGTTGTTGAGCTTGTAAGTCAGGGGGAAGCAAGTGTGGAACAGATGGAGGTAGTAGGCACTAACATACAATCTGAGCAACCTACTGACCTAGAAGCATCTGTTGAAGAGACACTTAACTTGCTTGTTGAGACCTTTGGAGGTCAGCAAGCTACTCAAACTGCACCCAGAAAGCCAACCATGCCATTTGAAAGGAAGGAGAAGAAGAAAAAGGAAGGATATGTTGATCCTAAACTTCTACTGGTTGCAAACTACTTTCAATGGAAATTTGGGTTCTATAAGAGACAAAAGCCAGCTGCAGAACCAATGACAGATTTTGAAGAATGGGCTTTTGAGAGGTTGGGAGTGGAAAATTGTTGGATTTAGTTGATACCTCTCTGTTGGAATCAAGATTGATGGATCTTTTTGATCAACAAAAGAAGGAAGAGGGTATCAAGTTCAGAGATCCCAGAGATGAATCAGACAGTGATGATTCATCATCTGATTCTGGTGATGATCACCCCTCTGGTCCAGGAGGAGTCAGTGGGACTGCAATGATCATTGAACCCAGGATAGAAGCGATTCTTGGTCTTTGGAAAGTATCTGGCGAAAGACAAGGAAATCAACAGATGGATGAGGACCTGGAGAATCTCACCATGGATGATCTGGAGGCACAAATCAATGAGGGAATACATATTGGTGCAAACAGGATGGTTGGTGAGATAGACACTTTATTTGTTGAAGAACCTGCTGAGCATACTGATGATCAGCAGACTGTAGATTTGGATGATGAGAGGGTTACTAATCATAGTGAACCTGATGTCAACTCTGAGGATTCAATTCAATATCAAGACTGGATTGACACTGAGGACACTCTCTCCAAGACTGCCAATTTTCTAAGAAGGATTTCTGATATTAGGGAATTTCAAAAAGAGAATATGGATGTATTCCCTATACAGGTTGTTGTGGCATAAACAGCACCTGAACAAAGGTTGGAACATGTGGTACAGGTTGCTGAGGTACAAACATCACCTGGACAAAGGTTGGAACAGGAGGTACAGGTTGCTGAGGTACAAACAGCACCTGGACATAGGTTGGAACTAACTATAGGTTTGGAGGAAACCCATGTTGTTGTTGAAGAACAGGCTGCTGTAGTGGAGCCTGCTGGAGGAAAAGTCACTGAAGGGAAAGATAGTCAGCAGACTATTGTTGTTGATGAAGGTGAACAACTGCTGGACTATGACTACAGTGATGAAGAGTTTAAGTGCCTGAAGAAGAACATATAGATGAAGAACCACAACATGCATTTGTACCACTTTTTGAAGAACCTGGCTTTGATCCTATTCTGGAGGAATTCCAAGGACCTAACCCTGCTGGAAGGGATATGAGTTATGCCTTGGTTATCACCAGACAGAGGCAACAATACAATGTAGAAGAGCTTGATGATGGAGGAATGGCTGGTGGGGTACCAGCACATATTGTGGAAGAGTTGAGGGCAGTTAGAAATGATATAACAAGATTGAGGACTCAACTTGACAGGCAAGAGCAGAGATTTGAAGATTTGATGAGCTTGGTGGAAAATAGAGGAAGAACCACTGAAACTGTTGCTTCCAATATCACTTTCACACAATATGCTATTGCTGATCTTGCTCGGGATGTAAAGGGGATCAAACAAGGAAACACAATGAAGGAAAAGTTTCTGAAGAATCAACTTGAAGCCATCCACCAGAAACTTGATAAGCTTACTGAGACACCCAAGCCTGCTGTGCCTGAGGCTGCTGGAAAACTTCAACCTACTGGATTGGATCCTAAACTTACTGAGAGGATCAATCTACTGGAACAGACAATACAACAAAGGATTACTACAGTTGACACAAGAACTAAAATCATGGAAGGACAACTGAGTACTCTAGTCACCACACAGGAAATGTTCATGGCCTGCTGTCCCGTTTTGTTGATGATGTCAATAAGGGGGACGAGAGCCAAACAGCAGTAGCAAAAGAGGCTGCTAGAATCTTTGCTAAGAAAAGATGGGAAGATGACACCAATGCTTTCAGGGAGCATGCACCTGGCAGACTTCCACTTACTGATGATCTTCTCAGAGAATAAAAGAAGGTCTACAACAGCAAAAGAATACCTTACCATGATAAAGGTTTCCATGAGGGACTCAATTCCTTTTTGAGACTTAAGTTTTGGGAAGCAAGGGTTAAAGCCATGAGGGCTGCACACAGAGATGGAAGAGGTGGTAGAGGTGGAAGAAGTTTACCTACCACCAATGCAAATGAGTCACTTAATGAATTCAAGGAAGTATACATGCGTTTAGGCTTCAGAGTACACCAGATCAATCTCACTCTGCCTGAAGCATGGAAGTGGTGGAAAGAAGTGAATCCTCAAATTGATTTCTCTCTTATTGAAAATGAATGGATGAGAGAAATGATCAGAGAGATAAGAGCTTACCAAGAACAAGTGGAGAAAGAAATACAAGAAAGAGAAAGAAGACACTACATCAGCATACTTTATTTGTCTTATATTTTTGCTGATTCTAGACTGTAATACTCTTGCACAACTGATTATAATGAGATATGACTAAGTTTGTTCTGTTTTTGTTTTTAACCTTTTTGCTTTGCTGTAAGGAGGGTATTGGCATCATCACCAAAAAGGGGGAAATTGTTGGACTTATTTTTGAGTTTTAGTGATGAGTGCCAAACTAGCTGTTATAGAGCAAAGGCAAAAAGTTGTCTAGATCAAATGTATAGGTTTATTAGAGTTTGATCTTGTATAGGTTTGATCAAACAAGCACTGTAAAAGGTCAGCTGGTTTATATCAGCAGACTTGTCTACATTATTAGGGTAGCTAGGTCCGTAGACTAGTCAGGAACCTGCTGAAGACTGAAGGCTGAGGGCTCAAACTCAGTTATTGAAGGCTAAGGGATCCAACTTAGTAATTAAAGTCAAGGATATGGAATCAGAATTTAGGGAAGTCTGTGATGACCTAAACTGATTACATATACCTTGTGTACAAGGTCTAAGTTCCACAAGTTAAGTGGTGATTGGAACTTAGGTATGTTCAAAAAGGTGTAATCTAACTTCATAAATAAAAGTTAGATAAAAGACAGTTAGCTGAAGTTTTTTTAAACACTGCAAATTATGGATCAGCTTCCTGATGTGTATATCAGCAGACTTATGTTCTCAGGAACCTGCTGGACACATATTTCGATTTAATCAAAGTCTACATTGGAAGATTACAAAGAAAGGGACAGCCAACAACCTCTGATTTATCAAACAAATCAATGGTTAAGATTAAAGGGACGTTGGAAAGATTGAGACCTTTATCCAATGGATACAAGTCAAAGGGTGGACTGCCTGAAAACTGTCAAAAACGAGTCTGACAATGCCAGTCATAGGAACAGTCAGAAAAAGCAAGTCAAGATGGAGACAAATCCAAAACGGCTATGTTTGAATTTCAAACATAAGTCATAAGGATTTCTACCTATAAATAGAGGACGCCTAACTCAGATACATATGATGATTTTTGAAGAAAAATAAGGATCCATCTTGAGCAATCAGAATTAAATCGATCAAACACCCTGCTGAACCCACTGAGCATAAGGCTATTTATCCAGTACAATTCTTCAAGTGTAATCTGCATTCAAGCTACATAATGTTTACACACTTGAAGACCTCAAGCTGCTGATCATATCATCCTAAAAAAGCTGCTGAAAGCTGAATCACTTACTTGATTCAAACTTTCTTTTACAAGGAATCTACGAGGACGGTGAAGCACATTTGTGTCAAGGATCTTGTTGTTTGTGGTGGATCCGGTGAAGAGGCAATCCTACCCTTCAAGGACCGGTGGAAGACTTTGGAGCGGCAATCCTACCGTTCCAAGTGTTCAGTTTGTGAAGCCATAGTTATTGGTGAAGGACAAGCATCTTAGGGATTTTTGTAACAGCCATCAAAGATCTCTAGTGAATTACCTCCAACATCACAGGAAAAGAGTGGACTGACAGGATTACACCACCTGGAACCACTATAAAATCTGCCTACTTACTTTCTGCATTTATATTCTGCATTTAGTTTATGTAGCACATCAATCTACTGAATCTAGCAACTGAATCACACACATACACTACTGAGTATCTAATACTTGTTATCATGTTTAACAACAAGTAATAAGGCTTAATTTTTGATATATTTCCGCTGTACAAATTCAGTAAACTCAACAGTCACCAGACTACTGAGTATCAGCAGGCTGATGAAGTTGCTGAGTTTGTTAACTCCAAAAGTTTTAAGTGTTAAGCTTATTCACCCCCCCCCCCCCTCTAAACTTAACCAAAGCCTCTTCAAGGGACCAACAGGTTCATCTCTCATTTGGAGGGTGTCGCACACGACTTCCTCGCCTTTGGCGAACCCCTCCTGAATAGTTTTGACTGTACCTTCCGTCGCCTCCGTCTCTTTTTCGGCGATCGTTTTAGCGACCGTATCGACCCGTGCCCTTCTGGAGGATGCTTCGGGAGCCTCAGTCTGTGGTCGCTTGTACCTCCCTCTCTATGGTTAATCTTCTCTATTTTTGGTGACATGATCAAAGAGCAGTTTGTGCCGTGATACTATCATTCCGATTCTATTATCGGTATAAAATTTCACCCTCTGTTGGGGCATCGAGACTACCATCTGAAACCTCCTCTGTGCCAGAATTCCTAGGATCACCGTGTAATATGAATGTAAATCTACAACCATGAAGTGCACTTGCTCCTTTCTGTACGGTGGAAGTCCCCTATCTCGACCTCTAGGTCGATGACCCCATGACCCTGACTTTATCGTTCGAGAAGCCCTCTAACGAACCCATGTATGGACTTAACCGAGAGGTTCCAATTTTCAGCGCTTTCAGGGTGTCTAGGTAAATGATGTCCCTGGCGTCCCCCGTTTCTATCATTATGCGGTTGACCCCGGTGTCATTGATCCCTATCTGAACTGTCATCGGTAATTCCATTCCTCCTGTCGGCCAGGCAAGCTCTCTTTTAGCGAATGTGATTGCATGTTCCTCCGGATCCAAAAAGATCGGTTTCTCCTCTCTTGGAGGATAATTGAATTGATTTGGATTTTTAATTGATGATTGCTGGGGAATTCCTCGATGATCACCTTTATCTCGTTGGCATACCTACGAGAAGCCCGCTCATTCTTATCTCCTCTGCCTTTCTTTTTATACTTATCCAGCTCACCGTTTTTGATCATCTTGTCGATGATTCTCCGCAGGGTGATACACTCATCAGTGATGTGACCGTGGTCTTCGTGAAATTCATAGTACTTCATCTTGTTCCGCATCTTGCGATCGGATTTTAGCGGCCTGGGTTTCTCTATCCGGTACCGGATTTCATAAGATCTCGGAGAGAGGCACGTTGACAGGGATGAAATCAGACTCGTTGAACTTATATGGATTTTTAACCTCTCTTTCTTCCTTCGCCTTTCCGCGATCACCCTTGGGCTCATATTTTCTCTCCTCCATGCGCTCCTCCTTTTAGGATCGAGTTCTGGCCTCATTGAACATGTCGCGCGCTGGTCGGGGGATGTATGGCGACATATACCTTCATTGATCCCTTAGTGATTTATCTTACGAAGCCCCTTATGACCTCAGTCTCAGGGAGAATTTTAGTTTGGTCGTAGACCCTCATGGAGCGATCGTAGTAACTCTTACAAGACTCGTCTTCCCCTTGGCGGATTTCATACAGATCGTCAAGGGTTTTCTTTGGCCTTTCTGCTGTTTCAAATTCTTTCAGGAACTTGGATTTCAGCTCCTCCCAAATTTTGATAGAGCCGTGAGGAAGCTCTATCTTGCATACTCCCGAAAAATGCTACACACCAAGCTGACCTGTTGGTTTTTGCCCGTAGCGTTCGGCTCTGGAAAGACGCTATCCATTCGAATGGACAGGTGGTCCCTTTGTAATAGACGTATTGCGAGTATTGTACCCCTCTAGGTGGCAGCGAGTCTAGAATCTCATCGGCCAAAGCATCTATCCCCTGATTCATCTCAGGCTTGTTGCCTTGCTTTTCCTTCTTCAACTCTGAGAGTTCTCGTTCCACCCTATCGAGTCTATCGTCTTTGACAAACTCCCTATTTTTGGCTGGGGAAGCCTTTTTCTTAACGACGTCTTCGGAGTCAGCGTAGTATACCGATTCATCGTCCTGGTCGACCCGTTTTTGGTTAAGGATGTTTCTGGCGTCGTGGAGGCCTTTACCTTCATGGCGTGGGATAATATTTCTTTCAGATGGGGCAGGTACCAATCTTTGTGGCAAATTTCTCTTCCCGTTCTGCCCTAGGCGCTCTAAAGACGATCTCCTATCCCTACTTCTTTCTGGGACATGTTTGTTTCCGTTCCCAGAAGAGTATTCGCTTCCCTCAATCTCAATCCTTCTTTGGCCACGGGGTGGGGCGGCTTTGGCTATTAGAGGAATCATGGTGTCTTGCTCCGGGAGGCCAGGAAGTTTGTCGTCTATCTCCATCAGAGGGAGCCCACAAGCGGCAAGCCGAAGGTTGGCTTCGTACATTCTCTTAACATACTCGGCGTAAGCTATCGCCGCTTTGGCCTTAGCCTCAGAAACTTTCAGATTGGGGTCTTCCTCCACCCTTGGCATTCTCTCAGGAACCGTCCTTTGTTTTTTTTTTTGTTGAAGTTTTGAAGCTCTTCTTTGGTTGATAATGGTTCTGGCGTCGGTCGTAAGCTTTGTTCCGTTATCCGGCTGTGAGGCATCCCATTGTGCGGTGGGATCATCAAACGTACTCTCCAAGTTACCTCGGTGGGGAGGATCTTGTGTGGTCCCCTTATTTGGTGTGGGTGGTACCATTGGGCTCTCTTTGTTTCCTGCCATGTGTCAGACTCTGATTTGTGGTTGGCGCTAAAGGACAGGTACCCTGCTTTCCTTAACAGATTCTGACAACCAACAACCTTGCACGGCCTGAATATCCAGACGGCATGACAGAGATATTCTCGAAAGTGACTTCTGCGATGGAATTGTCGACGGTTCCGGCGTACGGACAATGTGATCCCGGAACGACTGCGATTTCTTAAGTGGAAAGTTCCGGAATATCAATCTAGACCCGAAATTCTGACCGTAACCTGTAAAATTTCGCTACTCAACGTTGCTGACCTCAAATACCAAGGCTGTTGATACATAGTTGCTACAAATATCAATAATGACTCGAGAATGACGATATTGTAGACAATATTTCATTCTTGATGTGAAAATGCAGAGAGAGTCCACTTCATCAGAGCAAACTCAGCAAAACCATATGTACCTTTATACGTACACGCCACGCGAAGGCCAAACCGAAAGTGCTATGTAAGAAGGTTTCCGGCTAGGAAACTTACAACGCCAACTCCGACGAGGTTCCACACAATGGTCACGAGAGTGGTAATTATTAGAACGCAAACTCATGATTTTGAGCGAGAGATGATGGAGGTGTTAGGTGTAGTGCCCGTAAGACAATTATATAATTGTTTTAGGACAGAATTAATAATTCATCTTATTATATGCATG
The DNA here is from genome assembly GCA_036785695.1 of Gentiana straminea. Lineage (NCBI taxonomy): Eukaryota > Viridiplantae > Streptophyta > Magnoliopsida > Gentianales > Gentianaceae > Gentiana > Gentiana straminea. Next base: position 1,949,726 of record JAVUPR010000483.1, on the reverse strand, counting down.
TATGCTTATAATTAAGACACTACTCAAAACCCTAAGTACCTTGTTTATGTAATCACATAACTCAGTGTATGGATATACACAAGAGGATTGAATTAGTGAAATGTACTTAAAATTAACTTAGTCCGTAGCGTTTATTAATCTGAGTACGGGTCTCAAGTTTAATTTGCTAATAATGCACCCAGAACACTTTAGGTGTGACAGTCTTATCCGGACTATCGGTAATAGGGTACCTAGTGGGGCATTTATATATGATGAAAATCATATAGGGCTGAACCGATTTGATTTGAGTTCTCAATATAATTCCGTGATCGAGAAGTCTTATCGAATCACAAGATGATCATATATGGATTAATCTCAATCCTGAGGTGATCACAGATGACTGCTTAGACTAGGGTAGAGTTTGATGTGTTTGTTAAGGGTGATTTTATACGTTTTATAAGGATATATTTTATATCAATTTCCCTCATATGTGGATGTTTTTCATAGAAATCGAGCTTTATATTGAAATATTGAGTAAATGATGTTTTCAATAGTTAAATTGCGAAACGTAACGGATTAGGTGCTTAAAAGGTGATTTTATATGATTTTGGAATTAGGTTACGCTTTGGTATGTTTTCCTAATTTGTAGGTACACATTGGTTATGGAAAAGATGATCTTAAATAGAGAAATTCGAGTGGAGAAAGAATCAAAAGGATTTATGGAAGAATAAAAGATTTAAGGAAAGAAATCAAGTTGATTGATCCAGCCAAACTGGCGTCCAGGGAGCCGGACTAGCGTCCAGTGTGGACGAGCGTTTGAGGTTCTGGACGAGCGTCCATCAGAAGAAATTTAGATCAGAGAGTTTGGACGCTGAAGTAGACGGGCGTTTGGCACAAGTTCAAAGCAGAATGGACGGACGTCTAAGGAATTGGACGAGCGTCTGGAGGAAGAAAATCGGATCAGGATTGAAATATCGCATTCTGGACGGGCGTCCACCCAAAACGGACGAGAGTCCGTTGGCCGACTTAAGCAAACCGACTTTGTTTTCTATAAAAGGCCGCATATCCCCAACCCTAATACATACATAATTTCTCATACACTAAAACCTAGAGGAGCAGCCGCACTTTGGGAGTCTCAAGGCCGGTCACCCGAGCCTTGTGCTCGGGTGATCCGGGTTAGATTAGGATCGTTTATTTTCGTTTGTTGATTCATGGAGATCAACCGTTGTATAAACTATGTGAGTTCATCTTTTTGATTTATTCAATCTTTGTTTATTTTCATGATCTTGATTTGTTTTGTATCTTTCTATGCAATTTAAGATGCCCTGTGAATTAGATCGAGCGATCAGTTTGCTATTGATGTTTTACAATACGAGAGTTGCGTAAACGCTAGATCACCATAGAAAGATAGGATCTTTAATCGTTAATTCGTGACAAATTAATTGGTTGATTATCTAGGTTGCTAGATTCTAAAATACGGGAGTTAACTTGAATCTACACCTTCGTTTTGTATGAAAATTGGTCTCAACATTCGGAAGAGGAGAGATCGATAATTGAATTCACTAAGGGATTAGGGATTCATAGCTTGAGAAACGGATTCACTAAGGAATTAGGAGTTTGTATCTCGTGTAAAGGTGAAACCACAACTTGAATTAAAATCATGAGATGAACTAGGATTGAAATCACTTGGTTTGTATTATGTCTGATCCCATGTATCTTTAGTTTAGGTTGTTTTTATTGTTTGTTATAGGTTAGATTTATTTTAGTTGTTCTATCTTCGTTTATATGTTTTTCTTTCGTTTATTTGTTTTCATGAGTAGCAATTGAAGGAATTAACAAGATTAGATTCAACATCCCAATTCCTCGTGGATCGACCCCTTACTTATCTCGCTCTACTATCAACAACCCGGTATTCGGCCGGTTAGGAGTTAGTTTTGCATATAGGTTAGGGTTTATAAATTTTCTTTTTGTTTAGTGATGCAAAATCCTCCGAACAGTGTTAGTAAGGATCACTTCGTAGTATGTGGTCCGACACTTCTCGTTGGCTCTATTTTGGAATGAGTGAGTAGTCTGTGCTATCACAGATATCAAATCCATTCCTTCCCTCGGGAACTAACAGACAGTTCCCTTATTTGTTAATCCTAAAAATTGATCGACGGGGCCAGTTCATATTATATTAGTTATGAACTAATTGATCACTAGGGGGTTGATGGTAAATAAGGATAAGATGTTTCGAGAAGGGTTTACCGAGATATCCCGAATCGAAACGAACAGTCTATGGAGGATTTATCCGTATGTAATGATTATATCAGTGGACGCTTATCAACTCATAGTTGAGTATAAGTTATCTATATTTGGCAGAGTTCAGTTTCGGGTTCATGGTGGTATAATCCCGGAATTAATAGATTGAATATTATTGTTCGGTCTGACGAATAATTTTATTTAATTTATTGTAGCTACTGAATATAGTTCCATGGTCCCCGACGTGGCTCCTAACATGCATATGTTTTCTCGTCGTTTCACCTCAATTATAATTAAATAGTTGGATTGGACTATTTAATAGATATGTGGATTAATTGTTTAGTTGGACTAGATAATTAAATACATGGAAAAGAAATTTTTCGTGGACTTGGCCCATTGTGTGTAAAAATGCATGTAGCCCTTAATACCTAGGGTTTGGCCGCATTTTATAAGTATTAATTAATTATTGGGAAATTAGTTTTCTTGGATAATTATTTGATATATGATTTAATTATTTATTTGTTAAGTGATAAATCCTGGAATATTAGATAATATATTTATCATAATTTGTTTGGGATATATATTATATTTATCTTTTATTTAAAATAAGAATTAATCTAATAATTATCTCTTAATTATTAAATCATTGGAGGACAATGATTACTCTCCTATATAAAGAGAGTTCTCCCAAGCCTTAAACACAACACAAATTTCAAAATATTGGGAGCAAAATAGCTTAGAATTTTTGGCTATTTTGCTTAGGGTTTGAGTTTTAGAAAAACTTCGGGTTTTTCTAAGGTAGCATATCGAAGAGGTCCGGCGGCTTGAGAAACCATCCACCTGGTGGTACCTGGAGACACACGTTGGAAGACTGTGGCTTCTCATCTAGCTTGGATCTTGGATTGAAGATTGTTCTTGGTGTTTATTCACTATAAACCGGTAAGCAATCTAACCCCTCGTAGGTTAGATCTTTTATTTATGTATTTTGGTTGACTAGATCTAGATCTTGTACTTTCCGTTGCGTAATCGGGGGGGTCTATGATCAATCTGGCGTTATTACATACTACAGGAGGTTACCTGATGTGGAGCTATGAATCGTTGGAATGAATGGATGAGCGTGCGGACCCAAAGAGCGGAAGGTCCTTGCCGGAAGACTCAGGAGTGGCCTAGGGAGAGGATGATTTCCCTCGTGCCGCCGTAGAGACCGGTATTTGCGGACGAGCCATACACCGGAGCTAGGATTGAAAGCGTCGTTTATACTGGATATACAGAAACCCAAATCCGGATCCGATCCATAATTGAATCGTTAGATCTGATTCACAGCACCGATCGAGACACTCGATCTTGCACAACGGAAGCTACGAATAAATTCACATGCGATTTTACCACGATTTGATTCACATAAATAATTAATACAACTATAAGAAGGCCGAAGATTTACCTAAACGGAGAGGGATAGTAAATCGACAGAGAGGGAGAAGCCGTGATCTTCCGGATTGTATCTCCAAGCGACGACTGGTGGATGTCGATCATCGCCGTAGAACCTCCTCGAATATGCACAAGAAAAACCCTATTTTTTCTTCTTTCCAATGGCTAGGACGAGAAAACAAAATTTCTCCAATTTTTTTCAAATAGGCGTGTCCTATTTTCTTTCAAATGGCGTGGTTTTTTTTGTGGTTAAATTTTGTGTTGGGAGAAACTCTCTTTTTTATAAGAAAATAACTAATAAATTGAGAGTTTATCTTTTACACACAAATTTATCTTTTCCTTTTAGGAAAATAAAACCTTTATCCAATAGGAAAACAAATTTCCTATTTATCCAATAAGAAAACTAATTTCTTATTTATCCACATTATAATTATTTAGGAGAAATTTTATTTTCCCAAAACCAAATAAAAGTGCGCCATTTTGTGTGCCAATTGGGATAGTAAAAAATGTCTTTTCTATTTTACATATTATTTACCAAATGGAAAAACGTTAAATTGCTTTGTATAAGGGGGAAATTGCAATTCGCTTCTCACAGGAACAAATCGACTCTCTGGCCTCTCCATTTCAGTTTGCTTTAATTGGTAAGTTCCCTCAAGGTAAACCTAATTTGGATGCTATAAAGCGATTCTTAGAAGTTCAGAACTATGCTGAGCAATATACGGTGGGTGTGTTAGATTCTAAGCATGTTCTGATCAATTTTTCTGGGGAAAAGGATTTTATAAGACTCTACTCTCGCAGTCAATGGTTTGTCACCAGTAAACCTATGCGTATTCTCAAGTGGACACCAGACTTTCATGTTGATGTCGAATCCTCAATCGTCCCAGCCTGGATTCTTCTGCCAAAATTGCCTGCTCATTTGATGAAAGTTGAGGCCTTAAAAGGAATAATTTCGAGTTTTGGGAAGCTTTTGCGTGTAGATGCTTCCACTGTTGCTCTTAAACGGCCTTCGACAGCACGTGTTCAAATTGAAGTTGATCTTCTTAAGCCTGTTCCTCGTCGATTCTCGGATACAACAAGGGGATTCCTCTCGGTTTTTGGCGCTTTGTTGAACTGAGTCCGAATTACCACATTACTGCTCTTATTGTTGCCATATAGGACATCTGGAAGAACACTGCAGGCTTAAACACCCACAGCTGTATCAGCAACAGCCCCAAGGCCCTTCATCGCAACAGCAACAAAATCAAGAACAGGGGATTCATAAGAGCAACCTAAATGGTCCCCCACTGTAGGTTTGGAGACAGAAACAGCAAGTTATAGCAGCTCCGGACTTGAACAAGCAGCCTGCACCGGATATTCCTGACCTTAATCAACAGCCTAGACCTCAACAGCCTATACAAGAAATTGGCCAGAAAACTGTGCAGGAAACTGGAACCTCCTCTTTAACTCCCACCCAACAGGCTGCACTACAAGATGTTGTTAGAGCCTTCAGGGAAGATCACACACAACAACTACATCCTCAAAACAAGGAAGGTGCTCTTGATGATGGCAATATTTTGGCTATGGGAGAGGATGCTACTGGGCAAGAAAATGTATCCGATAGTGATGAGCCATTATATGATATCCAGACTAAGCATGCTCAAATAGAGAGTTTGAAAGCAAACTTTCGAGGAAATTACAAAGAGATTTCGAAAAACAATACTTGGAACATGGAAAATCTATAATGCCTGATAATGATGGTTTCCAGATTGTACATCCCAGAAGAAGAAGAAGAAGAAATTATGCAGCTACAAAGCCAAATGTTACTAGCAGATCTTCAGCTCTTAAAAATAACCAACCACCATGATGAACTGCCTTTTCTGGAATATAAGGGGCCTCAAGGGTAAAGCATCCTTTAGAAGGCTCAGAAAATTAATAAAACTTCATAAAATTCCCTTACTCTCTATTTCAGAACCTATGCTTTCTTCAACTTTTCTTGATAGTTATAAGGTCAAGCTTGGCTTCTCAAATTGTATTGCTGCTCCTCAGGATAAATTGTGGGTCTTCTGGTCGTATTCTGCAAATGTTGATGTGATTAACAGCTTTGAGCAGGCTGTTACTCTTAAGTTCCATGGTAGTCATCCTTTTTTGGTCTCATGTGTGTATGGCAAATGCACCAGGGCTCTTAGAACTATCCTCTGGTCCAACTTAGAATCCATGGATTCTCTCCACTTGCCATGGATGATTGGTGGGGATTTCAATGCTATTCGTAGCTTGGAGGAATATCATGGCCCCTCTCACCCTAATGTGGGATCTATGCAAGACTTCAATGAGTGGATAGCTCACACTGGTCTACAAGAGCTCCCTGCTATTGACTCTCTTTTTGTTAGGGTAGGCCGGAGACATAATGGTTATGTGCAGGAAAAGTTGGATAGACTTCTCTTCAATTCTCTCTGGCTTAATGCTGGTCATAATGGTCAAGTGTATATTCTGAATAGAGCAGGGTCTGATCATGCTCCCATTCTCTATGCTCATTCGGATCAAATCAGAGGTCCAACTTCGTTCAAGTTTCAAAATATGTGGACTCTTCATAAGGACTTCCAGCAAGTTGTCAAAAATAGTTGGGATCAACATTGTCTTGTAGTGGATGGTATGACAGACCTGGTATTTAAACTTAAAAGGCTCAAAAAAGATCTCAAAAACTTGGAATAAGAATACTTTTGGGGATATCAATCAAAGGGTCAAGGATAGTGAAGATGAGATTAGACACCTTGAAAATATTTATGACCAATCTCCAACTGGTGATAACAGGGAGGCTCTCTCTAAAGCCACAGCTCAATATAACCTGTATCTTGCTCAACATGAGGAATTTTGGAGACAGAAAACTAGATTTAAATGGTTCAAGGAAGGTGATAAAAACACAGCTTTCTTTCATGCCACTGCCAAAGAGAAAATTAGGCGGCTTGCAATACATAAGATCCAAGATACTTCTGGACAGTGGTGTACTTCACAACAGGATATTGCAAAAGCAGCAGTGGATTACTATAGCAACCTTTTCAGGGGTGATTTTTGTGTGGATAATCAGGCCATACAGGACCTCCTCCATTTCATCCCCACTATCCTCACTGAAGACCATAATACCTCTCTTATCAAACAAGTCTCTATGGATGAAGTTAAGAAAGCTGTTTTTGATCTTGATCCTAGTAGTGCAGCTGGTATGGATGGCTTCACAGGGTCTTTCTATAGAGCATGTTGGGACATAATTGCTGTTGATGTTCATGAAGCTGTAAAGCACTTTTTCTTGGGTGGTTATATTCCTCAAGCTATTGGGGCCACTGTGATTACTCTGATCCCCAAAAAGGAGGCCCCAAAAACTTTTGCTGATTTCAGGCCCATTGCCCTTAGTACTTTTGCTAACAAAATCTTTACCAAGATTATCTGCGCCAGATTACAATTGGTCCTTCCTCTCCTTATCTCAGTTGAGCAATCTGCTTTTTTGAAAGGTAAGGATATTGCTGATAATGTCCTTTTTGTTCAAGAGTTGGTTCAGTTTGTGCATAGAAAAGCCAGAGGTCACAATATCATTTTTAAGTTTGATGTTACTAAAGCCTTTGACAGAGTGTCCTGGCCTTTTCTCAAAGCTCTTCTACTTAAATTTGGCTTTTCTGAGACTTTTGTTAAACTCATTATGAATAATCTTACCTTCAGCTGGTTTTCTGTTCTCATTAATGGCACCCCTGCTGGTTTATTTCAGAACACTAGGGGTATTAAGCAAGGAGATCCTATTTCCCCCTACCTGTTCATTCTGGTTTCTGAAGCCCTTACTAGGGGCCTTAAACATATTTTCCACACTCATGTTGAACATTATGCTGTCCCCAGAGGTTTCATTCCAATCACCCACTGTATGTATGCTGATGATCTCATTGTCTTTGCTAGGGCCACTAAGAAATCTCTCAAAAATCTTTTTACTTTTCTACACCACTATGAGCTTGCTTCTGGCCAACAAATAAATGCAAATAAAAGTTCTTTTTTCATATCAAAGCATGCAAATTCTCTTACTGTTGACATGGTCAAGACTGTTACTGGTATGAAAAAAGACTCTTTTCCATTTACTTACCTTGGGTGTCCTATCTATGTGGGTAGACCTAAGCATTGTTACTTTATTCCCCTTATTCAAAAACTTGAGCACAAGCTTCAAGGTTGGTATGCCAGATTTCTCTCCACTGGGGGTAGACTTATCCTCATTAAACATGTGTTGTCTTCTATTCCTATACACATCCTTGCTGCTCTTAAAATGCCTGCCACTGTGTTCAACAGAATAGAACATATCCTTTCCCATTTTCTTTGGTTAGACACCGAAAAATCTAAGAGGCATATCTGGAGATGTTGGGAGGAAGTTTGCTTTCCCACCAATGAAAATGGGCTAGGAACTAGAAATCTGAAAGTTCTTCAGCAAGCTTTTTCTTGCAAGCTTTGGTGGAAGCTGAGACGAGGTCAAGGTCTTTGGGCCAGCACTATCATGAGAGGCAGCTACCCTCTTTACAAATTATATGCCTGGAAGCTTCTTAGTCCCGTTCAAGATATTGCCGATGAATGCATGCATTATGTTGGTCATAATAAGTGGATATGGTCTCCAACTTTCAATGGCAACTTCACTATTAAATCGCTTATGGTATTCTCGTGAAAAGGAGACAAGCCTCTTCATGATTTAAAAGAAATCTGGAAGCCCTACATACCTGGTAAGATATCTTTCTTTATATGGAGACTGAGAAATGGTTTACTTCCTTTTGCAAATCAGCTTCAAAAATTTGGCATACATGGGCCTTTTAAATGCATTTTGTAATAATGAAGAAACTATTGACCATGTCTTTTGGCACTGCACTAAAGCTCAACAAATATGGGGGCACTTTCAGACCTTATTTCATTGGGGGCACCATCATTGTGACAGTCTACAGCAAGCCATGAGCATCTGGCTCCATCCTGATAACCAGGGTGCCTTGAATACTGTGTTACCTCTTATTCCTATTTTTATATGCTGGGAGCTTTGGAAAGCCAGGAACAAAACTCTTTATGAAGATGTGACAGTCACTGGGGCCACTATTATCTTTGCTATCCTTGACAATCTGAGGCTCTCTTGTTCTTCTCTTAAGTTGACTAAGATCAATACATGACGATCTTCTTATCCAAAGATGGCATAATCCATAGTTTTGTCTCCAAGCCGCCTTACAAAGATATACCGGTGAAGTGGCGCTCCCCGAGTTTAATGGTTATAAAATGAATTATGATGGCTCAGCTCTAGGTAATCCAGGCATTGCAGGAGGCGGTTTCATTATCAAAAATCACCATGGGCATGTTCTTGTTGCTGGTTATGAAGCTTATGGTGTCAATACAAACATGATGGCAGAAATTCAAGCTCTGCTTTCTGGAATCCAGCAGTGTATCCAACTCAACCTCCAGAATGTCCTTTTGGAAACAGATTCTCAAATTCTAGTTAACATGGTTACGGGCACAACTCAAGCTCCTTGGAAATATGAACTTGAAATTGAACAAATCAAACATCTCATTGCGAGCATCACTACTACCTTCAAAGATATCTTCGGAGAAGCTAACTTCCCCGCATTGCCTTGCAAAAAAGGCTAGTACTACTCAAAGCTCTTATATGTGTGCAGTCATCAACTTGAGGGAGACATTGGCTTTCTCATCAACCGGGATATCCTTCAACTACCCATTATCAGAACAAGAGCAAGATGATAAACCATGGCAATATCTATTTGGAAGCACTCTTCATAACTTTGAAGGGTGCAAACAGGTGGTATTTATCTTTGTACAATCATCCTTGCTGGTTTATCACTGTTTTTTGCTTCTCTTTGCTCCTGGGAATCTCTACTTTTTGCAGGAATGGCTATTTTCATGCCCCCACTGTTGAGACTTCCTATCCTGGCATCCAAAACTGGGAAGCACCCTTCATTGATGTGAAGGGTGCAAACAGGTCGTACCCCTATTTTCTTGTTCCTTGGTTGTATAGACTGTTTTGGGTGCTGCATCATCCTCAACATCTTTGCAGGAGTGATCACTTTGACATGAGGAAAAAATCGATGGATGTGGATTATTGCTTGGACCAAACTTGCACCCTAGTTTGGAGCCGCCGCAGAAGAGATACCGTTCGGCCGGAGATTTTCCTTTATTCCTTCTTGCGCTTGTAAATGTCATACACTCTTGAGATCTTTATTTTTCCAACACACGGGAGACCATACTCTTTCCTTAGCACCCGGATTTTCCCTCCCCGGGTTTGCCGGACTAAGGTTTTGAGGAGGTGGTGAACATGTGTTGATGACGTTATTTATTTTTTTTTTTTTTTTTTTTCGGAGCTTTGTCGTGAGATGACACTTGTAAAACTTCGCTTCTTTTAATAAAATTCTGAGTTTTACCAAAAAAAAAAAAAAAAAAAAAATATATATATATATATATATATATATATATATATATATATATATATATATATATATATATATATATTATTTACCAAATAAATAATATTTTCATATTCATTAAATAGACCAACTATTTAATTAATTCTCGAGGTTCCACAAAACGAGAAAACACTCGCGTGTTAGGAGCCAACCCGGGGATCATGGACCTATAACCAGTAGCTACAATAAATTGAATAAAATATTCATCGAACAAAATATTTCTACTCAACTTATTAATTCCGGAATTACGCCACCATAAATCCGAAACTGAACTCTATCGATTATAGACATAAATTATTCTGAAAACCTCGAGTCGAGACGATAAGTGTCCATTGATATAATCATTACCTATAAACTAACCCTCCATAGACTATCCGTAAAGAAGCAGGATTATTTCCGTAAACCTTATTCAATACATCTTATCCTTTTTTACCATTAACCCACTAGTGATCAATTAGTTCATAACCAATACGAACTCCCAAGATCGATCAATTTCTAGGATTAACAAATAAGGGGATTGTCTTTCTACTTCCCGCAGTAGGAATGGATTCCATATATGTGAGACACACACTTCTCACTCATTCCAGAATAGTGCCAACGTGAAAGTGATTCGGACCGTGCCTCTTAGTGATCCTTAACGAACACATCAAACCCAATCTTGAAACAAGCAGGAGTCTGTAATCACTTCAGGATTAAGGTTAATCCATATATGATCATCAATTTGTAGAGTTGCTACATTAAGGTATGATCTTGGTTAAAAAATAGACTAAATCAAAGTATTTTGGCCTTGTCTACTAAAGCAATCCAGAAATAGATTGATTAGAAAAATTCTATAACTGAAATTGGATGTAGTTACTAATTCACGATCTGGCATGTACAGAATGAAAACATCATTCTCGATTCTACGAGAATTTTTATGAAAGCCTTTCATTTGCTTCTCTTCGATGGAAGTTTGATTTTCCCAGAAGGTATCCTAATTTTTGGCCTAATTCTTCTTCTGATGATCGATTCAACCTCGGATCAAAAAGATATACTTTGGTTCTATTTCAACTCTTCAACAAGTTATATAAGAAATCCTTGATTACTAATAAGTCGATTGCTATTTCTGAATTTTTAAAAACAAACTGAATAAGAGTAACCGGGATATTGTTTTAAATACCAGACATGGGTTACTGGGCGTGCGAGTTTGATGTATCCCATTTGATACCTTCGTATGCGAGAATCGACAAATTCGACTCCGCATTGTTCACGAAATTTTGGATCTTCCTTTTCAAATTCCAATTACACTAGGCCGTAAACTAGAGCCACTTTTGATTCTGCAATATTTTCTTGATTAATGACTCGGATTCTTTCATTTCCATGTAAAGAATTTTAAGTATTGAAAAAAAATTCTCTTTTCCTTTCTTTTGATGGATACCTAGATTCCTAGTTAAAATAATATAAAAATAGAATAATTAGAACCCTAAGACATAAGAATAAAATTATTCTTTCAGATTGATCAAAGCAAAAAACTATATTAATATTAAATAAATAAACTGTGATTCAATAAGAAATCTCAATCACGGAATTATATGAGAAACTCAGATTAAATCGGTCCAGTCCTATATGACTCTTATCATATATAAATGCCCCACTTAGACAACCAATATTGACGGTCCGGATAAGACGGTCACACCATAAAGTGTTATGGGCGCATTAATGGTGGTTTAATCAATAGACCTCATACTTTGATTAAGTTCACCATGGACTAATAGTTCAAGTGTATCACCATAAACTTAATCCTCATGTGTGACACACACTAAGTTATATGGCTACATATGATACGACTTGGGGTTTTCAGTAGTGTATTACTTACAAGCACGAAGCAAGTAATAAGATGAGAATAAATCTGTCATTTATTAATTCTAAAAACAATTACATAAATTGTCTTTCGGGCGCTGCTTCCAACAATCTCCCACTTGCATGTATAGACAAGCAACAATTGTCTTTCGGGCACACTATATCTAACAATCTCCCACTTGCCCGTAAAGACAAGCAATGATTGTTTTTAGAGCACCACACCATTATTCTATTTATCCACAACATTATTCCACTTGCTCTAAAGCAAATGAGACATATATCTCAATTTCATACCCGCCAAGCACTTATCAGTGACATTAGATGCCACACGGCCTGGTAAACTGATCAGCTAGGTGTCGGCTCGAGGCGATCTTTAGGACCGAAACGTCGCCTCTTCGCACGGTCTGTCTGATCAGGCGGTACATCCTCTCAATGTGCTTTTGACCTCATATGACTGCGAAAAACATTTTCATGAGCTACCTCTCAACTATTTTCACAGTAAAATGGTATCGGCTCATCGAGACCTGGAATCACTTCCCGATCCAACAAAGAACTTCTCAAGCCACACTGCCTCTTTAGCTGCTCCGAAAGCTGCTATGTATTCGACTAACAAAGTCAAATTGGCAGTGCTGGATTGCTCCAGACTGTGAGTAAACACTGAGCCTGAGATCGATTCACGATCATCCTTAATCCGACAAAAAACAGAATCAGTGTAGTCAACAACACTCAGGTTTACACCCGTATAGACAAGCAACAATTGTCTTCCTTGAGTAACTGTACTTCAAGGTCTAAGGTTGTTATCTAAGCATTCTTTTAGAAAGGATGTAACAGTGTAACCGTCACCATCCGATCTTAAGAATCTTATAACCAACGTTTACTCATTGCATTAAGATATTTCACGAACAGTAACCATCTGAATGTGTATGCAAAATCTCCAGTCCTACCTTCAAGCACCATGTGCTAAATGCCTCTATTTACGGAAGTGGAGTAAACATAGTTCACTCCTTATCTATAAATTCATAAGCATCTTTTAGGTAGACTTCTCGGTATTTACATAATAAGGTACACCGTTAATTTGCAACTAATATCTTAATTGAGTTAAGCAGTGTAATGTAGCATATCAATAACAATACAGGACAATACATGGTTTATCCTTTCAGTGAAATTGTTTCACTCGGAGTTAGGCCAAGCATCAGTGCCAAATACTATGCTATAGCATGTATCTGAGCATGAAATACTCTTTTCTCTGGTAATATCAGAGATACCTCTCAATATTCAGATAAGCTAATCGGCGTTTCGAGTAGTCGTCAGACAAAATGCCTATCACTCAAAAGCTCCCACTAGCTTGTGTCCTTCATAAGACCCCGAAGGTCAATATGAACAAGCTGTGATACTTCTTCTGCTGTATTACCATTTCCTAATTGAAAGGTTACTTAGTCATTTTTCCTTTGAGATAGTGCTCTTAGACTGAGAGATAGGAATCACCCTTAGCCATTCTTCAGTTCTTATCTTTAGGATATATGCACTAATTAATAGATGTTGAAGAATCGTTTATCTAAATAAGGAAACCATTTGTCTTAATATCTTATGATGTGTTACATATACCTTTTCAGCATTACTTAGTGGTTCTTACTTTATCAGACAAAAGTCCGAGTCTCAGAATCGTATACAAATGTCATATTCACTTTCTTTGAGGCAACTATATTATCGATTTGAAATTGAATCCATTCGTCCCAACGAATCTGAAAATAGAAATTAAATTTCTACGATATTCAAGGATTAAAATACGAAATTTCTTTCCTTAATTATATCACTCCCACTATGTTAGCTGAAATAACTGCCCGTTGTCTACTCTTTATCGTGAATGCCCAGCTACCTTGTTCTAACAAAAGAACTTTAGCTTTTGAGTCAAATTACTCGGTTAAGAAAATCTCTGAGGATTCATAGGCTAGTGATCCGAAATCACTTTCCTTATCCTTTAATTTTTTTATTAATATTTCGGTTTAGCCTTTAACTTATTTAGTTTTGATGACTTACACTTGTAGATATTTACCTTTCCATTTTCGGCATTCTTTAAGGAAATGGCCGTTAACTAGTAGTTCATTTTGAGGAGCCACTACTGGTGAACTGTGGGATGTCTTAGTGAGATTGATACCAAATCATTCTTGTCATATTTGAACTAATTTCGTTTGTCTCTCATTCAACACGAGTGACAGCAGTGACATACTTATTAATGTCACTTAAGTTTGAAGGCTCATGAGGGGAATCCTCTTCCGAAAATTAATTGCATTCTTGATTGACAAGTTCAACGTTCTTGTTACTTTTCTACTTTTACGAAGTCATCATCAGTCAATTTATTGTGTTTAGCATTTTAGATACATTGAGATGATATGTAGTTGCGGAAATAAATTTTGACAGAAATATAAATCAAATCATACACCACAACAAATAATTATTTTAGGAATTATAAACGTGATGTCATGCATGTAGTTTATCCTACCATTCCAAGGATTTAACCTCACATCATATTGCTGCCGCAGGGTCGGTATCAACACAATGATAGTTAAATTGAGACAACTCTCTCAACAATCAAACCATTAAGAATCAAACATCTTCATTCAATTGTTGATTACCTTCCTTTTTTAGCCAAGATATTTCCAAAAATATCCTTTTGAGTGTGACCTACTATTTCAGATCTCAAAGTACTCCCCGACGCCGCCGCAGGGTCGGTCAGTGACTCGACGAGTACCCAAAATCCTATCCTTTCGGAGACCAAGCCTTGAATTTTGATAGAAGTGAATGCCATCCGCAGGGGGCCGTAATCAAAGCGGCTCGAGGCGTCACCCTTCTCTCACGTGATTGTGTCAACGGTAGAGGCCGAGGGGTCGGTTGTCACCTTCCCCGATCCCACTCTTTATTTTGAAATTTTTGGTAGTCTCATTAGGATTTTAGAATTTTCTAACAATCCAAAAACAATAGATCATGAATATTTAATTTAATCCTCCCACTAGTTTATCGGTTCAAAATACCGTCTAACTAGTGTCACTATATTCACAATTTGCCAATTTTATGGATTTATAAATTCTTTGTATAGTCGCTACACAATTAAAATTCACCAAGAATTTTATAATCCTAATATATTAGGACTTATGAAATTCCCATATAATCGGAAAACAATAAATCACAAATTTAAAGCTCCCACTAGTTTATCGGTTCCAAATACCGTCTAACTATTTACACTATATTCATGATTTTCCAATTTGTCGATTATTTAGAAATCTTTTGTGTAGTCACTACAAAACAAAAAATTCACCAATGAATTTTAAAGTCCTAATTTTATAATGATAAAAATTTAGGATCTCAGAATTTTCCAATAATCGAAAATGATAAATCATGAAAAGCAATCACCAACTTATCGGTTTCAAATACCGTCTAGTTGGTGTCCAATTTTTCATGATTTTCCAAATTTTTTGATTATCAAAATTCTAATTTATGTAGACACTACATAAATAAAACCCCGAAGGATTAATAATCCCAAATTAAGTTTATCATGTGAATTTTATATCCCGATAAAATTTCGTTTCCTTTAATTTATTTAATTTATTTTTAATCTAAATTAATTATCATGTTCATACATGTCTAATTAATGTCAATATTAATTTTCTACATGTATGCATATGCTAGGAGTGGAATTCATGAATATGATGAATGACATGGTTATATCACATAAATAATCATACAAGAAAATAAATGCGAAAAATAAATCACTGAGATGGATCGTTGGTACCCCGTATCTAATCTATAAAAGGAAAAATAAATAAATAAATAAACCCTTCGTTCAAAGGATTTACCAATCTTCTAAATAAACCCTTGCAGCCGCCGCTTCATATTTAATTTATGTGATGCATTAATGTAACAAGAAAGGCTCCAGCTGAGTTGGTAAGCTTTCTCCATTTTTTTTGAAAAAACAGTATAAAAAATTCTTTAAAAAAATTTCGCATCAACTGGTGGAGTTGGGAGTCGAACTTGGGTCTACAATATGTTGATGCTACGTCTCTACCACTACACCACTGCGTCAAGTTGTTGTTGTTCTTCGAATAATTAATTTATAGAACAGTGCCAATCAAAAATCCATTTTTTTTTCTTTTTCACAACGCTGATGTCATCATGACATCAACACTCGAATTTACCATTCAGCAACGACCCCATTTGCGTGTATAACCTCCATATTTGCACCACAGGTACGAACACAGGAAAAAAAAATTAGGGGTCGCGGGCTAGAAGGACAAAATAAGATACAAAATAGAAAAAAAAGACAAGAAAAAACGATAGTGGTTGAGAAGGACAAAAACGCGCATGTTACTACATGTGTTACTACATGTGGTTGACATGTACAACACATGTAGTAACATGCGCGTTTTTGTCCTTCTCAACCACTATCTTTTTTTCTTGTCCTTTTTTCCCATTGTAGTTTAAAAACAGTCCTCCACAACCTTTAACTAAAAAAAATTATCTTCCTATATCTAATCAAATTGGATCTAATAATTTCCAGAAAAATTTCTCAAAAAAAAAATCCAGAAAATTAAATACAACAAATTCCTATACCCAAAAAAAAATTGGGTTTACAATAAATATAACGATAAACAGTATCAACCCCAATCCATCTCGTCACGAAATCATTCAACCATGCATTTATAAAAAAAAGTATAAAAGATGCAATATTTATTCAATTCCACTCATTATTAATTAATTATGCATTCAAGATCGCAAAATCGCTTTAACCTGGCTCCGATACCACATGCTAGATATACAGAAACCCGAATCCGGATCCAATCCATAATTGAATCGTCAGATCTGATTCACATCACCGATCGAGACACTCGATCTTAAACATCGGAAGCTACGAATAAATTCGCATGCGATTTTACCACGATTTGATTTGCATAAATAATTAATACAACTATAAGAAGGCTGAAGATTTACATAAATGGAGAGGGATAGTAAATCGACAGAGAGGGAGACGCCGTGATCTTCCGGATTGTATCTCCAAGCGACGATTGGTGGACGTCGATCCTCGCCGTAGAACCTCCTCGAATATGCACAAGAAAAACCCTAGTTTTTCTTCTTTCCAATGGCTAGGACGAGAAAACAAAATTTCTCCAATTTTTTTCAAATAGGCGTGGCCTATTTTCTTTAAAATGGAGTGGTTTTTTTTGTGGTTAAATTTTGTGTTGGGAGAAACTCTCTTTTTTATAAGAAAATAACTAATAAATTGAGAGTTTATCTTTTACACACAAATTTATCTTTTCCTTTTAGGAAAATAAAACCTTTATCCAATAGGAAAACAAATTTCCTATTTATCCAATAAGAAAACTAATTTCTTATTTATCTACATTATAATTAATTAGGAGAAAATTTCTTTTCCCAAAACCAAATAAAAGTGCGCCATTTTGTGTGCCAATTGGGATAATAGAAAATGTCTTTATATTTTACATATTATTTACCAAATAAATAATATTTGCATATTCATTAAATAGACCAACTATTTAATTTATTCTTGAGTTTCCACAAAACGAGAAAAAACTCGCGTGTTAGGAGCCAACCCGGGGACCATGGACCTATAACCAATAGCTACAATAAATTGAATAAAATATTCATCGAACAGAATATTTCTACTCAACTTATTAATTCCGGAATTACGCCACCATAAAGCCGAAACTGAACTCTATCGATTATAGATATAACTTATTCTCAAAACGTCGAGTCAAGTCGATAAGTGTCCATTGATATAATCATTACCTATAAACTAACCCTCCATAGAGTATCCGTAAAGAAGCAGGATTATTTCTGTAAACATTTTTCAATACATCTTATCCTTATATATCATTAACCTACTAGTGATCAATTAGTTCATAACCAATACGAACTCCCGGGATTGACCACTTTCTAGGATTAACAAATAAGGGGATTGTCTTTCTACTTCCTGCAGGAAGGAATGGATTCCATATCTATGAGACACACACTTCTCACTCATTCCAGAATAATGCCAACGTGAAAGTGATTCGGACCGCGCCACTTAGCGATCCTTAACGAACACATCAAACCCTATCTTGAAACAAGCAGGAGTCTTTAATCACTTTAGGATTAAGGGTAATCCATATATGATCATCTTGTGATTCAATAAGATTTTTCAATCACGAATTATATGAGAAACTCAGATTAAATTGGTTCAGTCCTATATGACTCTTGTCATATATAAATGCCCCACTTAGACAACCAATGTTGACGGTCCGGATAAGACGGTCACACCATAAAGTGTTCTGGGCGCATTAATGGTGGTTTAATCAATATACCACATACTTTGATTAAGTTCACCATGGACTAATAATTCAAGTGTATCACCATAAACTTAATCCTCATATGTGACACACACTAAGTTATATGGCTACATATGATACGACTTGGGGTTTTCAGTAGTGTATTACTTACAAGCACGAAGCAAGTAATAAGATGAGAATAAATCTGTCATTTATTAATTCTAAAAACAATTACATAATTTGTCTTTCGGGCGCTACTTCCAACAGTTTTTTCCCGGTAACGGAGCCAACTGATAACGTCGAAATTATCTCAGGTAAGCTGGCGGTTGTTTGAGGGTGGATATCTGACTGTGAGAAGTGTATGAGTGGTGGTGCACGGTGGCATTGTGGACTTGGTGGTGGCTAAATGGAGAAGATGCAATACAAAAGTAATTGAGTGGAGAATTTGGCAGAGTATTGCCTTCTTTTCATATATATCGATCCCTTTTTAGGTTACACAAGGAGCCTTATTTATAGGGTATCAAACCGACCAAGTTCGAGATATTTACAACTAAGGACATAGTACAACTAATTCTGCGGTGGCCAGTCAAACCATGCCGGAGAGAGTAACGGCTTGGATTCTTGGCTCATGCGGCATCCTCAGTTGTAGGGTCGTGATGTCGCCTTGCGTTCTTCAAATATCTGGGATGAATGATGGGCTTGCGGCGGACCCGTCACTCTTGATCGTGTGGGATTTCCTTTCGAGACCCGCTTCCGGGGCGGGTCATCCTTCATTCTAAACCTGGCTATGGGCCGGACCTTCGGCTCCGTCAACCTGTCGTCCGAGAGACCTTCCGGGTCATCAGGCGGGTTTTCGGGCCGCATCGCGGAGCCGGCCCATCAATTCCCCACACCTTACCCCACCTATCTTCACCAATAGGAAAACCTATATATTGCCCATGGTTAAAAAGTTTTTTTTTTCACTTTCGGCAACACTTGAAATGACACAATATAGTAAAGTAATTGTATGTGGATCATGTGTCATTTATAAGGGACTCAACATAAACCCCCTTGATTTTTCTACTTCATAAAAAAAATCATAAACCTCTTCATCCCCCACACCCTACCCCACCTATCTTCACCAATAAAAAGGAAAACCTATATTAAATGTGATTGTCACAACCTATATTAAATACACATGTGTGTAAACTAATTTGTAAATTTGAACCATTTCAAACAATAGATAATCTATTTCAAAAGTTTCAAACTATATATGTAAAATAATGATGGACTTCAATGTTATAATAATATTTCATTATATCAAGAAAATACAACAACTAGCACAAAATTCGTGCTAACACGACAATTTTTACTGCAATTGTAAAAGCTTTTTGGCTCATGTAAAATATAAAAGAATGAAAGAAAATGTGCTTCCTATCCCCAAAAACAAAGAATAAACCCCTAAAAAGAATAAAAAAAATTACCTTAGTTCCATCAAACATCAACACCCACAAAAAAGACAAAAAGAAAACTCAGAAAAAAATTCTACAAAAATCAACCCATTAATTCAACAATCGTATTTATGTTGAACAAATCCGGGTTAGGATTTGAAAGAGGATAGTTGGTGTTTTGTTGAGCATTTTGTGAGAAGTATATTGCTGGAAAAATCATTTAAAAATTCATCATGTTTTTTTTTTATGGATTTTGTTTTGATATTTTTCCGGAATTTTTTAAAATCACAAATTAGTTGGAAATTATTGTATATTTTATGTGATGAGGATCAACCTTTTTTATCATATGAGCTTTTCTCCTCTCTTTTTTTCCTTCACGTAATGAATAATATTTATGATTATGATTGATGAGAAATATTCTTTGAATTTGTTTGAGTTTGCAAAAAGTGTTAATTTTAATTTATTTATCATATGAGATTCTCTTTTTTTTTCTTCTCTGTAATGAATGACATTTATTATTATCATTGATGAAGAATATTTGAATTCAAATGTTGCAAATGGCAAAAGGTTGCAAATATGTATTTGTTTCCGCTGATTTTGCAGATGCCCCATTAATGATAATAATAAATAGTCAATGATTTTATGACTTCTCACAACCGCTAATTTTGCAAATGTATGCACATTAATTTCATTATCATTAATAGGGCATCTGCAACAAAAGGTCAGCGAAAAGAAAAAAAACGATTGAGACTGACAAATCGACAAAATCAAATGATTTTTGCTATAAAGAAAGCAAAAAATTGGAGAATATGAGAGAAAAAACTATTGAAGAGAGAAAATATATATAAATTCCAATTTACATAAAACCGCAAACGGATTATTTGTTGGAAGTAGCGCCCAAAAGACAATTTATGTAATTGTTTTATAATTAATAAACGACAGATTTATTCTCATCTTATTACTTGCTTCGTGTTTGTAAGTAATACACTGCTGAAAACCCCAAGTCATATCATATGTAGCCATATAACTTAGTGTGTGTCACACATGATGTAATATGTTTATGATGATACACTTGAACTGTTAGTCCGTGGTGAACTTAATCAAAGTATGGGGTCTATTGATTAAACCATAATTAATGCGCCCAGAACATTTTATGGTGTGACCGTCTTATCCGGACCGTCGACATTGGTTGTCTAAGTGGGGCATTTATATATGATAAGAGTCATATAGGATTGGACCGATTTAATCTGCATTTTTCATATAATTCCGTGATTGAGAAATCTTATTGAATCACAAGTATATATGGATTAACCTAAATCCTGAAGTGATTGCATATTCCAACTTGTTTCAAGATAGGGTTTGATGTGTTCGTTAAGGATTGCTAAGAGGCACGGTCCGAATCACTTTCATGTTGGCACCATTCTGGAATGAGTGAGGAGTGTGTGTCTCACAGATACATAATCCATTCCTTCCTGCGGGAAGTAGAAAGACAATCCCTTTATTTGTTGATCCTAGAAACTGATCGATAGGCCGAGTTCATATTGGTTATGAACTAATTGATCACTAGTGGGTTAATGGTAAATAAGGATGAGATGTAATGAAGAAGATTTACGAAAATAATCCCGCTTTGTTACGGATAGTCTATGGAGGGTTAGTCTGTATGTAATGATTATATCAATGGACACTTATTGACTCGACTTTCTGAGAATAAGTTATATCTATAATCGATAGAGTTCAATTTCGGATTTATGGTGGCGTAATTCCAAAATTAATAAGTTGAGTAGAAATATTCTGTTCGATTAATATTTTATTCAATTTATTGTAGCTACTGGTTATAGGTTCATGGTCCCCGGGTTGGCTCATAACACGCGAGTGAAATCTCGTATTTTGGAACCTCGAGATAAAATTAAATAGTTTGTCTATTTAATGAATAGGCGGATATTATTTAATCGGTAAATAATATTTAATATAGAAAAGATATTTTCTATTATCCCAAATGACATTAAAAATGGCGCCACTTTTATTTGGTTTTGGGAAAAGAAATTTTCTCTAATTAATTATAATGTGGATAATGTGATTATTTATGTGTTAAATAATTATAAATAAGAAATTGGTTTTCTTATTGGATAAATAGGAAATTTGTTTTCTTATTAGATAAAGAATTTTATTTTCATAAAAGGAAAAGATAAATTTATGTGTAAAAGATAAACTCTTAAATTATTAATTATTTTCATATTAAAAGAGAGTTTCTCCCAACACAAAATGGACCTAGTTTTCCAATGCCATATTAGAAAAAAGAAATGGACGCATCTTTCTTTTAAAAATAGAGAAATTTTGTTCTCGTCCTAGCCATTGGGAAGAAGAAAAACTAGGTTTTTCTTGAAGGAATATTCGAGGAGGTTCGAATGCGGGATCGACGTCCACCAGTCGTCGCTTGAAGATACAACTCGGAAGATCACGGTGATGGCCAAAATAGTAACGTCCAACTTTAATCGGCAGTGTACCGAGTCGGATGCACTATAGTAGCGAGCAAGGTCGTATCCCACGAGGAATTTATCGAGTATCAAAGTCATTTTAGGATTTAGTTTAGGTCAATCATGATATTCCAAGTTCAATTACACTAAAACGAAATATGAACTAAAGATACTAAAGATAGGAAGATACATAGCCAAACCATGATCCAATTGACTAATTTGAGGGATAAGCACACACACAAACTCCACTATCCTCTTAGATTGTAAGAAACATGCCCTTGTGATTCTGATTAGTTGCATCATCTAGTTGAACTATCATCCCGATGTTACTCTATGCTATTTTGTGACTCTATCTGTTTTGATGCTTTATTTGATCGAGGATGATCAAAAGCTAAGTGGGGAGTGGTTGATGTAAGTCAACCAAATGATGCATTTCTTGACCATTTATCCCCATTTCTCGTATTTATTGGTATTTTGACACCAACTTGAGTAACTATTGTGGTAATTTGGATCATTTTGTGTACATAGTAAATACCTTAGAAAAATTACATTTTTCTTATGATACAGGCTCATTAGCCGCTTTTGTTATCAGTTTTACACGTGGTATCCTCGTGTCTGTTTTGTAGCACAGGTAGCAAGGCAGAAAGCTTGGATTTTTGATGTGTTGATGTTTAGAGGTTGATCGAGGGATGATTCAAGGTAATATGGCACACGCCAGGAAGAATTGACCCTCGTCAAAGGTGATTGAGTATGATCAGAGGATATTTTATGTGCATATGGCGTACGCCATGTGACATTGACTCACGCCAGGTTGGAAGCCCCAAGGACTTATGAGAATTTAAAGCGTGATATATGTCACCCAACCACTTATCAGAGAGTGGCGTGCGTCATTGTTTTTTACCGACGCCATGAGAGCAAACAAGCCATATGACACGCGCCATGAAGAATGACGTTCGCCATAAGGATGAGTCAGCAACCTTAGATCGGATTTAATCACTAAAATGACCATATCACAACATATACACCATCTTCTTCCCTCTCTGTCTATCTCTTGCAGGCAACTCTCACTAGACTCTTCTAGCTGAAATTTAACCAAAATTTAGCTTTTAATTCCTATTGTAACATTAAAGAATTCCTAGTTGTAGTTCTATCACTTTGTTGGATTTGAAGTACACTTGTGTATCAATTCCATTGAAGCTTTGGAGCTCTAATGAAGGTTTTCATTTCGATTTTCTAGCTTGTTATTGGTATAATTCTTTATCTTTACCTTGAATTAATTGCTCTTATGATTATGAATGCTTACATTGACAAGTTTTTGTTTTTAAGCATGAGTGGCTAGTTTATCACTAGCCAAGATGATGATGTATGTAGTAGTATAATCTCTTATATTGATTGGGAATGATTGTTTATGTTGTTAGTTTCAATTGTTGGGAATCTTTTCCTATTTGTATTGTATGTTTTGCTTGCATTAGAGTAATTAACTAGTGCTAGCATTCACACACTTGATGGAGACCGAAAGGAGATATTAGGTGTGATAAGAGGGTAGGAGAACCGGAAGGGTAAAATCGACCTCTTGAGGCATTCGATTTCTTATCCGGGGATAGTTGACATTGTCATTACATTCATGTTCTTATCATGCCAATTCATTATGTTTAGGACACCTAAACCAAGGAGGAGGTATAGTAGTTTCAGACACTCGTATGAGGGGGAACTACTTGCTTAGGAACGCACCGTTTCACACTTTTGAACACCAATGGTAGGTTGGAAGGAATTCATTCCCATGAAACTAATAGAGATTTGCTTTGTCTACACATTGTCTTGGTTAGGTTTCTTGTATCATTTTATCACCCTTGTTATTAGAAATTTTATTTATGCACTTACAATCTTGCAAATTGCAACCTAGATCGAATTAATAGAAGCTTTTTGGTGTCTAACCTCACAAATTCTTGTGGGATACGACCTTGACCACTGGATTAGGCTACAATTGACCCGGTACACTGCCGGTTAGATTGGACTCTAGAAAAGTCGCATCAACTACAGAGGCTATCTGTTGACAGACACAATGGTAATTTAAATTCACTGTATTATTATCCTTTCATTTTCAGATGCAAATGTGTATATGTTTTCTTTTGTGTTGTTCCAAAAGGCTGGTATGATTATAAAACTCAAAATGTTTTTCATATCATACTGTTATATGAAAGTATAAAATCTGAATTTTTACTCTAAAGAATGATTTTAAAATAAACTTTAGTAAAATATGTGTGCTTTTATGTTTAGGGAACTTTGGTTTCGGCTGTATGCTATGGGGGAGATGTTGCGTTCTTTGAAACATCACTTATGCCGTACAAGCGCTACTACATTTTCAATGCTTATGTTAAACCTGTGAAGGCTGGTTATCAGGTTGGCGATTATAGGTATGCATGGACCCTGTTCAGCACAACACCAGTACAACCCGTGGATGAGGTTGTACCACCACCCATACCTCATGATTTTCAGTTTAAACGATTCTCGGACATGTTCCGCTACGCAGATCGTGAGGCCCCAATCAGTATGTGTTTAATTTATTACCTTACTTTCTTTAGTAGCACAATCAGTTCTAAAGTCACATAGTATGTTATTTATTTGTGTAGATATTAAGGGTTTCAATGTTGAAGCTTCTCCTGAAAAAAAGTTGGTAGAGATTCTAATGGGCAGCTGTTGATTGCACATGACTTTGTGGTTGTCGACATATAGTATGTTAAATTGTCTATTCCTGCATCGTATGATTAACCTCACACTCTTATTATTTTACATTACCCCATGTCTTCCTCTAGAAAAACTTCTATCGTGATGAGGTTGTGGAAGGAAAAAATCAGAGAATATTCAAATGTTCTATCTGAGGATCTTCCCAATGGAGTCATGTTTGTTGGTATGAACATTAAGGTGACAACGTTTAATGGTAAGTTTTCCCTATGTTGGTTACACGCTCTCACATCAAAGTTTATGTTATCGTATAGGTTGTTAGCTACAATTTTAAAATAAACACTTTCTTATGGCAGGGCTACCGCTCTCCTCACGTCCAAATACTGTGCTGCTGAAAGAACCTGTGATTAATGAGGCTGCCACTTTAAAAGAATGGTAAATAATTAGACTCTTAAGCTCCTCCTCAGTGTGTAATATTTGTCTTCAAGTTATTATACCTGTGTCGCAAAAAATGTTGTTGAAGAACAAAATGGATATCCCATAATAGTCATGTGAGTTACTTTTCATTGAACACGAAAAAACAGGAATGCTTCAAGAAAGAAAGATGTCGATGACTTGCTGTCAAGTATGGCTTACAAAAACATGGACATACTTTACAAGAAACCAGCAGCTGAAGATATCCTGCACATAACAGATGCAATTGCAACAATAGAAACTGTAATTTTCTGTTCGTTATTAGCCACTCAAAATCTTTTTAATTTTTTCCCAAGCTCTTTTTCGCTTCGTTGAACTTTGGTTATTTTGTTGTATAAAGACGAAGACTGCTTGGATAGCTAGAAAGTTAAAGCTCATTGAAGGGCGAGACAAATTTTGGTATATGTGTTGCAAAAATTGTCAGAAATCTTTGAGGCCAGGACATGGAAGGGATATGCTATGTTCTTACTGTGATGAAGAAGATCCTATCTGCTATAAGTAAGCAATATTTCATACTAAAATAGTTTGCAGCATCAAGGAGACTTGACTGAATGTATTTGTGTCAAATACAGGTACCACATTGGAGTCTATGTAACTCATGGTTCTAGTACTGCTACTGCAGAAATTTACTCACCTGATGTTGAGAATCTCGTGCCATACACGGCGTTGCAGCTGAAAGAAGCTGAAGAAGAGGTAATTTATGATGACTCTAAATTTGTTTGTCTAGATTGTAAAGTAATCTAACATATATCATAAAAATACTTGCCCTCAAACATGCTTAGTCTTACATTACAATCATTTTTGTTTATGTATGGGAGAGGTGTAAAAACATGACATATTTTTCAGGAATTATATGTATATCAGATATTGATTAGAGATAATGGATCAATGTATGTAAGATCATACATTACACGTATATTTATAATACATTTAGGCATGCATAAAAATCTATTCCAGCATTTGATGCATAGCATTTAATTCATCACCTAAGAATTAATTTGTATTCTGTAAATCTTAGCTTGCCACATTAGCAAGTGAATTTTAATCAAGATTTTTTTACATCCACAATATAATCTTATGAATTTTAAATGTTGTAAAGGGGCGGTTGCTCACAACTGAATTGTAGGCGGCTTTAGAGAACAAGCACGTTGTCTGCTACACAAAGTATTTTAATAAGCTAGTTCGAGGTGCAATCACAAAGAAATACCCGCTTGTGAAGATCTATCTTTACAGCGATGTTTTCCCTAATGATGAGCCACCTTCAGAGGATGCAAGGCCAAATCCTATTGTTCCTGAAAACGAAACAGTGGATTTAACCAAGGACAACGAAGATGATGTTCACTTCTTCACACCGTCAACGAAGATGTTAATCAAACAAATTTCACGCTCTTCACAGGCCAAAAATGCTGAGGATGCAGGTGCTTCTGCTTGCAAAAGACTTCTGGCGTTTCATGATGTTCAAAAATCAACCATTACTGTCAAGCTTGAGTGTGGACGACGACGTTACAGTCAAATCCATGGAAGTCAAGTCACCATCTGCTGAGAGCCCTGGTAAGAAGTGCAAATCCAAGCTAAACCAGAATTAGTTTTAAGGGTTTATCAGTTCTTTGCTCCAATGAACCATGAATTTCCTCTTTCGTCTGTGGAATTTGCTTTTGGTAACGGCTGCATCATGTATTAGAAGCCATTAGTTATTTTCCTAAAAAGTGAACACTAATGTTTACTAATAGCATGTTAAAAAGCCAGTCTTCTGCTCTTAGAACAGCTTTTGGTTTTGTAACAAGCAGGCATATAAATATGCTTAAAACAGTTTATGTATGATAGTTTCATGTTTCATAATTATGTAGTATGGTGTAAAGAACCTGTGTTTGGTGAAGAATCTTATAATCTGAACATGCAGCTGCATGTTATTTCTAACTGCGGTCTAGGAGCGTTTATGTTTCTATTCTTTCTGTAATTGTAACTTATTTAAACCCAACTATTCCAAGTGTTGTTGAATGAATGAAATAGACACTATTTTGTCTTCAATCTTTGTTATGTTATCTTTATATTCAAATTCCGCAAAATTTCTTGTATATAACGTCGAACATTGATGCGACTTTTCTACAGGTGTCCAATTTCACCAGCAGTGTACCGGGTCAATGATAGTCTAGTCTAGTGGTCAAGGTTGTATCCC
This sequence comes from Gentiana straminea, assembly GCA_036785695.1. Taxonomy (NCBI): domain Eukaryota; kingdom Viridiplantae; phylum Streptophyta; class Magnoliopsida; order Gentianales; family Gentianaceae; genus Gentiana; species Gentiana straminea. Next base: position 1,922,240 of record JAVUPR010000483.1, on the reverse strand, counting down.
ACAGGGATTTGTGAGGTCAAACACTTAAAAGCTATATTATCTTGATCCAAGTTTCAATAATACAAGGAAGTTAATGGTTCTAAAAGTCTATTATTACAAATGTGGTAAATAAAAAAAGACCTAACCAAGATAATGCGTAGATTAAGAAACCTCAATTAGTACCATGGGAATTATTTCCTTCCATCATACCACGGTGTTCAAATATGTGAACCGGTGCATTCCTAAGTGAGTAGTTCCCTCTCATGCGAGTGAATGAAACTACTCTATGTATCCTCCTTGGTGTAAGTGTCCTAGACCTAATGATTCAACATTATATGAACTTGAATGCAATGACTATGTCAATACTCCCCGGATATGAAATTAAGCTCCACTTATGGTCAACTTTACCTTCTGGTTCTCCTACCCCTTTTTCCACACCTAACATCTCCTTTCGGTCTCCATTAAGTGTGTATGCAAGCATTAATTAATTACTCCAATACAATCAATTCATGCAAAGTAAGTAGGGAAAGATTCACAATAAATGAAACTAAGCAACATAAACAACCATTCCCAATCAACACAAGAGATTAAACTATCTCTACAACATTATCTTGGCTAGTGTAGAACTAGCCACTCATGACTATGAACACCAACATGTCAAGGCTAGTATTCATATTCATAACAACAATTAATCAAAGTAAAGGCTAATAATTTATCAATCACAAGCTATGAACTCGAAAATGGAAACTTTCATTCAACTTCAAAAGACTTCAATGGAGTTTGATACACCAATGAGATAATCTTGCTCCAACCAAAGTGATCTAGAAATCAAACTAAGAATTCTTAATGTTTACGATTGGAATTAAAAGCTAAATTTATGGTAACTTTTAGTTAGGAGAGCCCTTGGAGGTTGGGGTGCCTTCAAGATGAGTGAGAGTGGCAAAGATGAAGTGTATTGATGATATGGTAGGTGAGGGAGATAAATTAGATCCTTAATTGCTGACTCTGCAACATTGGCGTGCGCCATATTGCTCTGTGTGTGTAATTGGCGTGGGCCAAACTGATTGGCTTGCGCCAAGCTCTGACTTGATAGTTGGCTGACTTACACCGTGCATTTATTGCTCATCAGAATTTGAATCCCCTCAATTGGTGTGGGCCAAGAGGTGTTGGCATAAGCCAATGCTTTAAAATTGTGTGTTCTATGCCCTTAATTCCATGAATCAACTCTCAATCAATTCTCAAGCTTCAAGACATCCAAATTTAAGCTCCAAGCCTTGTATCTGTGCTGCAAAACAAACACGAAGACACCGTGCGTAAATCCGATAACAAAAGTGGCTAAAAAGCCTAGGTGACAAGCAAAAGAGAGGTTTTTTTATAATATTTACTACTACTACTACGTATACGAAATGGTCTAAATCATCACAATAATTGCTCAAGTTGACACTAAAAATCGCTAAATGCTGGAGAATTGGGGATAAATTATCAAGAAATACATCATCTGGTTGACTCACATCAAACATACATGAGTATTTGCGTTTTCCCAAAGTCACGTGTTGAACGTTCTTTTTCTGGATATTGATTAGGTATCCGGGAGTGAAACGCTACAATATATATATATATATATATATATATATATATATATATATATATATATATAACTCGAATTTTATTAATAGGAGAAACCGAAGTTTTACAATGTCGCCTCCTGGCAACATCCAACAAAATAGCGTCATCAATACATGTTCAACACCTCCTTAAAACCTTAATCCGGAAAACCCGTGTGGAAAAAGCCGGGTGCTAAGGAAAGAGTGTGGTCCCCCATGTATTGGAAGAAAACAAAAGCAAATTACAACCAAGCTGAGACTACCCTAGATACCAAAGGATTACATAAGAAAGCCAATAAACTAGGGAAGAAACTAAGGCTGGGCAAATGTAGCAAGATACAAGGCCAGGCAAAGATCCAAACCCACCTGATGCTCTTCCCTTGACTAGCAACAAAGAGGGATACTTTTATCATGTAATTCCTGCAGCTTGCATCAACCAGTTCAGCAAAACAGAGAGCCAAGAAAACAGCAGGGGCAAAAACAACCTATTTGCACCCTTCAAAAGAATGAAGGGTGCTTCCAAAATATAAAAGCCAATCATTTAATTCTTTAAATAACAGGGAGCTGGAGGTTATCCCTTTGAAGCAGAAGACCAAGGCTTCCAGAAATTTGATGACCTGTCAGAATACGAGAATATTGAGTAGAGCTGGCAAGCTTTGCAATATGGTCAGCAGGGCAGTTTGCCACTCGGTAAATGTGCCTCACGATTAATTGATTCTGATCCATCAGCTCTCTAATCTGCAAGATATCGGTAGAATATCTCCAAGGGGGCTCTAAGTGCCATGTACCATATCCACAAGGGCTTGAGAATCATATACTATTTTTTTTAGGAGAGAGAATCAGATTCCAGAATGACTTTTTTGCAAACCAATTTGAATACACAACAGCATACCAGAAAGCATGGCATGAATCTCAGCATACATATTTGTGTTGATATTGTAAGCCTCATAACCTGCTGCAATAGTATGGCCCAAAGAGTTTCTGATAATAAAACCTCCTCCTGCAATTCCTGGATTGCCAAGTGAAGAACCATCAGAATTCATTTGCTCCAATCAGTAGGAGGGAGCTCCTATTGAACAGATATATAGCTAGCAATCCTGGGAGCAAAATGAGTAAGGATCCCTATAACCAGAAGAATGTTATCATCAGAGTTGCATTTATAGAGTTGCAAGGAGCCACAGATCAATTTCAAAGTGTCCATGACTGCATGAATAACATGAGTATAAGGTGTGGTTCTGTGGTTGTATCTTCAAAGAACAGCAATAACAGTCCACCAAATAAGACAAACGAAAAAAATAGAAAGATTATTTCGGTACATTGTAACTCTCATAAGGAGTTGTTACATAAAATGACATAATGTTAGGACATAAAGATACGAAACATTTTTAATGGTGAATAAAAAAAAACAACATTAATCTTTCAAAATAAATAAATAAAGGGGTTCTATCGTTATCCCAGTTTTTACTTCCGACATCATTTTTCTTGATTTTTTTACTTTTACACACCACAAATTTACTTCATGCATCAAATAAAAAACAAATATGACATAACTCCATTTTAGTCCCTATATTTTTTCTTGGTTTTTTTTTTTACTTTTATAATTGTTGTAAATACAATTTATTTCCCCTCATCTCCCAGCAAAAACCCTAATTATTCCAACTTCCAACCACCCCATCCCTTTGAAAAACAGACACCACCGTCCACCCCCTTCCTCCTCCCCTAGCCACCCCAACTTTACATATCTCATTCCCTCACCCGCCCCTTCCCTCCTCCCCTAGCTGCAAAATCAGCTCGACCTTCAAGCATTCATCTCCTTCCCCGCTCAAAAATCAGCTCCGCCTCCCTCAACCTTGAAAACCACCCCCACCACGATTTCGCCTGAAAATGGATTAGATTTCTGCTGCAAAATCAATTCCTTTTCCTTCAGCCCCGATTTTCGAAATTCTTAAAAAAAGGACCCGCCGGCGATATCCCCAAGGCAAAAAAAATGTTGCGTTTTTTTTGCAGCTTGGGAAGTACAGTTGTGTTTTTTTGCAGCTGGGTGAGGGGGGCGAGCGGGGGGGGGTGTGTGGGGGGGGGGGGGAAAGACTGGTAGCTATGGGTGGTTTGGGAGGGACACCGGAAAAATGGGGGTCGACGGAAAAATGGGGGTGGGGGTGTGAAAAACGCAGAAGAGGGAAGAGCGGGGGCATTCCGTCATTGGAGCAACATGGGGGGTTTAGGGTGGCGGGTTGATGGTGGCTGGTGGTTTAAGGTGGCAGGTTAATGGTGGTTGGTGGTGGGAAAAAGAAGATGATGGTGGGAAGAAGAAGATGTCCAAGAAGGCAAAGGTTGTCCCTAAGCCAACGCCCAAAATAGCCAAAGATAAATCCAATGATGCTTGCTTCCATTGCGGTGAGACCGGCCATTGGAGGAGAAACTGCAAGGGTTTCTTGAGTACCAAGAAGAGGCATACTGATGCTTCAACTTCAGGTATGTTTATGATTGAGATCAATATTGCTTCTTCTAAGTCTAACCACTGGGTATTAGATACTGGTTGTGGTTCTCATATTTGTACGAATGTGCAGGCACTAAGAAGAACTAAAGAACTGCGGAAATGAGATGTGGACCTACGTGTTGGAAATGGAGAAAGTGTTGATGCACTAGCCGTAGGAGTTTATTTTCTTTCATTGCCCAGTGGGCTAGTACTTGAACTGAATAACTGTTATTTTGTTCCTGCTCTTACGAAGAGCATTATTTCTATTTCTGCATTAGATGTTAAAGGATTTTCTTTTACGTTTAAGAATAAATGTTGTTCTTTTTCACGTGATGGAATATTTTATGGTACTGGCATACTTAGCAATGGTCTCTACATATTGGATATGAATGTTGACGTACTTAATATAAACAACAAGAAAGCCAAAATAAATGACTTGAATGATTCCTACTTATGGCATTGTAGACTTGGCCATAAATAAGAATCGCATTTCCAAACTCCATAAAGATGGATTATTGGATCATTTCGATTACGGATCGTTTGATACATGCGAAGCATGTTTACTTGGCAAGATGACAAAATCACCATTTAGTGGGCAAGGGAATTAGATCAAATGAATTACTTGAGCTCATACATACTTATGTGTGCGGCCCAATGTCAATTCAAGCCAAAGGAGGATACTCTTATTTTATCACCTTCACTGATGATCATTCAAGCTATGGTTATGTGTACTTAATGAAGTATAAGTCTGAGGCCTTTGAAAGTTCAAAGAATTTAGAAGTGAAGTTGAGAAACAACTAGGTAAAGAAATCAAAACACTTTGATCCGATCGAGGTGGAGAATACCTAGATGGAGAGTTTCAAGATTACTTGAAAGAGAATGGGATTCTACCTGAATGGACTCCACCCAGGATGCCTCAAATGAACGGCGTTTCTGAGAGGAGAAATCGCTCTTTGTTAGACATGGTGCGATCCATGATGAGCTACGCAGTTCTTCCAAAATCGTTTTTTGGGGTATGCTCTAGAAACCGCATCATATACACTTAACCGAGTTCCATCAAAGACGGTTGATTCTACGCCATACGAGGCATGGACTAAGAAGAAACCGAGTCTGGGTCATCTAAAACCTTGGGGTTGTCTGACTTACGTGAAGCGGATGATGCCTAACAAATTAGAACCTAGATCTGATAATGTTTGTTTGTGGGTTATCCTAAGGAAACCAAAGGGTACCAATTTTACCACCTTGAGGAACAAAAGGTGTTTGTTTCCAGGACTGGCCACTCTCTGGAGAAAGATTTTATTCTGGAAAGGGTCAGTGAGAGTAAGATTGATCTTGAAGAATTCAAGAACCACTTACAGATAACAATCAGTTGATAGAAGTAGAGGAGACGTCACACATAGATATGACGCCAACCTCTACCGTAGACACACTAGCACCTCGAAGATCCATCAGGGAATGCCATGAACCCGAAAGATACACATGCGTATACCTCATGGAAGATGAGGATCCTAAGACGTATGAGGAGGTGTTATTTAGGCATGAAAAAGAGAAATGGCTAGAAGCCATGAATTCTGAAATGGAATCCATGAAAGACGACCAAGTTTGGAACTTAGTTGATCCGCCTATAGGAATAGTTCCTATAGAATGCAAATGGGTCTTTAAGAGAAAGACCGACATGGACGGTAATGTAGTCACTTACAAGGCTAGGTTAGTGGCAAAAAGGTTATAAGCAAAGACAAGGAGTTGATTATGACGAAACCTTTTCACCCGTTGCCATGTTAAAATCCATTTGAATTTTGCTCACTTTTGCAGCGTACCATGATTATGAAATCTGGCAGATGGATGTAAAAATAGCTTTCCTTCACGGGAATCAGTCTGAGGAAGTGTACATGACACAACCGATGATGCTAGGATGGTGTGCAAACTGCAAAGATCCATTTATGGATTAAAGCGAGCTTCTCGGAGTTGGAATCTTTGCTTTGATGAGATAATCAAACAGTTTGATTTCAGCAATAATGAAGATGAGCCATGTGTTTACAAGAAGGTTAGTGGGAGTGCCATTGTGTTCTTAGTGCTTTATGTAGATGACATGTTGCTCATTGATGTGCCTATGTTACAGTCAGTCAAAGCTTGGTTATCCAAGAATTTCTCTATGAAGGACTTGAGAGAAGCAACCTATATTCTGGGGATCAAGATCTATAGAGATAGATCTATGAGGTTTCTTGGTCTGTCACAATCCACCTATATAAACAAGATGTTGAAGAGATTCAGCATGGAACAGTCCAAGAGAGGATTGTTGCCTATGTCACATGGAGTCTACCTGTCAAATGAAATGTGTCCTATGATAGAAGAGGATAGGGCGCATATGAGTAGGATCCCTTATGCTTCGGCTATTGGGTCCATCATGTACGCCATGCTGTGCACCAGACTAGATGTCTCGTACCATCTAAGTATGACTAGTAGGTACCAGGAAAATCCAGGTGATGGTCACTGGATTGCAGTTAAGAATATTCTTAAGTACATGAGACGTACTAGGGATATGTTTCTAGTTTTCGAGAACGATGATTTGGTATTACGATGTTACACAGATGCCAGTTTTCAAACTGACAAGGATGACTTGAAGTCACAATCTGGATTTGTTTTCACGCTTAACAATGGAGCAGTGAGATGTAAGAGTTCCAAGCAGGAGACTACTGCAGATTCTACAACGGAAGCCGAATACATTGCAAAGGAAGCAGTTTGAATGAAGAAGTTCATTACTGAACATGGTGTGGTTCCCTCCATTGAAGGTCCAGTCCCACTGTACTATGATAACAACGGGGCAATTGCTCAGTCAAAGGAACCAAGGTATCATCAGAAGTCCAAACATGTACTACGGCGCTATCACTTGATTAGAGAGATAGTAGATAGAGGAGATGTAAAGATAGAGAAAGTCCACACGGATGATAACATAGTTGATCCGTTAACCAAGGCATTGTCACATGCTAAGCATGAGAAACGTGTTCACATGCACGGGCTTAGACAGATGGGTGATTGGCTTTAGGCCAAGTGGGAGATTGTTGAAATAGTGTCTTAAACCCAATCGGGTCGGACCGGATCCGACCGGGTCAGGTCGTTTACAGTCTATTTTAGTTCATGTAATAACTTTATTATGATTAATAAAAGCATTTTTGTTATTATATGTATTTTCTTAATCTTCATATTATTGAATATGTATATATATAGTAAGTCCCTAGTATTAAACTGTGATAGAAAAACCATGATAGTGATTATGGTTGATAAGATCTCTAATCATCTTAATAAGTTTGATACTTAAATGTCTCTAGTCGTATGTACTTTCAAATGGGACATTGATAGTACGATTAGACTAGCACGTATTGGATGTCTTCTATCTTATTGAAGGTAGGGATAGATCTTATCTATCGAAGTGAAGAGTCACTTGGAATGTACGTGGGCGTTTATTAGAGAATGCGTACGATAGACTGACCCACTTACATTAAGTGTCGCAGTATGTGGCAAGTTGTGTAGTTATCCTGAGACCGGAGTCTTCATGGCATCACGGTGTGGATTGTTGTGCTTTGACACTATTGAGGTTTCTCTTAGTCATGGTGCGATCATGCGGTAGTGCTCGGGTATGATACTGAAGCATGCGTAGGATACATGTTTGTTCATCCGGGAATCGCGTATCTTATCAGTAGGAGTAAATATCCGAAAGGGCCTTCTTATAAGGAATGTCTAACTCTCGAGAATCTTTGCAAAGTGGGAGTAAATGAGTTATTCCGAGAGAGCATGATATCCAGATTATAAGATACGATCGTTAATGTACTGACACTCAAGATACGATTGTATGGATATTATTACATCGATAGGATTCTATTTACACAGTTACTGTTTCACATGAAAGATATTAGTCATTGCTTTTGACTCTTTCGATGATTGGGGGTCATGGTGTGTTGCTATACGCTATCCCGTGATCGTTAGGTACGAAGCGCATTTTCGTAATTGCACTTTGTGTCTACAACCAACATATTCGGAAGCCTATTGGGTCACACACATAAGAACATCTAGCCGGATTCAAATGCGGCTATAGGGATAACCAAGTAAGGAAAGTTTATCTCGACTATAAAGTGTTATATTGATTAAATTAATATGGTAGTATTTATTTATTATGAATGAATTAAATACAAGATATTAATTATATTGATTAATTAAAGAATATTCTGGATGCCAATATTTGGCTAAAGGGGCCCAGGCTATATGTGTATTAGATACACTTGGATTGTGCAATTTAATTAATAAGCTGATTACCATATATTAATATTAGATATTAATTGATTTTTGAAAAATAGAATTATGGTAATAAGATAAAATATTCAATATTAGATATTGGCAATATCTTAGATTTATTTAATACAAGATATTAAAATAAAAGTGATAAATCAATCAAAGTGATTTTCCTTATTTTGTTAGGAAAATGTTTTCCTCTCTCAACAATCTACTAGAAAGCTTTTTCCAATCAGTTGGGGAGACATGGGGCGCAGGCCACCCTATTTATAGGAGGCTTGGCTAGATCTTTTGTATCATCATAATTCCAAGAGCCTAATAGTTCTTGTGAAAAATAGAGAGCTTATTCTACAGAAATATAGAGAGAGAAAAAGCCAGTCTAGCAACCAGATTTTCAAAGTAGCAATCCAAGGAGGATTCCGGCAAGGAGTTCGTGTGGATATCAATAGAGGCCGGACACGTGGACAGCTCGCGCATATTACTACTCTCCATTGGTGGACAAAGCATCGATCTTTTAGATCTACAAAGGTAATCACCGAAAACTACTTAACGTGTTTGTTGTATTAAACGAAGTCGATCTTCGGATCGGAAATCAAAATTTTAAATTCCGCTGCGTCAAACTAGTTGATTTCTTAACACTTCCAACGCCCCAACCAAGAATTCCCCCGTCTCTGATGAAGAAGAAGAGCCCTCGCCACGAGTTATATTTGGGGCCTTCGAGCAGCATTTCCTTTACTCCCGACCGACGGGATAAGTGATACCATCCTTTCAGCCCCGGGCTCTGTGCAATACGGTGAAAAACCCGGAAGAGACCCACCGATAAACGCACCCCGACTACTCGGCACAAAACGGAAAACCCTATCACCGTCCTCACCCCGGAAGAAGCCACTTGTGCTACACCTATCCCATAGTTCCGTAACACAGACAAGAAGGCCTGGCATAAAGGAAACCTCAAGCCGGCCTTTAATTGGGACTCGTAAAGAGCGAAATACCCGTCTGGAGGACGGGACGCGTTCGGGCGCGGATCCACACAAAGCAGGGGTGCAAATTCTTCCATATTTACCCCGTATTCTGGTCGCGTGTGCAATTCACTAATACACATGAAATACTAGCAAGAGTACTAGGTCAATCGTAGTATAGCAAGGGCGAGTCAAGGTCGATCCCACAGAGACTATTATTTAATAATCCTAAACACAACCACAATTCATAGGTCAACCGGATAGGAGTGGTCATTGACCAACATAAATAAACAGTGAGTAAAAGAGATGAAAATAAACCAATCATCAATCATATATTTTTAAAGGCATTAACCAAACTATTCATAACTAATCTCCCCTTTATCCTCATCTGATCCATATTTGTAATTAAGCTACGGGTGAAATTCCAAACCCTATCTAATCCAACAATGGAAATAGATAATATATACGCCAGCTACCCTCCTTAATTGGTCCGTAATAGCCCATACGCATAAAGAACGAGAATTGCCGATATTGAGCGTTAACTCTGTTGGTCCCTTGAAAAGGCTTTGGTTAAGTTTAGAGGGGGGGTGAATAAACTTAACACTTAAAACTTTGGAGTTAACAAATTCTGCAACTTCGGCGGTCGTGATACTTCGATGAATCTGTCGAGACCTCGCAGCTCCGCGATAAACGTAGTCTACCGACGGTTCGATTTGCTTGAATTTGTGCAATGAATAATATCAAAATTAAGCCTTGTTACTTGTTGTTAAATATGATACTAAGTATTTGATACTCAGTAGTGTATGTGTGTGATTTCAGTTGCTAGATTTAGTAGATTGATGAGTGAAATAAACTAAGTGCATAAAGTAAATGTAGAAAGTAAATAGCCCGATTTTATAGTGGTTCCAGGTGATGTGTTAAGGCCATATTTATATGATTATTAAGGGTTTATTTCATTATTATTTTCCCCACATTTGCGTAATTTACATGAGAATTAAGGGTTTAAGTGTAATTATTAGGTAAATGTCATTTTAATATGGTTATTTGCAAAATTGGTTATTTTAAGTGTTTAATTGATTTAATTATGATTATTTGGATTTCATTACATTTTGCAATGTTCATTTATCTTTTAGGAGACTTAATTTCGAGATGATCAATCAAAGATATGGGAAAATAGAAGAGATAAGGAAAGAAATCAATCAAGATAAAGATGGAAATATCAAGAAATCCGACCCTCAGCATCTTGGACGAGCGTTCGTGCAGCGTCCATTCCAGACGGGCGTTTGATAAAGTGAACGAGCGTCCGGAATTGTATTTTACATTCAGAGAGTTCGGACGGAGGATGAACGAGCGTTTACTCAGCGTCCGGGCATTCTGGACGGGCGTCCGGATGGGTAGACGGGCGTCCACGGCCGACTTACTTCCGGCCGACTTAAAACTCTATAAAAGCACCGCATTATGAAGCCTAAAACCCTAATCTTTTACACACTATTTACTCATATACACATAGCCGCGCCCTAGAACCCTAAGGAGCCGTTTTTACACGAGAGATGCAAATCTCCCCTTCAACAATCGTGTTCATCATGATTGTTGGCTAAACATCCTGCAGTGGGTCGACAGAGGAAGCCTATCAACAACCAAACCAACTAGAGAGTTCGATGCTTAAGTTTAGTGAGTTTATTTCATAGTTTTTCATTACTTTGGATCTGTTTTATATTGTTTAAGTTTTATTGAATTAAGATTTGATGAAACGATCTATGTTTAATTTATGCTTGAATAAATTTATGAAAGTTTGTTTGTTTGAGTTCTCTTTTATTCAAAGTAATGCATCTAATTGTGTTTTAAGAGATTATGCATGATTAGTTGAGTAAGAGCTTGGAAACAATCTCGTGATGTCGTTTTGATTGCATGTTTAGTTTATTTGAAAAGTTAAACGAAACCCTAGAATTTGGTTGAAGAAATTTAATTGAATTCGTGAATAAATCACCACTAAAAACTATGTCTTTTTAATCACCGTCTAGTTGGATTGTTGGTTGATAGGTGGAATCTAGTCGCCTTGCTGTGTTTTCCTTTAATTGTTTATTAATTAAATCGTTTAGATTAAGTTTAGTTTAAGTTCTAGTTTTATAAACCCTAGTTTCCTGCTGTTTTCCTGCACTTTTCTGTTTCAGTTCGTAGTTGGACGCTCGTCCGCAATAGCAGACGCCCGTCCGTTAGATTCCGTTTTCAGACGCTCGTTCACCAAAGTGAACGCTCGTCTGGCTTTCTGTTTTCTTATTTTTCTTGCTTGTTTTTACTCTTGTTTTAGTTTTAATTCTTAGGTTTAGGTTTTAGTTAGTTTCAGCTTTAGTTTAGATAGATAATTGTGACATAATTGATATAGATTTATATTTGAATCCGATAAACATTCCACTCCCTTAGGACGACCCGTAAACACCCTATACTACGATCCTTATACTTGGGGTGTTTCGGTTATAAATTGTAAAACTAGTTTTTACCGAACAAGTTTTTGGCGCCGTTGCCGGGGAGTCGGTAACGGTTGTCGGATTCTATTTAGGACAATTTTCTGAGTCAAAAAGGGATCGTTTTTAGCACGCAGTAGTATTTTGGCCGTAACTTTCGGCTCGAGTGTCCGTTTGGAACGCAGGACCCCAATTCGGAAAGCTCGTTCCGACGCCGACGACGTGGTGAACCGCCGTAGGCCGTTCAGTGCGTTTTCGAGGTCAAAATCCACTGTTTTCCCCTCCATTTTGACCCTAGAAGGTTTCAACACGTTTTTTTTTACCGTCTTAGTGTTTTTCTTGTTTTTAAACTTTTCGTAGGTAGGTTTCTTTTCCAGTTTCGTTTAATTTTAGGATTACATTTATTACTGTTTTATTTTATTTGATTTTCTTTCAATTATTTTCTTTATTTTTTTTATATAGCTTAGATCTGTTTCCGTAATTATAGATTTGTTTGATTTTATTTCCATAAGTCTTTTCTGCTTTTATTTTTTATCTCGTTTTTTTTATTTCTGGTAACCTTAGTTTTTAGGTTTTCGTATCTGAACGAGCGTTCAACAACTTGAACGCCCGTCCACCTCAATTCTGTCCTCTGAACGAACGTTCATTCAACTGAACGAGCGTTCAGTTCTGAACGAACGTCCACTAACACTGGACGCCAGTTCAGTCTGTTCAATCATCACTTCTTTTCCTTCTTCTCTTTTCCTCTCTTTTCTTTTCTCCATCTAAACCATCAAACCTTTTCTAAACTTGTTCTAATCAACCCAAAGGGTTGATTTCTTCCTTCTCCTTTCTTCTGGTTTATGCAAACGAGAAGTAAGAAGGGACTTCTGATCTTTGATCCTGAGCCTGAACGATCTATCCTTAGAAGAAGGCTTCTCCCCGATTTGGACAAAATGGCGGATCAAGATCCACCAATTCCAAATCCCGATCCCCAAGCCCGAGTTAAATTTACTCCTTCAACAAATGCAAGCTGCGGCAACGAACGAGAATCGACAAGGCCGGCATAAATCAACAACTTCAACAATTCCGCCAAAACCGACTTAATCGGTTGAACCGGGACCCTACACTCCATATCTTAATCAAGATTTTCTCGAGGGACATAGACCTATTCGTCCACCCGATATGGGGGGAGTAAATTTCGACCTTAAAAATGGAGTAGTTGCACTAGTCCAAAATAGCTCTTTCCATGGCACTTGCTCAAGAAGACCCACACGACTTCTTGTCCACATTCGTACAAATCGTGAAGCGAGCCATTATCCTGGTGTTGATTCGAGATCGTAAAGTTGAAGCTATTTCCTTTTGCTTTAAAAGGTGAAGCAAGCGAGATGGTTTAAGTCGTTAGCACATCATTCCCTCCATACATGGAATGATGTCAAAAGAGCCTTCGCTCTTAAGTGGGTTTCACCAGGCAAGATTATGGAGATGAAACGGGAAATAGCTACGTTTGAGCGAGATGGAGGTGAGACTGTTGGCAAGGCTTGGGAGAGATTAAATCGGTTTGATGAGGAAATGCCCCAATCACGGATATGACGGACATGAGTTGTTGGAACTGTTTTACGAGAGGTGTCTCTCAACCTAATAGAGACTATCTTGACTCCACGGCTCATGGATCCTTCTTAGGGGAGGTGATGAGGCCGCTTCGAGTAGCCGAGACAATTGCCAAGAACAACATGTGGTCGACTCCTAAGAAGACCAATATTGTTAAGAAAGAAGGTACGCAAGCAATCCCGATACACGGTTTGTTGGTTGCTCGGATGGAATCGATAAGCAAGCGGTGGCCAATCTTCGGATGCGGCCTTCGAGGTGAATTATCTTGGAACACGAGCGGGGACTAAGATGACGGAGGAGGTAAACTTAATGGATAATCAAAACCAACCCTTCCGAAACTTCAACCAGAACCGAACTATTCGGGATTTCAAAGACAAAACTTCAATCAAGCCAAGTTACCACCTGGCCCTTCAAATTCAAATTCTTTCAACTCGAACTATCAAAGGCCAGTTCAGAACTCCCAAAGGCCTCAAGGTGGCTGGAATCAAACACAGAACAATAATCATACCACCTCATGTGTCCCTCAACACAAATTCGATGAGCCGGTAGACATGGTGAAGACTCGTCTACTAGTGTTAAAGCAATTGAGAGACAAGTTGGTCAAATGGCGGACCGGCAAGCAAGCGCGAGACCTCACGGTAAACTTCCGAGTTATACCGAGAGAAACCCGAAAGCCGATGTGAATGTTTGCACTTTGCCATTACACCTCGGTGGGAGTATGGGCAAGAAGAGGAGTTGAATGAAGTAACGTTAAGAAGTGGTAAACAGGCTGGACCCGGCAAGATGTCGGGAAACGAGTAGCCCCTCCTGACGCCATGAGTTCAGGAGGGGGAAATCAGAAACCACATGCCGAAGAAAGCAACGATGAGGAGCTTAGTGACAATTCTTCGGAGGACGAAAATAATTCTGATGATGAGGAAAGGAAGGAGAGTCAGGAGGCTGTACCCCTGACTAAGAAAAAGGAAGAAAAGTTTGTGAGATGGAAGGATAAGGAGGATGAGGCGATAAAGAATCGGGCCACGAAGAATGATAAAGCCCTTCCTTATCCCCCAAAAAGGAAAGAGAAAGCCCTCACTAATGACAAGCGATATCTTTGGAGTGAGGAGGATGCTTAGAGACACTCAAGTTAGTATGCCCTTAGCCGAGGTATTAACCGAAATGCCTAAATGCTCTAAGTATCTTAAAGAATTCGTGGGAGTAAGAGAAAGCTTCGGGGGATGGGCGAAGAAGTGCTTCGCGAGGATTGCGCGATGGTTTCACAGAAAATTGCTGTTAAGCGAGGTGACCCTGGCAGACCTTCAATCTCCTGTGAGATCGAAGGCCATTTGTTCGAAAATGTATTATGCGACTCAGGGGCCTCTATTAATGTGATGCCATTAAACGTATGCAAAAAGCTCGGGTTAGATAAAAGGATGCGGGAACGCCCGATTTCTCTTCAGATGGTAGATAAATCTAGCCGGACCGCAGCCGGTTGTGTAGCTAATGTTCTCCTTCAAGTTGAACATTTAGTCTTCCCTACCGACCGGGTTATTCTAGACTATCCACCCGATAAGGAGATGCCTCTAATTCTAGGCCGAACCTTTTTAGACACTTCTAACGCTCTCATCGACTTCTGCAAAGGACAGATTACTCTTAGAGTCGGTGACACATCTGTCACCTTCACACGGGGGACACATCCTGAAAGAGCCGTAATTGATGAAATATCATTTGTCGAAGCTATCTATGAGGACGAAAAAGATGCCTACTTTGAAGAAGCAGAGGAGTTGACAGAGATAGGTGTTTTTGAAGTCATGGACATTGAGGATCCGGCTGACTGCGGCCCATCTTCTAATTCATTTCAAGCCATAGGCATTGACGAGTCATCTTCACTCGCTCATACTTGGGCTGTTATTGAGTTAGAAGCATGGAGATGCCCAAAGAACAAACGATGATTTCAAAGAGCCGAGTCGGGAAGACTTCATCCCTGGTGAAGAAGAAGCTCGATGGGTAGTTGGGACGAGGTAGAGTTTTGGAGAGAAGCTACTCATTGGGAAGTAGATGATTGGGAAGAGGCGGCGAGAAGAGCTTAAAGATGAAGAGTTAAGAAAAATGATCGATCACAAGAAAAAGGAAGCAAGTGTTGACCGGAGGATTCCGATGGATGATTTGATCCAGTACCTTTCTGGGGTTGAGCCTCGGGAAGAGGAGGTGTTCTACTGTCAACCACTTCAAGCTCATAAGGAGAAAGGTGGCCCGTTAAAGTCTAGTATTGAGCAACCACCTACTGATTTAGAGCTTAAACCGCTTCCAAAACACCTTAAGTATATCTTTCTTAAGGATGGAGATAAATTGCCTTTGATCATTTCTTCGAAACTCGACCAAGAGCAAGAAGCACGGTGATAGAAGTGCTTAAGAAAAACATCCTCGCGTTCGGTTGGCAAGTGGGTGATATCCGAGGGATCGGCCCGGACATATGCATGCATAAAATCCGAACGGAGGAAGGAGCTAAAAAGGTAAGACAACCTCAGCGAAGGCTGAATCCGCATATGCAAGAGGTTGTCAAGAAAGAAGTTATAAAGTGGCTTGACATGGGAATCATCTACGCAATCGCCGATAGCGAGTGGGTCAGCCCTACTCAAGTTGTGCCAAAGAAGGGCGGTATTACGGTCGAAAAGAATGAAAAAGGGGAGGAAGTTGCCTTACGACTCGTGACAGGCTACAGAGTCTGTATTGACTATCGTAGACTTAATGAGGTTACCGCCAAGGACCACTTTCCCCTACCCTTCATTGACCAAACTTATTGAACGACGAGTGGTCATAAGTATTATTGTTTCCTTGATGGCTATTCTGGCTACTTCCAGATAGCCATTGATCCTAATGACCAAGAGAAGACAACTTTTACGTGTCCATCTGGTACTTTTGCTTTTCGCAGAATGCCATTCGGCCTATGCAACGCGCCCGCGACTTTTCAACGGTGCATGTTGGCCATTTTTGATGGACTTGTGGAGCAATGCATGGAGGTCTTCATGGACGACTTCTCAGTCTACGGCGATAGCTTTGATGAAATTTTAAAGAATCTAGATATGGTACTCCAACGTTGTGTTGAGAAAAATCTGGTGCTTAACTGGGAGAAATGCCATTTTCTAGTAGACGAAGGAATCGTCTTGGGACATAAGGTGTCCAATGCAGGTATTCAAGTTGATAAGGCTAAGGTCGAAGCCATTGAAAGGATGACGTACCCTAAGACAGTGAAGGAGGTACGAGGTTTTCTAGGACACGTTGGCTTCTACAGGCGGTTTATTCGAGACTTTTCTACCATCGCCAAGCCTTTATCAAATCTTTTGAAAGATGATGTAGATTTCTTGTTCGATGCGAAGTGCAAGGAAGCTTTCAATTGTTTGAAAGATAAGCTTATCAGTGCCCCTATTTTAGTAGCACCTGACTGGACCAAGCCTTTCGAATTGATGTGTGATGCCTCTAATTATGCCGTAGGCGCAGTTTTAGGTCAAAGAGTTGATAAAAGGTTCAGACCCATTTATTATGCGAGCCGCACCTTGAACCCGGCTCAATGCAATTATACCACAACTGAGAAGGAATTCTTAGCTGTTGTTTTTGCCATTGACAAGTTTAGAAGTTATCTTCTAGGATCTCAAGTGATTGTATGGACGGATCATGCGGCTTTACGCTACCTTATGGATAAAGCGATGCCAAACCAAGGTTACTTAGATGGATTTTAATTCTACAAGAGTTTGACCTTGTGATTAAGGATAAGAAAGGTAGTGAGAATATTGTGGCCGATCATTTATCTCGCTTAGTAAATGAGGGTGCGAGAAAATCACAATGATATAGGCATTGATTTTCCGGCCGAGCAATTGATGAAGCTTGAAACGGTTAGGCCGTGGTATGCGACTACGTCAACTATTTAGCGAGTGGTCATTTAGAGGATATGACGTATCGGGAGAAGAAAAAGTTCTTTTCGATCTTAAATATCTCGTATGGGAAGATCCTTATTTGTTCGAGTCGTAAAGACGGGTTGCTTCGACGGTGTGTTCCCGAGCATGATCGGTGGGATATCCTAGAACAATGCCATAGCGGTCCTACCGGAGGTCACTATGGAACACCAAAGACGGTTGCAAAGATCCTTCAAGCCGGATTCTACCGGCCGACCCCGTTTTTAAGGATGCGAAGCCTTTTGTAAAGGTTGTGATAGGTGCCGAGAACGGGACGGCGAGTAGTCGGATGGAAATGCCACTTAAGCCCATTCTTGAATGCGAAGTTTTCGATGTATGGGGCATAGATTTTATGGGACCCTTTCCATCCTCATGTGGTAATAAGTATATCCTCGTCTGTGTGGATTATGTTTCAAAGTGGGTCGAAGCCATAGCTACCCAAACTAATGATCATAAAGTCGTGAAGAAATTCTTGCAAAAGAATATCTTTACTAGATTTGGCTGTCCGAGAGCACTCATTAGTGATGAAGGTACTCACTTTTGCAATGCGCCGCTTGACAAGATCCTTGAGAAGTATGGTGTCAAACATAAGATTGGTACACCATATCATCCCCAAACCAGTGGCCAAGTCGAGGTAAGCAACCGGAGCCTGAAAAGAATTTTAGAGAAGACCGTGAACAATAATAGATCTAATTGGAGTCTTAAGTTGGATGACGCATTGTGGGCTTATCGTACTGCATTTAAAACCCCGATGGGCACGTCACCCTTCCAAATGGTCTATGGCAAGGCTTGTCATTTACCTGTCGAACTTGAGCACAGAGCTTTCTGGGCAATTAAATTCTTAAATTTCGATAGCCAACTCTGTGGGGAGAAACGGTTGTTACAATTGAACGAGCTCGACGAATTCAGACTCAGAGCATACGAGAATGCTAAAATCAGCAAGGAGAGAACGAAGATGCTCCATGACGCTAAGATCAAGGACCGAGAATTCAAAGTTGGTGAAATGGCTTTACTCTATAATACCAGACTTCATTTGTTTCCTGGTAAACTCAAGTCTAGATGGTCTGGTCCCTTTGAGATTCTCGAGGTTAATCCCAGTGGCGTAATTACTTTGAACGGGTATGGTAATCAAGCTTTTAAAGTGAATGGTCATCGACTTAAGAAATATTTTGGGCAACCAAAGGAAAAGCCTGAGATTCTTTATTTCCAAAGAAGAGATGAGAGTACAGATGTCCTGATTTGTGAGGAGATTCCATCTTATTTCTTTGAGTCAGATGATGATGACGTTCCTATATCCACCCGTAAGGTACCTTCTGTTGAGACTTCTGATCATACCACTATGTCTATGCCGATCATCCGCAAGAACAAGAAGAAGATAGTCAGTGTAGTTTGGAGAGAAAAGTTTAATGATCTTATAGCACACTTGACTTGTTGTTGTGGTGAAAATCATTTCCGCCCCAGTGCTCCTGAGTTTGATACTGAGGTGGCGGTAGTCAAACCAAAGTGGCCCGATCCGGGTTGATCTTTTGGAATCTGTGTCAAGCTATTGACATTAAAAGAGCGCTCCTAGGAGGCAACCTAGTTTTCTTTGTTTGTTTCCTTTTCTTAGGTTGTTCTGTTTTATTGTTTTTAGAAATAATACTTTAGTTGATTTTGTGTGATAGTTATTCCTCTTACGTTCATTGTGAGTGTTTTGTGTTATGTGTTGCTCATATACCCCTTGTACCCCGAGATTATATGGTATGTCGAGTGTGGCGGATACTTTTGAGCAGGTTCACAAGCTTTTATGTCCGGTGTTGTCTATTCGAGTTGTTGCGGTATGTTCATGCTCCGGCTGAGCTCTGCCAACTTTCATCCGACAACCACCGTTGAAACCAGCTAAGTTTTCTTTTTTTTTTTCTATTTGCACATTCTGAGGACATAATGTGATTTAAGTGTGGGGGGGTATATTGGGTATGTTTTTATGCTATATCCTTTGAAATATGAGTAAAAAGTGAATGTTAAATTTTCCACTAAATTTAAAATTTTTTGTGAGTATCGAGCATATAATTGGAACTAGATGCTTACTAGTTGTAGTTTTCTAACGATGATAGTATGTGACTTAGTGAGATAATTATAGCATGTTTTACTTTTATGGAGATAGTTTCGTTTTTCACTCACGGAGCCTTTGATTTTTAAACATGATTTTTGAACTATACCCTTTCATTATTTTTAATGATTTATCTTAGGAAGGTCAGTATAGTTACACCTAAGTTAGACCGTGTACTGTGAATATCATAAAGTTTGAATGTGATAGGTGAGATGTAACTTATGACTTGGAATAGTGAATGAATAAAGTGAGTAAGTAATTGTTAATAAATACGTTTGTCGGAAGCTGGTTAATGATTTGAGTGCGGTAGGGTGTACCACGTATGTCCTATTCCACTATGATGACCAAAAGCTCACGACAGTCAGGAGAAGCTACCTTGTGATTGGAGTAAGGTAGGGTGTTATCACGAAACATCCTATGCTACTATGATGGGTAAGAGCTCATTCTGATATGCGTCAAATTTGAACATTTTGAAAATGATGAGTAAGAATAAAGTGAAGTCTTTGTTATCATGGATCTTATACCCAGTAGAACCGCATGATATGCTGTAGGGATTATCCTACTGAGTGCGTGGGAAGGCTTTGAGTGGAGCTGTTATTGTCTGTACCTAGGATAGTCATTGGAATTTTTGAGAGGATAATTCTTTGAAAGGCTTGCTAGATTGAGAATGGCTTGTCACACTTACACCGAATCTATCTCTGTGTTGGTATCATTTGCTATAGTTGTTGTATCTTTTGTTACGTGAGTTAGAGACCTATGTGGATTATTTATAAAGTTGAGCTATAGTTTTGATTGTTTTGTCCGAGGACGTACAAAAAGCTAAGTGTGGGGGAGTTGTTAAGGCCATATTTATATGATTATTAAGGATTTATTTCATTATTATTTTCCCCACATTTGCGTAATTTACATGAGAATTAAGGGTTTAAGTGTAATTATTAGGTAAATGTCATTTTAATATGGTTATTTGCAAAATTGGTTATTTTAAGTGTTTAATTGATTTAATTATGATTATTTGGATTTCATTACATTTTGCAATGTTCATTTATCTTTTAGGAGACTTAATTTCGAGATGATCAATCAAAGATATGGGAAAATAGAAGAGATAAGGAAAGAAATCAATCAAGATAAAGATGGAAATATCAAGAAATCCGACCCTCAGCATCTTGGACGAGCGTTCGTGCAGCGTCCATTCCAGACGGGCGTTTGATAAAGTGAACGAGCGTCCGGAATTGTATTTTACATTTAGAGAGTTCGGACGGAGGATGAACGAGCGTTTACTCAGCGTCCAGGCATTCTGGACGGGCGTCCGGATGGGTAGACGGGCGTCCACAGCCGACTTACTTCCAGCCGACTTAAAACTCTATAAAAGCACCGCATTATGAAGCCTAAAACCCTAATCTTTTACACACTATTTACTCATATACACATAGCCGCGCCCTAGAACCCTAAGGAGCCGTTTTTACACGAGAGATGCAAATCTCCCCTTCAACAATCGTGTTCATCATGATTGTTGGCTAAACATCTGCGGTGGGTCGACGGAGGAAGCCTATCAACAACCAAACCAACTAGAGAGTTCGATGCTTAAGTTTAGTGAGTTTATTTCATAGTTTTTCATTACTTTGGATCTGTTTTATATTGTTTAAGTTTTATTGAATTAAGATTTGATGAAACGATCTATGTTTAATTTATGCTTGAATAAATTTATGAAAGTTTGTTTGTTTGAGTTCTCTTTTATTCAAAGTAATGCATCTAATTGTGTTTTAAGAGATTATGCATGATTAGTTGAGTAAGAGCTTGGAAACAATCTCGTGATGTCGTTTTGATTGCATGTTTAGTTTATTTGAAAAGTTAAACGAAACCCTAGAATTTGGTTGAAGAAATTTAATTGAATTCGTGAATAAATCACCACTAAAAACTATGTCTTTTTAATCACCGTCTAGTTGGATTGTTGGTTGATAGGTGGAATCTAGTCGCCTTGCTGTGTTTTCCTTTAATTGTTTATTAATTAAATCGTTTAGATTAAGTTTAGTTTAAGTTCTAGTTTTATAAACCCTAGTTTCCTGCTTTGTTTTCCCGCACTTTTCTCGTTTCGGTTCGTAGTTGGACGCTCGTCCGCAATAGCGACGCCCGTCCGTTAGATTCCGTTTTCGGACGCTCGTTCACCAAAGTGAACGCTCGTCCGGCTTTCTTTTTCTTATTTTTCTTGCTTGTTTTTACTCTTGTTTTAGTTTTAATTCTTAGGTTTAGGTTTTAGTTAGTTTCAGCTTTAGTTTAGATAGATAATTGTGACATAATTGATATAGATTTATATTTGAATCCGATAAACATTCCACTCCCTTAGGACGACCCGTAAACACCCTATACTACGATCCTTATACTTGGGGTGTTTCGGTTATAAATTGTAAAACTAGTTTTTACCGAACATGATGTAATCCTGTCAGTCCACTCTTCTCCTGTGATGTTGGAGGAAATTCACTAGAGATCTTTGATGTAGCTTTTACAAAGATTCCTAAGTTGTTTGTCCTTCAACAATAGCTATGGCTTCACAAACTGAAATCTGGGAACAGGTAGGATTGCTGCTCCTGAGTCTTCCACTGGTCCTTGAAGGGTAGGATTGCCTCTTCACCAGCTCCACCACAAACAACAGTCTTTCACACCTAACGTATGCTTCACTGTCTTCGGCGGGTTCTTTATAAAATAAAGAATGAATCAAATAGATGATTCAAATTGCGGCGCTTGATTGGGATGATGTAATCAAGCGACTTGCGCCTTCAAGTGTGTATGCTTGATGCAAACTTGAACACGTAATGCACTTGAAGAAAATAACTAGATCAGCAGCCCTTAAGCTCAGTAAGTTCAGCAGGGTGTTTTTCAGCTCAGTATTGTCACTTAAAGTTTATCCCAAAATTCATCATCATGTTTCTGAGTTGAAAGTCCTCTATTTATAGGTAGGAATGCATGTGACTTGAATTTGAAATTCAAATGTGACCGTTCCTTGTTTTTGTCCCATCTGTTCTGCATTCTGTCACTATTCATAGGACTGACACTGTCAGGATTACTTTTTGACAGTGCAGTCTGTCCACCCCTTTGACTTGTATCCAATGGATAAGAATGTGAATCATCCCAACGTCTTTTTAATCTCAGCCTTTGATTTGCTTGATAGTCAGAGGTAGTTGGCTGTTCTTATCCATGTAATCTTCCAATAATCTTGAATTAATCGAGGTATATATCGACAGGTTCATCGGTCTCGTAATACCAATCGTCTGCGTCGAACATCATAATTTTGTCCGTAAAATATAATGCAAATGATTACTTTTATCTAACTTTTATTTGTGAAGTTAGATTACATCATTTTAATTATAACCAAGTTCCGGACATCATCCAACTTGTGGAACTTAGACCTTCTACACAAGGCATATGTAATCAGTTTAGGTCATCACAGACTTGCCTAAATTCTGATTCCATATCCTTGACTTTAAATACTAAGTTTGATCCCTTAGCCTTCATTAACTGAGTTTGAACCCTCAGCCTTCGGTCTTCAGTCTTCGCAGTTTCCCGACCGCCCACCGACCTATCTACCCTATCGACCTAGACCCGCCTCGTCGATATCAATCAGCAGCCCTTTACAGTGCTTGTTTGATCAAACCTATTTATGAATCAAACTCTAATAAACCTATACATTTTATCTAGACATCTTTTTGCCTTTGCACTATAACAGCTAGTATGGCACTCATCATCAAAACTAAGAAATAAGTCCAACAATTTCCCCTTTTTGGTGATGATGCCACTACCCTCACCTAATCAAAGAAAGCAAAAAGATAAAAACAAAACAAACAAATTCAAATCAATTTTCATTATAAATATTTGTTCACAAGCTATTACAACTAGATACAAAGAAAGATAAACAAAGTGATAAGTAGGTGATCTATTGTCTCTTCTCTCTTTCTTGTCTAGCCTTCTCGCCTTGCTCTTGATAGGCTCGATCTCTTCTATCATTTGACTCATCCATTCATTCTCAATTAGTGTAAAATCAATATAAGAATTGACTTGTTTCCACCAGCTCCATGCTTCAGCAGGGACAAGATTGATGTCATTCACTCGAATCCAAACCTCATATAAAGATCCTTGAATTCATTAAGTGAGTCTTTTGCTTTTGTGATAGGCGTACTCTATCACCTCTCGCCACTTCTTCCACCTCTCGCCTCCTCTCGTAAGTTGCCCTTAAAGCTTTGACTCTTGCTTCCCAAAATTTTAATCCCAAGAAAGAGTTTAGACCTTCATGAAATCCCATGTCATGATAAGGTCTCCTTCGTTATAATACTCTTTCTTGTATTGTGACAGAGATCATCGCTGAGTTGAACTCGCCAGTGCGGTGTCTCCCGAAAGCATTGGTATCATCAATCCATCTCTTCGTGCAAAGAGTCTTGCAGCCTCCTTTGTCGCACTGATTGGCCCTCTTCCCCCTTAGTGACATCATCAACAAAACGGGATATGAGGCCATGAATACCCTCCCGTGATACAATCACTCTATGCAATTGACCTTCCATGGTTCCGCTCTAGTATCAATGGCGGTGATCCTAGATTGCAATGTCTCGTCCAAATCTGTTGATCCTTTCGGTAAGTTTGGGATCGTGCATAGCAGTTGTTGTGCAAAGAACGTAGGCTCACGAGGTTTAGGCGTATCGCAAGCTTGTCAAGTTTCTCATGGATAGAAATAAGTTGGTCTTTTAGAAACTTGTCTTTGGCGATATTTCCAACCCCGATACCCCCGACATCTAAGTATCAAGTCATTCATAGCATTTTGAGTGGATGCAAAATTGGAAGCAACCGTATCGAGATTGTCCGTTATCATTTATCATCTTCATTAGTTCTTCAAATCTCTGTTCTTGCTGTCCGCTTGAGTTCTTAACTCGTTGCATATCATTTCTTACGCTTCTTAACTCATTGAAAACTTCAACTCGGCACTCCACTGGTCATTCTACTAGCAGTAGGTCCATCAGCAGGCTCTTCAACTCTATATTGTGCCTGTTGTCTGCTGATGACTATTGCTTTACTCATATCTCTCCCAGCAGGGGGAGGTCCTTCCTCAACCATTGCACCAAGAATGTCTTCCATAACCGGATCTTGTGCAGTTCCTCAAAGAACTTCTTCTTCTCCAAAAATTTGAAATTCTTCATCACCGTAGTCATAGTCCAACAAATTTGTTCTTCTTGATTAACAACGGCGGCCTTGCGACTATCCTTCCCTACAAGTGGCCTTGGCTCCAAAGCAGGCTCCACTACAAGCAGCCTCATCAATAACAGGGTTTCTCCAAACCCAAAGTTTGTTCCAACCCGTGTCCAGTGTCGTTTGAGACTCAGCAGCCTGTACCTCCTGTTCCAACCTTTGTGCAAGTGTCGTTTGTATCCCAAAGAACTCCGTACCTCCTCTTCAGTTCTCTGTGGATTGAATATAGCCTCATTATCCACTTGAAAACCTTCTGCATGACCAATCTTGTGCAGGATGATGGCAGTTTTAGTAAGAGTGCCTTCAATGTCAAATCCATCTTGATATTCAATGGATTCTTCTGAGCTGGCACTAGGTTCATTAAAATCAGTAACTGTTTCTCCATCCAAATCCTTACTCTGTTCATCTTCATTTTGTGCAGCAGGCTCTACAACATGAAATGTACTTGGTTCATCAGCCAGCCTACCAGCACTCAAAGTGATTCCTTCATTGATCAGTGCTTCAAGATCATCCATGGTGAGATCCTGTAGATCCTCATCCATTTCTCCACCGCGGCCCTCGACGGACTTACCGCATCGCAGATCACAGTGCGGGAGGTTCATTTATCAATGCAACCCCACCGGTTCCTCCCGGTCCGGAGGGGAAATCTCCTCTCGGAGTCGATGATGAGGAAGAATCATCATCTCCATCTCTTGGATCCCTAAACTTAATACCCTCCTCCTTCGTTGCTCATCAAATAGATCCATCGTCCGGATTGCGCAGGTGGTATCCACCGCATCCAAGCAAGTTCTCCACTCCCAACTTGGTAAAAGCCCATTCCTCAAAATCGGTCATAGGTTCAAGAAATGCTTTTGTCTCTTGTAGAAACCAAACTTCCATTGAAAATAATCAAGCAATTTGTCAAGTTTGGGATCCACATATTCTTCGCTTTTCTTCCTCTCTTTCACATGCCTTTCAAAGGGCATGAAAGATCTCCCCGGGAGCAGCTCCGTAGCTTGTTGACCTCCAAAGGTTCCAACAAGCGTACTCATGGTCTCTTCTACGATGTTTGAAAGTCAGCAGGTTGCTGTGATTGTATAATTGTACCTACTACTTCCATCTGTATCACACTTGGTTCCCCCTGACTTACATGCTCATCAGCAGGGTTAGCAGCAGACTGCTCTTCCCCCTGAACTATTGCCAAACTTGCAGGGTCTTCAACCAAGTCTTCAATCACCTCTTCAACTACCACAAGAGTTCGCAGATTGTTGTGGTTCTTCGCTGATACTACAAAGAGCTCGGGATCGCAGATCGTCGTATATCTTCAACAGATTGCTCAACAACAACCCGTGCGGCCTCGCAGATTCACCAATAATATTTTCTACAAAGAAGCTCGGTACAAAGCAGACCGTCGTGATTCTTCAACGGATTGCTCAAAGAACAACTCCGTTCACTTCCGAGATTTGATAACCTCTTCGGTGAGGAATCACCGATTACAACCGGTGGAATGATAGTTAAGGGCTCGGGCTCAACAAATTCTCTTCTTCCTCTTCTACCGAAGCCTCTTCTTGGACTTTTTGTTTTTCCAAGATTCTCGCTTCTTTTCCTTTGCCATACTTTTTCTTTTTGGCAACCTCTTTCATCCTCTTGGATAGGGGTTCATCATCATCATCATCATGTCCAAGAGACTTTCTCTTTCTACTATCTTCTTTCTCGTTGCTTTGTCGAATTTCAACAACAGCTTCTTCTTGCAAACCACAAATAGGTCGGTAACCTCCACTTGACCCTCAGCAGACTCAGCAGTCTGTGCTGTTTCCTTCCTTGTTTTCTTTGAGGGTTTTGATGCCTCAGTTGTTTTCTTTTTATCTCCACTCTTTCTTTTAACAACAGCTTTCTTTGGTGCAGCAGGTTTAATAGATATCTTCTTAGTTTGCTGAACCTGCTCACCACCAGCATCACCATCATCTCCATCATTATCATCACCAGCAGGCTCTCCAGCAATCTCTTCATCGTCATCGAGACCAGGAATAGTATAATCAATCTCCTTCTTGAATCTAGACTAATTGATGTTCTCAGATTCAAGATCAGGAACGTGCAGATGATTCAACAGGGTCTGAATCATCAAACCTAAGGGTAAGGCCTTCGATTTCCTTTTCCCTAATTTCTCCTCCTTGGCTACTTTCTTCATATAATGAATAAAATAACCAGCCCAATCAAATTTCATGCTCCTGCAGATGATTATCATCAGCTCTATCTTGGGTCATGATAGAGTATCCATACTGCCAACTAGCCCAAGTATGTTCTTTGCAATGAGCTTGCTCAGCAGGTGTATTCTTGTCCAATATGTTTGCAATTGATGCCTGGTACTGATTTGATAGTTGCATCTGTCTTGATCTGATTAACAAAAGTCATCTTGTCCAATCCCATTGCTTCAGATTGACCGAACCATCTACAACTTCTTCAAATCCAAACACTTCTCTCGCAGATTGGATGAGATTACAAGCTCCATAGCATTCACAAGCTTGTCTTGAATGCTTCAGCTTCCTTCTTCTACAACTATATTCTTCCGTAAATCAATAACATTTGTGTATGAAATTGTTTCTAATCCGATGTTGAGTTTGTTCTCCAAGCCTCGCAAACCTCCTTATTCTTCGACCTATATTAATGGCCGCTTCCGTTCGTTTGCATCAACAACATAGCCTCTTACACTTTGGCTTGATTCGATTTGAACCTCAATCTTTTCCGCCATTGAAATAAGAAAAAGATGAAGAAAAATTGCTCTCAAATCTGTGTTCACACGATGTAGAATTTGCAGAGATAAAGCGAAAATTGCAAGTGGAGAAACCGCTCGTATAACAACCGATTATTATATAGACAAGTGAGTGGTTGAAACTGTCATTGCACGTACATTGAGGTAACCACGATTAAATCCGAATAAATGCCGTCTTGACACGTGGTCCATTACTCCTCCATAATGTTTGTAACCGTTGGATGGTTTGACTGTGGTAATAATGGATAAAATAAATATCCCGCCAATATGCTTTTTGACTTTAATTACTTTGACTGAGTAACGTTCCCTCCAAATAGGTAATCCTCGCAGGTGGGCTCAAGCAGTCTGGCGATAAGTAGGCTTCAAGCCGCCGACAAAAGTACTCGCCGATCCTTGTTTTCTTCTTGTTTTGTTCAATTGATAATACAAGATGAAGTTTAATACCAATGACCGATCCGTCAAGTGAGCTCACCCAAAATGACAAAGACCAATCCCCTTGGCAACCTCATTTGCTCAATTGTCCAAACATAAGTACATGGAATTGTTGATACCAATGACTAATCTGCTAAGTGAGCTCACCCAACATAGCAAAGACTAATCCCCTTGGTGAATTCCAATACACCGCCGAATATCACCAACCTTTATGATTCCAAGTTCGATCCTTAACTTAGCAAATCTTTCACTATCAAGTGGCTTAGTGAAAATATCGCAAGTTGATCTTCGCAGGGATGTATAGAACCACCACATCTTTCTTTTCAACATGATCTCTTATAAAATGATGCCTCACATCAATGTGTTTGGTTCTTGAGTGCAAAACAGATTTTCTCGTGATTGCAATTGCACTTGTGTTATCACACATAATTGGAATTTCCTTTTCTTCAATTCCATAATCCCTTAATTGTTGTCTTAGCCATAGTACTTGTGCACAAGAACTTCCAAAGAAGAATGTATTCAAATTTCAAAGCGGTGGAAGTTGAAATAGAATTTCGTTTCTTGCTAAACCAGGAGACCGCCTATTTCCCATTAACCGACAGGTTCCTGTTGTGCTTTTTCTATCAATCTTGCATCCAGCATAATTAGAATCTGAGTAGGATATAACTTTGAAGCTTCCTTCCTTGGAGTACCAAATCCCTACTCCCAATGTCTCTTTGAGATACTTGAGAACTCTCTTAACTGCACCTAAGTGACTTTCTTTAGGTTTAGATTGAAATCTTGTACAAACACCTACAACAAAGGATATATCAGTCTGCTGGCGGTCAGTTACATCAGACTGCCTATCATCCTTCTATATAAGGTCTGATCAACATCTTTGCCTTCTTTATCTTCATCCAATCTGATGTTTGTACTCATAGGAGTTGAATTCTTAGTGCTATTTTCCATACCAAAATTCTTCAGCAACTCCTTGGTGTACTTGGTTTGATGAATGAAGATTCCATCCTTCATTTGTTTGACTTGCAATCCCAAAAAGTAATTCATTTCTCCCATCATACTCATTTGGAATTTGCTTTTCATTAGATTTGCAAACTTTTCACAAAGTAAATCATTCTCAGAACCAAATATTATGTCATCCACATAAATTTGTACCAGCAGGGTGCTGTTTCCTTCACTGATGCTGAAAAGTGTCTTATCAATGGTGCCTTTTGTGAAACCATTGTCTACCAAGAATTGAGATAGAGTCTCATACCATGCTCTTGGTCCTTGTTTCAATCCATAAAGCGCTTTGTTGAGTCTATACACTTTATCTTCTTGATCTTTAACTTCAAATCCAGGAGGTTGCTGAACATACACTTCCTCCTCTAGATACCATTCAAAAATGCACTCTTGACATCCATTTGATATACTTTGAAGTTCTTATATGCAAGATGTGCTAAGAATAATCTCGATAGCTTCCAATCTTGCAACAGTGCATAATTTTCATCAAAATCTATTCCTTCGCTTGAGAATAGCCTTTTGCAACTAGTCCGGCCTTATTTCTCACAATGGTACCTGATTCATCAAGTTTATTTCTGTATACCCACTTAGTACCAATGATATTTGCATAACTTGGCCTTTCAACTAGTGTCCAAACTTGATTTCTTTCAAATTCATTTAATTCTTCTTGCATGGCAATTATCCAATCTGGATCTGAAATTGCTTCTTCAACAACTTTAGGTTCCATTTGAGATAGAAAGCAAGTAAACATAGCTTCCAAATTGTCTTCTAGTCCTCACACCTTGCCGTACATTGCCAATAACTTGTTCAAAGGGTGATTCCTTAACCATTGTGGATTTTGGTTATTTTGATTTTCGGAACATCATCTTCGCAGGGTCTCGTTGTAGTTTCTTCTACAAGGGGGTCGCGGATCCTTGAACTCGCTTCGCTTGTTGCATCGCAATATTGTCGCCAGGTGTTCAAGCAGGGCGATCGTAAACTTTCAAGTCATTGAATCTTTCCAAAACTTCAACACAATCTGGATCGTGACTGTTGATTCTCGCGGGTCCACAATCTTCATCTTCCATACCAAAAACTTAGGTTCATCAAACACAACATGGATTGTTTCTTCATGTTTTAGTGACCTTTTGTTCGCACTCGAATGCTCGCCGACCGAAGAATATCCCAAGAATATGCCTTCATCCGATTTTGGTTGGAATGTTTTCAAATGAACTTTATGATTTAGAATGAAACATTTACTTCCAAATGGATGGAAATAGGATATATTGGGTATCCTTCCATTCCGTACCTCATAGGGTGTCTTCGCAGCCTTCTTGTTTACGATGTTCGTTTTGTGTATAGCATCCCGTATTTACGCTTCACCCAATATCTTTCAGGTAGCAATGCTTCACAAATCATTGTTCTTCCAGCTTCCTTTAAGGTTCTGTTTCTTCTTTCAGCAACCCCATTTTGCTGAGGTGTACCAGCAGCAGCAAGTTGATGTAGTACACCATTCTGTTCACAATATTCTCTTATAACTTTGTTGAGAAATTCAGTACCCTGATCTGATCTTATCTTTATGACTGTTAAACATTTCTCATTTTGTAATCTCTTCAAAAGATTAGGCATGCTTTGAAGTGTTTCACTTTTCTTGTTCATGAATATCACCCAAGTGTATCTAGAATAATCATCCACAACCACTAGGGTATACTTCTTTCCCGTTACACTTGTTGGAGTTATTGGTCCAAAAAGATCCATGTGCATCACCTCCAACACTCTATTAGTTGATTGTTTGGTCTTTGATTTGAAACTTGATTTTATCTCGTTTACCTTGCCGACAGTGCATCACATATTGCATCCTTTTTGAATGTGATCTCGGTACACCAATCACCAGCTTTCTTCTTCACCAACCGATTAATATCATCAAAGTTTAAGTGATTCAACTTCTTGTGCCATAACCAATTTAGTTCGTACTTGGTATGCACTAACAGCAAGTGTTTCGGAACTGCAAGAGACCAATCCACAACATACATGTTCTGTTGTCTTCTACCAAAGCAAGTACAACTTGATCACCTCTTTCACTAATGACAATACAGCTTGTCTTTGTCAAAAGTGACCTTGTATCCCATGTCACAGAATTGTCCAAAGGCTCGCAAGTTGTAGTCCAAATCCTTCCACATATGCAACATTCTTGATTGTGAGTCCATTTCGATAAGTGTGCCATATCCTCTTGTATATCCAGTGTATTTTTGTTGCCAAAATTCACCCTTGGACCATCTTTTGCCACAAAGTTTGTTAGACAAGTTGCTTATTCTTTGTCATGTGTCCGGAACATCCACCGTCAAAGTACCGTACACCCTACAAAATAAAGTTAATGCATTTTAGGTACCCAAACCCGTTTGGGTCCATAGTGGTCGCAGCAAGCATGACCCTTGGTATGTTTCCATAAGGTCTTCTCTCCTGAATGTGTCATACTTTGGTTCATACTTTGGTTCATACATGTATTCCACACATCCATAAGTTCTAACAGTAGGTTGTGTAGGAATCACATATGTTTTCTGGCCTTTTGGTACATAGTGCTGTTTGAAATGATTCTTGTTGTTAAAAACATTTGCATAACCATAGGTGTGTCAGTCGTTAGGAACACCCTATAATATGGAGTCCGCCGAGGTCTCTGCCGAGGCCTTTGCCGATTCCAATGCATAGGTTTTACCCTAGCAAGATGGTTATACTTACTATTTTTAACAAGAAGTGCAGAATATTCCAATCATCATCGCAGTAGGGAACAATCTACCTTTCCCCCGAGATAAGTATCCCTTGAATGATCAACATTTTTGGGTTTAGGATTCTTATCCTTGGAATATTTCTTTTCTTACCCTTCGTGGTCCAAATAGACTTAGTAGCAGTGTCCGC
The DNA here is from genome assembly GCA_036785695.1 of Gentiana straminea. NCBI lineage: Eukaryota > Viridiplantae > Streptophyta > Magnoliopsida > Gentianales > Gentianaceae > Gentiana > Gentiana straminea. The sequence continues at coordinate 1,890,570 of JAVUPR010000483.1, read as the reverse complement.
TATCGCAGCTTAGAGGCACAAAGCTATTCCTATTTTTAGATTTATTCTTTTTCCTAGAGCCGTTGACTTCTTAGACTTCGATTTTGCTTCCTTGAAGCATTCTCAATGGGTTTTACCGCTTCAAAGAACCTTACCGGGAGTTGGATCTAGTGCAAGTGCACAAACTTAGGACCAATTCGGTACTAGTTCGGTAACCTTACCGGATCCACTCTTGTTAGATTGCCGAGTTCCAAATCCAAGCCCCGTTCTATCTCCATAAGGCTTTCCCGATTTGTATGCGTATTGGAACAAGATGGTTCAAATAGATTCGAGGTCCGCCGGATGTTCAAAGCAGACTTATTTTGATTCTCGTCCAACATCTTTTACCTTACCCTTGATAACTCTTAATTCAAATTTCAATCTTCCAACTTCTAACTCAAGAGTTTCTTTTTCACCTTCACAACCTCATAACCAGATTGTATTATCCTCGCTGATTAAGGATGGCATCCAAAGTCTCATTGTTGTCGAATTTCTAGGATTTGAACCACAAGTTGATTCACAATCACTTCCAAAGCAGAGTGTTTATAGATACATTGTTGTATACCTCCTCGCTTTCATCCATATTGGCCATCGCTGCATAATCTTCCATCTCAAAGAACCAATGCCGTGTCATCCGATTCATTTCCCTTTTCGCATTCAACTTCATAGCCCGATTCATCTTCAAGAACCATAGCCTTCTTGCCAAGTCTTCTTTGTTGACTTTTGGTCTTCGCAAGTCGTGACAATCGTGTTTAAAATGTCCAGGCTTCTTGCGGTTGAAGCAAAGATAATCGTGTTCCTTGCCTTGTTTTAACTCGTACGCTCGGTTTGAAGTGTCCCGGTTTCTTGCAATGAAAGCACGTATAGTCATTATCTTTTCTTGGTTCTTCTTTCCTTCTTTCGCAGGCCTTTTTGTAAAATTTCTTGCAGGAGCCTTTCCAGCCTTCATCATCTTGATTTTCTTGCTCGCAGGGCAATTTGTTCTTGCATCTCATCCAAAGATATCATCCCGTCCTCCCGATGTTTCTTCATGATGTGAAACACCAATGCTGTGGTCTTTGGCTCTTCCTTTTCAGTTTCAGACACAAGCTTTTTGCTAAATTCATAAGCCTTTAAATCTGAAAATAATTTGAAGGTGTCTTCTTAATGCAACTTTCTCATTTCCTCAATTGCAGTCACCTTCATTTTCCAAACATCTCTTGCAGGTAGAGCTTCCAAGATTTTGGTGTTTATTTCCTCTTTTGAATAACTTACACTCAAATAGGTAAGTTCATCCAGATTGCAATGAATCTTGATTCCATTTGCTCAATGGTTTCATTAGGTAGCATCTTGAACTTTTGAAACCTCTTTCTCGCCACACCGATTTTGTTCTTCTTTATTGCATCGTTGCCTTCACGTGATTAAGTGGATCTTATCCCAAAGTTCCTTTGCAGCCTTGCAATCTTTAACCTTCATATACATATTGCTATCCAAGGTTCTCCGTAAATGATATCAATAGCAATGTTGTTGAGGTTTGCTCTTTTTCTCGTCTTCTCGCATTCCATTCTCTTTTTGGTTTAGTAATGTACTCGCTTCCGTCACCCACTCGTTATCGCCTTTGTAATCTCCAAGGGTCCTTCGCTAGTACATCCATCATCTCATCATGAGTAGCAAGAAGATATGCCCGCATTCGACGTTTATACTCATCAAATCTATTAAGAGAACACATCAACATAGTTCTAGCATACCGTGTGTTGTCCATGATGCAAGTCTTGAAAATCGTAACTTGAAAGAAAGTTTTAAAGAATTTTCACAAGCACAACAAGTAGGAATCCTTCGAACGTGCACCGCTCCGATACCAATTGTTGGTCCCTTGAAAAGGCTTTGGTTAAGTTTAGAGGGGGGGGTGAATAAACTTAACACTTAAAACTTTGGAGTTAACAAATTTTGCAACTTCAGCGGTCCGTCGATACTTCGCAGTCCGTCGAGACCTCGCAGCTCGCCGATAAACGTAGTCTACCGACGCTCGCTTTGCTGAATTTGTGCAAATGGAATAATATCAAAATTAAGCCTTGTTACTTGTTGTTAAATATGATACTAAGTATTTGATACTCGCAGTGTATGTGTGTGATTTCGCTTGCTAGATTCAAGAGATTGATGAGTGAAATAAACTAAGTGCGTAAAGTAAATGCGTAAAGTAAATAGCCCGATTTTATAGTGGTTCCGTGTGATGTAATCCCGTCGTCCACTCTTCTCCCGTGATGTTGGAGGAAATTCACTAGAGATCTTTGATGTAGCTTTTACAAAGATTCCTAAGTTGTTTGTCCTTCACCAATAGCTATGGCTTCACAACCGAAAACTCGGGAACAAGTAGGATTGCCGCTCCCGAGTCTTCCACTCGGTCCTTGAAGGGTAGGATTGCCTCTTCACCACTCCACCACAAACAACAAGCTCTTCACACCTAACCGTATGCTTCACTCGTCTTCAAGATGTTCTTTATAAAATAAAGAATGAATCAAATAGATGATTCAAGCAAAAGCAGCCTTGATTGGGATGATGTAATCGCAGCTTGCGCCTTCAAGTGTGTATGCTTGATGCAGCCTTGAACACGTAATGCACTTGAAGAAAATAACTAGATCAAGCGCCTTAAGCTCAAGAAGTTCAAGCAGGTGTTTTTCAAATTTCGCATTGTCACTTAAAGTTTATCCCAAAATTCATCATCATGTTTCGAGTTGAAAGTCCTCTATTTATAGGTAGGAATGCATGTGACTTGAATTTGAAATTCAAATGTGACCGTTCCTTGTTTTTGTCCCATCCGTTCGCATTCCGTCACTATTCATGGGATCGACACCGTCAGATTACTTTTTGACAAGCAAGTACCGTCCACCCCTTTGACTTGTATCCAATGGATAAGAATGTGAATCATCCCAACGTCTTTTTAATCTCACCTTTGATTTGCTTGATAAGTCGAGGTAGTTGGTCGTTCTTATCCATGTAATCTTCCAATAATCTTGAATTAATCGAGGTATATATCGCAAGAGGTTCATAAGTCCGTCGTAATACCAATCGCTCCGCCGAACATCATAATTTTGTCCGTAAAATATAATGCAAATTCGATTACTTTTATCTAACTTTTATTTGTGAAGTTAGATTACATCATTTTAATTATAACCAAGTTCCAAACATCATCCAACTTGTGGAACATAGACCTTCTACACAAGGCATATGTAATCGCTTTAGGTCATCACGACTTGCCTAAATTCTCGATTCCATATCCTTGACTTTAAATACTAAGTTTGATCCCTTAGCCTTCATTAACCGAGTTTGAACCCTCGCCCTTCGGTCTTCGCCTTCGCAGGTACCGACCGCCCACCGACCTATCTACCCTATCGACCTAGACCCGGTCTCCGTCGATATCAATCGCCAGCCCTTTACGTTGCTTGTTTGATCAAACCTATTTATGAATCAAACTCTAATAAACCTATACATTTTATCTAGACATCTTTTTGCCTTTGCACTATAACAGCTAGTATGGCACTCATCATCAAAACTAAGAAATAAGTCCAACAAACTCATACCGCAAACCCGCCTAGACAGCTGTCGACATTGACCAGTACGTTCCTAGTGTCCATCAAGATATTGTCCAAACTTAGCACTTCACTATTCGTATTTCATGCTAGTTTATGAAGACATGCAAATAGTTTATCAGGCTACTAACATGTAAATTAAACCTTATCGATCAACGTAGCTGACGTCGAACCACAAAATTAGGATTTACTAGGTATTCAGATCTAGCGATAAATACCGTTGCAGATTTGAAGAGCGTTTCATATTAACGAATCGAATAAAGATTAGGGTTCGTTTAATTAATGCATAGATGATTAGATGAAAGCATAATCTAGATCTAACACAAGAACAATCATGAATCTAAGAAACGAAATAAAACATTGGAATAGATCTTACCCATAACGAAGAACATATCTACTCTTCTATTCTCTCTCCCTCCAGCGACTCAAGACGATCCATGAAGATCGTAAACCAAGCACAATTCAATAATGAAAGACTAATGACTTAATTGCAAGAAGAAAAGAAGAAAAGAAAAGAAAATAAGACTTTATTCCCAAAAGACTAAATTGTATCTAATTGATGTAAAACTAGAAAATAGGTGAAGAATGAAGGGAATTGATGATGAATACAATTTCGCAACTCTTAATGGCTTTATATAGGTGTATAAACCGACTTAGGGGTAAACCCAATGCTTGAAGGACAAGAAAATGCATTTCAGGAAGATTCCGGGCCTCGGTAAGTCGGCGGTACCTCCCGGGTTACCAAGGGTATGTTCGTCTTTTTCCTACTGCCGACTTAACTTGGAATACCCTAGGCCCAGCTTCGGTATTTGGACCATAAATTGGCCTACGTAACTCCGATTTGGGTGATTCAAAGAGTGGTAGAATCCTTTTTTCATGACCTACAAATTTCAAGAAAAGGTCCAAGCCCAATGCGTCTTGTAAAGATTTGTAAAATGCATTCCAAGATCACCAATCAGATTCTCGGGTCTAGTCTCCACTCGAAACACTTCAAACTTCAGCTCGAATCAGTTATCTATCGATTAACTCTTATATTAAGCCCAAATGATGCTTCAAACACTCATCCATCTGTCAATAAAACCATAGCACACGTAGTCGCTTCTATTTCTAGCAAATAACGCATCAAATACACGGTTAATACGCATAATACCAATTTCATCACCTCGGACGTGGCTTAATCACATTTAGCTAATTAACTCATGATTTCATACATATTATCCCAATTGAGAACACAAATCCGGGGTAGATTGATGGTAAATAATGGTACCAATTTGACCGTCATCATATTCACGGCAGATGCATTCCACTATTCCATGGCTACCCATGATGTCCTGAGTGGCCTTTTGGATTTTGAGCCTCAAAAGGGGGTCAAACATGCTTGATCAAGGACCGGTGGAGGAAGCGGTGGAAATCGGACTGGAGGAACCTAGAGGATCTCTTCAATAATCACAGGCCTGGTCCAGGACTCCCTTAAGAAATCTTCGGTCCTAGGAGAGGACGGTTCCTTTTCAGATGAATCGGATGAGTGAGATCTTCTCATCAATTACGGTGTAGAAGTAGACAAGACGGGAGAAAAAAACGGTAATAAGAGGCTACAGTGATAATCAATGGAGTAGCAATGGAGAAATGATGCTTGATATGATAGGTTAATACCCTCCTAGTTTACCTAGGAAACCATTCCAATTCAAACGCGCAGGTAGTAACGCCTCGAATTCCAGGACGGCAATAACTACGTGGTAACGGCCAGAAACCTACTGAACCGAGTAACGATCTAGGCATATCCGAGCCGACCTCCCCAAGACCGGCTGGATCTAGGGGGCTTATGACAGAGGTCGGGTCAGCACCTCACCACGTGTCATCCCCATAGTGAAGGTAGTGGGAAATCTCCCTTAAGGGCCAAACCTCTATTATCCGAGCCGCCTAAGCTTGGCCGTCCGCCCCTGACCTCTACAGGTCTTCCAGTGCCTATGATCTTCTTTATCTGACCTTACAGGTCGGCCTGAGTCTCTCTCTCTCGGACATAACTCCTTACACACGCGTTGGATCAGATAAACAAGGAAAGAATCCTAAGTCATTACTACTCCGATTCTGACATTAAAAACACTCCATAATTATCTCCTAAAATCCAGGCGATCAGATCATCTTTATCTTTTCCTTAGGGAACACGGAAATCATAGTCCACCTTGGACACGCTACGTGCAAACCCTAGGGCACAAGCCCCTCTATATAAACCATCCCTAAGGAACTATGAAGACTTGATTCCAATTCACATATTGGATATGTAGGCAACTTGAGCAATATCAAGTGCAGTCTAAAACATCCCAAATCACCCACATCTTTTCATCGTTTTCTGTGTTCTTGGAGTTTCAACAGGTTGTCATAAAGAGGAAAAACCCCCAAACTTGGAAAGACGATTTCCAGCATCGTCAACACACTTTGAGGTAACTGGTTTGCCACAAACAGAGGAGACTACCTACTATGCTTTATTTGCTAGTGATGATCCAATCACTTATGAGGAGGTGAGCGAAATTTTCTAGGTGTCCAATATTACCGGCAAGTATACCGGATCAATTATAGTCTAGTAAGTGCTCAAGGTCGTATCCCACAAGGATGCCGATTAAGTACCAATATCACTAGCTCGTTTGGTTCAAACAACAAAGACTAAAAGAGAAAATTTTATTCAAAAAGTAAGGAATGATGTCACTTCACCACTCACCACCTAATTTCCACCAAAATAGAAAATAAAAGAAGTAAAATCTAAGCCTAGCCAAGACAATGGTTATAGTGATAGAGTAGTTCTTGTGGCATTGTGTTAATTTAATGGTGCAAACCTCTAATATAGTAGTCAAGCCCTTAAAACCGGTACTCTTATACGACTATGCTTACCCACAAACCTACTTAGCAGACCGACACCGCGTCACCGGTTGGATTTTAACTATCAAACAAGCGGATAAACATGATAAACCCCTATGGTTGCGTAGACAAGCTACAAACCCCACTTAGGAGACCGACACCGTGTCAAGGTTCGATTTTACCCATTGGTTCCCTTGCCCCTTTTCCCACACCCCTTCGCAACATAAATTCATAAAAGGGGTGTGTGTTAATGTTAGGCAATTAGTCTAGCACAACTAACAATGAGCATAAGCAAGGAAAATTAAATTCACAAGTGTAAGTAAAAAAATTACTCATCTTACTAACCACAAGATTCCACAATATCACAAATCACATTTCTTGGGTTAGATTTCTACGTCTTCATTTTCATCCTCTCCAAATGTGTTTCAAACCACCCAAGAAGATGAAAAAATCAAAGTAGAGATCTAACTAAAACAAACACAAAAGAAGAGTAGATTAAAAAGAGCAATTAGCTAAATAAGAAATTACCAATATGAAAATCCATTTCTTTAAATTCATCTTCTCCAAGCATAAGTTGTCAATTTACACCCCAAGTATAGCTTGTCACTAACTACACTCATGGAAGAAAGAAGAAATCTTGGAATAAATCTTCACAAGATTCAATTTAATCTATCTAATATACACTTTTTATTACATGATTTTGTGTTTGAGTGACCTCCCCAAGGTCTTACAGTGGAGTAATGGTGGCTCTAAGGGTTTTTGGGAAGGTGATAATGAGTTTACAGCTGCAAATTCTTGTTTTTATGGTGAAAAACGCGTAACAAGCCAAGCTGTCCGAAGTTCGGCTCGACAGATAGTTCTGTACTAGATTGTCTTCAGTAAATTGACCATACCTTTGTGTGTAGACCTCCGATTTGAGTAATGCAAGATGAGTTGGAAAGCTTGTTCGAATATTTACAACTCTTATGAAGATGTCAAAACCAAAATCTATCTTTAAGATGGGTCAAAAGTCGATTTAAGTGAGCTATGAGTAAGTATGTTCGAGACAATTGATCCGTAAGAACTCCGTGGCTTAGGGTACATGCTTCGCACCGTATAAATGCGTCTTGTCAACATCAAAATAATCTCTTCCGAGACTTGGTCAACCTAAGATCCCGCAATGACACGCCAAAAATACCAAGCGTAAACCCGCCTACAAAAGATTGGTCCTAATGACCCAAAAATACTATTAAAACTACTTTATTTTAATATTAGTTACTACTTATTGTATCCTTATGAAAATATGCAAATCGATGCCCGAAGATGCAAAAATACTATTAAAATCACGGGGAAAAGGGCTAAAATCATAGTGAAATGTATCATAAAATTGACTTACATCAACTGCCCCCCACTTAGCTCTTGATCGTCCTCGATCAAGAAGGTGAGAAAAAAGAAATGTAAGTCAGTAAATTGATGCAAACTTTATGAATTATTACGAAAATCAACTCACTTGATATTCACACTATACATCCACTCCCCACTTGAATAACGCATTGTTTCCAATGCGAAGTAAGAGGTAGAAAATTTTGGTGGGTATCAAGGCAGGGTGACCACTCCCCACTTAGTTCTTAATCATCATCATGCAAAAAGGAGCAATCAAAATGATATAGAACAAGAAATATACTTAAACAAATGGAAGATGCAATAGATAGTAGTAAATGATGCAATGCATCAAGAATTGTGTAACAACAAATTAAACCTATAAGTAGTTGTGCTACGAGGTGTGTGTGAATAGTCAATCAAAAATGTTATCCAAGCATATTAGTTGTATTCATGCAAGCAAATAGATTATAGCAAACCATAGGCTTAGGAATAATATATATCTCCACTAATCCGGGTATTAAGAGTCAAGAGGGTTGATCGGGTAGGACTTGATAGCTTGTAACGTTAGGCCCGGGTAGTTGGCTAATCGAAGGGAGAAAGGGTTAAATTGAAGAGAATAAAGCAAGATAGCAAGAATCTACACCTTCTTCTCATCGAACAAGTACCTCTTCAATTGAGTCGTCTCCCAAACCTACATTACTTGCACTTGTAGAACTTGTCCTTCAAAATTGCTTCAAGACTAACCATTTATTGAACATTATTTACAACTTTATTGCTTTTTGGAATTTTCGGAAAATTTTATTGAAATTTTGGATTTTTTTTTTTTTTTGATTTTTTTTTTTGAAACATACACCAAAGGACTTCAAACTTGTTTAGATACCATCTCATTTTTGTGCCAAAAACGTCATCCACTTCTTAGCTTAACTTCCAATGTCGTCACCACAATCAATACATAGAAACTTGCTAAACCTGTGGGACATCAAGGAAATGTTGACCAAAATCGGGCTAAGGGTCGGATTATAATGAGCTTAATCATGAATGGCTAGTTTCGAGTGGGGTCTCACCACTCTACAAAGGCTGAGATGGGGATCGGTGGAAAATACGTTCGGGAATGCCATTTGGCTATGGTCGAGTCAAAGAAACGCCAGGACAGTCATCCCTACCTTCGACTCAAAACACCCATCTATTTCGCCTCGAAAGATATACATTCTAAGTTATAGATGCTTATCAAAATTACGTGCATGATTACACACCAAAGTACTTGTTAACAAAATATCAAAACTATACGTGCGCAAAGGTGTGAAGTAGTCTCACCTAAATATAAGACTAAAATACAATTAAAGATTACTATCGACATTACATATTTAGAATACTATTAACATCTATATGTGCCAAGTATATGTCTTAGCCTAAATAATTTTTATCAAGCTACTTGATGCACGAAAATAAGCAAGAATTAAGTATGTAAACAATAATCATCGATTTGCAACCAAAAGTTATATATTTTTTTTTTGAATAGCACGTAGCTCCCAAGGCTATCAACATTGCACTTATTCTTAAAGAGAGTCATCATGCAAGTTGAAAGACACAAAATTCTCAAGTGAGAGGAAGCTAAAAACCTTTCCGAGATGATTTTAGTGAGATGAAAGAAAAAAATTACAAATCTTTTGCTCAAAGGTTTCAAGAACATGACAATTAAAAAAAAAACTTTCATTCACTTGAAAAGAAAATTCTACCTAAACATTCTAAATTTAGAGCCCTTAGCTCGACTTTCTACCCAAAACAAAGTGAAAAATAGTTATTTTAAACGGTGAAAATTGATATTAAACGAACTATATATGACGAGTACCTCATAGGCAAGGCAAACATCAAAGTTGATTACAACCACTTCCAACAAAGAATAAGAGAAATAAAAAATAAAAAAAAGCTGAAAAAGTTTTGTTTGAACATATTGACAAACATCACATAGACATGGTAAGTGTCATGATGATAACAAAAAAATTCAACAAAAGCCAAAAGAAAAAAAAGTGCCTAAGCCCAAACTTACTAGTAATTACAATGATATTACCGAAACATCCCCGGCAACGGCGCTAAAAACTTGATTGAAATTTTTTAGGTGTCCAATATTACCGGCAAGTATATCGGGTCAATTATAGTCTACTAAGTGGTCAAGATCATATCCCATAAGGATGCCGGTTAAGTACCAATATCACTTGCTCGTTTGTTCAAGCAACAAAGACTAAAAGAGAAACGTTTATACAAAAAGTGAGCAATGATGTCACTCCACCACTCACCACCTAATTTCCACCAAAAGAGGAAATAAAAGAAGTAAAATCTAAACCTAGCCAAGACAATGGTCACAGTGATAGAGTTGTTCTTGTGGCCTTGTACTTAATGGTGCAAACCTCTAATATAGTAGTCGAGCCCTTAAAACCGGTACTCCTCTACGACTATGCTTACCCACAAGCCTACTTAGCAGACCGACACCGCATCACTGGTTCAATTTTAACTATCAAACAAGCGGATAAACATGATAAAGCCCCATGGTTGCGTAGACAAGCTACGAACCCCACTTAGGAGACCGACACCGTGTCAAGGTTCGATTTTACCTATTGGTTCCCTTGCCCCTTTTCCCACACCCCTTCGCAACATACATTTATAAAAGTGGTGTGTAATGTTAGGCAATTAGTCTAACACAACTAACAATGAGCATAAGAAAGAAAAATTAAATTCACAAGTGTAAGTAAATAAATTACTCATTCTTACTAACCACAAAGATTCCACAATATCACAAATCACATTTCTTGGGTTAGATTTCTACATCTTCATTTTCATCCTCTCCAAATGGGTTTTATACCACCTGATGAAAAAATCCAATTAGAGATCTAACTAAAACACACACAAAAAGAGAGGAAATTAAAGAGCATTTAGCTAAATAAAAATTACCAATAAGAAAATCCACTTCTTTAACTTCATCTTCTCCAAGCATAAATTGTCAATTTACACCCCAAATATAGCTTGTCGCTAACTACACTCATGGAAGAAAGAAGAAATCTTGAAATAAATCTTCACAAGATTCAATTTAATCTATCTAATATACTCTTTTTATTACATGATTTTGTGTTTTAGTGACCTCCCCAAGGTCTTAAAATGGAGTAATGGTGGCTCTAAGGGTTTTTGGGAAGGGGATAACGAGTTTACAGCTGCAAATTCGCGTTTTTATGGTGAAAAACGTGTAACGAGCCGAGCTGCCCGAAGTCGGCTCGACAGATAGTTCTGTACTAGATTGTTTTCAGTAAATTGACCATAACTTTGTGTGTAGACCTTCGATTTGAATAATTCAAGATTCATTAGAAAGCTTGTTCGAAGATATACAACTCTAATGAAGATGTCTAAACCGAAATCTGTCTCTAAGATGGGTCAAAAGTCGATTAAAGTTAGCTGTGAGTAAGTATGCTCGGGACAATTGATCCGTAAGAACTCCGTGGCTTAGGGTTCACGCTTCGCACCGTATAAACGCGTCTTTTCAACATCAAAATCATCTCTCTGGCCAACCTAAGATCCTGCAATGACACGTCAAAAATACCAAGCGTAAACCCGCCTACAAAAGATTGGTCCAAATGACCCAAAAATACTATTAAAACTACTTTATTTTAATATTAGTTACTACATATTGTATCCTTATGAAAATATGCAAATCGATGCCCGAAGATGCAAATATACAATTAAAATCACGAAAAATGGGCTAAAATCATAGTGAAATGTATCATAAAATTGACGTACATCAGGAGGCAGCAAAAGACAACAAGTGGAAGCATGTTATGGATGATGAAATCATGGCTATTGAAATAAATCAGATTTGGACCTTGACAGATCTACCAAAAGGACACAAAACTATTGGTGTCAAATGGATCTATAAGACAAAGCTGAATGAAGATGGTAAAGTCAGCAAGTACAATACCAGACTAGTGGCCAAAGGGTACAAGCAAGAATAAGGGATTGACTACAAAGAAGTGTTTGCCCCAGTAGCAAGGATGGAAACTATCATACTTGTACTATCCTTGGCTGCTCAAAATCATTGGAAAGTACATCAAATGGATGTAAAATCGGCATTCTTGAATGGTCACCAGCAAGAAGATGTATATATGGATCAGCCACAAGGTTATGTGAAAAATAGAGCAGAAAACAAAGTGTATAGGCTTAACAAATCCTTGTATGGACTCAAGCAAGCCCCAAGGTCTTGGTACAGCTGTATTGATTCTTATTTTGTGAAGGCAGGCTTCACAAGGTGTCCATATGAACCTACCTTGTATGTGACAGCTAACAGCAAGGGAAGGATTCCGATTGCTTGTTTGTATGTGGATGATCTTATCATTACCAGCAGTGAACTGAGCATGATAACAGAGTTTAAAAAGGCTATGAAGACGAAATTTAGCATGACATACATGGGACTAATGCAATATTTCTTGGGCATTGAGGTTTGATGAGTGTGCATTGCTTGAGGACAAGCAATTGTCTAAGTGTGGGGGAGTTGATAAGTCCATAATTAACGATGTTTTTTGTTCGTAGTTTACACCTATTTTCTCGAGAGATACGCCTTTTCGGGTATGTTTTTGTCGATTTTCAGGATTGAGGATCTTGGAAGAAGAAATTGAAGAAACTCTCAATTTATTGGCCGCAAGAGTCGGATTTTGAAGAAATGAAGATTTCAAGAAATAAAGATTGGGTATTCTCGAGAACCTGACTATTGCGAGAAGACGAAAAAGGCCGCCAAGGCCCAAGACAAGACTCCATTTACGAGCTGGATTTCATGGATTTATTCTTCTATTTTCTAATGGGATTTATAAATCTAGAAATTGTGAATCAAATTGATATTTCTATTTTTGGTTCACCAATCGAATTTAGAAAATCAATCTAATTTCCACTGCGGTCGTTCAGCCATAATTTACACCAAGAGTTGTTTAGATTCCGATAAATTTCGCCGGATGGTATAATTAAGTGGCGGTTGTCCTAGTTATTGATATATGTCAACTATATATTATATTTTATTCTATTTTAAAACCAATTTTCAAGTTTTTTTAAATATTTTCTATTCATACTAATAAAAATTATAGTTATATAATATATTTCTAAATATTAATAAATATCATAATAATTAGATTTTAATAAACATAATTAACTTATTTTATCAAATTTACCGGTGTTTTTCTTGTACAGGTACACCGTGATAAAATTCTAAAGTCAATATTATTAAAAGTGGCAAAGAGAAGCTACAAAATCAAATTCCATCATTTCCCTGACAAAAATCGAATAAAATCCAACAAAATCTGACAAGACCCGGCGCAGACCGGGTGAATACCGGTCTACGCCGGAAGTGCTGAAGATTTGGGAGAATATTATACAGTTAAGGCGCATTAAATGCTCTGTCAGGTTCCCACATGCTGATAATCCGGCGCAAACCGGAAAAGAGCCGGCGTGCGCTGGAAAAGATTCTTTTTCAAGGGACGATTGCCTATAAATAGCCAGCCATTGATTGAAAGAAGATCGCACCAATATATATATACACACAGATATATATATTATCTTACCCCATTAGGCTTTTAAGCCATAAATAATCTAATTAAGTCTTTTATCATTTTGTATTGATAAACTGATTATTATGAATGCTAATTTTAATAAGTTAGTATTTATAGTAATGAGTAGCTAAACTTATAACTAGCCAGGGCAATTTGAATTATTTTGGTATCTTTTGGTTGAACGGATAATGATTATGTAATGTATATTTTAATTTCAATTATGTTGAATCTTTTTCTACTTAAATTAATTGTTAGCTCGTGATGGAGTAATTAACCAATATTAGTACTCACGCACTTAATTGATACCGAATGGAGATTTTAGGTGTGAGAACGAGGTAGAAAAACCGGAAGGTAAAATTGGCCGTCTGACGGAACCCTCTTTCTTATCCGGGGAAAGATTATTTGTACTCGAGAGTTTATCATGTCAATTCATTAGGTTTAGGGCTCTTAAACCAAGGAGGAGGCATAGAACAATTTCGAACAATCGTATGAGGGAAATTGTTAGAAGAGGAGTGCACCGTTTCACACAATTGAATACCCTTAATAGGCCGAATTAATCATATCCTTAAAAACTGAGAGAGACTGTAGTTCAATGAAATTGTCTTGGCTAGTACCTTTATTTTAATTATTAATTTTACTAGTATGGAAACTATCACTTTTATGATAAAACTGCGACTTAGATCAAGATAATAATAGCTAATTGGTGTTTAACCACACTTTGAATTATCGTATTCCCTGAGGAGACGACCTTGATTCACCAGACTAGACTACAATTGACCCGGTACACTGTCGGTAAGATTGGACACCCAGTTATAGCCTATCAGTTATCGGTTGTAGGAAAAATTGGCTAATTCGCGGTTGCGGTTAGCTATAACCGATTTTTCAAGCATTAAATGAGTCATTTTTGCATCAATGATCGATTGTGTTGATTTAGGGAGGAAACATTGGGTTTAGCTGGATTTGTCTCAACTTGTTTTTTCCTCATTTATTTGCTCTACTCTACTTTGTATTTTCACATCATTATTTAATTCTGCCTGTTTTGTGATTTTATTTTTATTTTTTAAGTTACCAAACAAAATTTTTTTTATTACTGTTCTGAAAGGAAATAATCAATTGTTCCTCGTGGGATCGACTCTTACTTACCATATACTAGTCTATACTAGTTATTGAGTGAGAAGAGATATAATTTTGGTGCTTTAACGACACCCCAAATTTTGGCGCCGTTGCCGGGGAACGTTGAATTTATTTCTTTTCGGAACTTACTGCACTGATTGTTTCAGTTTATGCCTAGGTCCTCAAGAACAGGTGAACTGATATTTGATCCAGAGATAGAAAAGACATCCAAGAAGCTCACTAAGCAGTCAAAAGAAGCTAAAAGGCAACTTAAGACTCGAACGTCTTCCCCAAATTTAGCTCGAGCTGATTCTTTAGCAAATTCATCATCCGGAGAAGAGACATTTTCAGAAACAGAATCAGAAGTAATTGCAGAGAATCGAATCAGAATCAAAGGCAGAATGAGAATAATGTTCAGGCACCTCTTGCACCAAGGCCTGACAGAACACTTCGAGAAATGGCCACCCCTGATGTAGGCCATAATCCTCTATACACTGCTTTCCCCGAAAATGACCAACCCTTTGATCTGAAGTTTTCAGTGATCCATTCCTTGCCTAAATTTCATGGACAGATAGGTGAGGACCCATATGAACATTTGAGAGATCATCAGTTGTCCTGCACCACTCAAAGAATGCAAGGTATGACCGAAAATGAAATGAAACTGCGAACTGAAAGATAATTATTTCCTTGATTTTCATTATGATGTATTGCTACAATATAAACTATTACAATGCTAGTCTTTTGGCTATAATTATGGAAGACTTGCTACAGATAAGGGAGAATGAATGCTAGGAATAAATGCTAGTATATCCTAATTAATTACAAATATATTTATAAATATACAGCCATTCTATCACACCACCACAGTCGAAACGGGAGGTTCTCGGATGCTGAGACTGTTACGGAAATCTTCGAAAAGAATAAGCGGTGATCCCTTGGTAAAAATATCGGCAATCTGATATCTGGAGGGAACATGATGGACCCGGACTTCTATGCGGGAGACCTTTTCGCGCACAAAATGGATGTCCATCTCAATATGCTTCGTGAGTTGGTGTTGAACCGGTTTACCGGATAGATAAATAGCACTCACGTTGTCGTAGTAGACTATGGTGGCCTTGCGCACCGGACAACCGAGTTCCAATAGAAAATTGCGAAGCCAACAGGATTCAGAAACCACATTAGCCACCCCGTGGTACTCCGCCTCTGCACTAGAGCGGGAGAGAGTGGGCTGGCGTTTAGACGACCAAGAAATCAGATTATCCCCCAAAAACACACCGTAGCCGGAAGTGGAACGTCGAGTATCGAGACAACCACCTCAATCCTCGTCGGTGTAAGCAACAAGATCGGCAATGGATGAGGGATAACGATGTAGGCCTAGATGGAGAGTGCCCTGAACATAGCGGATAATACGTTTGAGGGCATGCATGTGTTCAACCCGTGGGTCATGCATGTGAAGGCATACTTGCTGGACCGCATAGGAGATATCCGGACGGGTAAACGTGAGATACTGTAGGGCCCCGGCAAGACTGCGATAGTGGGTCGGGTCTTCATATGGTTCCCCAGCCGTAGCACTGACCTTGGGCTTAGTATCAACTGGAGTAAGAGACGGCTTGCATGAGGCCATCCTAGCACAGTCAATAATCTCTGTGGCATATTTACGTTGGGACAAAAATAGTCTATCCGGATTGCGGGTGACACGAATACCCAAAAAAATAATTCAACGGGCCAAGATCCATCATAGCGAACTCAGAACTGAGGCGAGCCATAAGCATTTGGCGGAGACCATCGGACGAAGATGTCAATAAAATATCATCAACATACACGAGTAGGTAAGCCATATCGGTCCCATTCCGATAAATGAACAATGATGTATCAGATTTACTGTTGGTGAATCCCAGAAGTGAAACAAAATCCGCAAACCGTTTGTACCATGCACGAGGGGCCTGTTTAAGCCCGTACAGGGACATACGTAATAGGCATACATAATCCGGATGTGTTGAGTTGCGAAAACCCATCAGTTGATGCATGTAGACAACTTCCTTAAGGTCACCATGTAAGAATGCATTCTTGACATCCAGTTGATGGATGGACCATTTCTTGGATACTGCAAGGCTAAGAACTGTCCGGATCGTAGCTAGTTTGACTACCGGACTGAATGTGTCGCTGCAATCAATGCCAACCTGTTGAGTTTTACCATCACCTACAAGTCGGGCTTTATGCCGCTCAAAAGAACCGTCAGACCTTTCTTTATGGTTAAAAATCCACATAGAACGTATAACATTAACATCGGGGGGACGGGGCACCAAATCCACGTCTTATTTTTAAAAGAGCATGAAACTCATCAGTCATAGCCTTTTTCCAATTCGGGTCGCGGAAGGCAGCCAAAGGGGTACGGGGAAGGGGAGATTTGTTGACCGTATGAGAATGGTCCTACTCAGAATTATATTTTGGGTTGGGTTTAACAATACCATGGAGGCTGCGGGTGACAGGCCTTTGGGCCGGTAAAGGAGGCGGCTGAATTGGAGGTGGCTGCGGCTGAACTAGGCAATTGGGCTAGGCCGGTTCTGGTGGATTTTGGGCTAAGGGTTGGACTGAGTTGGGCAGCTGGTTATACAGATGGTCGGCAACATAGGGGGACATACCATTATCCAAAAATCGTAGGCACCAGGAGTGAGGGTATGTAGCGAGGCAAAAGAGAACACGGACTCATCGAAACGAACATGACGACAAGTGATTATTTTTCGACTGCTCAAGTCATAACACTTATAACCACGGTGATTAGACGGAAAACCCAAAAAAACACACGGAGTGGACCGAGCTTGGAGTTTGTTTATTGTAGAGGAGGGAAATAACGGATAACACAAACAGCCAAAAACCTGAATGTGTGAATAAGAGGGTTCTTTGTGGTATAGTACTTTGAGAGGAGAGTCATTATTTAATAACCGACTCGAAAGAATATTAAGCAAGTATGTTTCCATTTGCAAGGCGTGAGGCCAAAACGACGGGGGCATTGACGTATGTAATAAAAGCGTTCGCATTATATTATTTATGGAGCGAATTTTTCTCTCAGCGGCACCATTTTGGGATGAAGTATGGGGACACGAAAAACGGAACGTAATACCATTGGACTCACAAAATTCCCGAAAGCGGTTATTTTCAAATTCCCCCCATTGTCACATTGAATATTTTTAATGTCACGTTTGAACTGAGTACGGATGTGGGTTTTTAGAGTAGTAAAAATGGGCTTATTGGCAATGGGAACAGTCCATAAATACTTAGAAAAATCATCCAAAAAAATGACGTAATAACGATGGCCCGAAGAGCTTAAAACCGGAGATGTCCATAAATCGCTATGAATAATATCGAATGGATAAAAAGTCACAGAGTTTGAATTAACAAAAGGCAACTTAACATGCTTACCCAGAATACAAGACTGACACACATTAGATCGAGAGACACCACTACACTCGATCAAATTATTATGCCTAAGAGAATGTAAAATAGATGGGCCTGGGTGACCTAAACTGTCATGCCAAAGTGTTGACGCGAACAAAGCAGCAGGAGGTAGGCTTTTATTTGAACTGGTGGTCGTAACGGGATAGAGATCACCGGTGCTATCACATCTCATTAAATGTGTCCCCGTCTGTATATCATGCACAGAGAAACCAAACGGGTCAAATACCACATAGACATTATTATCAACGGTAAATTTTCGTACAGATACTAAATTTTTGATGAGGTGGGGGGCATGGAGGACATTGGTTCTACTCATTACCTTCAGGATCGATCACCACATGGGATGCCATGAGATCAAAATTTTTGGAAAGATTTTTTCCCGCATCCCGAGCTGCCAATATAAGAAAAGATATATCATATATGTGGGATTAGACAAGTACCAGGCAAGTCTCTTTTCGATCATTGGGAGAGGTTTAAGCAGTTATGTGCCAGTTGTCCTCGGCATCAGATTCCCGAACAACTATTGATTCAATATTTTTTTGAGGGACTATTGAACCATGAAAGAACCATTATCGATGATGTAAGTGGGGGAGCCTTTATGAATCATACTTGTGAACAGGCTCGTGTATTAATTGAGAATATGGCATCCAACGCCCAACAATTTGGCACTAGGCAAGATACGCCTAGGACTATGAATGAAGCTAGCTTTTCTACAATTGATCATAGGTTGGATACATTGACCTCTATAGTGGAGAAGATGGCGGCTGGGCAGGTTCAAAAAGTTCATGCATGTGGAATTTGCAGCAAAGTTGGACACCCTACTGACATGTGTCTAACTCTACAAGAAGATGGAACTGAACAGGTAAATTTTGTAGGTGGTTACCTAGGGCAGCAACAACAGAGAAGGTATGATCCCTACCCGTACAACTATGGAACACAAAGTGCCCAACCAGAAATTTTGCAAAGGGCCCAAGCCCCAGCTCATACCAATTTCTCAATGGAGGATATGATGAAAACTATGACAAGTGCCCTCCAACAAATCAGCAAGAAAATCAGAAGCTTCATCAAAATATTCGGCAAGAAATTCAACAGGTTCAGAGAGAGTCGAGAGCGGGAGTAAGGAATCTTGAGATTCAAATGTCTCAGTTGGCAGCTGATGTAAACCAATTGAAGGACAGTCAATGGAAGCTTCCGTCCCAAGTAGTGAATCCAAGAGAAAATGTTAATGCAGTGATGTTGCGAAGTGGTAAAGAATTGTCTGAGCCTACCCGAGAGAAAGTTGCTGAGAAAGTGCAAGTGGTGGATAATTCCAAGGAAGCAAATTCTGATGAGCAGACTGAGTAGACCCAAAGAAAAATAATCAAAGATTGTTATCCCTCCACCTTTTCCAGGCATGCTGGCCAAGGCGAAGAAAGAAGAGGAAGAAAAGGCCATGCTGGATATTTTCAAGAAAGTGGAAATCAATCTTCCTTTGTTGGAGGCCATTAAACAAGTGCCTAGATACGCAAAGTTTCTAAAAGAGCTATGCACCAAGAAGATGAAGTTGAGGCCCAATGCAAGAGTAATGGAGGATGAGAACGTATCTGCGGTCATACAACATAAAGTACCACCAAAATGCAAAGATCCAGGTATGTTTACAGTTCCTTGCACCACTGGTAAGAAAAATATTGAAGGATCAATGCTAGACTTAGGCGCATCCATCAATGAAGCCTTTGTCTGTTTATAACGAATTAAACCTATGACCTTTAAAAGAGACAAGGATTATTATCCAGTTGGCTGATAGGTCCAATTCATATCCTGAGGGCGTGATTGAAGACGTGCTAGCGAAGTTTAATAGGCTTATATTTCCAGTGGATTTCTATATTATTGATATGGATGATGAGTTCTCCCAACGACCCTCACCCATTTTGCTAGGGAGACCTTTCATGAAAACATCTAAGACTAGGATCGATGTCGATAAGGGCACTTTTACTTTTTGATGGTCAACTTGTTACATATAGCATGTTTGATGGTAAGACATGCCCGAATACTAATGAGTCAGCATTTCAAGTTAGTGTCAATGAGTGTGTTGTTGCTAAACCTGTTGAAACTAACCTTGAGAAAAATGAGCTTGAGTTTTTGTGCCTAGAAAGTTTAACAGGTATGGATGGTGGAAAATGGGAGGATGGCGAACCATTTAGTCTTGAATTGAAGGAAGCACTTTGCACTCCCAAGGATGGTTGCTTGGGAAGAGACAAGGAAGAGACGCTAAGAGAAGCGAGACTTTTAAGTGTACCGTCACAGGAAATTCCAATCTAAGTGTTCAAAGGAGGTACGAGGTTTATGGTGAGCCCTATACAATGGTCGTTTGAAGCAAAAACTGCAATTGATGCCAGATAAGTTAAGATCATTCCCTGGTGAGTGGCATGTCATTTGAGCGCGTAAGTTTGTCTAGCCAAGGACGTTAAACAAGGCGCTGGTTGGGAGGCAACCCAACGTGAATTTCCTTAGGTTTTCTTTTGCTTTTGTTTAACCATGAGAAAATGAGAGAATGCATGTGGGTGGAGTTTTTGGTGTCTATCTTGCAGGTTAAGGCGAACAAATTTTTGGACAAGATCCGGGAGAATGGTTATGCAAGTCGATATGGAGGCACGAGTTGACGAAACCGTTAAAGAATGGAGGATTTTTATGCTTGGGGTGGAAGTATTTTATGCAAAAAAGGTTAATTGTCGTTTTTGGGATCCCAGAAAAAAATGACCAACACAAATCTTGTGTTTATCAACCATGGTGCGGAATTGGGGATCCCAACTATTGTGTGGAGTGGGAGGTGAGCTCCCAGCACTCTTTCTAAGTTTCTGTTCCCCTTACAAAACAAAAAAAAAAAAAAAAAAAAAAAAAAAAAAAAGTAAGTTCAGATTTTGGGATGCGTTGAATGGGAAGTGCTGCCTCGTATTTGTTTTCTAACCATCACAAAACAAAAAAATAAATAAAATAATAATAATAATAATAATAATAATAATAATAATAATAAAGTAATAACAATAAAGCTTATGGTTCAGAATTTGTGTTTATTACAACAACAACAACAACAACAACAACAACAAAACAAAAAAACAAAAAAAAAAAAAAAAAAAAACAAAAAAAACAAATGTTAGACGCATCGCATGACATATTTTGCATTCTTCCTTCCATTTTAGCATACATTGGGGATAATATATGATTTAAGTGTGGGGGAAGCTTTTCATGCATTTTCATTTTTAGAGTTTCATTTTAAGGATATTTTATGACCTCATAAGCACCGAGTATGCATAGATGACACTTTACCAACTTTTTCATGTAAATCATATGTGAAGTAATAATATTCAATGAGAAATTAGGGATAAGGACACAATCTGGAATATTTTTAAGTAACAGGACATCTACATATTTTTATAGGGGGAAGGACAACTGCATAATTTTTATAGCGAGAAAGACAAACAGTGAATCCGGAAAATCAGTGAATCTCCCCAGTGAATCCCGAAATCAGTGAATTTCGCCAATGAATCCCGAAAATCAGTGAATTTTGAAAATTAGTGAATTTCAACAGTGAATTTCGGCAGTGAATTTAAACAGTGAATTTCGAACACAAGTGAATTTCGACAGTGGATAAATAGTTTTGTCCGTCCAAAAAAAAAAATAGTTTTGTCCTTTATACAAAATTTCAAAAAACTGTCATTCTACTCAATTGATGAAATATTTATGTCCTTCTCCCTCATTCCCCCAATATTGAAATGGTAATTGACCAATGCAAACACACACTTTTGTTGATACACACTCACCTTAGGTCACTTGTTTATGAACTTTGGAGGTAAAATTATTGAGCCCTAACGAAAAACCACTTAAATGTGAGGGTTCACCTAGCCAAAGAGCGCACTCATGTTTCCTTTGAGCGGTATCCACACTTCCAATGTCATTCTAGAATTTGTATTGACATACATTTCGAGACCACATTTTTTCAGGTTCGGTGCACTTAAGTGATTGAGACACCTAGGATTAACCCTTTCTAGACCCAATTTTGTTGGCCTACCCACATTTTATACCCCCTAGTGAGCCCCTTCTAGCCTGACCCTTTCTTTTGCAAACTCCAGAAATTAAACCCATGACATTTTCTTACGATATCCCCTCTTGTTAACCCTATTGTCAAGAGATTGTATGAATAGTTGAATGAAATTTTGGAGAAGAATCACGAAGTGAGTATCTGGAGAAGTATGGCTCGAGGTTATGTTATGAAGTGTAGTGCAAAATCTAGAGGAAAAAAAAAAAAAAAAAAGAAAGAAAGATGAATTGTTGTTGAAAAAAATTGAAAAAAAAAATAACGAAAAAGAAAAGGGATTGCAACGCCGAGCTCAATTTTTGCAAGCTTCTTTGAAAAGTATTGTTTGCACTTCTATTCTTAGTTGTGAGGCATGCTGTGCATTTTAGTTGGAATCATTTTTGGTGACTGTGTGATTATTGATGTGGTTATTCATGCTTTCTCCTTGACAATTTTAGCCCCATATATTCCCGTTTTCCCTACCTTGTTTTCAGTCCCTAGCCCCATTAAAACCTTGATAAAGACCTCATGATTTGTGCATTGGATTTTGAATGCATAGTGGTGGAGATTTGATTGATATGCATATCTATGGTAATGCTTGGTTGTGTGTCGATTTTTGAGAGACAATGAATTGTCCCTATGCAGTATATTGAGAATTTTACCCGTGAGTACAAGTTGGGACTCTTTTATTTTACCACTTTAAGGTTCAAAATTGAGTGAGGTAAAGTGAGTTGTATGAACACTAGTGTGTGAGTATTGCTTGATTACAATTTGGCTTGCGTTATGGAACATGAGGTTGATGAGAGAGTCGGACGAGCGTTATTATTGGAATTCTTTCGGTGCTTTACATTCATGTAGTGTTAGGTCATGCATTTAGGATCTAGTCTCATGCATTTTTCTTTTATTATTTCTAGGATGAGTGTGTATTGCTTGAGGACAAGCAATTGTCTAAGTGTGGGGGAGTTTGTAAGTCCATAATTAACGATGTTTTTGGTGTGTAGTTTACACCTATTTTCTCGAGAGATGCGTCTTTTCGGGTATATTTTTGTCAATTTTTAGGATTGAGGAGCTTGGAAGAAGAAATTGAAGAAATTCTCGATTTATTGGACGCAAGATTCGGATTTTGAAGAAATGAAGAATTCAAGAATTAAAGATTGGGTATTCTCGGGAACCTAACTGATGATACGGAACCTGACACGGTCCCATTATCCCCGGTCAACTCGTCTGAGGACATAAGTCAAACTCTTTCCCTGAGCATAAGCGCGCGACGTCGCCAACTTGATGGCCATCCCGCCATCCTCATAAGCATAAGGGGGCCGCCCCGCAGCACTGCGGGCCCATTCCTATGAGAATATCAGTTAATGGAAAGTTCATAAGCTTAGATAGAATGCGAGGCCAACTGCCATCTGTCGGGCATCGGCGCCGCTAGCACGAGTAGTCTTTTACAGCTTTATCCTTTCCCTATAAATACCCCCACTGTGACATTAATGAAGACAGAGAAATATAGAACAACTTTTGCGCATTTATTTCTATCAGCACTGTTCTCCCTCTCATATTTATTTCACATTA
Organism: Gentiana straminea; assembly: GCA_036785695.1. Classification (NCBI taxonomy): domain Eukaryota; kingdom Viridiplantae; phylum Streptophyta; class Magnoliopsida; order Gentianales; family Gentianaceae; genus Gentiana; species Gentiana straminea. Next base: position 1,867,006 of record JAVUPR010000483.1, on the reverse strand, counting down.
CCACCGCGGGCTCATCACCAACGTCGATAAACGCCACCGTCCGACGGCGATAACCTCACCGATCGGAGCACCACGAAGAGGCCAGATATCCCATGTCCAAGTCTTCCTTTCAAACTACCTGACGGAAACGGATCACGTCAATTGGCTCCGTTACCGGGAACGTTTTCTTCAAAGGATTCAACACCTTCGTGGACTCCATAGTTGCTCAGCTTGTACCGATCTCCGTCTCCCTTGTATAAAAGGTTTGTTATTCCGGTTTATCATCATCAAATCGGTTATCTTTGTCTTCACAAATCCGTTGAAAAATAGCTCATGTGTTTATGTAGACTATCCCAATCTTGCGTTTGAAGATTCACCACTATTGGGATAATCTTATATGAACCGCTAAGAAACGGCTGTGGTTAGCGTTTTTCCGATTTATATGTTGATCGGGACGGTGTGAACGCCATAAAATTCGACTTGTAGCATCTCTGTGTTGGGATCGATTGCTTATAGGAGGGTAAAAGGTTCATCGGATGTTGCGTACATAAAATCGACGACGGCATCACGTCACATCAACTACCTTTTGAAAAGGATACTAGAGTTGGCTTGTGTCGAGGCAATAATCCCACTTGCTACACGGGAAAGCTTGTTGTCGACCGGCATCGACCTCCCATCATGGCTAACCCTTCGCCTAACCCCGTCACACCCAACCCGGCGAGAAAAGCGAGATCGCCCCAACGAGGTCTCATGAGAGTGACCCCGCCCGTACAACCGTCGATTACCGCGAGTTCTTAGAGTTAAGAAAGAAAAACACTCGGTTAGAGGCGAGCTCGCCCGAAGACGAGATTAACACCGAGGGCCCGGCACAAAGAGGCCCCCGCCCCGCCGGTTCCTAGCGAGGCCGACCCGGCAAGAATAAAGAGTTATGGTGAATACGCGGCGAAAATGAAGGCGACCAACGAGATCTTAATCTCCGCCGGCCGCCCGCGCTAGCAATTGATCCTCCCCCAACGGTAGAGGGCATGAACGCCGGACCTAACGTCATCGCCCCTCCGTGGAAAGGGCCAAACATGGGGGAAACAACGCGAGCTCGCGTCACGAGCATCGAGGGGAAAGCGTATCCTCCTCTTGGCACGGTGAATACAGCCAAACTAGAATATCGGCGCACGACCGCCTGGGAAAACGTAGAGCTTTACCACCACCACCGAGGGATGAAGATAAAGGAACGCGAGGCAACGTCAGACGGAGACTGGGTCCCCTCGGTGAAAATCCCCGGAACATTATCCCGAGAAGAAGAGCACGGGCCGAAACGAAAGGCACAAGCGGTGACGAGGACGACGCCCACTCTCGGGCGCACCTCGAGCCCGGACCAACCGGCGATTTGAAGATCCGAGGGCCGATGGTTCCGGAGATGAAAAAGAACAAACGAGAAGAGGATAAGGAACCTAGCGCCGCTATGGATGCACTTTCGGACTCGCTCATAGCGAGCCTCCTCGACGCCGAGTCTCCAACATCAACATAACGGATTATCGGGGTAAGTCGGACCCATACGAATGGATAGCCTCGTTCGAGAGCAAAATGATGCTCGCTACTCACCATAGCGCGGCCCTGGTGCGTGGCTATGGTGGGTTGCATGAAAGATAGAGCCTCTACATGGCTTCGCAAATTGCCGGCCGGATCGGTTAACGGTGGGAGGATATGCGGACAAAGTTCTGACGACGAATTCAAGACGGCGCATAGACCTCGCAAGACCACAACCGATCTGTTTTTGATAAAGCAGGACACTGGGGAGTCCGCCCGGTCGTATTACGAGAAATTCGTCCAAGTTTACGATCAAACACGGGACGAGCCCGAACCCACGGTCATGATGGCATTCTTAACTGGACTGGTGGGCGGCGAACTTAAGACACACTTAACGATGCACGCTCCGACCAACTTGAGGGACATGTTGGAGCAGGCCCGGAAGTTTACTACCGTCGAGGTCATCCCCGCCAGAAACCGGGGCCTTCAATCTGATCCCACGGCCCCGTCCAATGGTACTCGAGGCCGATCCCCAAAGAAAGGAGGAGGCCGTCAATCCGGCGAAAGAACGGACGACCGTGATTTCAAAAGGCCGCAAAAGTTCGACGTAAAAGATTACATTCCGCTGAATGCCCGACCGTCGGCGATCCTGAACGAAATTTCGGAACACATCCGGAAGCCCCGCGACAATCGTAGCGAAGACAGCGTTCGTAAAGCGGACACAAGCAAATTCGTGAGTTTCATAATTATCACGGCCATAACACGGATGATTGTTTTTCCCGATAAGGATCCTAGACAAAATGGCCCGGGAGGGAAAGTTAGATCGATTCAAATTGGCGGGCGGTGCCAACCGGAGACTCGTCGCGGCCCGGTATGAGCGCGAGCTTAATGTCATCCACGAAAGCCCGCCTAGCAACGGGCGGATAAAAGAACGAGATCAACTCGATCAAAGAATTTGGACGTGAGCGGCCTAGAACTCTGCGGCCAGATGAAGAGGCCTTGACTTTCACAAAGAGCGAGCTTAGCTTTGTTACGGGAGCAATGGAGATGCCCCTCATAATCAAAATCGGGATTGGCAAGTGCGGGGTTAACAGAGTCCTGGTGGATACGGGTGCCGCCGAGACATCATCTATCTTGACCGCCTCAAAGGTTTGAATTTCACCGAGGCCAATCTGAAACCGTACCTGGGCTCGCTAGAGGGTTTTACCAACCATGAGGTAAAAGTTAAAGGAATGATTGACCGGGAGGTGCGCATCGGAGACTTCGAGCCCTTCCGGATCGAAAAAATAGAATTTCGGTGGTCGATCCGCGCGGCTCGCTACCACGTGATCCTGGGCATACTGCGATGCGCAAATTTCGGATGGTGTCTTCCATTCCGCATCGAGAGGTCAAATTTTATACGAAAATGGCAAGATAGGCCGGGCGATTAGCCGACCACGGACTTATCTTGACCACTTGGCAAAATCAAAGGCGGGGTTGAAAAGGGCACGGGAGCCCGAAGTCCAAGGTGTGCTAGGACAAGCTTATGCTACACCTCCCGTCGCACCGGCGGGGACTAACCCCATCACGAATTCAATAAATCTTTGGGAGAAGCTCTAGTGATAACCGATACAAACCGAGGTCCCAAGTACCGCCGGACGACTCAACCCCCGGATAGGTGAGTCCATGGCCGAGTTAGAGGCGAGCGCTAAGAAAAGAGCGGCGGAAACCCATATCGAGCGGGGACCGGGCACGAACGACCCTCCGCCGCTTAAGAAACAACAAAAGGAAATTGTATGCAACACATTGCGGATACGAGATGATCCAAGCATTGAAGCAGAGGGGGAGCTCGTCGAGGTAATCATCAATGAGAGATACCCCGACCAAAAGATCAAAGTCGGGGGGCACCTCAGCGAGGCCGATATGTCCGCACTGATCAACGTGCTGAAAAAGAACCTGGAGGCCTTTGCTTGGGAGGTCACTGACATGCGAGGCGTCGACCCTAAGGTCGCACTCCACCGTCTCAACGTGAATCCCCACTTCAAGCCAATTCAGCAGCGGGCTCGCCAATTTTCAACCGCGAAGGAAGAGGCTATAAAAATTGAGATCGCCAAACTACTTACGGCGGATATCATTGAAGAACTACAATATCCTACTTGGCTGGCCAACGTCGTTATGGTTTTGAAGCACAACGGCAAGTGGCGAATGTGCGTAGATTTCACCGACTTGAACAAAGCCTGCCCCAAGGATCCCTATGAGCTACCCCGTATAGACAGAATGGTAGATCGGATAGCGGGCTTTGAAATCCTCAATTTCGTCGACGCCTATTCTGGATACCATCAGGTCCGTATGGCCGGGGACGAAGGACAACTTACTGCTTTCAGAGCTGGAGGCGGCATGTATTATTACAAAATGATGCCCTTCGGCCTGAAGAATGCGGGTTCAACATTCCAGAGGATGATCAATCGGGTCTTCCACACTCAAATCGGCCGCAACATGGAAGCTTACATAGATGACATGGTCATCAAATCCGCGCGGATGCGACTTCATAGCAGATTTGAGGGAAACTTTCGCGAACGTACGAAAAAACAACATGAAGCTAAACCCAGTCAAATGCACGTTTGGGGTTAAAGCTGGAAAATTCTTAGGCTTCATGGTCACACAGCGCGGCATCGAAGCAAATCCTGAGAAAATCAGAGCCATTCTGGACATGGCGCCTCCCACGACTGTGAAAGAGGTTCAGAGGTTGAATGGAAGGATAACCGCTCGGGGGCGTTTCATTTCGAAATCGGCGGACAGGTGCCTTCCTTTTTATAAAATTTTGAAAGGCGGCAGCAAGGGGTTTGAATGGACTGGAGAATGCACTGAAGCCTTTGAAGAGCTTAAGCAATACCTGGTCAGCCCGCCTCTTTTAGTAAGTCCTATCATAGGCGACCGGCTTTATTTATATTTGGCGGCCTCGAGATAGGGGCTGTCGCCCCCGATTCTTGTAAAGGAAGAGGGGACTCTGAGAAGCCCGTTCAAAAGCCCATTTACTATGTTTCGAAGGCTCTCGGTCTGTGGAAGGTCGATATTTTAATGCGGAGAGAAATTGGCTTACTCTCTTGTTATAGCGGCTAGAAAGCTCCGTGCATATTTTTCATCACATACGATCATTGTACTATCGGATAGTCCGCTGCGTCAGGTTTTACATAAGCCAGACCTCGCCGGTCGTCTCCAGAAATGGGCAATTGAGCTCACTGAATTCGACATCAAGTACGAGCCTCGAAGGGCAATCAAGGCATAGGCCCTGGCCGAGTTCATTCTTGAAGCAAGCTTCCGAGATCCCTCGACAACACAACCCACTTCCCCTTCGACCAACTCGCCCGACAAACCGGTTCCTAGCGGCCCCATGAGGCCCAGCCACTGTTGGCAGTTGTTCGTTGACGGCGCTAGTGGAATTGGAGCTTGCGGGGCCGGCATCGTCTTGCTCGAGCCGGGAACGTCCGAAGAAATTGAGAAAGCGCTTCGCTTCGATTTCACGGTGTCAAACAACCAAGCTGAATATGAGGCAGTCATCGCAGGCCTTGAGCTCGCCCTCGCAATGAGAGTTGAGAACATACACGTCTTTTGCGACTCACAACTGGTTGTCAATCAAGTGAATGGAGGTTATAAGATTTATTGTTCGAAACTGCAGCAGTACATCGACCTGGTCCAGAAGTTACGTCGTCAGTTCGGATATTGCGAGCTCTCTTATATACCACGCACTCAGAATTTGAGGGCAGACTATTTATCCAAGTTATCCGACGCTGACGCGGCGCTCGCTCCTGACATCCCTTTGGAATACCTCGGGGAACCTTCTATCAACAGATGCGAGGTCATGGATATTCAACCCTCCTCGCGCTGCTGGATCGATGAGGTCAAGGATTATATTGAGCATGGAGTTTTGCCTTCAGACAAGATAGAGGCGAGAACCTTGGCTCGCCGAGCAGCATGATATGTCGTACAAAATGGGATACTTTACAGGCGCTCTTTCTCCAAACCTCTGCTCCGCTGCGTCAGGCCGGAGCAAGTAGAGGGTATCCTCCATGAGCTTCATCAAGGAGTGTGCGGCGGGCATCCAGCCTGTCGAACCCTCGCACAAAGGGCGATCACCGCAGGATACTACTGGCCTACCTTGTTGAGGGATGCGGATATATTCGTTAGGGAATGCGACCCCCGTCAAAGGTACGCGAGATATACCCGAGGTTACCCTCCGTAGAGCGAGCATCGTCACCGCTTCATGGCCTTTCGAAATGTGGGGCATCGACCTCGTCGGTCCAATGCCTAAAGGGCGCGGAGGATGTGAATACATAGTAGTAGCGACCGATTATTACACCAAATGGACGGAGGCGAAGCCCTCGGAGAGATTGCCACCACCCGGGTCATCTATTTTTTAATGGATCAAGTGTGGACTCGTTTCGGGGTACCTCACATCATCATATCGACCATGGACCGCGAGTTCGAACGGAATTCGACGAGTTTTGTAAAGAGCATGGCGTCATTCATGCGACGTCTTCGGTCGGCTATCCTCAAAGTAATGGTCGGGCGAGAAACGCAAACAAACAAGTGCTCGGAGGCACGAAACGCACTCTATGCGGAAAGAAAGGCGGTGGGTAGATGAGGCGCCCGCGATCTTATGGTCGCTCCGGACCGCCAAAAAGTCCACCACGGGAGAAACCCCATTCTCCCGACTTATGGTTCGGAGGCGATGACACCGGTGGAGATGTCTCTACCTAGCATCGAGTGTCGCATTTCAACGAGGACACCAACGAACGATCGCGTGAGTTTGAGCTCGACATGCTCGAAGAAAAAAGACGCAAGCGGCGACCCGTTTGGCTAACTTCAAGATGGCCGCTAAGCGACACCACGATAAGAAGGTACGCCACCATTTTTTCAAGGCAGGAGATTTCATATTAATTAAATGTGAAGCCGCCGGCCGCAAACCCAAAAAGTTAGACAGCAATTGGGAGGGACCCCTTCAGATCTCTCGCGAGCTAAAGAAGGGGACATATTATCTCAAAGACAGGAATGGCCGTGAATATGAGAATACTTGGCACGCCGACAACTTCAAGAGATATTACATGTAGTCCTCTCGTTTTTTGGAAGTTTTTGTTCCTTGTGTATATATTTTTCTTCCTTTTTGCCCAAAAAAAAAAAAAAAGGGGGGGGTAGGGGGACTGTGCCCAGCGCCGCCCCGACCCCGCGCACGGGCGCCGCGTATTTTTGGGTTAGCAAAAACAAAAACAACTCAAAATACCAAAGCAAGAGAACAAAGGCATAAAACGAAATGGCCATGCGGCGGCCCCAATGTGCACGAAGAAAAAAGGATCAAAGTTAACAGGGTGGCGAGCCCCACATCAGCCGGAAACAAAAGTTAATATTACAAACCAATAACAAAGTTTCTGTCAATAACAAAAGGAGAATCAAACGCTTCCGGAATCAAGGCCGGCTTGCGAATCTCCCCGGCGCGCCCTCCTCACCACCACAGGAGCCGCCCGATCCCCCTCTCGTATGGGCCCCATCCAAGATCGCCCGCACGAGTGATCGCATGTTCTCTTTTGCTGCCGCTGGAAATACCGCCGCCTGTAAACCATCAACCCTACATCGCTCGCGGTATTCCGCGATCTCCTCCTCGGAGTATGGAACCACGGGATGATATTAAAGGAGCTCGGCACTGAAGGAATTCTCCTGAGTCCACGCCGCCATATCATGTAAGCTGGGGACCCTCTGCTGGTGCATCGACCTACAGACACACCTCGCCATATGATAGCAGCCTTGGTCATAATTGTCACCCAGATCCTTCCAATATTCGGCGCTGTCCTTATATTCAGCAAGGGCGGCCTCGATTTTGGCCTGGACATCCGAGGCAAGGTCCTCGGCCCTTTTGATAGCTTCCTCAGCTTTCCGACGGGCATCCTCGGTTTCCTTAGCGGCATCGGCGACGAGCATCCTCGGCGGTTTTCAACTTTTGCTCACGAGGCACCCGGGCGGCTTCGACCTTCTTGCGATGATTCTTCTCGCGAGTAACTTGGCGCTCCAACTCCGCTATCTTGTCCGCCCAGGTCTTTTCTTTAGCGGTATATAGAGCCTTGGCGTCGCCAACTTTGGCCTCCAGGTCCTTCATCGTCTGCACCAACTCCTGGTTCTCCTGCGCCTTCTTCGCCAGCTCGTCGCTCGTTCGCTGTTCGCTCTCCACCAACTTCTCAACAGTCTCTAAAGCGGCAAGCATGCAACGCGAGACCTAAAAAAGACACAGTAAGCACTTGGAAAATAAAAGGAAATTCGTGCGAGGAAACATATTTACCTTATGCGCCGACATCCCGTACTCGGCGACGGCGGCCCTCGTAGCCTCGCGGGGATCAATAGAGCCGTTGCCGATGTTGGCGGGAGCAATCCTTTTTATCGATCCGGTCCCCACGGATAGGCGAGCCTCGGCGCTCCATTTTCGGTAAGTACGGGAAGAGGAGGAACCGGCGACGGGCGACTCCATCATCACACCCCAGTCAGGCGATGATTGATCGGCGCAGAAAGCCTCGTCAAAATATAAAGGAATGTCAGCGCTCGCCGAAGCTTCTTGCCGTGCGCGTTCCTGCGGCACGAATTCATAAAGAGGTGCAAGGTTGAGAGGGGAAGAGTCAAGACCCTCTAGGTCGACAACCTCAGATGGCGCATCCACTCTTGGTCTTTTCCGGGAAAGGGGGACGTCTTCAAGAACATCTTCAAACTCTACTGGCTGCTTACCAGGGCGGCGCTCAGAGCCTTCAGCTGGCGGGGGCGGACATCTTCTGTAATCGCTCCGGCGATCGCAATACCAGAGGAAGTCCCCGCCTCAGACGCTGTACCCGCCGCAGCAACGGTCACTCCCTGATTGATCCCCACATGAACAGTCGGTATGATCACGGGATCTACCCTCGCTAACGCTTCCTCCCGCGTCTTCCTCGCGGCATTAGCAGCGGCAACATTAGCGCTCTGCGCGAAGACCGGATGCCGGCATCTCGAAAAAAAAAAAAAAGAGGAAGCAATCAGAAATTTACAAGTCAAAAAAAAAAAAAAAAAAAAAAAAAAAAAAAAAAAAAAAAAAAAAAAAAAAGGGGGGAAATAGGGGGACTGTGCCCAGCGCCGCCCCGACCCCGCGCACAGGCGCCGCGTATTTTTGGGTTAGCAAAAACAAAAATAGAGAAGAAATGGTTTTACCCTGGCGGCTCGACCAATCGCCGCCACACTCTTCGCATTGCGTCGGAAAGTTCCTACCCAAGTGGCACTCGCCGACCCAGTCAGGATCACTAAACTCCACAGATGGCGGGGGAATGTTCACGACAGGCAAAATCCCCGACTCCAAACAGCCCGGGATCCCTGCCATCCTCGCGCTACCCAGCTTTACGTTCGTCAACATCCGAACGCTGATCATGCGGACCTGTGCAGATCTGTCCGCAAAGCTTATCAAGGCCACAATCGCCTCTACTTCTTCAGGACTTGCGAGAGGAACCACTGTGCCTTTGAGCCACTTGGAGTCTAGTCCCCGTGCAGCCCGACTCCCAAAATGCGGGAACGGCCATCCGACCCTGGATTGCACGCGCATCACTCTTTGGCTCCAGTTGTAGATTTTGTTGTCGGCGGGGTAAAAAGGGCGAGGCCTCCCCTCACGCGCCCTCACGCTCACCTGACCCGGAGTTTGGGTGCCGACGAAATCATGGAACTCCCTAAACGAGGCCCAAGGAGGGCTCGATTCCATTAAGGCGGCGGTCGCAATAAACGCCGCCGGGGCCCTAACGACATTAGGGTGAAAGTCCGCCGGCAAGGCTTCCAGCAAATACATCACCTCCACCAAAAAAGGATCGAAAGGGGGCCTGAACCCCGCCAGGAAATTGTCGAAAGGAACATACAACTGGTCCCTGGTAGAGCGCCCACAAGTATAATCATACTGTCGGTTGTCCACGCACGGACAAAAATGATAGTCGTCGGAAAGCCGGTATCGGGCACGGATAGCGGTGTTAAAATCAGGCGCCGCGGTCAACAAAGATCTCCATTCTACATCGACGGCGCGATGCATGGCCTTCAGCTTGCCACCCTCTTCCAAAGACTCCGCGGTCTCCAAGCGCGATCTGGATTTTCCCCCTGCGGGGCGGAGCTAGCGAGGTTTGGGTGCCCCCACGGCTGTCCCCCTTCGCCTTTGCGGCTTTGGGGCGGACGCCGTCGAATCCTTTCACCGGCGGTCTTAGGAATTCGCTCTCTGGGAGCTAAGTGCGCAAGGATTCGAAGAAAACGGTGAGTGCCCCTCGTTATAAGTAGCCTTTGGGCCTCGCCAGTCGCAGGACGCGAGTCCTCTTCGTCAGAATGGGAAGATGAAACCTCGCCGCCAGCCATTTCCTCGGCCCCGCCATCCCCATAACTAAATTCCTCTTTATCGCTGTCGTCCCCGTTGTGCGACATGCTGCAAAATGAAGAGAGGGGGATCAACGCTTCGTTCGGGTCGACACCGCCCCCCCCCCCCCCCATTTCCGCGCAAGCCAAACAGCACAGGGGGCAACGGGGTCATAAAGAAATACTACACGGAAAAATTGAAAATTGCACCCTAATCCCTGAGGGCTTCAAATTCACAAAAGAAGGGTTTAGGCATACGGATTCTATCACCGGTTAGAAAACCTCAAAAATCCGAATATCTACGGGACAAAAAAGCATACTTATGATCTATACAGGCCAAGAATCAACCACAAAAAGACGATCAACAAAGAAAAACCCGGTGTTAGATCGGATAAAGATGGTACCTTTATGATCGGATGGCGAGAAAATTGGGAAGACAAGGATGATCGCTCCGATCGGCGAAAAGGCTCACTCCGATGAAGTTCAAACACGGCCTCGGCCTCGAGTGTCGGAAACTCGGTTCTAAATTACCACAGGATGCTCTTGATTTCTGGCTTGATCAACCTGGGAATGTTGGAGGAGGTTTTCGAAAAAGTGGCAAAAAGAGGGGCAACACCCCCTTAAATAGACAGGCATTCAACCAACCAGCGGCTGTGATTATCTACATCCAACGGTTCGGGTTTACGCGGGAAAGCGAAAAGTTTCAGAATCCGACACGACGCTTTGAAATTTGAAGTTTGCGTAAAAAACGAAAAGCCATCATCACCAGCCGTCACGTCTGCTGCGACGAAACGTCACCTTGTCAGACCTGAAAGGACGCCACATTTAATGATACGCAGCGTTCTGCAGCCCATTTGTATTGCTCCACGTGGCACGCCACCTGTAATAGCTCGCTTGTACAGTTTTCGCTCTCGCCAACACAAATGGCTTCGCCATCTCGCCTGGGATCGCAGAAAATGATAACTCCCAGAACCTCAACATGTCGACCTCGGTCAGACCAACGAGCACGGACGATTTCCATCGCAAGCTCTCAAGCCGCAGTCGCGGCGACCAGAACAGCTCCTCGCGGCATATCTGGATCGCTCTATGCTGTGCACCTCAACATGTCGACCTCGGTCAGACCAACGAGCATGGACGATTTCCATCGCAAGCTCTCAAGCCGCGGTCGCGGCGACCGACTGCGCTCCTCGCGGCATATACGGATCGCTCTATGCTTGTGCACCTCAACATGTCGACCTCGGTCGGACCAACGAGCACGGACGATTTCCATCGCAAGCTCTCAAGCCGCGATCGCGGCGACCGAAACGACTCCTCGCGGCATATCGGATCGCTCTATGTTGTGCACCTCAACATGTCGACCTCGGTCAGACCAACGAGCACGGACGATTTCCATCGCAAGCTCTCAAGCCGCAGTCGCGGCGACCGGCTGACTCCTCGCGGCATATCCGGATCGCTCTGCGCGTGCACCTCAACATGTCGACCTCGGTCGGACCAACGAGCACGGACGATTTCCATCGCAAGCTCTCGAAGCCGCGATCGCGGCGACCGAACGACTCCTCGCGGCATATCCGGATCGCTCTATGCGTGCACCTCAACATGTCGACCTCGGTCGGACCAACGAGCACGGACGATTTCCATCGCAAGCTCTCAAGCCGCGATCGCGGCGACCGAACGACTCCTCGCGGCATATCGGATCGCTCTACATGCTTTGTGCACCTCAACATGTCGACCTCGGTCGGACCAACGAGCACGGACGATTTCCATCGCAAGCTCTCAAGCCGCGATCGCGGCGACCAGAACAGCTCCTCGCGGCATATCTGGATCGCTCTATGCTGTGCACCTCAAATCGCGGTCCGCAGGTGTCATCGCATCTCCCCGCTGCGTCCACAAACTGTCAGGTATCCCAACGGATGGAACGGTTCAAAAGCCATCATTGGTGGTCTTCCCGAGTTTTAGCCGTGTTTAATAGGGCTACTTTGACTAGGGACTATGCTGGACGAAAAATAGCCCATGATTACCCACCATAAATAACCGTCCCTTCGAATGCTCATAATGACGGTAAACCTCTCAGATAACCATCATTACGCCGGTCATTATGACTGTCTCTTCAGATAGCCGTCGTTACGTACGTCCACCATTATGGTAATCCATGCCAAACACGCCACCTCCTCTATAAAAGCCATCCATTTCACCGCCTCCTCCACGGATGCTTCTTCTCCCATTCGAATCACTCGTTTTTTCCTTACAAAATCCCAGAAAAACAAGAATGTCTCAGTCGGATAATGTTGAATACGAATTTATGGAGGATTACAAAGGCAACGAGCATCGGAATCCGGCTTGCACTTCCTCCATAACCCTTCGGGGGAAGGACAACCCCCATTTCAATACCACGAGTGGAAATGGAACGAGAATCTTGATACCGCCGCCGCCTTCTTGCGCGCCGAGATTGCGGAGTTAGAGCGTGAGGAGGAAGGCGAGGTAAGTGAATCCGAGTCCTCGCGGGCTCACGGGAGGATCGAGAGGTATTCATCGCGATCGGATCCACGGACCGCACAAAGCAAGCCGTTCAAAAAGTTTGTGCGTCTAGTCCGGAATGGAAAGCGCCGGGGGCAATGGTCGACGCCGTCCGGGAAGAATGGCAAAGCGTCTTTCACCGAGAATTGGGCCCTTTACAATCACCGAGTCCGCAAGCGAGATCCAAGATGAGAGAGGATCGCTTCCTATATGAGGGGAAGACGACCTGGTAGGCCGCCGGATGAGAGAAGATCGCTTCCTATATCGAAAAGGGCGGCTGGTAGGTCGGATCCCTTGTTGCTTGCGGCCCGATTGCGAACTACCGAGCGCGACGACGACTCGGATCACCACTAACGTGTACTAGGAGGAGGAAACCCGCTTGTAGTGATTGGCAAGCCTTTCGTATAGCTTCAACTTCACGAAGCGCTCGCGGGATATGTTGCATCAACTTCATGTCGCAACCCCGCCTCGCCTCCGAAGGAGCGGTCTTGAGATTTCGATACAAACGAGAGAGTACTCTTTTCCCTTGCTTAAGATTTTTTCCCACTTTGGGTTTTTCTTAAGAAAGGTTTTGATGAGGCTCTACGAGTTTGTATCCCTTATCTGAGTCCGCTCAACTTTTGTCTTCCAAGAGTGTTCGACAACGGAGACTCCTCGACCGATATACTCTACGCCGCAACAAATTTCCGCCGCGAGTAGGGGGCCATTGATGATACGGAACTCGACACGGTCCCATTATCCCCGGTCAACTCGTCGAGGACATAAGTCAAACTCTTTCCCCGAGCATAAGCGCGCGACGTCGCCAACTTGATGGCCATCCCGCCATCCTCGCCAAGCATAAGGGGGCCGCCCCGCAGCACTGCGGGCCCATTCCTATGAGAATATCAGTTAATGAAAAGTTCATAAGCTTAGATAGAATGCGAGGCCAACTGCCATCTGTCGGGCATCGGCGCCGCTAGCACGAGTAGTCTTTTACAGCTTTATCCTTTCCCTATAAATACCCCCACTGTGACATTAATGAAGACAGAGAAATATAGAACAACTTTTGCGCATTTATTTCTATCAGCACTGTTCTCCCTCTCTCATATTTATTTCACATTACCACCGCGGGCTCATCACCAACGTCGATAAACGCCACCGTCCGACGGCGATAACCTCACCGATCGGAGCACCACGAAGAGGCCAGATATCCCACGTCCAAGTCTTCCTTTCAAACTACCTGACGGAAACGGATCACGTCACTAACTATTGCGAGAAGACGAAAAAGGCCGCCAAGGCCCAAAACAAGACTCCATTTACGAACTGGATTTCATGGATTTATTCTTCTATTTTCTCATGGGCTTTATTTTCTAGATGGATTATTTCCCTTATTAGGTTTTTATTTTATTATTGGATATTATTATTTTATTAGAATTTAATTCCCAGAAAAAAAAAAAAAAAAAAAAAAAAAAAAAGGATTAGGAACGTGAAAAAAAAAAGAAGAGAAAGGGACGCAGCTTTTTGAAAGGGAAATTGAGAATAAAAGTCGACAACAACAGGGGTGCGACATTGGTATTTTTTTCTTTTGCTAGGGTTTTTATTTTATCAAGAATCGAATTGTTTTCTCTTTTCCCCAATTCAATAAGGAAATCTAAATTGTTTTTCTTGTGCTTTTTATTATGATCATGAGTAGCTAAATTTTCTTCTCCAGTTAAAACATTGTGAATCCCTATATCTAGCAATTGTGAGATGAAATTGATTTTTCTCCATGTTTAATTTTTGGTATCGTTTAATTCTTTGTTTTAATCGAATCAGAATTAGAAAAATCAATCTAATTTGCACTGCAGGGTTTTTAGGTTAATGATCTAGTTCATCGCCATAATTTACACCAAGGCGGTTGTTTAGGTGAAATTAAAAGTGGTAAAAGATAAATTTCTACCGGATCGCCTCCCGTAGGAATCACTGTTGTGAGAATTAAGTGTTCTACGGTTAAAATTAGACCGGTTGACTTAATACCTAGAAATTGGGTTTTCGGCTAGTTAATGCTATCGGTTCACCAACTTCTAGCGGTCGTTAGGAGTGTGATTCCGATTAGGGTATAATTAGTGGCGGTTGTAGGAAAATTTGGCTAATTTGCGGTTGCGATTAGCTATAACCAATTTTTCAAGCATTAAATGAGTCATTTTTGATCAATTTTGTTGATTTAGGGAGGAAACATTGGCTTTAGCTGGATTTGTCTCAACTTGATTTTTTCTCATTTATTTGCTACTCTGCTTCGTATTTTCACGTCAGTATTTAATTCTGCATGTTCTGTGATTTTATTTTTATTTTTAAAGTTACCATACAAAACTTTTTTTATTACTGTTCTGAAAGGACATATTCAACTGTTCCTCGTGGGATCGACTCCTACTTACCTTATACTAGTCTATACTAGTTATAGAGTGAGAAGGGATACAATTTTGGTGGTTTAACGACACACCAAGGTTCACCAGACTAAGTCAGGCATATTTGTTTCTCAAAAAAGTATGTATCCGAAATTCTCAGCAGGTTTGAAATGAAGGACAACAACCCAACACTCACACCCTGTGAAGCTGGTATGAAACTTAGCAAGGAAGGAACAGGTAGTAAGGTGAATCCCACCTTATACAAACAGATGATAGGGTGCCTTATATACTTGACATCATGTATGTTGTAAGTGTGGCAAGCAAATATATGAAGTCACCCTTAGCAGACCACTTAAACTATGTGAAGAGAATCCTAAGATACCGAAATGGAACTATCAATCTTGGCATCAAGCATGGTTCAGCAGAGAAGGCTCAGCTGACTAGATATTCAGACAGTGATTATGCAGGAGATGTTGATGACAAGAAGAGTACTTCTGGTTTTGTGTTTATGTTTGGAACAAGTGCTATCAACTGGTCCTCAAAGAAGCAACCAATAGTCAATCTATCCACAACAGAAGCAGAGTTTGTAGCAGCAGCACAGTGCTCATGTCAGCTGATCTGGTTAAGAAGAGTGTTGGAAGTTCTGGGAGTAGTTCAGCAGATTGGAAACATTTTGTATTGTGATAACAGTCCAACTATTAAGTTATCCAAGAATCCAGTGTTACACAACAGAAGCAAGCACATTGATGTGAAGTTTCACTTTCTGAGAGATCTGTGTGAAGAAGGGATCATTGAACTTATACATTGCAGAAGTGAAGATCAACTGGCTGATATAATGACTAAATGACTCAAGAAGGATCAATTTATGAAACTTAGAGACAAGCTGGGAATGTGTGAAGTCATCTGAACTGTTGCACAGATTAAGGTACGGAATGTTAGAAGAATTATATTAATTATTATGTTAATTAAGTTTTTATTACCTAAGGCTATGTCAGCCATGTTATTTCCAATTTTCAGCATTATTTCCATTACTAGAGTAGTTATTTTTGGTTTAAAGTCAAGATATCATGTATCCTACTTTATAGGAAGTGGCCTAGTGGTTTATTATGTTCTACTTGTATTTATATGCGTGTTCTATCAATGAAAGCTTTAAGTTTTCCCAAAAACTATCTCTTCCATAAAAAATAGGGGGAATGAGGGAGAAGGACAAAAATATTTCATCAATTAAGTAGAAAGACAGTCTTTTGAAACTTTTGCATAAAGGACAAAACTATTTATCCACTATCGAAATTCACTTGTGTTCGAAATTCAACTTGTTTAAATTCAACTTTGCCGAAATTCAACTGTCGAAATTCACTAATTTTCAAAATTCATTGTCGGGATTCAACGATTTTTGGGATTCAACTTCAAAATTCACTATCGAAATTCAACGATTTCGGGATTCACTAGGGAGATTCACCGATTTTCGGGATTCTTGTTTGTCCTTCTCGCTATAAAAATTATGCGGTTGTCCTTCTCCCTATAAAAAATATGTAGTTGTCCTGTTGCTTAATAATATTTCAGATTGTGTCCTTATCCCTAATTTTCCATAAAAAATATCATTCCCAAATTCAGCAAGCTCCCAATTTTCAGCAAGCATTATAAGATTATGAAAGATGAAAATGAAAGTGATATGTTGTAGGTTTCTTTTTGCTGAGAAGTGATGTCATACGCTTCAAATCTGTCCGCATCGAAACTGATTGACCAATTTCTGATAATCTGTTAATTTAAATTTGTTCATCAAATCAATTAGGGATTCGAAATGGAGGGAGTATTATCCATTTCAGTTGAAAATTTTTGAATATAATTTGTTGGCAAATTTGGTGGATGCAGTTGAACTTGCTGATATTTAGATTTACAGTATTTGTTTCTTTTGGTGCACGTGTTTGTTAACCTACCGGGTATAATCCGGGTTATTTTACGGATTTGGATGTAAATTACGGGTAATTAGATTAAAAGTGTGTCTCTTTATATATATAGTATAGATATATATATGGGGCAATAGTAAATTAAACCCTTCTGCCCAAATCTATATCTATATCTATATATATTTGAAAGGGTAATTTAACCCAATTACCCATGATTTTGCTCCAAACCCACTTTTGACCCGGCTTATACCCATCTTAAAAAAAATTAAAGATTTTTTTTATTGAGATTTGGAGTTAGAAAATCTAAACAATGTACCCGAAAAAAAAAATACCAATTAGTGATTTTCTTGAGATTTTCTTGGTTATGCAAAATCTCATGAAATTAATGATCTTTTTTAGCTTTGGAGTTACGAAATCATTAGTGATTTTATTGATATTTTCTTAATTTATTTTTAAATCTAAACAATGTATCCGGAAAAAATGCGTAAAAGAAAAACCTTTCCGTAACACGTTTCTTTCTTAAGAGTCACTCCTAATTTCACAATTTTATTTTTCCACACAACTCATTTTACAGTTGCTTCCTGATAGAACTTTCTGTTAGGATATGATTTATCTTCAAACCATAAAACTCTCATTAGTTTAAATCTAAATCACATCACCAAATCTAAACCATTTTTATCAAACAATTTTTCAAAATGGTTGCGGTCACAAATAATCTAATCATTTTAGAATTGTACATGACCGTGGGAATATCATATTATAACAGAAAGGTGAAGTCGATCACAATACGAGGGGAAATTGGCTCATGTTGTTTTTCTATTTTTTATCGTGTTGATTTTATTCCATTATCTTTTCATGGTATGTTGTTTTATTTTGAATTTTATCGGAGCATGATTTATATTTTCAGGCGTTTTAAGGACTATTTTTGTGAGGAATTTTTCAGGTTTGCAACGACATGGTATATTACAAAATAAGGTACATAATCTCTGTTTCTTTTCGGATTGGTTTAGCGATTGTCTGTTATGTATAATACTTTGATTACCTTTTTTTGGAATATGTTTCGATTTTTTATAAGGGTTTCATTTACACTCTCAAAAGCAAGAGAAGGATAAGGACGGCAACAGGATAATAAGAAGTTCATGTGTCATATATGTCATTGAAATTTCGCAGTTTGCCATAATAACATAACAATCAGTTTCTCGGGATGACATAGAATAATGAAGTGACAAATGACAATCGGACCATCGTGATGACACTTGAATCATGAAGTAAGGATATCATTTTATTTGTTTAGTCATATAAAGAATTTATTACTTATTCAAGTGATTTCTACGAAATGGATCTTGATATAACGGTGTTTATCCACCTGGTTGTATTCGTTTGATGATGAATAACCACAAGAAGCATCACCATTCGAAGTCTATAGCAATTCGATGTATTTAATCTTATCATAATATTCTCATCCATTATTGTAATGTTGTAAACAGAGGGTTCAAGCCGTGATTCAAACATAACTACCCTTAATATTGTTAAAGGGTCTCCACCATTCAATGAAAATCAAGATTTTTTTCGACAAGATAAGTTCTACTAGAATTTCTCATTTTAGGAGGAAGAGTGATTGACCTGTACGTCCCGGCTCGGCTGAATAGTTATGATGAAATGATGGTTTCATTAATTACATAAGGTTATTGGCATATATAGATGGACTCTTAAAAGGGGAAGTTATTGTGTGGTGAGGGATTTTGAGATGAAATGAAGGGTGAAACGATCAGAACCACACAGTTTAAATACATAATAAAACTGTGTGGTCCGGGGGGCTGCCACACGGTGTCTCCACACCGTGTGGAGACACCAAAGGATCACAGCAAATGATGTTCCTTGCCATTTGGCTTGGCAATGCCAAAACTCAAAAAAAGTGGGATGTTGCAAGTTTAATTTTCTCTTAGGTGTTGTGCCACTGGATGAGGTCTTCATATGTCCGCATGAGTGTAAATGGAGAGGTGAACTGCAATCCATACAGATTTTGTGAGAGTATGATTCTAAGTGCTATTTGCAATATTTCAATTAAATTTATAATACAATCGAACTTGGGTGTTTGTATGTCTCTTTTGTTTCATTTTAATTCAGTTTCATTCAGAAAAATGCATACTTCAGATAACCAAGAAATATATGATTTTGAATAATTTTATGGCTACTTATCATATATTTTACTCGGATTTCTTTGAATACGTCAATCATGATTATTTTTTGATGATAATCATCTTTAGTTCGAAGATTATACCAGACTAGATTGGACTACGAAATGTAAAATGATATCTTTAGTTATTACATTTTAAGCTCAGAAGAAATGACCTATATTTCATTTTATGCATTAGGGACAACAAATCTGATTGTTGATATGTTTGGGAGATTTATGATTTTGTGATTAGTTTTGCGTTATAAATACTATCAATAACTACATAATGCTTCTTACTTATACACTTATTTATAAACTACCTTCATATTTAAATTACAAATTTTGTCTTAATGACATAACTGTATACATTTTGTAACATGTTCATGCAAATTTATAATCCCGTGCATTATGCACGGGTATTTGGCTAGTATTATAATAGACATGTATAGCCAATGAACAGAAGTGTTAAATGGAACTCAAAAGTACTAATTAATAATAAAAAAAACAGTATAAAAAAGAAAAGATAACTTTACTAGAAATGAAAATGCAGTAGTTTCCTCACCCATCAAATCATCTCTTTCTTTCTGCATCAATGACACAATATATATATATATATATATATAATATGGACAGAAACATAAATGAAAACAGGAAAAACCTGACGATTTGGTTTAATTAATTTCTCACATACAGTATCATCTCTCTGTATCAATGTCACTATGAAATCTGATTCGGTTTTCTCACGTGTTGACTGAGACTAAACTTGACTTGCATAACCCCAGTTGCACGTCAACTTTGAACAAGCCGCCAAATTCATCGTATGACCGAAACCAAAATGGTGATACGTTATCCCAAACTACGAAGCTGCTCCGATCGAGCAGATCGTATGAAATCATCTTTCCACCGGTGGTCGATAGGTAAAACAACTTATGGTTCTTCCACAAACATATCGGTGTTTGAAATAGATTTAGATTCTCGATAGAATAGAGTTTGGTCCAGGTGGTTTCTACTTCGGTCTCCCCCCTATGTTTATTCATTGTCCACACATCGATCCACTACAAAGTCACTTGAAGACATCCTAAAGGGATAAGGGTACGAGACCAAAGCAAGGGAGTCTTGGTTCAAAACGAAAAGGCCAGCGATATCTTTAGCACCCTCCGGAAATTTCTTTTCCTCAAACAACTCGGTAACCATATTGAAAGTGAGTATTCGCCAACCGGAATGTTGTGTTGTTTTTGCACACCAGTGGATTTCCCCATTGAAGAACGTGGAACAACGTAATGAAGTATAGTCATCAGGAAGAACATCCAATTTTCTCCAAACACGTGATGTTACGCGGTATACTTGAGCTATTTGTCGAGGAGCTACTTCACTAGCCCAATGTTTCAGTCTCAGTATCGTAACAACTTTAAAATCCATGGTGATGTTATCAAATCCAAAACCAACAGATTTGCAATATATAGAATCATAACTAGTATCAAGCACCGAGATGGGGACGTTTTCATCTCCTTCAACGATGGATTAACTAACAGAATACTTTTATGATCCGTAAAGCACAATATCCCATTACAGTGAGCCATCAAAACCGGAAAACATCCACCGAAAGAAGACGGGAGCTCAAAATTAAACATGGGCAACATACTGTCGGCAACTTGTTCATGTTGTCTATTAATCAATCGCTTCAAGCTCTCGTGGAACCGTGTGGCGGATGTTTCGTCATCAACATCATCATCATATCGGAATACGGCTGAAAACCGCCGTGTGCACGACCACTCATCACCTTGGCGAACCGAGAAACACATAGCAGGAAAACTCTCATCGCTTTCGATGAGGTGTTTGTGTACGAAACGGCTACTTTTCAGGAGATTAAACCATGATTTACTTAGTGACACTGAAATCGGACAATAGATTTCACAGGTAACTTAACAAAAATCTCCTCGATTATTTCTTCAGGGAGTTGAACACTATCCATCCCATCATCCCTTCTTCTTCTTCTCAATGAGGACGGCAATCGTCTAGACATGGTTTATGAATTGTGATTACAGCGTACAATACTGCTTCCGTCGAAACAAGTCGGCACGATTTGTGACAAACTAATTCCTGAACCCAGGGCACAATAAGTCGGCTTATTAATTGTATCACCAAAAAAAAAAAAAAAAAAAAAAAAAAAAAATCTTTGGCCTGGTCTCAATTGTATCGTTGGAGAGAGAACCAATTGAAGCAAATAAATAAAGAGCACACTAATGATGACATCACACCACATTCAATCTATTCGAACATCATATACTTCCAGAAAAATTCAATTTTCTAGAAACCAGTTTTGTGTATAAATTCGATGAAAGAGAAGTTGAATTTCATTATGATGCACCAAAAATTAAAATTTATTGTGATGCCAATAATGATGCGCGCCCATAAATAAAATTGATTTGCCACGGGAGGATAAATATACTACCTCCATCCCAAAATTTAAGTCCTTAGGAAGCATTTATTATATTTTTCTATTTTTACCCATCATTTATTATCTATTCACCACTTTTTACTATTCTACATTAATAATAGTCAAAGGTTCTTTTAGACTTTTCCATCAAAATTAATGACACATAACCAATTTAACCAACTTTTTTAATCTATGTGAAATACCTTAAAAAGACTTATATTTTGAGACGGAGGTAGTACAATATACAAAAGAAGCAGCATGCATGACCGAACCTGTATGAAAAAGACTGGGAAAATATTAAGACAGAGAGAGGGGAGGAGCTGAGTACCTTGAATTTTTCAAGATAAAATTTTGCTGTAGGGTTCCTAGTCAATATAGCTATAAAGAATCTTTTTTGTTTTAGGAAATATATAAAGTATTCGTATCACATTCGTGTTCAGACCATGATTAAATGTGGGGGTTGATTGAAATTAAGAGATAATGACTAAATTAAGTCTATTAATTTTTTCCCTTAAAAAAAAGTCTTATATTCTTTTTAAAAATAATTGATTACAGGGACATGTTTAATACTTAATCAGGATAGCAGGACAAACAAAAAATCGCTTTGTGTTATAAAACGGATGGAGATAACTTCAGATGCAAGAAACAGAAACAGAAGCAATCAAACATAAACAATCAAAGGAGATAACGAAACAAGAAGAACACGGATTTAACGTGGAAAACCTCTCGGTGGGAGAGGTAAAAAACCACGGGCGAGAAAAGAGATATTTTATTATGCGCACTTGAATTTTACGATTTCAACACACTCGGACAATGAGACAACAAGCGTATTTATAGGCACAAATCCCTAAACCCTAGCCGCCGGGAATCTTTGTACGATGCACCATAAATACCCCTACACGTGTCCTCCTTTTAATGACACCGTATAGCCGTCACATAACGAATTAACGGATGTGGGACCTGCTTTGTATTCAAGTACTCGACGGACTATCACCCTGCTCGATAGTTACCCTGTCGAAGCTACCTGCGCCGAAGCTCGGTGACTCCACCCTACGATGCACGAAAATGAATACACTTCTCGGTGACCATCACCCGGTGAGTCTTCGATTGGTTCCACCAAAAAGTAGAGTTTAAGTCACCTTCGACAAATCTCCACCTTGACTTCAACTCTCACTTCTAGAGTCAAACGGTTGCATAACCGGATGTACTTGTACCGGATGCATTCGTCAATGCCGGATGTACTTGTACCGGACTATCTCCACGGCATCCACTCCACGATCGCCTCGGTAAAGTTTCCGAAACAGATTATAAGCTTTGAATATTCGGTAAGTCCGAGGCAAAGGCTGGAACTTACTCTCTTTGGCCGGTTTAGTGAACATATCGACGGGATTCTCCTTTGTGCCAATCTTCTTCACGGCAACCCTCTTCTCATTCCTTAAGAAATGATACACGACATCAATATGCTTGGTTCTCTCATGATGAACACGATCCTTGGCCAAACATATTGCACTTAAACTGTCACAATATATCTCGGCGATCCCGATGCAACCCCAAATCACCGACTAGCCCCTTCAACCGGATACCCTCCTTAGTCGCTTCGGTAAGAGCCATATATTCGCTTCGGTAGTTGATAAGGCTACGCGTAGCTGAAGAGTAGCTTTCCACCGACCACTTTGCATTTCCCAATGTAAACACATAACCGGTCATTGATTTTCTACTTGTCAACATCACTGCATAATCGGCATCACGGTAGCTGTGACCGGACCGATATCACCTCCATAAATGAGACCAACATCGACCGTTTGTACCTCTCGGTACACGAATATCCTTTTAACGGCTTTCCGGTGTTCCTTTCCGAGGTTGAGCCATAAACCCGTGCGACAACACCGACCGCCCGAGCCGGATCGGGCCTAGTGCAAACCATGGCATACATCGGACGCCAACCGCACTAGCATAGGGAACTTTTGACATATACTCCTTCTCTTGGTGATCGTGAAGCATAAACGGACAAATGAACATTTGATGCCATAGGAGTATCTATTGGTTTTGCGACGGACATCCCAAACTTGGCCAATATCTTACGCACATAACCTGCTTGAGACAAGAACAACTTCTTCGACTCCTATCTCTCCGAGATCTCCATCCCCAAGATTTTCTTGGTGTACCCAAATCCTTCATTTCAAATTCGGCACTAAGAAGGTTCTTCGATTTTGAACATCGGACTTCCTTCTTTGCGGCTATCGACATGTCATCCACATACGAACAAGATAGATATATGATCCATCTTTCGACGGACGAAGTAAACACAACGATCATATGGACTTCGTTGTAACCTGTTTGAAGCATGAAAGCATCAAACCTTTTATACCACTTTGCCTTGGAGCTTGCTTCAAACCATACAATGATTTCTTCAACTTGCAAACATAGTTTTCTTTACCGGGAACTTGAAATCCCTCGAAATTTGTGTCATGTATATCTCCTTATCCACCTCACCATGTAGAAAAGCGAGTTTTCACATCTAATTGCTCAAGTTCCGGATCTGCCGTGCCACCATTGCTAGTAACACCCCGATTGAAGTGTGTCGACCACCGGTGAAAATATTTCATCAAAGTCAACCCCTTCCTTTTGACCGAATCCTCTTGCAACCAAACGTGCCTTATACACGACCCCTTCGCCTTTGTTATTCCTTCCTTTTTCTTGAAAATCCATTTACAAGTCACAACTCCCTTGTCGGTAGAGGTCGTTTGACCAATTCCCAAGTCCGATTCTTCAATAATGACTCCATTTCATCCCCCATGGCGGCATGCCACCGGGATGCTTCGTACATGTCATCGCTTCCTTCCGTAAGTAGTAGGTTCGGCAACCTCTACTTCTTCGGCAACTTGGAGTGCATATCCACCAAATCATCATAACCATATCTCCTTGGAGGTATCCCAACATTAGATCTTCTAGGCACGCTGGCGCTAGACTCGCGATCAATGTTTGTATGACGCCCGCCGAGGTCTCGACGACCGGCTTGGATCGGATTACGGTTCATTATCCGGATCGGTATAGTGTTGATTTGGATCCACCGATTGTTGCATATCGGTAGACTCCACTGAAGCTCCACTTGTTTCTCAACACTATCGGATTCAACACTTTGGTTTCGGACTCGGTAGACCTCCCCACCGATGAGTTTAACATAGAGTTTTCATCAAACACAACGTCCACTGCGAGGATTACTGCGGACTCTGCCGATGACCAAATTCTATATCCTTTCACTCCATCACCATACCCCACAAACACTCCCTTCTTGGCTCTTGGTTCTAACTTCCCTTCACTAACATGATAGTAAGTTTGTACTCCCAAAACCCTTAGAACGAGTAGTCGGCGGGCTTGCCCGACCACATCTCAAATGGTGTCTTGAGATTGATCCCTGTGTGAGGACTCCTGTTGATTAAGTAGCAAGGCGTTTTTACGACCTACGCCCAAAATCTCCTTGATAAACCGACTTGAGAAAGCATACATCTTGCCCTCTCCGGTAGAGTTTGATTCATCCTTTCGGCTACACCATTCTGCCGAGGTGTATTCCTTACGGTATGATGTCGGCAATACCCTCGATACCGCACAAAATGAATCAAAATCCGTCCAGGCGAAATTCCGGACCATTATCGTACGAAGCTTCTTGATTTTCTTGCCTAACGATTTTCCACTAGGGCCTTCCACTTTGCTTGAAGTTATTGAATGCATCACTTTTGTTCTTCATCATCACCACCCAAGTCATCCTTGAATAGTCATCTATGAATGACACAAAATATCTGTGACCACCCAATGACTCAACTTTTGATGGACCCCACAGCGATCTGAATGGATATAATCAAGTGTTGCCTTTGTATTGTGCAACCTGTTTGAGAATTTACTTCTATGCAACTTCCCAAACACACAATGTTCACAAAAGTCCGATTCTTGACCTTATATCCCCCAAGAAAACCTCGTGAAGAAAGAACACCGCATACCCGCTTTCACCCGTGTGACCAAGTCTCATGTGCCACGCCCGAGTCTGCTTTGAGGCGGTGAACCGCTGCGAGGATGCAACGGCGAGCGGTGCCGGATACGATAGATCCTTGTAATATATACAAGGTTCCCCTCTTGATG
This sequence comes from Gentiana straminea, assembly GCA_036785695.1. Lineage (NCBI taxonomy): Eukaryota > Viridiplantae > Streptophyta > Magnoliopsida > Gentianales > Gentianaceae > Gentiana > Gentiana straminea. The sequence continues at coordinate 1,841,611 of JAVUPR010000483.1, read as the reverse complement.
CCTTTGAGGACTACAATCGAATCTTTGAAGACATTCAAATTTGTCCACCTTCACCCTTGAAATTGAACCCTTGCTTTGTCCAAGTAGACTAAGAGATACCAAATTCTTGGTCATCTCGTGGAACATGTCTTACATCTTTCAGTGTACAAAATTTACCATCCTCTGTCCTTAACTTCACTGAGCCAATTCCCACAACTTTGCAAACCTTGCTGTTGGCCATATAGATTTGACCACCATCTATCTGCTCATAAGTAGAAAACCACTCCCTGTTTGGACAAATATGGTAGGATGCTCCAGAATCAAGTATCCACACATCATTATGGTGTGTAGAATCCCCTGCAACTAGAACCAGATCCTCATCAGATTGCTCAGTAGCCAAGGCTGCTGTGCCAGAATTGCCTTCCTGCTGTTTCTTCTTCTTTGGACAATTGGACTTCCAATGTCCCTGCTCCTTACAATAATTACAGACATCAGTAGACTTAGGACCTTTGGACACTGACTTCTTTTTCTTCTTCTGTCCATATCCTTTTCCACTATTGCTGCTAGCTACTAGCCCAAAAGGCCACTTTATTGTCTGTTCCAAAGCGACCTTGTGTCTAAGCTCCCCGGCATGTAAGGCGGACCTCACATCCTCCAAAGCTACGTATCCTTTCCAACTATGAAAGATCGCACAAAGTTTTCATATGATGCCGGTAGTGACACCAACGGGATTAGGGCTGCATCTTCATCTTCAATTTTAACATCAATATTCCTTAAATCAAGCAATATTGTGTTCGAATGGTCCAGATGTTCCCTCAGTGGACTCCCTTCATGCATCTTCAAACTGAACAACCTCTGTTTCAACAACAGCTTGTTGGTCAGTGACTTGGTCATATACAAGCTTTCAAGCTTTTTCCACAACTTGGCTGCGGTGTCTTCCTCAGCAACCTCAGTGATAACATCATCAGATAAGCACAACATGATGGTTGAATGTGCTTTCTCTTCCAGACTGGCATAATCTGCTGCACCTGTATTTGGTTTGTCAGATAACGGATTCCACAAACCCTGCTGTTTCAACAGTGCACGCATCTTGATTTGCCACAGACCAAAACTGTTCCTTCCTGTAAATTTATCGATTTTTACGTTTACTGCTGACATCTTTCCTTGCTAAAGATTACAACTTTATCACAGATCCTAGCACCTTGCTGAAGGTCTTGGTGAAGATGAAGTTGGTCGTACGTATTTTTTTCTCCGAACTCTCGTCTCGATACCACTTGTTATAAAACGGATGGAGATAACTTCGGATGCAAGAAACGAAAACGAAGCAATCAAACATAAACAATCAAAGGAGATAACGAAACAAGAAGAACACGTATTTAACGTGGAAAACCTCTCGGTGGGAGAGGTAAAAAACCACGGGCGAAAAGAGATATTTTATTATGCACCGAATTTTACTGATTTCAACACACTCGGACAATGAGACAACAACCGTATTTATAGGCACAAATCCCTAAACCCTAGCCGCCAGGAATCTTTGTCGATGCACCATAAATACCCCTACACGTGTCCTCCTTTTAATGACACCGTATAGGTCATCACATAACGAAATTAACGGATGTGGGACCTGCGCTCGTATTCAAGTACTCGACGCGACTATCACCCTGCTGATAGTTACCCTGCTGAAGCTACCCTGCTGAAGCTCAGTAGACTCCACCCTACTGATGCACAGAAATGAATACACTTCTCAGCTGACCATCACCCAGCTGAGTCTTCAGATTGGTTCCACCAAAAAGTAGAGTTTAAGTCACCTTACTGACACTTTGTTTACAAGGACAAACATCCCGTAATACCCTTAATAAATATATTTTTTCCTTTTTCTAATATCCTGTTCAATACTGCATCGGCTGATTATAACCTCTCCATAAATCTAGCATTTTGTTCCCTACTCGATGTCATTAATAACTGTTCAACAATTTCTAATTTTTTTTTAAATCATAAAGATATATATTCTGAGTGGTTTTATGGTGGTCGAGGATCATTATGTCACACTTGTCCACCAATGAAAATCCTTATAAGAATGGTAAAAATTTAATTAATGGCATTTATATCTTACACGGTGAGCCCTTGTGTGTTTTATTGCTTTCCTATTGGTCCTGCATCACCAAGTCATACTTAGTCCAGGACCATAATAAAATTTCCGATATATTCTCCACTCAAAAAAAAGATATATATATATATTCTTTTTTATTATTATTACAATGAAGGGAAGAAACTATAAGTGAACATTACAACTATTTACCTCCACATTAGTGGATAAACATACCACATAATATAGGTATAACTTTATTAAAGAGGAAATTATGCTACTATTATTTGAAATCGACCTTAGTAGCTATTGCTGCTTAATCTATGGGATAAATCCAATCATTTAGGGATTCATTGAACAAATTGTCATCGTTTACTCAATCTAATTATTTAGGGAATTGTCATCGTTTACTCCTTCGTGTTTATGAAGAACTTTTTCTTCATAAATTAGTCGCATTGCCATAATCAATCAGAATTCGACGTTTTTAAATTCGAATAATTGCATGCATACTTGATCTCTTTTAATTATGCATTATTTGCCTTGATTGGTCGCACACAGTTGAGGTATTTTTCTGATGAAGTAACATAATCACTTGTAGCAACACCAGGTGTTGTAAATGTAGTAACCTTCGATGCAGTAGCATTATATATATAGTAACACACATTGGCATTTAGCAACTTTCTCATGTAAAGTAGTAACTTTTGATTTCCAGTCAAGTACACTAATGTTCATGCTCCATAAAGTTGTAGGAACACTTATGCAGTATCAAAGCCTTGTGTACAACATTAAAAAAACTGGCATTAAACTCTCGTTGCAGGTCATTGCCATGAGATTCGTATTAAATTTTGTGACATGCACCAACGAAAAATAAACAATCAATTACTCCAAGCAAGCACTGTCACTCAAATGAACCGACAAATATCCTATGCACACGGTTAATGCCACCACACACGATTTACTCGGAGTTAAATAATATGTACATAAGTTGTAAGGGTATTTTAGTCTTTTTAGTATGTGATGATGTGGCATAGCCACCTGTCCTAGCATATCTAAGATAGATTTGCAAGATTCTCTTTTCTGTTAGAATATCATGCTATATGTAATGTATCTTCTACTGTGAATCAATCAATGAGATCAGAGTTATTTTTTACCAAACTTTTCTAAGTTGGTATCGGAGCCAACCATGGCTGATTCCGCCACCAGACAAACCTCTAATCCGGTAGCGTCTGGAACACAACCAGCTTCTTGTTGGAAGTAGCGCCCGAAAGACAATTTATGTAATTGTTTTTAGAATTGATAAATGACAGATTTATTCTCATCTTATTACTTGCTTCGTGCTTGTAAGTAATACACTACTGAAAACCTCAAGTCGTATCATATGTAGCCATATAACTTAATGTGTGTCACACATGAGGATTAAGTTTATGGTGATACACTTGAAATGTTAGTCCGTGGTGAAGTTAATCAAAGTATGGGGTCTATTGATTAAACCACCATTAATGCGCCCAGAACACTTTATGGTGTGACCGTCATATCCGGACTGTCGACTTTGGTTGCCTAAGTAGGGCATTTATATATTATGAGAGTCATATAGGACTGGACCGATTTAATCTGCGTTTCTCATATAATTCCGTGATTGAGAAATCTTATTAAATCACAAGATGATCATATGTGGATTAACCTTAATCCTGAAGTGATTACAGACTCCTACTTGTTTCAGGATAGGGTTTGATGTGTTCGTTAAGGATCGCTAAGAGGCGTGGTCCGAATCACTTTCACGTTGACACTATTCTGGAATGAGGAGAAGTGTGTATCTCACAGATATGGAATCTATTCCTTCCTGCAGGAAGCAGAGAGACAATCCCCTTACTTGTTAATCCTAGAAACTGATCGATCCCGGGAGTTCGTATTGGTAAAGAACTAATTGATCACTAGTGGTTTAATGGTAAATAAGGATAAGATGTAGTGAAGAAGGTTTACGGAAATGATCCTACTTCAGTATGGATAGTCTATGGAGGGTTAGTTTATATGTAATGATTATATCAATGGACACTTATCACCTCGACTCGACGTTTTGAGAATAAGTTATATCTATAATCGATAGAGTTCAATTTCGGATTTATGGTGGCGTAATTCCGGAATTAATGAATTAAATAGAAATATTCTGTTTGATGATTATTTTATTTAATTTATTGTAGCTACTGGTTATAGGTCCATGGTCCCTGGGTTGGCTCCTAACACGCGAGTGTTTTCTCGTTTTATGGAACCTCGAGAATAAATTAAATAGTTGGTCTATTTAATGAATATGCAATATTATTTATTTGGTAAATAATATGTAAAATAGAAAAGACGTTTTCTATTAAATTTAGTGACATATGAGGCGCCATTAGGGAGGATTAATTAGGAGAAGAAATTTTCCTAGATTATCTCATATGTGTGATTAATTAATTATCTATTTTTTGGGAATTATCTCTTATTTTGTAGCAAAAATATCTTTTCATTATGGGAATAGGTTTTTGTATTGTGAAAATGATAACCCTCTCTTTACTAGTTATTTTTCTATATAAAGAGAGTTCCTCCTAGCACAATATCACTACACAAATTAATGGCGCCACATTACAATTAGAAGGAAGAAAAATTAGTTTCTTGTCTTAGTCATTAAGAGGAGAAAAATCTAGGATTTTTCTTGTGCATATTCGAGGAAGTTCTATGGCGAGGATCGACGTCCACCAGTCGTCGCTTGGAGATACAATCCGGAAGATTGTGGCTTCTCTCCCTTGGTCGATTTTGTCATCTCTCTCCGGTTTGGGTAAATCTACTAACCTTCTTGTAGAGATTAATTAGTTATGTTTTCATATCGTAAATCGCATAAGCTTCCGTTGTGCAAAGATCGAGTGTCTCGATCGGTGCTATTACTTCTAGCACTTCTACCATAGCTTTTGGTGATTTCACAAACGGAAGTAACATCGGATCATTCATACCCTCATCATTGACATCTCTTCCACCGATGTACTCCACATTACCACCAATTCAGTCCATTCTCAGCTCAGCACCACCGATTTCATCACCTACTCTTCTACCTGCACCAAATTCCTTTCTAGGTGGAAGTATGAATCAGACTTGCAATATCAAGCTGGATCGATCAAACTATTGCTATGGAGATCCATTGTCTTGCCCATAATACGGGGTCATAGACTTGAAGGTTTTGTGTTTGGAACCAGATCTGCACCTCCCCGGTTACTTCCATCTCTAATTGGAGCTGCAATTGGAGAAACCCCAAATCCGGCATTTGATCTCTGGTTTACCGCTAACCAACTCTTCATGGGATGGCTAATGGCTTCTATGACAGAATCTGCTTTGTTAGAGCTGGTAGGATGTGGGACCTCTAATGATGTTTGGTGAACCTTGAAAGTATTGTTTAACAATAAATCAGAAGCAAGAATGCTTGAGTACAAAGAAGCTCTTACAAAAACAGAGAAAGGGACCAAGAGCATGATGGATTACCTGGCTTTGATGAAATCCTACTCAGATGGCCCCACTGCTGCAGGGTATCCAATCTCCAAAGCTGAGTTGATCCTAGCCACTCTTGGTGGTCTTGGTAAGGATTTTGAATCCGTTATAGTTAATATTACTTCAAGAATTGGGAGTCTCACTTGGCAAGAAGTCCAATCTTAACTGATAACCTATGAGAGACTTCTTGCAAGGTTCAATCCTACCCCGACTGTTGATTTTCATGACCCTATGATTGAGCTAAAATTTACCCCAACAAAAACAATTTATAAAGACTCGAAACCGTGGGCAAACTAACTCTCTAACCGGCAGTGTACCGGGTCGATTGCTAGAATAGCTACAGGAGTACGAGGTCGAACCCAAAGGAATCGTGCTTGCAAGTACCAAAGTGAACGTAATGCTTAGTCTAGGTGATCAAAGTTTTTAAGGTTTTGTTTCTATAACGACACTAAATGATTCCAACTAACGAGTCTAAAGATAAAAAGAAAGAAAGAAGATTAAACGACTAAGTTTTAAAGATAGTTAAGGAGACATAGCCGAACCATGATCAAAATAGCTAGTTTCACCCCAAGGAATGACAAAACCGGGAGTGTGCAATAACAACAACCTCTTACATTCAATTCCACGGGTACGTGCTCCTAATCCCGGTGCTAAGGTCTGAACAACTCTTCCCCAACACCTTATGCCAAGTCAACTAATCTTCCCTAAGAGAGGTTCATTCACAAGACAATCATGCACGAGAGCCGTTTAAGCGTTAAAAACGAGTAACCTCGCACTACAATGCGATCCTAGAACCCTTTTCCCACACCCCTCTCTCTGAACAACTCTCAAGATTGATGTGTGTGATTTTTGACCTAGGTGATCAATCTAGCCCAAATCCGTTATAACAAGTTCTAAGACGTGAAATATGCAAGATACAACAATAAAAAGAACTACCCACTCCCAATTTCATCACCCAAAGGGTGATTTCACCAAATTTCACATGATTTAGCTATGTAGAAATTAGCTACTCATTATAACTACAAGAGCAAGCATCAAACAAGAAATTAAAACCATGAAATGAGAACAAAAACGAAATTAATTACCGGAAAAAAACGCGAGCTATGATGTTTCTTCAAGCTTCAACAACACCCATGTCACTTTGGGGAAGAAGAAGACCCAAAATACACCAAAATCCAAGAGTTGAGCTACGAATCTAAGCTAAACTAAGTTTAATACAAGAGAAATTAAAGAAAGAAAGAGTTTAGAAGAGCTAAAGGGGAGATTTCGAGCCAAGTTAATGGTTAGGGTTCTTAGAGGGCGAAGTGTGTTGAAAATCTGTGTAAAAATGTATATATAGGTGGGAAAAATCTGCGAAAAACGACCCCAAACGCGCGTTTAAAGGGGCTGGAACGGCCGTTTGGATTCTTCAAACGCGCGTTTCGCTTAGTTGAAACGTGCGTTTCGCATAAATTACGGGCGGGGGCTTGGCTTGTTCTTCATCCGGAACGCACGTTTGGGAAGGTTTAACCGTGCGTTTGAGATCTTGGAACGCGCGTTTGGAGTGATTTCAAACGCGCGTTTGGAGAGCTTGAACTCTGTATCAATTCTGGACTTCTGAAACGCACGTTTGAGGGGTTCAAACGCGCGTTTGAACCCCTGTTTCCCAAATCTTCACTTTTCTTCCTTTTTAGGCCCTCGTCTTGCCTCGGTCATGCTTTTTCACCACAAATCGTCACCTTCCGGGCCCTCGAGACACCAATACCCTTCAATATCATAAACAACCACAAACATCCAAACAATTCCGGAGGGTAAAAGTGCTCGGGAATGGGGGTAATATCAACAAAAAAGGGTATGAATTCATCAAAGTAATGGATTCGTTCCCCGTGCCATAAGCTCACGATATCACCCCGAAAATGGTCTAATTTACCCAAAATTGTGCTGAAAGTGCGATAAACAGGGGTAATTAATGCACCGGAGTCACGTAAAGTTGACTCCCATCAACCACCCCACACTTAGCCTTTGCTCGCCCTCGAGTAAACTAGGCGTTTTAAAACAAACCAAGGGATTCAACATTGTGACGTAGGTGCTACTATCCACACCCTCGAGGTAATCATGAAGTAAGACACACGAACATACGCACACCGGTACAACATTATCAAGAGAATAGAGTGTGTGTGGTGTTGAGCTACATCAAAGTGTTCAAAAAGATTGTCGGGCTTGAATCCCGACCAAAAAGTCTACCAACCGTCTCATATCAACCAACCTCTCCACTAATCAAGGTCACTAAGTTTGGACACAATCGGGTAGGACTTGAAGGGTTATAACGTTAGGCTAGGGTAATTCCGGTTAATCGAAAAGGATATTTTGGGAACTGGAGAAAAAGCAATACGAGTGAACCTAATCAACAAGTGTACCACCTTATCTCTACCATACAAACCATCCAAACTCCTTTTTGATTAGTTAAACACTTCGGGAACCATAGAATGCTAACATTCACGAACTCATTGCCTAATTCAACTATGTTTCAAGTTTCATAAGGCGAGGTCGAATACATCAGCACCTATCTCACTATCCCAACTCCAACATCATAAGTATAACTTTTGAGCTCATCACTTTGATTCCAACCCTTTTATTTATATACACCAAACTTTTTATTCAACGAGAGCTAATTTATTTTGAACTTTGAATGATTTCTTTTTTTTTTCTTTTTTTTTAAGAGGGAAGAAATTTCACAGATTTTTCTTTTCTTTTTGGGCCAAACCAAACACTAGGCCCAACGAGCTCCCCTTCTCCTTATAGCTCCAAACCAAGAAAACACCAACCCATCACAAGACATCCTTTCCCCCACCCCACACTTGCCTTAGCAAGTGTGTCCTAACAAGAGACTAAGTCCACTCGTAGGGTATAAATGAAGGAAATGTGACCAAAATTACGGCTCAAGGTAGGTTTCTGACTAAGTAACAAAACGGCTATAAAACGAATGGTGGTCAGACCATTCTATCAAGGCTGAGAGGGGCTACGAAGGTCTAAAGTTGGGGATTAGGCTTATTTGGCTCTGGTAGGGTCAAAGAGACGCCATGACCGTCATCCCGTGTCCTACTTAGATAAACCTTTTTATTTCGTCTCGAGACCAGTGACATGAGAGGTGGTAGTAATCAAATTGTGCACAAAGTGTAGCTTCACGTGAAATTAATAGACTCTATTCTCAAGATAAAATCAAACCGAAGTGCACACGTTCGGGGCCCTACTAAGATGGCCACCACTCGACTATAGACATAGCACAACAACACAGTGTCGGTAACCCTTGAAAAATTTTAAAATCACCCAAAAAATCGACTCAAGCCCGATCATAGGCTAAGTATACCACACATATTGCACATTCAACAATAAAAACAATAAAACGGCTAAGTCCCCCACCCCACACTTAAACGAAACACTGTCCTCAGTGTGTGAGAGATAAGAAGCGTAAAAGACTTAGCTGTTTGACCAAAAGACCCGGCAGAAAGGCGCAACCGTGACTCGAAACTCGTGATAACCTCGTGTGAATCCATCCCGTAACCTAGAGCGAGATCAACAGAAACAAAGACAGCGCATGCACGGGACATAATCCGCGTACTAAAAAGCAGGCAATAGGGTAAGCGGGTACATAAAATAACGAGTCTAAGCCACAGTGACGAGATCAAAGCATAATGAGGGGGAAATACTGGATATGCAATGGAGGGATACAATCAAATCAAAATAAAGTACAGAACATCCATGCATTAAATATAAGCTAATAAAAACATCCTCGTCATCCCACAGTATCAGTCAATAAAAAGGGAAACATACACGGTCAAGCAGGCCTCAGGGGCTCAAAAATAAGTGCTCGTGTATGAAAAGTGAAGTGTATCCAAAAATATGATGAAAGAACGCCAAAAGTAAGTGAAATGTCAAAGTGTATAAAAAAGACAGACTAGTAAGTAAATACAGTAAGAATCGCATGAGAAAACATGCTAGTCTGCTCCATGTCCCTGTACGTCAGTAGTGGGATCCGGTGTGCCTGATGTTGGTGCAAACACAGCAGCTGCACTCTCAGTCTGTGTAGGTCCTGCAACACCTGTCCTCACTGCCTCTGTCCCAGCTGCATCTGTGCCCATCAGATCGTCCAAAGCAATGTCATCAAACCCCTCATCTGGAGCATCAACAAACATCTCCTCTGTGACCCTCTGCAAATCTGCCTCGATCTCCGGGGTATACTGCAACGGTGCAATATCTAGGTCTAACTCAGGAAGCTCAACCTGCCTGTCCTGAGCCAATACCCGCTGATTCTCCACAATGCCGTTCAGTGTCACCCTCAGACTATCCATCCAGTCTCTCTGCTTGTGTGCAATCAGAAGCCCCTGTCTCTCACTAAGCCATGGCCCCCCGGTAGTGGGTATAGAAGGTAGAGGTGTAGGTGTGGTGGAAGGTCCAGTAGTAAAGGGAGGGGGTGGGGGTATAGTAGTGGTAGTAGTGGAGGAAATGATAGGAGGAGGTATGGGGAGGGTGGTGGAGGTAGTGGAGGTAGTAGGGCGGGGGACGGTGTGAATGGGTCGAGGGGTGGGCCTAGGAGGTTTAGAAGCGGTGCGGGCGTTAAACGGCCTCGGTACCACGGGCGGTTCTTCTTCCTCAGAATCTGATCATCAGGATACTCCTTTACCAACGCTCCCTTGCACAAACCAAAGATGAGGTAGGGGCACATAATCATCCGACGCTTAACCTTTTGATTTTCTCTAAATTCCTCAAAGATGGTTTTCCCGACGTCTACGTTCAGATTATAGTGTAGAGCATACAACAGTTGCAAATCCTTAATGTGGAAGTGCGTGATGTTGTCCTTCGGTAGTAGACGGTTCTGAGAAAACTTTGCTTTCACTTTCCAATCATCCGGCCAAGTCGTCGTCACCAACTGACTCCTCAAATGGCTACCTTTTGAAATCCACGGTAAGTCGGGGTTGATTGCTTTCCTCATCTCCTCTAATGGATCTAGATTGTCAGTAGTATCCCAATGTGACCTCGCCGCAAACCAACCGATATAATCCTGCCCCGTGAAAGCCGGTATCCGGTAATAATCATTGATAGCTTTGACGGACCACGGGACATTAACCCCTCTAACTTTGATAAACCCGGATTCCAGATTAGCCACACTGAAATTTGCATACCATTCCCGGACTATCGACAAATTCAGATGCCCCTCTGGCTCATAAATCAGATTGTTCCACCCTCTCTTCGTTAAGTCTTGGATGAAATCTGCAGGCACAGTTTTGAGGTCTAGCCCCCTCTCATAACACATGTTCTTAACAGCGATATACTCATTGTAATTAGAGAAGGCAACCGGTGAGTTAAAACGCTTCTCGAAAGGGATAATATCATCAGAAGAGGGAGCTAGAGGAGGGCCTTGCTCGGAGGCACTCTGTGGAGTGGCACTCTGAGGAGGAGGTGGAGCACTAGTCTTAACATTTTTGGCTTGCAAATTTGCCAAGGGCACGTCGCTCTCAAAGTCCGTAGCCTCCTCACTGTCACTACTCGTATTCCTCCCCTCGGTATCAGGCTCAAAATCTTCGTCAGACGTCTCATCTCTCAACTGTCCCGCTGGCCTAATGGCTCGAAGATTTCTACTCTCAACTGTGTCTCGGATCCGAATACCACCCGTAGGTCCCCGAGGATAAACTAGGGTTTTCTGTTTTTTGGGCATATGCCTTGTCATGGGTTGCTTTCCCTTACCCTTACCCTCGGTTTCCTTTCGTTTAGTTTCCCTCATTCTCACTGAAAATCATCCAAACAACATCCCACAACCAATATCAACAACAAAAATGACCCGGTTATCATCCAACCGGGATTTCAAACAAACCAACCATCCACAACAAAACACCCCACAAAAGCCACACCATTCACCATCGATCAACAAGATAAACAAAACAAACAGAAACAGGATATAATCATCAATAAACAATAAATAACGAGAAAGGGCGTTACACCAAAATAGGCCAAAAACTAACCCTAACCGAAACTTAAACGTAAAATCAAAATATACCTGTTCTATGCTTAAGGGAGAGGATAGGAACGAGTTGGAGCGAAGAACGAGCCTCGAAACGTCGAAATTGAGCAAATTCGACTTCGGTGAAAAACCGCCAAAAGTGCCGATCAAATCGAGGATTTGAGGGATTTGTTGTTGGAATGGCTTGTTGAAATCAAAAGAAGAGATCAAGAGGTGTTGTTTGGGCTTTAAATCGCCAAAAACGGTTAAGAAATGAAGGATTTCGAGTGTGAGGGGTTAAAATGCGGCTGCCGGACGGTTAGGTTTGAGAAAATCCGCTTTTCGAAACGCCGGGTTGGAGAGCAGGTATTTAAAGGAGAAAGGTTCAAACGCGCGTTTGAAAGAGGTGAAACGCGTGTTTCGCAAGCTTAAACGCGCGTTTGAAGTGTGAAACGTGCGTTTGGGGAGGGGATTCACATTCAGAGAGTTGAGGCTCCAAACGCGCGTTTGAAATGGTTCTAAACGAGCGTTTGGGAGGAAAAAGTTGTAAACGCGCATTTGAAAGGGGTAAACGGGCGTTTAGACCAGAAACTAGGAAAACTCAAGATTTCTACTCCACACTTGATTCTAACCGCCCCGAGACCTCTAGAAACACCAAACTAACTCAACAAACTACGAAATGGTGGGTTGCCTCCCCCAAGCGCCTTTGTTTTACGTCGTTGGCTCGACAAGATGGATTATATGGTGCCAACTTTTTCAAAGTTATACCGTTGGCACAAGGCGAGAAAGGGTAGAAAGATGGACGGATGGATTCAGAATTATACGAGTCAAGGTTTAAAGTCCATGACAAGACTTACAAGATTCATCACAAGGTACGGGATCTTCAAGATGCACTATTTCTAGTGCTTCATCGTAGGGCAACCGCTCATACCTTTTCAACCGCAAGCCATTAGTGGTAAACGTGCCAAACTTAGGATGGGTGATTTCGATAGCACCGGACGGATAGACTTTCGACACAACATAGGGACCGGACCACCTAGACTTCAACTTCCCTTGGAAAAGATGCAAACGAGTATTGTAGAATAAGATTTCATCACCCTCATTGAAAACACGAGGTTTAATCAACTTATCATGGAGTAGCTTAGTCTTTTCTTTATACTTCGTGGAAAGGTCATAAGCACAAAGGCGGAATTCTTCTAGTTCATTCAATTGGGCCATACGTTTCTCACCAATTAAGGTATCATCGAGGTTTAGCATTTTGATGGCCCAATAAGCTTTGTGTTCGATCTCTACGGGAAGATGACAAGATTTACCATAGACTATCATGTAAGGTGACATGCCTAGGGGTGTCTTAAAGGCTGTCCTATGGGCCCACAAAGCATCATCTAACTTTAAAGACCAACTTTTGACATTCGTGTCTACCGTCCTTTCTAAGATACGCTTAATACCCCTATTCGTGACTTCAACTTGACCACTCGTTTGGGGATGGTAAGCGGTACCTAATTTGTGTTTCACCCCATACTTCTCTAAAAGTTTATCAAACGGCTTGTTGGCAAAATGACTTCCGTTATCACTGATTATAGCACGAGGCACCCCAAACCGACAAAAGATGTTCTTTCTAAGAAACCGGATAACAACATTCCTATCATTGGTGGGTGAAGCTAAGGCTTCGACCCATTTGGACACATAATCACATGCGACTAGGATGTACTTGTTACCACACGAAGAGGGATAGGGGCCCATGAAGTCAATGCCCCACACGTCAAAAATCTCACACACTATGATCGGCTTCTGAGGCATCTCACTCCTTCTAGATATACGACCGGACCTTTGACAAGCATCGCAAGATTTCACATAAGCATGTGCGTCTCGAAACAGAGTGGGCCAATATATTCCACTTTGCAACACTTTCAAAGCGGTTCTTTGCCCCGAGAAATGGCCTCCGGCCTCTTTGTCGTGACAAAACGAAAGAGCACTCAAAATTTCACTTTCTGGAATGCATCTCCTCAAAATACCATCCGAACACAACCTATATAAACAAGGATCTTCCCACACGTACTTACCCACCTCACTAAGGAATTTACGCCTTTGGGTCGAGTCAAGGTCGGGATCTACAAAACCGCACTCGTGGTAGTTAACAAAAGGAGCAAACCAAGGACTACCTTCCTTACCGACTTTTAGAAAGTTTCCTTTCTTAGCCGGAAGAAGGGTGTCAAGTGCATAGAGTTGCTCGTGAGGAAAAAATCGTTTATCTCAGTTTGTGCTTTAATCAACTCCTCACTAAGCTCCATACGACTTAAGTGGTCGGCTACGACGTTCTCACAACCTTTCCTATCACGGATCTCTAAATCAAACTCTTGCAAGAGCAAGATCCACCTTAAGAGACGGGGTTTGGCTTCTTGCTTGGCAAAGAGATAACGCAAAGCGGCATGATCCGTGTGGACAACTACCCGAGAACCTACGAGATGAGACCGAAACTTATCGAACGCAAAGATGACTGCTAAAAGCTCTTTTTCAGTGGTGGTGTAGTTCTGTTGGGCCGGATTCAAGGTGTGACTAGCATACGCAATAGGCTTGAAGATTTTGTCGATTTTTTGACCGAGGACAGCACCAACCGCGGTGTCACTCGCATCACACATGAGCTCAAATTCTTGATCCCATTTCGGGGCAACTAAGATAGGAGCGGATACAAGCAATTGCTTGAGCATAAAAAATGCTTCAACACAAGCTTTGTCAAAATCAAACGGGACGTCTTTTCCAAGAAGAAGAGTAAGAGGACGGGCTATTTTCGAGAAATCCTTAATGAACCTACGATAGAACCCCACATGGCCTAGAAAACCCCTAAGAGTCTTTAGGTTGGTGGGCATAGGAAGCTTAGCTATCGCTTCAACCTTAGCCTTGTCTACCTCTATACCCTTACTAGATATCTTATGCCCTAAGACTATCCCCTCTGTAACCATCAAATGACACTTCTCCCAATTAAGCACCAAGTTTGTCTCCTCACATCTACCCAACACCTTCTCAAGATTATCTAGACATTGCTCAAAGGAATCACCAAACACACTAAAATCATCCATAAAGACTTCTAAAAACTTTTCTATCATATCCGCAAATATGGCAACCATGCACCGTTGGAATGTCGCGGGTGCATTACACAACCCAAAAGGCATCCTACGGAAGGCAAAGGTACCATAGGGGCAATTATAGGTAGTCTTTTCTTGGTCCTCTAAAGCCACATGTATTTGGTAATACCCACTAAACCTATCAAGAAAACAATAAAAAGCATGGCCACTCAATCTTTCCAACATTTGATCAATAAAAGGGAGGGGGAAATGATCTTTATGGGTTTGGTCATTTAGCTTACGATAATCAATGCAAATTCTATGACCACTTACCAAACGCTTAGGCACCTCCTCTCCCTTGTCATTGATCTCCACGGTCATACCTCCCTTCTTCGGCACCACTTGGGTGGGACTCACCCACTTGCTATCCGAGATGGCATAGATAATCCCTAGCTTCAACATTGTGACCACGTCCTTCCTCACAACGTCTTGGAGGTGTGGATTGAGTCTTCTTTGGGGTTGCCTTACCGGCTTTGCTCCATCTTCCAAAATGATCTTGTGTTGGCAAATGGTGGGACTAATACCCTTAAGATCGCACATCTTCCACCCAAAAGCACGCTTATGCTTCTTAAGCATCTTCACTAACTCATCTTCCTGCAAAGCCGTTAGTGTAGAAGAAATAATCAAAGGAAGTAAATCATTATTTTCCAGAAAAACATACTTCAAATGAGGTGGAAGCGGCTTCATTTTCAAATCTTTTGGTGGGTCCTCAATTGATGGCTTCTCCAACTCTCCTTCAAGCCCAAGATCAATCTTCTCAGTCCACCTTTCACCCACGAAAGCCGTCTCTTCGAGCTCTTTTGCTTCCTCTTCCAACTCTTCTTCTTCATCGGTTTCCGTACTCACTCTTTCCATGCATTCATCGGATTCATCTTTATACACCTGCATGTCAACATGTTCCGAAACGCAAGGATATATAGCATCAATAGAAAAACAGTCCTCGGTGCTCTCCTTGGGATGTTTCATGGCTTTATAGACATTGACCGCGACTTTTTCATCTCCAACTCTCAAAATAATCTCACCGCTCGCAACGTCTATCAAAGTCCTCCCGGTATTTAAAAAGGGACGTCCTAACAACAAAGGTGTTTTGGAGTCCATCTCTATGTCTAGTACAACAAAATCTACCGGGAAGGCGAACTTATCCACTTTCACTATGACATCCTATATCACTCCCATAGGCTCCCTAATAGACCTATCCGCCATTTGAAGGGTCATCCCCGTTGGCTCCAACTCTCCTAGGTCAAGACTCTCATATATAGCACGGGGCATTAGGCTTACACTAGCCCCCAAATCACATAGGACACTAGGAAAATGAGTTGTACCAATAGTAACCAGAATAGTGAAACTACCCTTGTCTCTAACTTTCGAGGGAATCCTAGACTTTCCATCAAAAATAGCGGAACACTCTTCATTTAGACACACAACTTCTTGCATTTTACCCTTTTTAGTCAGCAACTCTTTCAAAAACTTACAATACGAGGGCATGTTTGCAAGTGCTTCTAGAAAAGGAATGTTCAAATCAATTTTTCGCAAAATCTCAATGAATCGAGTTTGTGCCTTATTCAAGCAACTTTGTCTGTGATTCTTAGGGGGGTAAGGGAGGGTACTCAAATCAAAATCTTTAGAAGGAGGAGGGATCATATCTTTCTTACCTTTGGTGCGTGGGGAAGACGGCTCCTTCATTGGCTCTTTCCCTTCCCTTCGAGTTGATTCCTCCTCTTTCACATCGATAACCACATAGTCTCCCCTAGCTTGAGCTTCTTTCCTTTCAACTTCTTTCTTCTTGACATACTCCCCATGATCTTCATCATCTTCAATCCCATCTATATCACCATCCATAGCTCCCGCCTCCGTCTCAATAGGAGCTAGCTTTGTCTTCCCATAGGACCTTCTTTTCTCCACTAGTTCTTAACACTTTACCACTTCGAGTTAAGATGGCGTTTACACTTCTTGGATTCTTTTCGGTGTTACTCGGTAAACCGCCCTTCAACTGAACATGTTCCACCACTTGACCAAATTGTGTCTCAAGATTTTTGATGGCGGACCCATGTTTGTAGTTCATCTCAACCATGTCTTTCTTGATCTCCGCAAAGTTTTTGTTCATTTGTTCCAAGATGACATCGGTTGAACTCTTTTGAGGTATAGGAGCCAAAGGGGGAGGGTTTTGATTGTTAGAGCCTTGTTGATTATACCCTCCTTGTTGCCTTTGGTGTGGAGGTTGATAGACTTGCCCTTGTGAAGATTGGTTTTGATTTTGGCCTTGTCTATAACCTTGGTGTTGGCCTTGGTTTTGATTACGGTTCCAACCTTGATTGTTGTTATTCCTCCAAGAACCATCACCTTGATTTCCATAATTCCCTCCTTGACCTTGTCCCACATAGTTCACATCTTGGGATTCTTCATACGGTTGCCCACCTTGTGGTTCCCACATATATTGGCCTTGATAGGGGCTTTGCACTTGGCTTTGGTATTGGGGCCCCGTATTCCATTGTTCCATAGAACAAATACTCATCATCCGCTTAGCTAACTCATTCATGCTATCTTGAGATGGGGTACTAGGTTGCCCTTGAGTCGAGGATTGAGGATAAGCCATATTTTGAGCTTTAGTCGTCATCCTACAATCCTTTGCCGAGTGTGATCCACTACAAATTTGGCAAAGCTTAGCACTCTCATTCTCCTTTTTCAACCTCCCCAACTGTTGCTCCATCGCTTGTACTTGAGCATGATATTGATCACTTGCCTCTACTTCTTTCACTTCAACCAAACCGGGCTTCTTGCTTCTTGTCCCCTTTCTACTCGACGATATGTATTGCCTCGAAGTCTCGGAAATCTTCTCAATTTGGTTCATAGCCACTTCGGGTACCATACTCATAATATCTCCATTGCACGAAGCATGCAAGGTACTTTGATGCACTTGGTCTAAACCCCGGAAGAAAGCATGAACTACCTCGTACGATCTCAATCCGTGCCCCGGGCACTCCCTCAACAAAGCCTTAAACCGATCCCATGACTCATGTAGTTCTTCTCCTTCATAAGCATTGAATGACATGATAGCTTCCTTCATATCCATGGTCTTCGATGGGGGGTAATATTTGAGTAGAAAAGTTTTAACCACTTCTTCCCATGTGTGTAGAGAATCATTAGGCAACGAGTCATACCACCTCTTAGCTTGCTCTTTCAATGCGAACGGGAAAAGCATAAGTTTGAGCGCCTCATCACTCACTCCATTGATCTTTGTCGAGTTCACTATTTGGAGAAAGTGATCAATGAATAAGTGAGGATTTTCTAAAGCGGTTCCCTTGAATATAGCGTTGTCTCCCAACAAATGTATGATGTTCCTATTCAATTCCAAGTTGTTGGCGGCCACCGGTGGCATTCGGATTGGACTATGCCCCATGTTTGCCGTAGGAGCTAGCACAAAATCTCTACAAGTCAAACCACCTTGGTTTTGCTCTTGTTGACCGTTAAACCAATTTGGCATCGCGTTTGCACCTTGATTGTGAGCTTGGTTTTGGTTTTGTTGAAACTGATTCAACATCCATGCATTGAATTGTTGCATAAGAGCGGGATCCATTTGATTCCCTAGGGCCTCATGTTGAACATTCTGAGGAATAGGCCCATTCGCATTCACCGCATTGTTTCCTTGTCCATTCCCACCTCCTTGTGCAATGTTATTGACAAGAGGCGGGTTTGGAACTGGAATTCCATTATTATTCCCCAAATTTCCTTCCAAACCTTGTCCACCTTGTTGTGCCATGTCGGATCCTTCTCCCAACTCACCCAAACTATTCTCTTCAAGGACCGGAATCGACTCCTCTACTTGACGACCCCTTCTTCGTTGACTATTTCTACGCCTTGCGTAAGCTTCAATTCCGTCTATGTAAGGTTCGAGTGGTGTTTGAGATCTCCGGGTCATGCACTACAAAAAGCAAACAACAAGAAAACAGTAAAATAAAACCTAGGCCCAAGCCTTCGGTTCACTTACAAGATATCACAAATAGCACACAATTCCCCGGCAACGGCGCCATTTTGATTGAGCTAAAATTTACCTCAACAAAAACAATTTATAAAGACTCGAAACCGTGGGCAAACTAACTCTCTAACCGACAGTGTACCGGGTCGATTGCTAGAATAGCTACAGGAGTACGAGGTCGAACCCAAAGGAATTGTGCTTGCAAGTACCAAAGTGAACGTAATGCTTAGTCTAGGTGATCAAAGTTTTTAAGGTTTTGTTTCTATAACGACACTAAATGATTCCAACTAACGAGTCTAAAGATAAAAAGAAAGAAAGAAGATTAAACGACTAAGTTTTAAAGATAGTTAAGGAGACATAGCCGAACCATGATCAAAATAGCTAGTTTCACCCCAAGGAATGACAAAACCGGGAGTGTGCAATAACAACAACCTCTTACATTCAATTCCACGGGTACGTGCTCCTAATCCCGGTGCTAAGGTCGAACAACTCTTCCCCACACCTTATGCCAAGTCAACTAATCTTCCCTAAGAGAGGTTCATTCACAAGACAATCATGCATGAGAGCCGTTTAAGCGTTAAAAACGAGTAACCTCGCACTACAATGCGATCCTAGAACCCTTTTCCCACACCCCTCTCTCTGAACAACTCTCAAGATTGATGTGTGTGATTTTTGACCTAGGTGATCAATCTAGCCCAAATCCGTTATAACAAGTTCTAAGACGTGAAATATGCAAGATACAACAATAAAAAGAACTACCCACTCCCAATTTCATCACCCAAAGGGTGATTTCACCAAATTTCACATGATTTAGCTATGTAGAAATTAGCTACTCATTATAACTACAAGAGCAAGCATCAAACAAGAAATTAAAACCATGAAATGAGAACAAAAACGAAATTAATTACCGGAAAAAAAACGCAGAGCTATGATGTTTCTTCAAGCTTCAACAACACCCATGTCACTTTGGGGAAGAAGAAGACCCAAAATACACCAAAATCCAAGAGTTGAGCTACGAATCTAAGCTAAACTAAGTTTAATACAAGAGAAATTAAAGAAAGAAAGAGTTTAGAAGAGCTAAAGGGGGAGATTTCGAGCCAAGTTAATGGTTAGGGTTCTTAGAGGGGCGAAGTGTGTTGAAAATCTGTGTAAAAATGTATATATAGGTGGGAAAAATCTACAGAAAACGACCCCAAACGCGCGTTTAAAGGGCTGGAACGGCCGTTTGGATTCTTCAAACGCGCGTTTCGCTTAGTTGAAACGTGCGTTTCGCATAAATTCTGGGCAGGGCTTGACTGTTCTTCATCTGGAACGCGCGTTTGGGAAGGTTTAACCGTGCGTTTGAGATATTGGAACGCGCGTTGGAGTGATTTCAAACGCGCGTTTGGAGAGCTTGAACTCTGTATCAATTCTGGACTTCTGGAACGCACGTTTGAGGGGTTCAAACGCGCGTTTGAACCCCTGTTTCCCCAAATCTTCACTTTTCTTCCTTTTTAGGCCCTCGTCTTGCCTCGGTCATGCTTTTTCACCACAAATCGTCACCTTCCGGGCCCTCGAGACACCAATACCCTTCAATATCATAAACAACCACAAACATCCAAACAATTCCGGAGGGTAAAAGTGCTCGGGAATGGGGGTAATATCAACAAAAAAGGGTATGAATTCATCAAAGTAATGGATTCGTTCCCCGTGCCATAAGCTCACGATATCACCCCGAAAATGGTCTAATTTACCCAAAATTGTGCTGAAAGTGCGATAAACGGGGGTAATTAATGCACCGGAGTCACGTAAAGTTGACTCCCATCACCCTACTACAAATATGGCTGTTAGTAGACCTAGCTACAGACCTTCTTCTGGTGATCCTGGACGTGGAAGAGGAAGAGGAGGTCATGGAAGAGGGAGAAACAACAAAGGTGGTGGTCCTCATGTTAATGGCAGAGGAGGCTCCAATGGGGGCAACAGACCTACTTGTTAAGAATTCAATAGGGTAGGACACACTGCTATGGAGTGTTACTACAGGTATGATGTTGAAATAGTGTCCTAAATCCAATCGGGTTGAACCGGATCCGACCGGGTCGGTTCACTTCTACTATTTATTTATGTTTATACATGACTTTCTGTTATTATATATTTGTTCGTTTAATGAACCAATTATGATATTGTATATATGATAACATCCCTAGTGTCAAACTTTGAAAGATAAATCATAATAGTGATTATAATTGACGAGATCTCAACTCACTTTGAAAGGTTTGATACTTAAATGTCTCTAGTCGCATGTGCTATTAAATGAGACATTAATAGTATAGTTCGACTAGCACGTATTGGATATATTCTATCTTATTGAAGATAGTGATAGATCTCGTCTATCGAAGTGTAGGGACACTTGGACTTATGTGGACGTGTATTAGAGAGTGCGTACGTTAGATTGACCCACTTACTTTATTAAGTGTCGCACTCTATGGCGGTTGTGTAATTATCCTAAGACCGGAGTCTTCATGGCGTCACGGTGTGGATTGTCATACTTTGACACTATTGAGATTTCCTCTAGCCATGTGGTGATCATTCAGTAGTGATTGGGTGTGATACTGAAGCATGCGTAGGATTCATGTCGCTCGTCCGGAAATCGCGTATCCTAATCATATGAGTAAATATCCAAAATGGCCTTCTTATAAGGAATGTCTAGCTCTCGTAAATCTTTGCAATGCGGGAGTAAGTGAGTTACTTCGAGACAACATTATATCCAGATTATAAGATACGGTCGTTAATGTATTAACACTCGACATACTACCGTATGAATATTATTACAGCAATAGGATTCTATTTACACAATAACCATTTCACATTAAAGGTTGTAGTCATAGCACTTGACTCTTTCCGATGATTGGGGGTCGTGGACGTGTTGCTAGACGCTACCCATGATCGTTAGGTATGAGGGGTATTTTAGTAAATGCACTTTGTACTTACGGCCAACATATTTGGAAACCTATCGGGTCACACACATACGAATAACTAGCCAGAATTAATTTGTGGTTATAGCGATAGCCAGATGAGGATTCGTTTATGCCTACTATAAAGTGTTATAATGATAAATTAATATGATGATATTTATTTATTATGAATAAATTAAATACAAGATATTAAATTATGTTGATTAATTAAACATACATATTATATGTATGGGTCGAAATATATGTTGTATATGATACACATGGATTTTGTAAATTAATTAATCATAGTATTATATTATTATGTATTAATATTAGATATATATATATACATATATATATATATATATATATATATATATATATATATATATATATATATATATATATATATATATATATATATATATATATATATATATATATATATATATATATATATATATATATATATATCCAAAAAGACGCATATTGAACTTAATTAGACAAAAAAGATATCCAAAACAAACACGAATTGAATGGATACACCAAATTAAATACCCTTAATGAAAATAAATAAATAAAGGGGAACAGGCGTTGAATGTGTATTTATTTTATTTTTTTTTGAAAGTGATGCTGTTGTTGTTGTGTTTTGTTTTTTTCATTTTTTTTCCCTAATTTTTTTTTCCCTAGAGGTGAAAGTGTGGTTTTTTTTTTCCTGGGCGGTGAAAGTTTATTTTTTTTTTTTTTTTTATTGACCGTCGTGATACATTGACCACCCGATGCATTGACCACTGTGATGCACTGGCAACCGCGATGCATTGACCACCGCGATGAAATGACACCGTAATGCACTGACAACCGTAATGCATTGACCACCGCGATGCATTGCCCAACCCGATGCATTGACCACTCCCGATGCATCGACCACCTCGATGCAGTCACCACCACCGATTAATTAACCACCTCGATGCACTGACCACCACGATCTAATGACAAGAACATTTGCAACGATTTATGCAGTGACATTTCATTTCTGCTTATACAACATTATTTCTGAAGTGACAACATTATTTCTGAAGTAACAACGATTTATGCAATGAGAACGATTTTCGTCGACACGATGCAGAGACACTGTGATGCATTGACCACCGCGATGCAGTGACCACCCCGATGCATTGACCACCGCGATAAGTTGACCACAACGATGCATTGACCACCACGATGCACTGACCAACGGGATGCAGTGACCACCCCGATGCAGTGACCACCACGATGCATTGATCACCGGGATGCAGTGACCATCGACATGCAATGACCACCGTGATGCAGTGACCACCACGATGCAGGGACCACCCTGATGCAATGACCACCACGATGCAGGGACCACCCCGATGTAGGACGAAGCGACCACCATGATGCAGGGACCACCATGAAGTAGAGA
This sequence comes from Gentiana straminea, assembly GCA_036785695.1. Lineage (NCBI taxonomy): Eukaryota > Viridiplantae > Streptophyta > Magnoliopsida > Gentianales > Gentianaceae > Gentiana > Gentiana straminea. Next base: position 1,818,596 of record JAVUPR010000483.1, on the reverse strand, counting down.
CACCGCGACGAAGCGACCACCCTGATGTAGTGACCACCCACGATGCACTGATCATCGCGATGCATTGACACCCCGATGCAATAACAACCCCGGTGCAGTGACCAACCGCGATGCATTGACTACCGTGATGCGGTGACAACCACGATGCATAGACCACCGTGATGTACTGATCACGGCAATACAGTGACCAACCCCGATGTAGTGACCACCGCGATACAGTGACCGCCGTGATGCATTGACCACCCTGATGCAATGACCACCGTGATGCATTGACCACCGTGATGCATTGACCACCCCGATGCATTGACCACCCCGATGCAGTGACCACCCCGATGCAGTGACCACCCCAATGCATTGACCACCGTGATGCATTGACCATCGCGTTGCATTGACCACCCCGATGCATTGACCATGGCGATGCATTGACCACTGCGATGAAGTGACCACCCCGATGCATTGACCACCGCAATGCAATGACCACCACGATGTAGTGACTTCCGCGTTGCATTGAAAGAACAGTTGCAACAATTTATGCAGAGACATTTGATTTTTGCTCATAGAACATTATTTCTGAAAATAAAAAATTTCTTCATAAAATCAACGTGATGCATTGACATGTGACGATGCAGTGACATTTGACAATGAAGTAACGTGATGATGCAATGACATTGACGATGAAGTGGCATGTGAATTGAGGTTGTAAGTGAGCCGGGCTGCTCGTGAGCTACTTGTACTTGACTCGCAATAGAGTTTGACTCGATTCGGTTTTTTTCAAGTTCGAGCTCGAGTCGAGCTACTTGAATAATTAACCGAGCCGATCCCAAATTTTAAAATATAGTAATCGAGTACCTCGCGAGCTGATCGAGCTTCATTAAATAATTATTTAAATAATTACATTTATTAAATTTATCATAAAATATTGTTTTTTATAATTCAAAAAGTATTATTCGAGTTGAGTATTAGACAAGTCGAACTCGATCATGTTATATTTTATTAAAAATTAGATGAATTCTAAGAAAATAAACGAGCTTACAAGCCAAATCGAGCTATCAAGTACTTAGTGATTTGAGTTCGATCTTGCCTTTTTATGGCTTGATCGAGCCCAAATTTTTTTAGTCGAGTCGAGCCCTAGAGAGTATCGACTCGACTAGGCTCGATTACACCCCTAATGTGAATGACACTACACATATTTTACAAAGTTACCGAATTTGTGTATCAATTTGTATGTGCAGTGACATCAATGTCACTGCATCATATCTCTGACCCTCAATTCACCATTATCAAACTTTGTGATATCATACCATATCCCTCCACAAAACCACCAAACAGAGTCTCATTTAAGCTCTAACCCTCAATTCACTAGGTATCAAACCTTGTGATATTCATACCATATCCCTAACCCTCAATTCACCATTATCAAACCTTGTGATATTCATACCATATCACTCCACAATCTTGAGTCTTGACATTTAAGCTCTTACAGTTCGATATCCAGCACACTTTTTTTTAGAAAAGATATCCAGCACACTCAAGGACGGAGGTAGACTATGGGCTAAGGGGGGCTAAGCCCACCCAGCCCGTTTTATTTTTTTCTATATAGTATGTACATCCAGCCCGTCAACTTATCAGTCCACTAGATAATTAAGCTTACAGCTCACCTAACCTGAGCCACTAAAAGTATATGTTACAACAAAAAATGATTATATTGGTACCACATTTTTATTTTCGACATCACGATTATTCCAAACAATCAAAAAATCACTCGAGTACAATGATTATTTTAAATGAAAATAACGTAAGTGGTACATGACGTTTAAAAAACAGCTTTAGTAATGACACTGACGTTATAGTTTTAGAAATATCAATGTCACTTGTTAGTAACGGCAGATCCAATGAATGACACTGGAATTAACGTTTGTAGTTTGGGAAGTAAAAATAAATACATCAAAAAGTATAAATAAATTTTAGTATTTTTCCAGAAAATTATGCCCTATAAATAACATTGAAAAAAAAATCTCAACCCACCCAACGAAAAATTCCTGGCTCCGTCCTTGAGCATACTTAACTGTGCTATTTCAATTGGTCAAGTTAATACTCAAATAATGCGATAACAATAATAACATGAATCAAAAGCTGACGATTAAATATGAGAGAAAACATGGATAATGAAAGAAATTACTCGGCAGCGTTAGCAAAAGCAGGGTCACCTTGCATAGTAATATATTCACAAAACGGAACCAGAAACAATAATAAAAAAAATCCAACCCATAGGAGCAATCGATGTCGACGCCGGAGCTTTGGTTGGAGCATCAGAGAAAGCAATGATTGTGTAAATTGGATCGATTGATGATGTTATTATTTTTCATGTTCTTCTTCTTGTCGACGGATCTCGGTTCTCTGCCTCTTAATACAAAAGGATTATTCTGCCATTGATCGATTGTAAAAGCTCAGTTTAGAATTTGGGAAAAATGGTTAGAGAAGAAAGCTCTGAGTATCAGATTTAGATTGAAAGTGGTATTTTTTTTTCGTAGAAAGAAGAAGCAATGTTATTTTTTTGTCCAAGAAGTGTTATTTTGTCCTTAGAATCAATGATTTTTTAAATGTGTCCTAAGTCCTAAGTGTCTAATTAAATTTCAAAATCAGTCCTTATAAACAAATAACAATATATATATATATATATATATATATATATATATATATATATATATATATATATATATACATGTAAAATTGATTTATGGTAATATAATAAAGATATATTCAATATAAGATATTGACAATATATATGTTTGAAAATTATTTAATATAAGATATTAAATATATGGCATATATGATTTTAAGGAAAATCCTTAATAAGATTAAGGTAACTTAATGAGATAATCAATCAATTATCTAAGGAGATTTTATTGGCACACCCCTTTTTACTACTGGCATCACATTATTCCCGGCACCACAAAAAATTACTTCGGCACCCTGTGATTTTTTATAAATGGAACGTCGGTGCCATTGGTGTTACTTGTTGAACAACAACGCCAGTGTCACTGACGTTGGTGTTCAACAAGAAACACAAGTGGCACCGACGTTCCCTTTATAAAAGTGTTATAATTCAGAAAACGTCAGTCCACGACTTTCCGCTGGTGTACCTTGTTGAACACCAACATCAGTGACACTGACGTTGGTGTTCAACAAGGAACACCAGTGGCACCGACGTTTTTTTCATCCGAAAAAATAATCAAAAAATGAGTGACAATAGTAAAAAGGGGTGTGCCAATAGAACCCACCTTATCTAATTGATTTACTAAATCATTATTCTATTAAGAAAATAGTTTCTTGTTCCCTATTACACTCAAGATGAAAGTGGCGCCCCACTACTCTATAAAAGGGGAGGGATGCCATGCTCTTTTGTATCACAATATTCTTGCAATATTCTAGTGAAAGAAAGAGAGAGTTCTTTAGAGAGTTTTGTGGGAAGAAAAAAAGGCGACCTAGCAGCCGACTTTTTCCGGTAGCAGTCTTTCGAGGATTTTGGCAATTGTTCGAGTGGATTTTGGACCATCAACCGTTGACAAAGCGTCGATCCAATTGGATCAATCAAGGTATTCTCTTGTCTACTTATATGCTTCTTGCTTAAACGAAGTCGATCCTGGTAAAAAGAAAATTAAATTTTAAATTCCGCTGCGTTCCCGCATAGATTTCCTAACATATAACTCCAATTATAATTGCTCAAATCCAAACTACAACTCCCAAAGACCACAAGGACAACAAAACTTCAACAATCATACCCAACCTGCTGCCTATTTTGCATCACCAGAAAGTGTAAGTGATGCCAGTTGGTATGCTGACAGTGGAACATCCACCCACATTACTTTATATCTGAACAGTCTTCAATTGAGCCAAGGGTATGAAGGGTCTGATGGCCTTACAGTTGGTAATGGTGAGTCCTTGACTATTAAACATATTGGTCAATCATATATTGGTACTGATATTGTTTGTTTGAATCTTAAAAATGTGTTACATGTTCCTTGTATTGCAAAGAATCTTGTCAGTGTGTCTAAGCTTACTAATGATAATAATGTTTATATGGAATTTCAGTCTGACTTTTTCACTGTGAAGGGCAAAACTACAGGGAAAACACCGGTGGAAGGAGTGCTTAAAGATGGCTTGTACAACCTGCAGGATCCAAGTGTGGCATTCCAAAACTCTCTTCAATCCAAAATACCATGTGTGAAGTCTTCTTCGGAGTCAAATTGTAATAAATTTAGCTATCTAGCAGCTGATGTTAGTCCTCGTGAGTCCAGTAGTGTTTCAATGTTACGGCATAAGAGGTTGGGACACCATTCCTTTAGTGTCTTGAAGTCTGCTTTAAGTGGTTGTAATGTCACAATTAATAAAAGTTCTGATTTCTGTGAAGCATGGCATCTTGGAAAACATCATGCCTTTCCTTATGGTAACTCCACTACTAAAACTGCATATACACACAGATCTTTGAGGACCAGCACCTGTCCCAGCCACCCAAGGTTATCACTACTCAATAGGTTTCCTTGATGATAAAACTAGATTTGTTTGGACCGACCCCTTAATCCACAAATCTGATGCCGTTAAAAATTTTGTTCAGTTCAAAACTATGGTGAAAAAACAGTTTAATTGTCCCATTAAATGCTTACAGTCTGATTTGGAGAGTGAATTTAGAAACTTTGAAACATACATAAAAGATCATGAGGTTCTATTCAGACACTCTTGTGTTGAAATAGTGTCCTAAACCCAATAGGGTTGGACCGGATCCGATCGGGTGGGGTCATTTACAGTCTATTTAGTTCATGTAATAACTTTATTATGATTAATAAAAACACTTTTGTTATTATATATTTTGTTTATCTTCATATTATTGGATATATATATATAGTAACGTCCTTTGTATTATACTGTGATAGAGAAACCATGATACTGATTATGGTTGATGAGATCTCTATTCACTTTAATAAGTTTGATACTAAAATGTCTCCAGTCGTATGTACTGTCAAACAGGACATTGATGGTATGATTAGACTAGCACGTATTGGATGTCTTCTATCTTATTGAAGATAGGGATATATCTCGTCTATCTAAGTGTAGATACGCTTGGACTGTACGTGGGCGTGTATTAGAGAATGCGTATGTCAGACTGGCCTACTTACATTAAGTGTCGCAGTATGTGGCAGTTGTGTAATTATCCTGAGACCAGAGTCTTCATGGCATCACGGTGTGGATTGTCATGCTTTGACACTATTGAGGTTTCCCCTAGCCATGAAGCGATCATGCGGGAGTGATTGGGTGTGATACTGAAGCATGCGTAGGATTCATGTTGCTCGTCCGGGAATCGCGTATCCTATGTTTAGGAGTAAATATCCGTAATGGTCATCTTATGAGGAATGTCTAGCTCACGTGAATCTTTGCAAAGTGAGAGTAAATGAGTTATTCCGAGAGAGCATGATATCCAGATTATAAGATACGATCATTGATGTACTGACACTCGAGATACGATCGTATGGATATTATTATAGCGATAGGATTCTATTTACACGGTAACTGTTTCACATGAAAGGTAGTAGTCATTGCTTTTGACTCTTCCGATGATTGGGGGTCACGGTGTGTTGCTAGACGCTATTCCGTGATCTTTAGGTATGAAGGGCATTTTCGTAATTTGTACTTTATGTCTACGGCCAACATATTCGGAAGCCTATCGGGTCACACATATAAGAACTCCATCTAGCCGGATTAAAATACGGTTATAGTGATAACCAAATACGGAAAGTTTATCTGAACTATAAAGTGTTATAGTGATTAAATTAATATGACGGTATTTATTTATTACGAATAAATTAAATACAAGATATTAATTATATTGATTAATTAAAGAATATTCCGGATGCCAAATTTTGGCATATGGGCATAGACTATAGTGTATATGATACACTTGGATTGTGTAATTTAATTAATAATATTATCATATATTAATATTGGATATTAATTGATTTTGGAAAATAGATTTATCGTAATAAGATAAAGATATTCAATATTAGATTTTGGAAATATCTTAGATTTATTTAATATAAGATATTAAATTAAAAGAGATGAATCAATCAAATTGATTTTCCAAATCTACTAGGAAGCTTCTCCCAATCAGATTTGGGACATATGGGGCGCCACCTACACCTATAAAAGCAATGGGTTGGATAGCTCTTTTGAACATCACAGTTAGAAGAATTCTAATTTACAAAATAAACTGAGAGCTTCCTAGAGCGAGATTTAGAGAGACAGAAAATGCCGGTCTAGCAACCGGATTTATCTAATAGAAATCGAAGGAGGATTCTGGTGAGATGCTCGTGTGGATGTCGATAGAGGCCGGACACGTGGATGGCTCACGCACACTACTACTCTCATTTGACGGTCAAAGCGTCGATCTATTAGATTAAGCAAGGTAATCACCGTCAACTACTTAATGTGTTTATTACATTGAACGAAGTCGATCTTGGGATCGGAAATCGATTTTTTAAATTCCGCTGTGTAGACTAGTTGATTTCCTAACATCTTGTCCCTATGATGATGCTCAAAATGGTAAAATGGAGAGAAAACATAGGCACCTTGTTGAAGTAGGACTCACACTTTTGGCTCAAGCTGTCATGCCCTTAAAATTTTGGTGGGAAAGTTTACAGTATACAACCTACATCATAAATAGACTGCCTACTCATGTCCTTAAAAACCAGTCACCATTTAAAGCCATAAACAGTAAACCACCAGATCTTAGTATGATTATGGTCTTTGACTTTAGTTGTTACCTTTATCGAAGGCCATTCTTGAAACAAAAGTTTCACTTTCACACCAAGAAATGTGTCTTTTTAGGCCTTAGTCCTTGTCACAAAGGCTTCATATGCTTTGAACCATCTAGTAGGGTTTATGTGTCTGGAGTTGTTATATTCAATGAAAAAGAGTTTCCCTACAAAAGTCTGTTCTCACATTCCACAGAGTCACCCTCCAGTGAAAGTAACCCTACTATCCTTCAATTACCAGTCACTATGTGAGAGATTAGGTCCTAGAAAAGAAACTCAAAGTATTCCATGTGCCATCCTGTGATCAGATTGCTGACAATTAAATCATAGTTATCTTTTACCAAACTTTTCTATTCTGGCATTACCTGATTTTGATAAGATATTTTAATTAGAGTGTGATGCATGGGGGTGGTTATAGGTGCTGTATTGATTCATGAAGGTAGAACAATTGCTTATTTTAGTGAAAAATTAAATGGTCCCCAATTGAATTATTCCACTTATGATAAAGAACTGTATGCTTTAGTGAGAGCATTGCAGACATGGCAGCATTACCTTCGGCCTTGGGAGTTTGTTATTCATACTGATCATGAATCTATAAAGTATCTTAAAGGTCAAGGTAAATTAAATAAAAGGCATATCAGATGGGTAGAGTTTATTGAGTCATTTCCTTATGTGGTTAAGTATAAAAGAGGTAAGGATAACGTAGTAGCTGACGCATTGTCTCGTAGGCATATGTTGATTACTAACATGCATTCCAAACTTCTTGGATTTTCTTTAATTAATGAGTTATATGCTATTGATTCTGATTTTGCTTCTATATACGCTGCATGCGGAAATTCTAGATTTGATAAATATTATAGACACAAGGGCTACTTGTTCCGAGAGAATAAATTGTGTGTGCCTAAGTGTTCTACACAACATCTACTTGTGCGAGAAGCTCATGGTGGTGGGCTGATGGGTCACTTTGGTGTTCTTAAGACTCTAGAAATTCTAAAAGAACATTTCTTTTGGCATAAAATGAAGTCTGATGTTATTGATGATGTATAAATCGTCACAGGTGTCCTTGCGGTGTATAGACGGTGGATATCTGGCTGTATTAAGGTGGTGTGGTACTCCGGCGGGTGGCGGTATGGAGGAATAAAAATGGACAGAGCTTTGGCTTGCAAGTGTAGTGTATATTTCATCCTCCTCTAGTTTACAATGACCACACCTTTTATAGAGGTGGGTAACTTAGGGAATAAGTAATCTATTAGACATTTTACTAACAACTAGGTTTGAATTAGATATTAAGTAAGATGAAATATCTAAGATACAAGTGGGGAAAGATCTCGGATCAACCGGCGGCCATCTCTCCGAGGTCGCAAGGAGCAAGCCTTTTCCTGCCTCGTCCCCTTGGCGCCCCTTCTTGACTTGCCTGGATGAGATCCACAGGATCTGTTGCACTTGCCTGGGGCCGCAAAGGCTTTGGTCGCGGCGAGGTGAGACACAGTGGCCGCCCTCTTTGCGATCTATTCTGTCATGCCGGAGGATGGCCGCAGTGGGTTGTCTCCCACTGTTGAGGTGGTGGAATTATTTATACCCATCAGTTATATATGTGTGTTTTACTTATATTGCTTGTAAACATGAAAGGTCTAGAGTAGAATCGTACGGTCTTTATACCCCATTGCCTATCCCTAATGTTCCATGGTCCGACTTATCAATGGATTTTGTTCTTGGGATGCCTAGGTATAGACGTGGACATGACTCAGTGTTTGTGGTTGTTGATAGATCATTTTTTCCATGTCATAAAACTGACGATGCTAGCTACATAGCTGACTTATTCTTTAAGGAAATTGTGCGTTTGCATGGTATGCCACGAACTATTTTTAATGACAGGGATACAAAATTTTTAAGTCACTTCTGGCATGTCTTGTGGGGTAAGTTGGGCACTAAAATTTTATTTTCCACTGCATACCACCCATAGACTGATGGTTAGACTGAAGTCGTAAATAGAGTCTTGTCCCAGTTGCTTACAGCGGTGATAAGTAAGAACTTGAAAACTTGGGAGGAGTCATTGTCTTTTGTTGAATTTTCTTATAATCGAACTATGCACACTGCTACTAATTATTCACCTTTTGAGATTGTGTATGGTTTTAATCCTTTGAGTCCTCAAGATGTATTAATTTTGCTAGTTGATGCGCACGCTAGCCTAGATGGCACGCAAAAAGCTGAGCAGGTACACAAGTTGCATGAACAAGTAAAGCAAAACATTGAGAAGAGGAATGTACAGTATGAAAGGCACGCCAACAAAGGAAGGAAGGCCGTCATTTTTGAGCCAGGAGATTGGGTATGGCTTCTGTTGGTCCCTTGGAAAGGCTAACACAAGTTTAGAGGGGGGTGAATAAACTTGTCACCAAAAACTAGATTTATAATGATTAAGGTTCAGTTTTAACTTGTGTGGAGTTGAGCCGACAAAGCTGAGTCTAAGTCAAACTAACTTATAACAAAATTGAGTCAACCGGCAACAGATTTAAGTTTTAGCCTTTATCTGGATCTTGTTGATTCTATAAGAAAAAGCTAAGTATGCAAAACTGAATTATGGTGAATGTCAGTTTGTAAACTGTGAGTAAGTATAACAATCAGTCTCAGTATGTTGTATAAACAGTAATAAATGTTGTATAAGTAAATGACTCAATGTAAATGCGTAAAGTAAATAGAGCAAGATTTATAGTGGTTCCAGGTGGTGTAATCTTGTACGTCCACTCTTCCCCTGTGATGGAGGAGGAAAATTCCACTAGAAATTTCTAAGGTAAGCTGTTACAAAAAGTGCTAAACGATAGTCCCTAAATAATCCCTAGCTTCACTATCTAAACAATCAAAGAACAGGTCGGATTGCTTCTCTCCAACTGCTTGAGCCACTGGTCCTTGGAGGGTTGTGTTGCCTCTTCACCAGCTACCACAACAAACACAGTCTACTTGACTGCAAATGAAAACTGTCCTTGGCAAATCCTTGACCGGATTTCTTCACAGTCTAAACCTTTGATTAAGAATCAAAGTTGGGCTGAGAATCAATAAATTGATTCTTGCTTGTGGTTCTTCTAAGTGTCGAATTCTGTATTTGATCTTTGTAGCTTGAACACTTGAAGAAATCTAGATATGATCTTGTTGAGCGCAGATGTTGATAGAAATTCAAATGAACTAGACTTGAGCACAATAACGCTTGTTATCTTGTAAATTCGGTGTTTCATCCTTGATGCCAAGTCCTCTATTTATAGTGTGAGTTCCAACGTTCATCTTGCTTGAATTTGAATTGTATCAACGTCTATATTTTCAGATGTCAGGTGTCAGTGACCGTTCTGACATGTCAGTCCATCATCCAATAGAATTCCTTGATTTGTAACATTCAAATGTACATTCAGTTTCTTGGATGGCAGACTATAAAACTGAGTATCCTGATCAGTTTTATATTGAGTGTGTCAGTTTTCAGTTTGTTAACTGACTTAAAGCGTTGACTGAGTTTTTACTCTTCTTCAAAACTTAGTACTCTATTTATCTGATTTCTTTGACTTAATCAGATTACACCATTCCTTATAAATTCTCTAAGATATCATTCTCCTTATGTATCTTAGTCCTTTATCCAAGATCCATAAAATCAGTTCAGGCCATCACAGAATTACCTGAATTATAAATTTATAGTCTCGGCTTAAGTCTTCATAACTGAGTTTGAACCCTCAGTTCTCCATCTTCTACAACTTAGTCTGTGTCCTTAGTTCTTCAATCTTCTACAACTTAGTATGTGTCCCTCAGTTCTTCATATACTGAGTTTGTTCCTTCAGTTCTTCAGTTCTAGATAAGTCAACCGAGTCTGTGTCACTCATCGAACTTACCTTCTTCAGTTCCGAGTGAGACTTCAGTTTTAGGTGTACATCTTCAGTTTTATGTTGTGTTCCAGTTTTCTAGATGATTTCCAGTTCTTAGTTTTACGAATCTTCTATCTATTACAATGCTTGTCTGATATAACCTATACAATTATCAGACTCTAGTAAATCCTATACATTCCAGTTCTAGACATCTAATAGCTTTTCACTATAACAGCTAGTTTTAGCACTTCATTAATGGGGTGTAAACAAACAAATATCTAAATAAGATGAATCATCATCAAAACTAAAATTTTATTCCCAACAATTTCCCCATTTTTGATGATGCCAAAACCCTCCCTAAAAGAAATGCTTAAAGATAAAATCAATACAAAACAAGGTAAAACTGGAAACTAGATTCATTAAGAATGCAAAAACTGAAATATAAGCTAAACTGATTTTTGTGTAACTTTGATAAATTTCTTTTCCTTATCATGAAAACGATAATCATGTTCTAGCTTGGAGTCTTCATTGTGGAATGTTCTGAGATAAGCCACTTGGCTTGAAAGTTTCCACCATCTCCATAGAGCCAACTTAGGAAGGTCAGTTTCACACTTGTAGTAGTCTTCAAAGTCTGCAACATCAGCCTTCATCTGTTTTCTCTTATCTCTGATTTGAAGCTTCTCTTCAATCCTCTTCAATTCACTACAAAAAACTAGACTTTTTGCGACGGAAGGTTACCATCGCAAAATAGGATTATTCCGTCGCAAACCCTAATTTGCGACGGATTTGCGACGGTTTTTATTTGTCGCATTTTTTTGTCGCAAAACTGAGTTTGTGCGACGGTTTATCCGTCGCAAATGATTTGCGACGAATGTTGCTACGGATAATAACGTATTTTAATTTTTTTTAAAAATATAATTTCTGTCGCAACAAAATATATAATCCGTCGCAAACAATTGTATAATCCGTCGCAAAAATATATAATCCGTCGCAAAAAAATTTTATAATCCGTCGCAAAAATTGTATAAGCCGTCGCAAAAATTGTATAATCCGTCGCAAATATTTTTTATTAAATAATTTATTTATTTTTGGATCCTTACATATCCGCGCAAATACACTTTTTCCGTCGCAAATAAAACTTTGCGACGGAATATTTCCGTCGCAAAAATTAAAATTAATCGAAAAATTATGGTCGTTTTTGCGCGCGCCCGGCCAAACCACCGCCGCAAAACAAACCATAATTTTCCCCGGTAGCATTACAATTGCTACCGGCTATCAACAACAACAATATAAAAGGGGATACGATACCAAAATAAATAAAACGATATGTCAAAGGGGATATGTCAAAGAGGATATGTCAAAGGGGATATGTCAAAGAGGATATGTCAAAGGGGATAAAACGATATGTTAAAGGGGATACGATAAGCCAAAATAAATAAAAATGTATAAAGCAATATGTCACCCAGTCAGACCCGGTGTACTACCTAAACCCATGTCACCTCCTCCAGGTCCGTGATCAGATCGGTCATCTCTGTGCTGCCTCGTACCCGGGTTGCATCCCTCCGGAGGGATGCTGCCTAACCGCTGGGTAATCCACTCCTCCATCTGCGCTAGTCTGTCTTCCTGACGCTTTCTGTCTCTCTCTAGCTCCTCCAACCTCGCCTGTGTTTCTGCATTAATCTGTCTTTCTCTCGCCATCTCCTGGGTGAGACGGGTGAGTATGCCCGGAGAGTATGTCTCGGCCGGATGAGTGTCGAGCGCAGGCAGCCTGTCGTAGTACATGGAGGCAAACTGACCCCATGCCAAAAACTCTCCCCTTCTTGTCGTAACCACCGCCGGCTTCGTAATAAAGACGCGACTCGTCGACGGGGTGTCGTTGCGTCTCTCGGGCTTTCGCCTTCTTCGAGGTGAAGGCGTCCCGCAAAGTATGATATAAATTTGTTAGTAACAATAATTACATGATATATATATAATGTATATATAATATTTAGAATACATAACGTACCAAGATTTTCTCAAACTTCCTCGAGACGAAGTTGCCCGACTTCTTCTTCTTCGAACTAGTCACCAGATCTCCGACTGATAGGGGCACTTCTCTATTGTCCTCCATGGCCCGAGCGAAATCGATAACGCCGCGTCTGCCTATAGCATGTGTCCCGTGGGATCTTCCCTTCCTCACCGGATCCGAAGCTCGGTTTATCTTCTTTTTCGCATGTTTCCTTGAATGCCTATTCCGACATAAGATAAACAAGTTAGTACATACATATATATATAAAACACAAGTATTATTAATTAAATATTGAATAATTGCTTACGGGACTCCCAATCCACTCCTCGAACTGACGGAGAATATCCGGGGTCATCCAAAACCGAGCACGGGGGTTTGTTTGAGCCCGATACATATAATCACGGACCCTGTTGATAGCATACCGCTCAAAAGCTTCCCTAACCAGGCGCTCATGGCGTAACTCGAAGCTGAAATGACTCTGCAACATAGTTATATATATGTTATATGTATAGTTATAATTATAGTTATATTTATATGAACGACGTACCCTAAATGCGTGCCACCACCTATCCCCGTCGCTCCCGGGCGGCATTATGCCACGTGGTGGCAAAAGTGTTGAAGCCGCTGATTATGGCGGTCTTGGCCATTTTCTTGACATAGTTGTCGGTAAACCCGTCATATTGAAAACAATAAGTTGTTAATATATTTGGTTAATCAAAATATAAATAAAAATACAAACAAATTAAAGCAAGATATGTATTAACTTACCATCTCCCCTCGGGATCCAAAACCGGCAATCCAAGGTCACCATTGACAATGACACCCAATTCCTCCTCGGTCATCTGGTGTATCTCATCATCCAAACCGTGAGTCTGTGTGGAGGAAGACGCTCCGGGGGAGGGGGAACTACCCCTACCGCGTCTACCTCTACCTCTACCTCTACCTGACATCTATTTGACACGTAAAATGACGTTTATACTAATCTAAATGCAATTATAATAAAAAGGCGTTTATACTAATTAATAATAAATTACAATGTTTAATACATTATTATTCACTATAATGACAAAATAAAATATTTAATACATTATTATTCACTATCACTACTAGAATGGAAGAGTTCTTCCTCCTCTTCATCGCATCTAGATCATCAAACGATTCTTCTTCCTCTCCATCTTCTTGTTGAATGAAATCCGCCATCTCATCATCATCCAAGTCATTATCCCCAACATCGGAGTCAACATCGACATCAAGATCTTGGTGGACAATGTTAAGAGGATCGATAATCGGGAAACATCATTGATAACTTGTTCTTGGAAAACGGTTTCCTCGACGGGAGCATCGATAGTCGATCTTGCCTTTGTTTTGAAAACAACCGACCATTGATCTTTGTCTTTTTTCAAACTTGGATATGGAGCATAGTAGACTTGCTCCACTTGATAAGCCGTAACAAATGGATCATAAGCGCCATATTTCCTACCACGATGAACTTCAACTATCTTATAATCTTTATGCACATTCATGCCCCGTTCGTAATTATCAAACCAATCACATTTGAACAATACGGCTTTGTAGACAAGCCGAATGTCCATAATACACCAACTCAATGATTTCATTTAAAGTGCCATAATAGTCGGCACCTTCCGTGGAACTGACAAAAACTCCGTTTTTGACTGAAGATTTACCAATATCAGTTGCCCGGTTGAATGTCCGAAAGTTGTAGCCCTTAATCGAATAACGTTTCCAAGTTTTGACTTGACGAGAAGGACCACTTGCCAAAGAAGATCGCAAGCAGTTTTGCCTTTAACGTCCATAACCGTGTCAATCAATTTTTCAAAGAAGTTTTTCTCAATATGCATCACATCCAGGCAATGTCGAAGCACGAATGTTTTCCAATACGGAAGATCCCAAAAAATGCTTTTTTCCACCAACCATTCTTGGAGTTTTTAAGCCGTTTCAAGTCTCGAATCGAGCCATCAATGATGCTTGGTAGGTGTTGTACAAATTCATATACCTCCTCACCACTCAATCTACTTCCCGTGGAGTCGCGTGTTCATCACGTTTGGACTTCAAAAAACCTTTATCGGTCTCGAAAAATATGGTCTTCGTGGGAGAATCGCCGATGACAATCAAACCAAGTGCATTTACCACTATGTTTGAGCCAGAACGACTTGTTTCCATCACCACAATAGGGACAAGCTTTCACACCAGCCGTAGTCCACCCGGATAACATGCCATACGCAGGAAAATCATTGATAGTCCACATTAGTGCAGCCCTCATATGAAAATTCTCGTTTTGTGGATACATCGTAAGTAAACAACCCCGTTTCCCACAAATTGCTTCAACTCCTTAATCAATGGTTGCAAATAAACATCGAGGTTTCCTTTCGGATTTTTCGGCCCCGGTACAAGCACTGATAAGAATATAAACTGTCTTTTCATGCACAACCAGGGCGGAAGATTGTATGGTGTAACCATGACTGGCCTGCAAGAGTAGTTCTTCCCAAATTACCAAAAGGTGCAAAACCGTCTGTGCAAAGTCCTAACCGCACATTTCTAGGCTCCTTAGCAAACTCAGGGTGCATTTGGTCAAAATGCTTCCAAGCTTCAGCGTCACTTGGGTGGGCCATTATACCGCTTGTCCTGGGGCTTTCCGCGTCCCACCTCATTTCCTTGCCTATATGTTTCGTGGCGTACAACCATTGGAGTCTAGGTCCAATCGGGAAATAAGTCATCACTTTGTAGGCACACGTTGACCTCTTGCGTTCGTTTTCGGTTTATATCGATCATGGTCACACTTCCGACACTTGTCCAGATTCGCGTCCTCCTCCCAAAATAACATACACCCCGCGGGACACACGTGTATTTTCTCATGGGGTAGCTCTAATGCCTTTAAAAACTTTTTGGTTTGATAGAAGTTCGAGGTCATTAAGTTATTCTTCGGAAGAATATCTCCTATCAAACCGGTAACCCCGTCAACGCATTTGTGAGAGAGGTTGTGATCACATTTCAAAGTGAGCAACCTAGAAGCCGCTTGCGTACGGAGACACTACTTCCATCACATACAGTTCCTCTCGCGTTTTTCAAAGATTTCAAAAAACGATGCAACTTCGTGGTTTGGTGTCTCATTGTTCTCCTCTTGGTTAAGAAATTCTTCTCTTACGTGATCAATCCTATCACGTAATGCGTCATTAACCATGTCCTGATAAGGGTTCACATTCCGTTCTTGCTGAACGTTGATCGGAATGGGAAACTCTTCACCATGACACACCCAATCATAGTAGTTTGCGCAAAACCCATATTTAGTTAAATGTAATCTCACGTCATGTTCGATCGAAAATTTAGTGTTCTTACACTTACTACATGGACACTTCATCATTCCATTATTTGCCCGAAACGAATCTAACTCGCTTTGCATGTTTTATGAATTCCTCCACACCATTCACAAATACCGGGTTAAATTTCTTGTTAGCATCCAACCTCTCGTACATCCAACTACGTTCTATTCTCTTCATTTTCAATCCTACACATCATATCATACAAAATATGAGACTAACAATAGTCTTTGAAGGTTGTCTCAACACTTTTGCAAACTCAGTTTTACTCAACTTACTATGAAACTAACAACACTTTAACCTAAATTTTCAATTCATGGTCAAAGGTTCGACGTCAAAATAATTCGGAGGCTTTGCCGGATAACAAAGTACCCCCAAGTACCATTTTCCAAACGGGTAGGAACAAAGACCCTTTGAGGACCTTATGTATGTTATGCTTATCATGTAAGCACATACTTATCATCATTTCAATCCAAATTCAACAAACCAATTCAACCAACATCCGGTTTCTAAACTAAGCATTTTCAACCAACATCCGGCTTTGCACATATTTAAGCATTCAACAAACCAATTCAACCAATTCAACCAACATCCGGCTTTGCACATACTTAAGCATTTTCCTAACTTATCTAACTAATACACATAAGTAAGCATTTTCTAACTTATAATTACTACACATATATATCTATAAATCTATACTACATATGATACACTATATAAAAAAATATAAAAAAAAACATAAAAAAAAAAACGAAAAAATATATTACATACTACAATATACAAAAATTACATACTACAATATATATATACAATATAAATTGAAAAAAATATATATATATATATAAAAAAATAAACCGTACATACATATACATATACAATATATATATATATATATACATACATATATATATATATATAAAACGGGAAAAATATATATATATATACATACATATATATACGCGGCGGGGGAGGGGGAGGGGGGGGGGGAATCGGGTCCGGGGAGAGGGGGTGGGAGGGGGAGGGAAGAGCATACCTGTGGGTGGCTGCGGCGGTGGTGGGAGGAGGTGGCGCCGGAAGAGCTTCAGCAGGGGGGGGGGGGGGGGGCGGCGGGTGAGAAGAGGGGGGAATGAAGAAGAGAAATGAGGAAGAAAAGGGATGCTGCGACTGATATCCGCCGTTTTGCGACGGAATTTAATGTCCGTCGCAAAATAACCCTAATCCGTCGCAAACATCTAAATTCAGAATAATAAAATAATTTTATAAAATTTTATTAAATATTCCGTCGCAAATTAATAAAAATTCCGTCGCAAAATTGCTCTCCAAGTGGAAAAATTGGTCCTGCCAAATGTCCCGTTGCAAACAATAAAACATCCGTCGCAAACGTAAATTTGCGACGGAAATAAAGTCCGTCGCAAAAATTCCGTCGCAAAACTGCTGTTTTTTTGTAGTGATTTCTTGCAATTAGCCATCTTCTGATTATGATGAACATCAGATAAGAAATAGACAAGAGATTCTTCATAAGTTTTATCTCTGTACTTTGCCTTGACATTGTTATGATCAACGACAAACTTCACCCACGGATCTTTTGTCAGAGTAGCTCTTCTTTCTCCAGGTTTACTGTACTTTGCAATGAGCTGTTCTTCAGACAGTTCTTTCACATCCCTGACATAAGGATCTGCTGTTGATTTGCATTTCTTCAGTTCTGCTTCAAGCTTCAACTTTTCTTCTTGTAATCTCAGCTTTTCTTGTTCAACTTCCCACTTTTTGGCATCATACAACTCATTAATCAACTGGTGAGTTGCCTTTTGGTCTGCCAAAATGTCTTTTTGAGAAGTAAGAACTTCTTTGAGCTGAGTTTCTAATCCAAAGATTCGTTGATTGATGTGTCATTCTGCTTGAGCGTGAATTTCTCGGTCTTCCATAGTTGTAGTTTCAAGTTTTTCCTTTAGACTGAGAATTTCTGAAACTGAATTTGAAGTGGATTTCTTGATAATATCCAGCTTAGTGTGAACTGAACGTCTGTTTTCTTCCTGTAATCCAAGTATTCGGAGATATGTGACAATAGACCATTATACTCGTCCTTTTGGTTGAGCATAATCTTCAAATTTTCTTGTACTTTGCTCAATTCTTCTCTTGTTAGCTTCTCGGATGGATCTTCTTCTTCTTCTTCTGCTTGGATTATCATTTCCTTCAGCTGCTTGCTGATTGTCAATTGTCTGGTTTTCAACTGGCAATTCTTCCTTCTGAGTAACAGTTTGCTCTGCTTGTCCTTGAGGTTGAGTGTCTGACTGCAAAACTGTACTCTTTTCAGCTTCCTTTCTTGAATTGTCATTGTTATCATCATCTTTCTTCTTCGAAACATCCTTGGGGATTGATGATGTAACTGACTCTTTTCGCTGAGCTACTTCGTTGAATCTCTTATAGCAAATGGTGAGAAACTCATCCATAGGAAATAATGCTTATAAGTCTTTAACTTCAAGTTTCTCCAACAATAGCTTTTCTTCACTTTGTAAAGTATCCTTGATAGCTTTATGAGATTCTTCAGTCTTGAGCTTCAACTTCATCAGTTTGATGATTCTTTCAGCATCAAAAGTATAAGCTGATACTGATTGTTGTTGCTGAATTGGCTGTTGCTGAGATTGCTGTTGCTCTTGACTGATTTCCATAACGGAAACTTGTTTCTCTGATATTTTCTTCTTTATGTGAGAAACAACGTCAGTAACCAAACTGGTTTTGTCTGACTTCAGTTGTCAACTGATGTTCCCCCTCAGTTGGTGCTGACTGATTTGAAGAAACTGGGAACAAACACTTTCCAACTGACTTTTCCTTCTGTGATTCAGCTTTCCTCTCTGATTCCTTTCTGCTGACCGATCTGCTGAGACATAGTTTTCTTATTGGCTTTAGGTTGGGAAGTCTTGGAGATTTCTTTCCTAGAATGGACTGGTGCTGTACTTTTTGTAAATGCACCAACAGTTTGTGCAGATGCAGCAGCAGTTTGTTCTGCTTTCTTCCCATTGCTGAGACTCTAAATAATGTTGAATAATTCCGCTGAGTGTTTTCTTCAGTTGAAATTATCCTACAATTTCCCTTCCTTCAGCTTGGGCTCTGCTGACACTTGCTAATTCAACCAAGTATTGCTG
The DNA here is from genome assembly GCA_036785695.1 of Gentiana straminea. NCBI lineage: Eukaryota > Viridiplantae > Streptophyta > Magnoliopsida > Gentianales > Gentianaceae > Gentiana > Gentiana straminea. The sequence continues at coordinate 1,799,468 of JAVUPR010000483.1, read as the reverse complement.
CTTGATCTGATTGAACACATATCCTGCCCAGTTGAACTCAAGTTCATCCCATATGATGTTTATCAGATAAATTCCATCTTCAGATAATTTGATTAGCCCTTTGTAATGACCAATGACATGCTTGTTGAGCCATCTGTTGAGGAGTCCAAATTTCGGCTTAATACTGATAATAGGCGTGTTAATATTTGTTGGTTCATTCATTAGTGAGATTTGAGCAAGAATGGCTTCCTTTTTAAGCGGTAAACAGGCCAATTATCTTGATTTCACAAGTGGTTTTTGGAAATCGAATAGCTGCCTTATGATTTCTTCAGTGAGGATTATCCTTTCTCCTCGAACTTATGTCACCAGAGTTCTTTACCAGCCTCGTATTCTCCCAGAATTGAAAAATCCCTTCCATGTCTCGATCTTTTTGCTGTTCTTGACTTGAAGATTCTTCATCTTTTCACAAATATGGCTTGCGAGAAGAGTGTTGTTGCACAATTCCTAATATTCTTCAAAAGATAGATTGTCCAACTCAGTGGTTAATTTTTCTTCTTGTGATTGTTTGGATGCCATCATAGAACAAAAAGAATTTCTAGGCTTTTTCTGAATTTTTGGAGAGAGAGAGAGAGAGAGAGTTTAATTTTTAGGTGAGGAAGAAATGGGGCAAATAGAAAGTATATAGTGGAGTGTGGAGAGACTGACGGTTGGATAACTGAGTACATGATCTCTGAAGTTTTTGTACCAACTCTTCAAATTCTATGATGGTTTGTGTAACCAATGCATGTACTATCTGACACTAGTGGGGGGTGTACACGCAACAAATTCTGACATAAAAAGCGGTAATTAAATGGATGTAACTGTTGTCGGTTTTATCCTTTCGATTTTTGACTTTCTTTGACTGGATAAAACCGACTGAGATCAATTCCAAGATGTGTTCAGTTCCGTCAAATCTTTAGTTCAGTGAGTCAGTTTGAGATTGTTGATGTCAATGACTTATCTGTCAAGTGAGCGCACCCAGCATGACAAAGATCAATCCCCTTGACAAATCTCTAAGCTTGAACTGACTTAGCTGACTTTGATAATCCTCAATTCAGTTCTTAGTTTTACAGACCTTTCTTTGTCCAATGGTTTGGTAAAATTGTCTGCCAACTGATCTTCAGTTGGGACATAGAGAACTGTAACGTCCTTTTTCTCTACGTGATCCCTTATAAAATGATGTCTCACATCAATGTGCTTAGTCCTTGAGTGCAAAACTGGATTGTCAGTTGACGATGGCAGATTGCGTCACCTACTTTATCCGGGCCTGTGTGGATCTAGTGATGAACACCCAAAACCCTAATGCCTAAAGAACGGGATGGTGGGTTTGGTGATTTGCGGCTGAGTCTAAGAGCTTATCTTAGATTGCATACGTATCTTGTAATTGTCCAGGAATCAAGCCTTACGTAGTTCCTGGAGTGTGGTATTTACATTGACAACACATGCCTTAACCCTAATATTAAGTCGATTTGAGCTATTGTCATATTTACCCTTAATGGGCCTTAACCCTTGCCCAAGTTATCACATTGTTAATGGGCCTTGACAGCTGGTGCGGACTCTGCCTCGATGTCGACATAACCGACCTCGGTACTCGACTCTGGGACCCCTTGTCCTACACTGCTCGATTGTCGATTACCGTAGCCCCCACTCCAAAACTCGATATGTATAACTTAGTACTCATTCGCACTCTGGGGACCAACAGCAAGACGACACGTGGAGGGGTGAAACCCGGTATCGTCATCAGTTATAGCTATTGCACTTGTATTGTCACACATTATAGGAATCAGTCCGTCTTCTATCCCATAATCTCTCAACTGTTGTCTGATCCACAAAACTTGAGCACAACAACTTCCAGTTGTTATGTACTCAGCTTCAGCTGTTGATGTCGAAATAGAGTTTTGCTACTTTCTGAACCAAGGCACAAGTCTATTTCCTAGTAACTGACATGTGCCTGACGTACTTTTCTGTCCACTTTGCATCCGGCCTAATCTGAGTCTGAGTAGAATATCCGTTTGAATTCTCCTTCCTTTGAATACCATATCCCAAATCCTTCTGTATCTTTCAAATACTTCAAGGTTCTTTTAACAACTGTAAGATGACTTTCCTTAGGTCTTGTTTGAAATCTGGCACAGACACCAACTGCAAAGGATATGTCTGGTCTTCTTGCTGTGAGATAAAGTAGGCTTCCAATCATTCTTATATAGATAGTTTGATCCACATCCTTGCCATCTTTGTCTTCATCTAATCTGATGCTAGTTCCAATAGGTGTTGCAATGCCAGCTGACGATGGTAGATTGCGTCACCTACTTTATCCGGGCCTGTGTGGATCTAGTGATGAACACCCAAAACCCTAATGCCTAAAGAACGGGATGGTGGGTTCGGTAATTTGCGGCTGAGTCTAAGAGTTTATCTTAGATTACCTACGTATCATGTAATTGTCCAGGAATCAAACCTTACGTAGTTCCTGGAGTGTGGTATTTATATTGACAACACATGCCTTAACCCTAATATTAAGTCGGTTTGAGCTATTGTCATATTTACCCTTAATGGGCCTTAACCCTTGCCCATGTTATCACATTGTTAATGGGCCTTGACAGCTGGTGCGGACTCTGCCCTCGATGTCGACATAACCAACATGCGGTACTCGACTCTGGGACCCCTTGTCCTACACTGCTCGATTGTCGATTATCGTAGCCCTCAGTCCGGAACTCGATATGTATAACTTAGTACTTATTCGCACTCTGTGGACCAACTGCAAGACGACACGTGGAGGAGTGAAACCCGGTATCGTCATAAGCCCCCCAGACTTGAGAGAGGAGACCGTCGTCGTCCGAGGTCAATTCTGCTGTTTGAATGGAAAAAGCCCGCCTCCTGCAACCCGAACTGCTTGTAGCTACGTGGCATGACGTCATGGCACATCGTATATCGTCAATCATAACGTCACTGCCTTTATTCTCCGATTTACAGGGTGTTATAACTCCCCATCACTCACGTCTTTTCAAATCCGTTTCATTATTCTGCAAGCATAAAAGAGGGAAGAAAAGATTTCAGAGGAAACTTCTGGCCAAATCGTGTGCATTTACCTTCAAAGTTCATGTAAGCGTCTTTTTTGTGTTCTTCCTCTTTTTCGTACATTCATCCATGTCAAGTAGTGCTACTGAGTCTGATAGGGGTAGTGGATCACCTTCCCATAGTCAAACTCCGGTATCCATTCCTTCCGGTCATCCTCTCCGACCTATCTCCGACGAACCTGCAGATTCTTCTCCTTCTGCCCATAACCAACCTAAAAGATTAGTCACTAGGATGGACGACAAAGGTCCTAAAGTCTGCCTTAGTGCCCTTCCCTTGGGGCTATTGATAGAATCCGCAAAAAGTTCAACATTGCTAGCCCCCAATTTGAAATCCAACTACCCTCCGGTTTTCATCAGTATGCCGACGAGCCTCCAGAAGGGTTCTGTTCCGTATACGAAGCTCAGCTTTCTAGTGGGTTGGCATTCCCTTTGTGCCCGGCTATCCTAGCAATCCTGAACCACTATGAGATTGGGGTCTCTCAACTAGGCCCCAATGCTATTAGGATATTAATGGGATTCGTGATCGCTTGTCGAGTGACCGGCGTCTGCTTCTCAGTTCCACTTTTCCGCTACTACTACAAAATCGCAAGTATGCCAGACAAGATGTGGTATACTTTCCAGCGAAGAACGAATCGACACGAGTTTGTGTCCTAAGGACCTTCATCTCATAGTGAGTGGAAGCCGAGGTTTTTCTTTTTTCGCCATGGTATGGATAATCCATACATAGGACAGTGGAGGTCGAGAAACAAGAAACTTGACAAACTGGGCAATGGCCCTGTCCCTCGAGATGCCCGCATAATGGATAACTCCGACCTCAAGGTGGTCAACCGAGACCTGCGTCTTCTGTATGGCCTAGCCAACTTGGCAGAGGAAGGACCGATGCCTTACGCCCAAATCCATGTTAAGGATCGAGAGAACTGTAGGATTTTCTTCTATTTATTTTTCTTTTGCCGATATTCATGACTTGCTATTGTAGAATGTCAATACTAACTCTGTCTTTTCTTTTTGCAGTGCGGAAGTTCTCACTCATCACCGATCCAACTCAAATTCTGAAGCCGACGGAGGCGCCAGCCCCTCCACTCAAGGGTCGGGTGGCCTCTACCTCTACCGTTGCCGAGAGAGGGACCGCATCCACTGCTGGAGGGGAGGGTTCCCCCCATGTCGAGTTGACAACTGCACAACGATCTCAGTCTGCCGATCCTCCACTCACCGGTCACTATGGTTCTCTGCGTGATGAGGAAGATGAATCCCGAATCGATCTCACATCCAACGTCAGTGCCCGTGCCGAAGATGTTGCGGCCTCAACCAAGAAGAGGTCGACCCTTTCCCGAATTGGTGAAGGAGCAACAAAGGCATGACAAAAGGGCCAGAGTTGGTGAAGCTTCTTCCGAGACAGAAGTCGACATAAACTGGGTTGCGGATGATTATGCGACCTTGGAAGACAAGGCTCTATCTCACGCACTTCAGAAGTCGTCCCGCCTCGTAAGTCAACTGTTTTCCTTATCCTTAAGCGATGATTTCTCTCGGGGCGTATGCCTTGTCTATATTATTTGACGCTTCTTTTCTTTCGACAGAGTAACCTTCCTAGCAGAGAGGCTGCCCGCCGATTGGCTAAGCCGGTCGATTCAGAAGAGGATATGCGGAGGGAAATCCACAAGCTGATTGAGGAAAACGTTACAAAGGGCGCAACCATTGCCAGTATAGAGTCTCAATTTGAGACGCTTAAGCGCGAGGAAACTGTCGAGGTCAAGAAACTGTAGGACGCGCTGACAGCTACTGCTGACGATTTGGCGAAGACCCAGCTCGATCTCCAGGCCCAGGATCAGAGGCTGGTCGAGCTGGCAGCAGACTTCAAGAAGGTGCAGCAAGTACACAAGGCTTCTCTGACCGACACTACACTGGCTCAACAAGAGAGGGATGCCTTGAAGGTCGGGCTGGAAAGAGAGAGAGAGGCTTTGAGAGTCGAGCGGGAACAAGCCCTTGCAAGGATCGAGGCGGCTAAGTCGGAAGCGATATTAGGATATCGCAAGTCAGATGAACTTAACACCGACCTGACCGTGTTGATGCGCACGGCTATGATTGGCGGATTTACTCTGGCAGTGGATCAAGCTATGAAGTCTTATCCAGGATTCGACGCACTGAGTCTCGAGACTCCCCAGTTTTACAACTCCGATTCGGAAAAGATGTATGATCAATACTTCGACGAGTTCCAAAAAGGAGAGTCTTTGGCCTCGAAATACGCTTCCTCGACTTCTGCCCCTGCTACTGAGCCGGCTGTCCCAATCTCATAGTCGAACCTCGATGAAGGCCTTTAACTGCTACTTTTTGTAATCTTCTTTTGTTGCATTTTTAATTCGACCCTCAGAACATGGATATTTTTGTATAATTTGCATTGAAATTGAAATTTATATTTCGTGATTTCGTTGTGCTTGTTTCCTTTTTCTTTTGTTTTCTTTTCCATATCGATGTGTTTTGGCTTTTCGCCTGTCGAGCCTTGGCTCTATCTTGCTTTTTCTTTATTTTTCGTATATCGATAGTGTTGCCCCCCAAGTGTATTATGAACCTTTGGTTCCTATTACACTTGTGAGTTTAGCTGAGATCGACCCGTTTGCCTTGGAATTTTTTGCCCTTTGGACTATTTTTGCTACGGGCGGGTCGTTGCGCAGGGTATTTTGGCCCGACATTACGAATCGCGCCTTTGCCTTGGCCTTTTATCCTCATAAGCTCGTTCGGCCTCTGGCTGAATGTTTTAGTCTGACTATGCGAACTGTGCCTTGGCTTTGGCCTTCTCCGCCCCTTGGGCTCGTTTGGCTTTTGACTGGGACGTTTGGCCCGACTATGCGAACCATCTTTTGCCTTGGCCTTTTTTGCCTCTTAGGCTCGTTTGGCTTTTGACTGGGACGTTTGGCCCGACTATGCGAACCGTCCTTTGCCTTGGCATTTTTCGCCTATTTGGCTCATTTGGCTTTTGGCTGGGACATTTGGCCCGACTATGCGAACCGTCCTTTGCTTTGGCCTTTTTCGCCTCTTGGCTCGTTTGGCTCTTGGCTAGGGACATTTGGTCCGACCATGCGAACCGTCCTTTGCCTTGTCCTTTTTCACCTCTTAGGCTCGTTTGGCTTTTGGCTGGGACATTTGGCCCGACTACGTGAACCGTCCTTTACTTTGGCCTTTTTTGCCTCTTGGGCTCGTTGGCTCTTGGCTGCACTGAGATGTCCGACATGCGGATTTCCCTACTCGTTGTTGACTGCATCACCTTTAACATTTTGTAACACGTTGGACTTGTAATGTTACGGCTATAAATCATAACAAACATAAAAGCATCTCGAGAAAAGACATGTTTATTAGAATATTTATGAAATTGTCACCTGGACTTATTACAAGACATAAAAACGAAAACACAGAAATTGATCAAAATAAGGCTTAACTTAAACATAATACTTCCTCAAGTTGTTGCCGTGCCATTGTCGAGGAACCGTGGTTCCATCTGCTCGTCCGAGTTGGTAGGATCCTTTGGGGTGAACCTTTAGAATCTGATACGGGCCTTCCCAATTTGGGGTCAATTTTCCAACTACTTCTTGTCGACTTGCTTCGTTCTTTCTAAGATCCAGATCCCCAACTTTGAAGTATCTGTACTTAACCCTTGAGTTATAATACTGCGAAATCTTTTGTTTGTATCTTGCCATTCTGTTTGAAGCAATCTCTCTTCACTCCTCAGCGTTGTCTTTTTCGTGTCGAAGGTCGGGAGCATTTGTTTCAACATTATAGGCTAGAACTCGAGGAGAAGGAACACCAATCTCGGCGGGTATCACCGCTTCGCACCCATATACTAGAGAGAAAGGTGTTTCTCCTGTTGAGGAATTAGGAGCTGTCATGTACGACCATAGGATGCTCGGAAGTTGTACTGCCCAGTCTCGACCTTCTGCATTTAGCCTCTTTTTCAACCCTAGCTTGATCTGTCGATTTGTCTGCTCGACTTGACCGTTTGCCTGTGGGTGAGCTACCGAGGTGAAGTGCTGACTGATATGATATTCATTGCACCATTCTCTAACTCTTTGGTCTTCGAACTGGGTGCCATTATCTGAGATCAGAGCCTTTGGGATGCCGTACCTGCATAAAATATCGAACCACAACAATTTTTTGATGGTTGCAGCTCTGATGTCGGGCAAAGCCTTGGCTTCGACCCATTTGGGGAAGTAATCCACAACGACAACCACATATCGATTATTCCCCGAAGCTCGGGGTAGAGGTCCAACTATGTCGACTCCCCACTGATCAAAAGGCCAGGCTGATGAGATGACATTCATTTCTTGGGCCTGTTGATGGAAGATATTGTCATGGATTTGACAAGGTTTACACCTCTGAACAAGGTTATTCACATCTCGTTGCATCGACGGCTAAAAATATCCAACTAACTACACTTTCGGGCCATCATCCTGGCCCCACAATGATTTCCACAAGCTCCTCTGTGGATTTCTTCCAGGAGATATTCGCCTTCTGCTTCGGATACACACCTCAAGCATGGGCTCACGAAAGACTTTCGATAAAGGACATCGTCAAAGAATGCGTACCGTACTGATTGGAGTCGGACCTTCCTTGATTGTACCTTATCAAATGGGAGAATTCCATCCTTAAGGTAGAGGGCGATCGAGTCCATCCACGTGGCCTGCTGAGTGATCGGCTGGGCCTCCGATTCTCTGTAACTTCTGTCGGTCAATAGCTCGACTAGAACTTTCTTATTCGAGACGAAGTTCGATGCGAGCTTAGACAGTGCATCGGCCCTCTTATTTTGACTTCAGGGTACCTACTCGATTTGAACTGTCTTGAACTTAGGTATGAGGCCTTGCACCGCTGTTAGATAGTTCCTCATGGTTTCCTCCGTAGCTTCATACTCCCATTTGACGTGATTTACCACTAACTGTGAGTCACTGTAAACCAGTAAATTCTCGACACCTAACTTCAAAGCAAGTTTCAGACCTGTGATCATAGCTTCATATTCAGCCTCATTGTTCGTTGCTTTGAAGTCAAATCGAAGGGCGTAGTGGAATTCTTTTCCTTTTGGACTAACTAGAAGGAGACCTGCCCCTGCCCCCTCCTTACTTGACGCTCCATCTACTTGGAGGGTCCACTGTTCCTCCGGACTTTGATTCTCTTGATCAAGTTGGATGGAAATCCCTTCAGCTAAGAAATCTGCCACGGCCTGAGCTTTTACCGCAGTTCGAGGAACAAACTCGATATCGTATTGCGCCATCTCTACTACCCATTTCGCTAGTCGACCTGAAGTGTCGGGCTTCGCTAAGATTTGCTTCAATGGTTGGTCAGTGACTACCATAATAGGATGGGCTTGGAAATAGGGCCTCAGCTTTCTCGACGTATGTACCAGACATAATACTAGATTTTCTACTACTGAGTATCAGATCTCGGGGCCATGTAACGCTTTACTGACAAAATAGATAGGCACCTGGCCATGTACCCCTTTTCAAACTAGAACCGCACTCACTGCTTCTTCGTATACCGCCAAGTAGACTAACAACCTCTCTCCTTCTCGAGGTGAAGTGAGGGTTGGTAACTTTGAAAAGTAAGCTTTCATCTCCTTGAAGGCTGTCTGACATTCTTCATCCCAATGGAAAGGATTGGCCATGTGGAGAATCTTGAAAAACGGTAATGCGCGCTGAGCGGATCTCGATAAGAACCTGTTGAGGGCGGCCATTCTACCGGTAAGCCTCTGTACTTCCTTTGTATTTCGAGGGGCATGCATATTTTTCAAAGTGTCGATTTTGTCCGGGTTCGCTCAAATCCCGTCCTTCGAGATCATATATCCCAAAAAATTTCCCGACCTGACCCCAAAGGTGCACTTCTTTGGATTTAACCTCATCTGTGTATCCCTTAATACTTCAAATACTTCTCGAGCATCTACCAAATATTGCTTCATAGACCGGCTTTTGATGAGCAAGTCATCTACGTACACTTCCATGCATCTACCAATCTATTTGGCGAAGATCTTGTTGACTGCTCTCTGATATGTAGCCCCGGCGTTTTTCAATCAGAATGGCATGGTTAATTAGCAAAAAGTGCCAAATTCCATGATAAAAGCTGTTTTTTAGCGTCCCAGGGATCCATTAAGATCTGGTGGTATCCCTTGTACGCGTCCAAGAAACCAAACACTTCAAAATTGATGGTGGAGTCCACTAACCTGTCTATCTTTGGCAATGGATACGAGTCCTTTGGAAATGCTTTGTTCAGGTCGGTGAAGTCCACGCATATACGCCAGCTGCCATCGGGTTTCTTGACCAACACCCGGGTTGGCCAGCCACTCTGGGTAGAATACTTCTCTTACTATCTGGGCTAAAAGTAGCTTACCGACTTCCATTTATATGGCTTATAGTCGATCTGATGCGAAGCTTCTCTTCTTTTGCCTAACTGGCTTCTTAGCTTGATCTATTTCGAGTTTATGGACCGTGATATCTGTAGATAATCCCGAAATGTCGTCAGCCTTCCAAGCAAAGACATCTCTGAACTCGATCAACAACTCGATTAGCGACTGTTTTTCTTTGCCCGGGATCCAAATCCGGACATGTACACACTGATCATCTTTTCCTTCCCAGAGACGAACATTCTCGACTGCAGCACTGGAAGACACAGCTCTTCTCCTCTCCTTCCTCCGGAATTAGTTCCTCGACCAAGACTTGTTGTATTGCCATTTTCCTGTTCATGACAATGGTGTTACAACTCCGCGCGGCCTCAACATCTCCCTTTACCTCGTGGGAACCGTTCCTGGTAGGAAACTTCATGCTGTTGTGGAAAGTAAAGATGATAGTGCACAAGTCGAAGAGCGCAGGTCATCCTAAAATAACATTATAGGCCGAGGGAGCTTTGACTACCACATAATTTAACTCAAGGGTCCTTCCTTTCTCACCATCTCCGACCGTTATGAGTAACTTTATCGATCCTATTGGATGAACCGCTTGCCCTGTGAACCCAAACAAAGGAGACGCTATAGGAGCTAGGTCCTTCTCTTTTAGCTTCATCGCCTGAAAAGCCGAGTAATACAAGATTTTTACCACGCTACCGTTATCGATGCAGACCCTCGATACACGGGCTCGACTAATCACCGCTTCAATAACCAACCCTTCACTATGACTCCGAGACTTGGGGGTATCATCTTGGGGTCCGTACCCGACTTTTGTTGTAAATATCAGTTGCTTACGTTCTCTCGAGCTGTCAGCTGGCTCTCGACTGGCTCGGTCTTTATCATTCTCCCCTAGCCCAAAAATCGTATTAACATAAATGTTTGGACGATTATCGTCGTACTTATCTCGACCATAGTTATCTCTGTTATTTCTATCACGATCTGGAGATCGATCCCGTCGAGGTGATCGATCTCTCCGTCTTTGAGCATCTCGGCCTCCACCCCTATCTTGATCGGGGTTCTTCCTTTTGTACTCTCTACGCCCTTTGGGCTCATCGCACCGAGATCTATCGACCACTTCATCTAGCTTACCTTCTTGAATTCAGATGTCAATGTCTCTTTTCAGGTCGTTACAATCCTCCTTTGTGTGACCTATATCCTCGGGAAATTCACAATATTTGCTTGAATTCCTCCTTTCTCGAGGTTTCTTCAATGGTGGCGGTCTTTTAGCTATGTTTTTCGAGAACATGATGGACATCACATCTGCTCAAGACCGATTAAGTGGGATGAAATCCTTGTCACGTGTGGCTCCCTTCTTTCCCAAGCGGTCTGAGACGGGCGTCGTTATACGGTCCCAGACTGTGGGTTTACTCTCGATATCCTGTCTCTTGGATTGATTCTTGTTCGGACATCGATTGTCCTTCTTCGAATCCATCCATTCGGATTGGGTGTGCCTACGCACTTCCTCTTCCTCTTGACAAAATCTGTGCACCACATTAACACACTCGTCCACGGTACGAGGGACATCTCTGCTCAACTTCATATATAACTTCGTGTTACGCAGTTCCCCTACAAACGATGTGATCAGGAGTCGATCATCTACATCCTTGACTTGCATGGCCTCGAGATTAAATCTCTTCAGGTAATCTAGCACTGTTTCGTCCTTTTGCTGTTTCATGTTCATGAGGTGCGTGGCGCTTAAATGAAACTTTTTGTTGACGATGAACGCATCTCGAAACTTACGGGCTAGCATGGAAAAACTGGATATTGACCCGGGTCGTAGCTTGGTAAACCATTCCCTGGCTCGACCTACGAGCAGCGTCTCAAATGCCCGACATCGCATCGCATCAGGCGCGCCATCCAACCTCATCTGAGACAGATACCTATGTGGATGGTCTTCCGGATTTGTGGTACCATCGTAAGGATCTATCTTCGGTATCTTAAACCCTTAGGTTTAGGGAAACTCTCGATCTCCTTCGTGAAGGGTGACTCCAACCACTGCGAGACCTGACTTTTCCCCAGAATAACATCCAGCTCCTCCCTAACGCTGTCCTCATCCATCTTCTGATGTTTCTGTTGGATCTCACGTCTCTTTCTTTCCACAGAGCTGGAGGACGCACTGACTTCGTCCCCGGGAGTTCGCTTGGGCTTTTCCACAGCATCTTTCGGACCGCCATCTGCTTGCTTTTGCACCATAACCGCCTCTGCTATAATCATGGACATTAACTCAAGATCCGCCCCTGCCAATTGATCCATAATAGCTTGGTGTTCCGGAGCAAGACCCTGCTTTTCTTTGTGGGGATCTTCATGGACAGGCTTCAAGACTGGAACTTTTGCTCATTGCACATCTAGATTTACCTGCTCGATAATCTACGAGCCCTGTTGATCTGTGGCTTTGAAGGTGGTCTTCCTGGCGTTCTTATCCTGGGGAGGCATCGTGATCTTGGTGTATTCAACAGTAGAAGGCCCTCCTTCTAGCGCCAATGACGATGGCAGATTGCGTCACCTACTTTATCCGGGCCTGTGTGGATCTAGTGATGAACACCCAAAACCCTAATGCCTAAAGAACGGGATGGTGGGTTTGGTGATTTACGGCTGAGTCTAAGAGTTTATCTTAGATTGCCTACGTATCCTATAATTGTCCAGGAATCAAGCCTTACGTAGTTCCTGGAGTGTGGTATTATATTGACAACACATGCATTAACCCTAATATTAAGTCGGTTTGAGCTATTGTCATATTTACCCTTAATGGGCCTTAACCCTTGCCCAAGTTATCACATTGTTAATGGGCCTTGACAGCTGGTGCGGACTTTGCCCTCGATGTCGACATAACCGACATGCGGTACTCGACTCTAGGACCCCTTGTCCTACACTGCTCGATTGTCGATTACCGTAGCCCCCAGTCCGGAACTCGATATGTATAAATTAGTACTCATTCGCACTCTGGGGACCAACTGCAAGACGACACGTGGAGGGGTGAAACCCGGTATCGTCACCAGCTAATTTCTCCATTCCAAACTTTTTGATGAGTTCACTGGTATATTTAGTTTGGTGAATGAAAATCCCATCATCCATTTGTTTAACTTGAAATCCAAGGAAATAATTCAATTCTCCCATCATACTCATTTGAAATTTTCTTTTCATCAAGCTTGCAAATTTTTCATAGAGTTGTTCATTTTCAGATCCAAAAATGATGTCATCAACAGAGATCTGAACTAGGAGAGTGCTTTCTTCTACTTTCATCCTGAGTAAGGTTTTGTCGATGGTTCCCTTGATAAATCCGTTATCCACCAAAAAGTGAGACATAGTTTCATACTTGGCTCTGGGTGCCTGTTTCAATCCATAAAGTGCTTTTTCTCAGTTTAAAAACCTTGTCAGCTTGATCCATGATTTCATATCCTTGAGGTTGCTGTACATAGACTTCTTCTTCAAGTATCCCATTCAAAAATGGACTTTTAACATCCATCTGGTACACTTTGAATTTCTTGTGGGTTGCAAAAGCAAGAAATAATATGATTGCTTCTAATCTTGCAACTGGGGCATAACTTTCGTTGAAGTCTATCCCTTCTGCTTGTGAGTAACCTGTTGCTACAAGTCTGGCTTTGTTTCTAACAATATTTCCTTATTCATCAAGCTTGTATCTGAATACCCACTTAGTGCTTATTATGTTGACATGATCGGGTTTGTCCACTAATTCCCAAACTTGATTTCTCTCAAATTCGTTGAGTTCTTCTTGCATGGCTAGAATCCAATCTAAATCATTTAGTGGTTCTTAAATTTCCTTGGGTTCAGACTGAGATAGAAAGCATGCAATCATAGCATCTAGCTGATGTCTTGTCCGAACACCAGCTTGAAAATCACCTATCACCTGTTCTTCAGGGTGATCTCTTATCCATTGATGTACTGGGGGTTGCATCAAGGGGTCAATATATTGTTGGACTGGTTCTTCATGATTTTCTTCTTGATTTCCTTGAGCCTGATCATCTTGAATTGGGCCAGTTTCTTGTTGTTGATCAGTTGCAGGTTCTGTCACTGGCAACTGAGACTGATCCTGATCTGAAGAATCTGAGACCCTTAGGCCCCGTTTGGAATGAATGAAACCTATAGAAAAGAAAAGAGAAGATAATAATAGAAAAGTAAGGAAAGAAGAATGAGAGATTATGAAATCTACTTTGCGTGTTTGGATTGAACTAGACAGAAATGAACGGAGATGGGTAGATCGTCAAGTCAATTTTTCTAAAAAATAATAGTTTCCTTCCGTTTCCGACCTATTTTGGAAGGAAAACATATTTCTAAAATTGTATTGGGTCCTTTCCTTTGGTTTCCCCTCTTCTCCCTCCATTTCCTTCGTGATAAAGTTTACCAACGCACAAAATTAAATCCCTCCAAATCATCTCTTTTCTTTTCCGGGTCTTTCTGTTAATCCAAATAGGGCCTTAATCTTCCAATATCAATGAAGACTGGTTCTGGAGTCTTTTCTGATTGAGACTGAGAAACTAGGTTCTTCATTGTCTTCAATTATATCTCCAATGAAGTTTGGTTCAACAAAAACCACATGTATAGATTCTTCATGCTTTAGTGTTCATTTGTTTAACAATTTAAAAGCTTTACTGACACTTGAATATCCTAGAAATATTCCTTCATCAACTTTGGGCTGAAAAACCTTGAGCTGATCCTTTCCATTATTGTGAATAAAGCATTTACTTCCAAAGTCATGAAAATATGAGACATTTGGTTTTCTTCCGTTCCAAATCTCATAAGGTGTCTTTTCATGTCTCTTGTTCATGAGGGCTCGATTCTGAGTGTAGCAAGCTGTATTCAGTACTTCTGCCCAATATCTTTCTGGCAGTTTTGATTCGCAAATCATTGTCATTCCATCTTCTTTGAGTGTTCTATTTCTCCTTTCAGCTACTCCATTTTGTTGAGGTGTTGATGTACCGCAAGATGATGTAGTACTCCATTTTCTCCACAATACTCAATGATTATATTGTTGAGAAATTCAGTTCCTTTGTCAGATCTAATCTCGACCACAGTAACTCTTTTCTGATTTTGGAGTCTTTTCAGTAACTCTGTAAGCTGTTGCTTAGTTTCACTTTTCTTGGACATGAAGAACACCCATGTATATATTGAATAGTCATCAACCACCACTAAGGTGTATTTATTTCCACTAACACTGATTGATTGGTCCAAACAAGTCCATATGCATCAGTTCTAAAACTCTGGTTGTTGAGTGTTGAGACTTAGTCTTGAAACTCGCTTTGGTTTGTTTTCCTTGTTGACATGAATCACACAAGCTATTCTTCTTGTATGACATTTCTGGTAGTCCAATCACCAAGTTCTTCTTGACAAGTAAGTTGATATCATCGAAATGACTCAGTTTCTTATGCCACAGCCAACTGAGTCCTAACTTGGTGTGTACAATCAAACAAGTTTCTGAAACTGTTGTAGACCAATCTACAACATACATATTCTTTTTCCTTCATCCGGCAAGAACTACTTGGAATGTTGTTTTGTTGATGACAATGCAAAATTCCTTATCAAATGTTACTTTGTATCCCACGTCACAGAATTGACTTGTGCTAAGTAGATTGTAGTGAAGTCCTTCCACATTAGATACATTCTTAATAGTATGTCCATTTCTGATTAGGGTTCCATATCCTTTTGTAAATCCTGGTCCATCCTTGCTTCCAAAATTTACTCTTGGTCCATCTTTGGCCACAAAATCAACTTGACAGTCCTTGCTCCTTGTCATATTCCTTGAGCAACCACTGTCAAAATACCAAATATCCTGCAAAACAAATTAAAATGTTTTAGGTACCCAACTCTGTTTGGGTCCATAGTGGTCAGTTGTCAGTACAACTCGAGGGATATTTCCATAAGGTCTTCTCTGGAAATTGTTGCACTTATTTTCATATATATAAGCCCATTCCCATAGTATCTACTTTTGGACCGTGTCTTATTTATATGTTCTCTCAAGTCTTTCGGCTGAAACTGATTTCCAAAATGCCTTTTATTGTTAAATGCTGAATAATAACCATCATTCATCTTGTAATGAGGTCTTGACTGACTTCTGTACATAGACTTTTGCCAAGAACTGGGATGAGTTCTCTGCTGAGTCTTGAACTAAGACTTCTGATAAGTCTTCTGGCTAGAATGATTGTTCCTATCAGTTTTATCAATAGTTTCAGTGAAATTCCAATCTTCATCAGTGGGATATAATCTGCCTTTCCCCCTGAATGTGTTAATCTTTGAATGATTGACATTCTTAGATTTACTCTAATTAAAATTTCTCGGGTTCTTGACATGATTAGCTTTTGTAGATCTGGCAGTTGATCTACTCTTCATGTTTCCTTGTTGTGCAGCTGATTTACCTTTATTCCTGCTTTTGTTATTGATCGCAGCTGACTTTTTGGGAAACTGATTCTGAGTTGATTCACGCAAGACTGGTTTTACTGGTTCGGCAATCTTCTCAGCTTGAGAAAATTTCTCAGCTACGAACTTAACGCCAGTTTTGACATTAGGTTCAGCAGCTTTCCTCGTTCCTTCCTTCGAAGTTTGTTGTGTATCAAATCCTATGCCAGTTCGATCTCCATAAGGCTTTCCGGATTTGAATCCAATGGCGGAACTTTATTGGGCATACAATTCAGTTGTTGCTGCTGATGCAGTAGGCTGATACTATTCTTCCCTTTGTCAGTTCGTGTCAGTTTCAACGTGTTCAATTCAGAGTTCAATCTTTCAACTTCAAGAATTAGAGCTTCTTTCTCAGCTTTTATTGATTCATACCAGCTTGTATGGTAACTAGCTTACTCATCAATTCGTCAAGTGTTTCTTCTAATTCTTGATTTCTTGGATTGGAATCAGCAGTCGAAGAACAAGCATTTTGCATGGAAATTTGAGCTGAGGAATATTTAGAGTTAGATTCACATACTTCATTTGATTCTTCCATGTGAGCCATAAGTGATGTATCATCTGATAATCTTTCTGTAATAGCTTCGTAGTCTGACTCATCTATATCTAGGAGAGCTCTTCTACCCGTTCTTTGTTGTTGAGTCTTATTACCAGTCAGCTCTGGACATTCAGCTTTATAGTGTCCAGGCTTCTTGCAGTTAAAGCAGAGATATTCATCGTCTTTTCTCTTTTCAGGTGTCTTCTTGATAAACTTCTGAGTGACTAGATGTCCACTCTTCATTCTTTGAATTCTATTCATCATAAGAGCCATTTGTTCTTCCATCTCATCCAATTGCTGAAAATTGCTATATGAGGTTTCTTGAATATCATTGGATTCGGATGTGAAAGCTGTTGTCTTGGGTTCCTCCAAGGCTTTGATTATTGCAGCTGTGCTTGTGAAATCTTCACTGAATTTGTAAGCTTTTAGATCTGAGAATATTTTAAAGGAATCTTATATATCTAGTCTTCTCGATTCTTTCATTTCTGTAACCTTCATCTTCCAGCACATGGGTAAAGCCTTCAAAATTCTTGTGTTGATCTCTTTCTTGGTGTACTCAATCTTGAGTAGTGCTAGTTCGTCCATGATAGCACTGAATCTTGTTTCCATCTGATCAATATTCTCGCCTGATTTCATCTTGAAATTCTCAAACTTCTGTTTTGCAACTGAGATTTTGTTTTCTTTGATGGAGTCAGTTCCTTCGCAAACCAGTTGAAGTTTTTCCCACATCTCCTTTGCTGTGGTGAAATCCTTGACCTTCATATACATATTGTTGTCAAGAGTTCTGAATATAGTATCCATGGCAACATTGTCCAAGTTATTCCTCTTCCGGTCATCATTGTTCCATTCGCTCTTGGGCTTTAGAACCCTAACTTGATTATCACCAACAATTTGCATATAAGTGATTTGGATTGGTCCGTCAGTGAGTACGTCCATCATCTCGTCATGTGTGGCTGCTAGAAATGCCTGCAAACGTCGTATGTATTCATCAAATCTATCCATGATGCACATCAGTATTTGTCTGGCATACTGATTGTTATCCATTGTGTGAGTGAATGAAAATTGAATTATACAAAGACTGGAAACTGGAAAACTGAGCTTTTTCAGGAGAACAACTAGAGGAGATAACTAGAGCAAGTGAGTTTTTAACAATGACTTGTTAAATGATAGGGATATTCCTTATCCCAGGGCGGACCTGTCGCCCTGGTCATTGTCATATCAACCGGACACCCACAGGACCGGCTGCTCATCCCCGAAGAAAGAGAGGGTCTGCCACCATCCGGATACTCTGCAGGTGAAACACAAATCTCAGGTCCAGAGCCGCTCTGCCTCGCCGGCAAACAGAGCCTATGTCATGTGTCCGCACCATTTGTGTCCTTTGTCGTAATTATATAATAATGTGTAACAACTTCCCTATAAATATGGCCATATGTAACCCCCTAAAGGGGGATTAGAGGGGCGGATAAAATAAAAGATAAGGCAAAGACAAATTCTCCCACTCTCTCCCGCAGTAGTACGGCACCACCACTTGCGTGTACAACTCCACCGTGAGCCATACTAATTAACACCACCTAAAATAGCCAGATATCCACCATTACACCACCGCTGACCACCTGAGATAATTTCAACGCTATCAGTTGGCTCCGTTACCGGGAAAGAGATTTTTAGCCTACCTCCGGCATACAGCTCGGCTATGGTCTGCAAGGTTCACAGCAACCGTGGGAGAAGCTCTTCTTTTCCAGGTCACCCTCAACATTTCTCAGCAAGAAGCTTCAGGTCTTCATGCAACTGCATTAACATCTTCGACTCAGCATCAAAATAACATCACAACAAGGTAACCTCCTCGAATCCCTGTCCAGAATCACGAGTTTGCATTTGAATCATCACCTCTCTCATAGTTTCTGTATAGAGAAGTTCTCCGGAGTTGCCATCGTATGTTTCCTTGCCGGAAACTGCGCTTCAGAGCTTTCATTTTACGTCCTTGATAGTTGCTAAATCCCAGACAAAGCTAAACACACATGAAGCTGTTGATTATGCTCATAAGAAAATAAGACATTCAGCATTTATGCATTAAGAAAGAGGACGGAAATCACACTCGTTGCTTAGACTGTCAATGGAACGTTGTCCTAAAAGTCATTGCATGCTCGCTTGAATCCCCACATAACACATCAGGGTAAAGATTGGCATGCTGCATTGTAGGATATTGGAATTTTTGGGACTTCACGCTTGAGAAATCGCAGTTGTTCCCCGAATTCCGACATCCGTACACCGGCTCCGGCGATAAATCCACCAGATATTTCGTTATCAGAAAATATCCCCGACACGCCGCCCAAGTAATCATCAAACAATACAAAGTTGGTGAGTGTCAGAGCAGTTGAAAGCCAGTGTACTATTTGACTTCCCACATAACCACCCAGTCAGAATTTGATAGATGGCAGGGACCAAAGAGAAAGTCCACGTCCCACTACTCCAGGGAAGGGATCCGCAAGGGATCCTCACCGCCATAGTGGAGCGGATCCCTCTTTGGAAAACCCCACGGCAGAATGGGACAACACACAAGCAAAGACTGACGCTAGAAATATAATAAATCGGAGAAGATCCAATTCTGGGAATGATACGGGGAACTCGACATCAGTTCGCTTTGAGCCAGCATATGATAAAAACATGGCGGGAACTTCAAAACAGCGCAAGGTTAAAGAGCAGCTCATCGAGAAAACCCAGGGGGCAGAAGAGACCCTAGGGGCAGGATCTCCACAGGCAAAGGCGGCTATAGCATATGTAGAATACGTAAAACAAATGTATGCGGCGAATTTACGTCTGGCCATGTGTAACTTACCCCTCATAGCCATCAAGGAACAAATCCCTCCTCCGCCTAAACGTAAAGAAACGGCCCCCCAAAGAGTGTGACTAGCCCAAGCACCTAGGACCACGAGGGATGAAATAGAATGGAGCGTGTATTCGTCAGCGGGGCAAAAAAGAAAGCTTATGCCTGAGAAGAGCGGCGAGAAAGCGTCAGTCCGGGAACGGCTAGGACGCCTCGAGAAAAAAGCTGTGCATCAACGGTTAGGTCCCCCAGCCTCCGAGAAAAATGCCGCATCGCCCCATGAGGGCAGGGATCACCATGATGCGTGGCTCATCATAGATAAGAAAAGAGCAGAGCAAGACATGGAATCGGCATATTACGCGGATTCAGACGACGTCATCAAAAGAAAAATGGTACCCGCCAGAAACACCGCGCCAGCGGGGGACGACCGAATGGAAAAAATGGAAAGAGAAATCTCCGAGCTGAAGAAGGCCAAACATGATGGGAAACCTGAGCCAACCCAAGGAATTGACGTTCTCACGAACGAAATACTGGAACCATTACCCCCTAAGGGCGTGCAATACTCACGGTACGTCTATTACAAGGGAACCACGTGCCCACTGGAATGGATAGCCGATTTCCAGAGCCGAACACTCCTGGCCACATCAAACAAGTCGGCATGGTGTGTAGCATTCGTCGGAAGCATGCAGGATTGAGCCGCTGCTTGGCTCAGAAGCTTGCCCCGCAGCTCCATTAAAAGTTGGGAGGAGCTGAGGGAAAAATTTCTAAAAGAATTTGAAACAGCATAATGGCCTAAGAAAACCATCGAGAATCTATACGAAATACGACAAGGAGATGGGGAATCCTGCAAAAGCTACCACGATCGATTCGTCAGAGTGTATGAACAGACGAAAAACCTACCTGAGAATAAGGTTCAGAGGGGTTTCCTGAACGGTATCGCCAAGGGGCATATGAAAACACACTTCGCCATGAGTCTCCCCTCGAATTTACGTGATCTCCTCAATCAAGCCCGGATCTTTGGGCTAACAGAAGCGGTTCCCTCATCCTCCGGAAGAGGAAAAAATCGGAGTGAGTCCAGACACTCGGGTGAAGAAAACCGGGAAGAACCCAAGAAAGACCGGAAAGATGATCGAAAGAAAGGAAAAAATCGAGATAGGGAGGTCAAAAAACCGTTCAAGTTCGACGAGTCCGGTTTTGTCCCCATCAATGCGAGTCTGTCTGAAATTCTGTTCGAGATCAAGGACAGGGTAGAGCGGCCGAGACCTATAAGGTCCGAGCCGAGTTCAAGAGATGATACGCGGTACTGCGATTTTCATGAGGATCACGGCCACCTCACCGACGAGTGCTTCACCCTGAGAAGGATCATTGATAAAATGATAAGAAACGGGGAATTGGATAAAAAATGGAGGTGGAGGCAAAGATGATAGGGGGCCTCGAAGATACCGAAATGAGATTAAGGTAATCATAGAGGAATTCCCCAGCAACCACCTCATTAAAAGCCAGATTAACGCGATCAATTTCAGGGGTAGAGAGAAGCCAGTCGTTCTAGCTCCCGACGAACAGGCGATGACGTTTACCAAGAGTGAGCTAGCGGGCCCACCAGGGGCGATGGAGTTGCCAATAGTGATACAAGTCGGAATCAACGATTTTGAGGTCAATCGGGTACTCTTGGACACTGGCGCCGCACGCGACATCATCTATTTGGAAATATTAAAATAGCTCAAGATCGGTATATCCAAGCTAAAGCCTTATTTGGGAATGCTGGAGGGATTCTCCAACGACAAAGTATCCGTCTTGGGCGTCATCGACTTGGAGGTAGAGGTTGGCGACCACACACCATATCGCAAAGAAAAAATAAACTTTTTAGTGGTCGATCTGCATTCCCACTATACTGCAATCCTCGGAGTCCCCTCTCAAAGAAAATTTCAAATGACTGTTTCGATTCCCCATCAAAGGACAAAATTCTACACCAATGAGGGGATCGGACTGGCCATCAGCAGGCCACAAACTCTGCTGAATCATGTCACCACAAATCGAAGCAACTACCCTACCAGGGGAATGGGCAAAAGGCCCCAAGGGGAGGCGTCTGAGTCAGCATCGAGAAGGATCCGCATCGACACTATCGAGGCGACGAAAGCTCGAAACGAGCCGTGCCCGATCGGGGAAGACACCTCCGCCGAACCCAAAGCGGTCATTTGCGACACCCTTCAAGTCAGGGACGAGTCAGACTTCACCGCCGATGATGAGCTGGTTGAAGTAATCATTAATGAAGAGTATCCTGACCAAAAGATAAAAGTGGGCGCTCAGATGAGTGAAGAAGAAAGAGAAAAGTTGGTCCTGATGTTGAAAGAAAACTTGGACGCATTCGCCTGGGTAGTGACGGACATGAGGGGCGTGGAGCTTGAAATAGCGATGCATCAGCTGAACATGAATCCTAACTTCAAGCCCATCCAGCAAAAAACCCGACAGTTCTCCAAAGAGAAAGAGGACGCTATCAAAGTAGAGGTGAATAAGCTAATTGAGGTTGGAATCATCCGGGAGCTTCAGTACCCAACATGGCTGGCCAATATAGTTATGGTCAAGAAGCATAAAGGAAAATGACGCATGTACGTCGACTTTACTGACCTGAACAAGGCTTGTCCTAAGGATCCTTATGAGCTACCCAGAATCGACCGAATTGCCGGCTTCGAAATGTTGAGCTTCTTGGATGCATACTCAGGGTACCACCAAGTGATGATGTCCAACAGGGAAAAAGAGTTGACAGCTTTCCGAGCCGCGGGCGGAATGTACTACTATGAGATTATGCCGTTTGGTCTGAAGAATGCTGGGTCCACGTACCAGATGATGGTTAACAAAGTGTTCGACTCCCAAATCGGCAAGAACATGGAAGCTTACATCGACGACATGGTGGTCAAATCTTCCAGCTTGGCCATCTGGCTGACCTTCAGGAAACTTTTGACAATGTCAAGGCACATTCTATGAAGCTCAACCCCGCGAAATGCACCTTCGGAGTCCAAGCCGGAAAATTCCTAGGTTTCATGGTAACTCAGAGGGGGATCGAAGCAAATCCTGAGAAAATTCAGGCTCTGGCTAACATGGAAGAGCCAAGATGTGTGAAAGAGGTTCAGAGGCTAAACGGAAGAATCATCGCATTGGGAAGATTCGTCTCTAGATCCGCAGACAAGTGCCTTCTGACGTGGCCTTTTCTAGTGCTAATACCAGTCCTTAACCGACAGTGTATCGGGTCAAACTGTAGTGCTAGTATGGTGAGTCAGAGTATCGTATCCACAGGGAACTTGGTAATTCTTCTAAGTGTGGTTAGACACCAAAGAGCTGTTATTAACTCGATCTAAACCGCAATTTTATAACACAGATCACTACTATTCTAGTTAACATAAAATAAATACGTAAATTGAAAACTATACTAACATGATATATATAAATACATAAATATATATAGATCTGCGTAAACCGCAATTTATATATATAGATATAAGTATATATAGATACCAAAATATTAAACAGATAATTTTAGAGAACTGGCCAAAACTTATATAATTGGTTTATACGATCTTTCGATTAAATGAAATGTGTTCGATCTCTCCTTTTATTTTAGGTCCAATTGAGTAAATGAAACGGTGCACTCTGAGGTAAACAATTCCTCCTCACATGAGCGTATGAAATTGTCATATGTCCATTGCATCAGTCCAAGGTCCACAACTGTTACGGTTTTTCTGAACAGGTCCCGAGTACAAATCTACCTTTAGATAAAAAGGAGTCATTCCGTTCGTCAAACGGTCAATTTTATTTAAAAGGCTCCGGATGTCAAAGCCGGACGATTCAACTTTCCGGTTTAAGTTTCCATTAACTGATGATTTAACATTATTACGATCTCGAGTACAAATTATAATAAGATTCATTTCTCCCAAAACAAATCTACCCCCGGGTAGGAAATCGGATTCCGTTATCACGTTATTCACACGGCCAATTTTACCCTCCGGTTTTTCTATCTTTTATCTCATATCCTGACTACGAGGCGTCAATTCATAATTAGATTAAAAATTCCTCAGATCGATTAAAATACGTCAATACGAATACGATCAAAATAGAAAAAGATTCAATTAACTCAATTTTAATAATTTTAACTTAACAACATTTCTTCAACGAAAAGATCGAAATAAAACCGATTACATAGTTTTGGCCAGTATTATATTTAGCCTAAAAACATTATAACAACGAAAATTATAAAAACAAACATAAATACTTAAGAAAAGTTACCCGAATACGGCAGTTGATTCAGAAATCGTATTTTCCGGACATTACAACTTCTTCAACAAAACCGACTTCCGAGATTTTCCCGAGCATTATAACGATACTAAAACTACATTATTACGGCGTAAGGCCTTATTTACAACTACAACTAAAAATTAAAAAGAAAAGAGAGAAGAGGAGAATATATATATAGGATGTATATATATTTTTTGGTACCTCCCCGTCTGTTCTCTGATCAACTCCTTATATAGACAAAGGTTTCAAGGCCGGACCGGTCCGGGATCAAGCCGGATCGGTCCGGACTAATGATTACATCCACTAACTTGATCTCTTCAGCATGTGCGTAGATTATATATATTTTTATATATAATTATTAAACTTCTAAAATTCATATCTCGAGTTCTGGCCCTCCAAATTTTGCAAACGAAATGCCAAAATTAAGGTCTCGAGAAACTCTACAACTTTCATGAAGGACTCTTCTTCAGATAACGCTTCCTTGATAACCTCGTGTTCCTCCGAAGCTTTTTCGGGATTTTTATTAACCCAAATCGATTAGCCACTTGATCACTTTGTTTAAGTTGTAGACCTCCAATCTTCATAATTTAAATTGCATTGGAAAGCTTCCGGAAAAATCTACAACTTTCGTGAAGAACACTTTTTCGAAAATGTCGTTTTGATGAGCCATTCGTTTGTCGAAGACATTTCTCGATTATTACTTAACCAAATTGGTTGGCCACTTGTCCACTTAAGCTATTCAATTGACCATTTAATCTCGTGGCACTCTCTAAATCATTCCGTAGATATGATTAAACTTCAATATGTCGATTCTCGGGGTCTTGGTTTATAAATCGCAATAAAATACCACAAATACCCACGTAAATCGACACGACACTCCGATTTACTAAAATCGGTACAAAATTACAACTTTTTACTATTTTTACTACTAACTACTCTAAATTATAAAGATTAACATTTCATAACATTTATACCATAATTTCATATATTTTATATAGAATTCGTTGATAAAACATAATAATATAACGTATATTTAATCATATAAAAATAATACATCAAATTACTCCCCACTTAGCTTTTGATCGTCCTCGAGCAAAAATAAGCGGTAATAATAAAATATAATATAATTGATCAGATTTCAGTTTATAATTTTATATTGTCAATATTATAAATATATTATCTATCTTAATTTAAAATCTTAAGAAGACAGAAAGAGTATATAAATTAAATAACTTAATAATCAAATATTATTTAGATAAAATTGTACATGTAATACTTAATAAGTATAAATAAAATATTAGAATTATTTTTAATCGCAACTATTATGAAATCCTGGAATCGGAAACTTTGATCAGGTAGTGGACAAAAATGGCTTATAAAGTTTAGGTTCAAGATGTTAGTTAATCGGAAAAAGGGAAATCAAAAAGAGAAAGAGGCAAGTCGTACGTACCTACATCTTCATATTCTTGAAAAAAAACGTAATCTCGATTAATAGCATCTTTTTTTTCTTCTTCTTTTTTTTTTTTTCAGATTTAAGAACTAAAAGCGTGAGTGTGTGTAGAAAATCAAACTTACAGGCATTCCTTCATCAAGATTGATCGGAGTACTACTCTTTCGATCGAAAATTACAAGTCCGGTTTCCTTAAACTTGTAATAATTCCTGAGATCTTATGATTCAACTTTTTCTTTTTCATTTTATCTTGTGCCTTCATTCCCGGCAATAGGACATTTCTAGATAATACCCTAGCTGGACTACTATCATTAGGCAATCGGGAGCTTAATTACCTCATAGTGATATAGGACATTTCGTGATAATACCCTACTCACTCCAATCATTGGTAGCTACAACCGATCAGTTCTTTTTAAGTTGTTAATCACAGATAAGGAAGATACCTGATATTTGATTAATTCTGTGTAAATAGGGTGCTTCGTTCTTAATTCTTTTATAGAATATTAATATATCCGAACTTATTACCAAAATCGACTATCTTGCAAGTGTCATGAGGTAAGATCGAATATACTAATACTTATCTAATCTTTCCAATCTCAGCATATACCAAAACTTAGCTTTTATGTCTTCATTTCTTTTTATAAGTACGTACAAAACTTGCGGAATTTAAAGGAAATGTAGACCAAAATTAGCTAAAGCTTGGTTATTTAATCACAATTGACAATTTCGAGTGAGGTCTTGATCACTCTAATCAAGGCAGAGGTAGGTTATTTGGCTATAGTTATATTTTTGTGGTGCCAAAAATCAACATACTTAGTCCAATTCCAAACTCATAATTCATATTGAAAATGATTCTAAAAATTTTACTTATAAATATCAACATACTTATATAATTTTATAAAAACAATATCTAATATTAATTACTCAATTATATAAACTTAAAATCTTATTAAAATCTAAATTAGACATATAATATAATTATTTTTAACTATTTTTCGAAAATTTTAATGAATTTTCTAACCTAACTCTACTAACGTTATTTTTCGAAAATGAAATTAAAATTATCTATTAACGTTATTTTTCTGATTTTATTTTAGCGTATACTAATTATAAAACAAACAAACTTAAAAAACTAAGACATATATATTAAACAAGATAGATTAATACAAGCTTAAAAGAAAAACATAAACTTAACTAAAGAAACTTCAAACTTAACTTAATTTAACTTATTAAAACTTAAATATCACTAACAAACCACTCTCTAGATGGTGGACGAACAACCCGGTGTATCAACCGGTAGCAATCCAAACCGACTATCTCTAGACGGAAAAATTTCATCCGTCTCCAGCTCTTCTACTCCATTCAGAAGAATACACAAACGCGATATCATCCATGAATTAGGCATAGGTTTCCCCTACTACCTCTCGTGATCTCAAACTCCAACACTGTCCTTTGAATCAATATACCCCAATCGACAAATACACCGAATGTCAAAGCATAAAGTAGAAGCATTTCATTCTCAGCCAAACTTCCAAAATCCCAGGTGGGATAAACTAGAGAATTTATAAAATGCTTCCACGCCTTTAGATGCGGAAGTAGAGCTCGTGTTGACATGTCGTGATTTGTATCAAACAGTGGGAACAGACATTGGAACGACTCGTGTACTTTATTCAAATGATTAGAGGGATTTTGTAGTCCCCATTGCATTTCAAAATGTGGCATCGTGACTGGAGGAATTTCAAAATTTTGGTTGAAAATAGATGAAGAGAAGGGAACAGCCACTCCTCTTACTAGAACAATCTGAGTGATATCGACCATAGATGTCGTCATAAGTGCAGAATAAAATTCTCGCACTATTGAGACATTTATCCGTCCTCTCGGTGTACTGACAAATTTTTTCCAACCAAAACTTCGAATGATAGTTTTTCCCCATTGATCAATCTTATCTAAATTTAAACCTTTCTCCAATAGGATTGGAGAGTTCGCAAAACGATTGTGTAAGATGATACTCTCATTGGAAGCTTGAGATTCCGGATGATCCGGTGTATTTGGCTCGTAAGAATTAACCGACGGTGAGGAGTGGTTCGACATTTTTAAAACTTGATAAAAAGTAAAAGAAATAAAGCTGAAGGTAGATAGACAGTGAAAGAATGAGCAATTGTTGCTCCTGCCTTTACTTCTTTAAATAGATGGTAAAAGTATACGTACGTGGCTGCATTAGACAGACTCCAAAATGACTCAGCCTTCTTTTCTTCACGGCCCGGTCCGGGAATAGGCCGGACCGGTCCGGCCTCATCTTACTTTTACTGAGGGACAGAGGTAAAAGACAACTTGTGTTTTGTTTTTTTACTTCACGTGCCTAATACTACCTATCTACTTGAGGATATGAAAAGATTCATTTAAATTGATACTAACGGATAAAACAACACATTATATTTTTGTAAAATGACGTAGTAATTCTACAAAAATTATTTTTGGGATTTTTTTTTTTTTTTTAGTTTTTTTTTTATAGTTTTTATAAAAACTAAACGATCTAGAATGCAAACCAAATTTTTATAAAAACGATTGTAAAATTAAACTAAACGAAAACAAACCAATATCTAAATGACAAATGTCGAATAAAAAGTGCAATAAAAATGTTTAATCAAAAATTATTAAATTCAATCTTCATCGTAGTCTTCCTCAGGATCAACTTGAAAACTCGAACTCGGAAACGACTGAGAAGCTGATGGCTGAACTGTAGTTGTGGTCCTGACTGAACTATCAAGACCCATCGAACTCATGCCAGTCGTGACATGTGCAAACTCGGTGAATCCTCCCCAACTCGACATCGCTGGTCTCTGAACACCTGTCGAAAATACACCTGTCCCACTAGATTGGCTTCCAAAAGGATATGACGATGGATGAAAGCTCGAAGGTGGTGGAATAGGTGTTACCCACTCTGGTAAGGTATAAGGCTCAGACTGACAAGGTGGATAGGCAGGATCATCAAAATTAGGATTACGAAGCAACTGCTCGTTCCTCCTTAAACCTCTATGAATATCATCACACCACTGCCTAGTACTCTCAGCATACAAAGCCACATTGGCTTGACCACGTGCAACATCTGTCACTAAAGATTGAAACATGTCATATGTGACAGTGTTGGAGAAAGGAGTTTGTTGAGGCTGACTCGAAAAAGATGGAAAAGAAGAAGATGTAAAAACTGGTGGAGCTGGCTGAGTTTGACGTCTTCTAATCAAAGATCTAATACTACCATCCGGAAGACTAGTCAAACTAGGTCCAATCAGATTTCCATCAGCCAGAGATAACTTGTCATTAGGCAGGAATGGTACTCCCAACCTACGACATAAATCAGAGATAAAACAAGGGAAGTATAGATGACTCCCTGGTCTGGCGATGACAATACTTTCAAAAATTCTTTTAAACATGACATTTCCAACATCCACTCTAACATCGTTTACCATCGCCCAAGCGATACAAACATCTTCCTTTCCAAAAGCGGTGTGTTTACGAGAAGGATAGAGATTATGGCTAATAAATCTTTTAATTGCCCTCAACCCTCTAAAACAATTCCCGTAGTTAAACCGATTTTCGACCCACACAGCGGTCGGGTCAAAAACATTCTGGGCTCGCAGGGCAGTCTGCTCAAAGCTAGCAGGATCATCTAAATTATAAACTACCCTGTAATCCTCATCCTCAGGAAATTCTTCAACTCCTAGGATTGCATTAATGACGGCAGGGTTAAAAGGAATATTTCTGGCCCGTAAGGGTACAGTTTCCGACTGAGTAAGCTGCTCTTCTGACAATGTAGATAAAACCGAATAAAACTCAGCTACTATAGTCGTGTTAATCTCCCCTTCCCTTCTGGCTGCTAAATCTAACCACTGACGTCTCGTAAAAATGTTTTTAACTTCATCACCTAAGTCATCCAAGTCTAATCCTTTTTCAACCAGAACATCACATTTACTATAAATGTTCTCATACGCTTTCTTAGCCTCAGGTGATGCGGTATTTTCAAAGCTTACGGCTTCTTCCTCAGATGATAAAATTACTGTGCCTACGACAGGAGTTGATATAGGAATTTTCGATTTTCTCTTTTTAGAGACTCTCCTACTCGACTCAGCCATTCTACGATATTGGTAATGCCAATCAACAACAAAAACAACAACAAAAACAACAACAAAAAATAAAAATGTCACAACACACTCAAAAATCAAAACAGTTGAAATTACTCTAAAAAATTATGAAAAATACGAAATTGATAACTAAATAAACTAAATTATACCTTAATATGTAGAAAACGTTGAAAAGTAGGCCGGAAAAGTTGAAAAGTCGCCGGAATGAAATGTGGCTTGTTTTTTTATCCTTTTTTGATTTTTCCAAACTTTTGTGTAAGAGAGGAGATGAAAAGAGGAAGAAATCAAGTAGTGGTGTAGTGTGAGATGAAGTTTTGTTGAAGAAAAGTGAAAAAATTTCGTAATGGTGGGGTTTGGGTGTTATGCGGCTGTTAGAAAAAAATTAGAGAAGAAGAAGAAGAAAAGAAGGGTCCCCGTCCTTTTTTATGTTTTTAGACCCCGGACCGGTCCGGGTTAAGGCCGGATCGGTCCGTGCCCAATTTTTTTTACCTTTTCGATTTTTTTGACTTTTTATGATTTTTGATGAAAACTTATAAAAATTCTAATAAAACTTAATTAAAATTTTTAAAACTTACTAAAAATAACATTTAAAGAAAATTTTATAATTTTATAACAATTTCTAAAAATTTAATAAAATCTTTATAACACTTTAATAAAAAGCTTATAAAAATTTAATAAATTTATATCAACTCTTATAAAATACTAAAAGAAAACTTTTATAAAACTTTTATAAAACTCCTCAAATTTCATAAAGATCCAATTTTTTAAAATTGTCAGAAGTTATGCGAAAACTTTATAAAATAAAATAAAAGACTCGAAACTTAAGGGGTTCCTGATTCTTCGATTTCTAAATCTTCCAAAGTTCTGATATAACGCTCGATCAACCTAACTCCTAAAAACGAAGCATTTGAATTATCTCTCGGAATTCCATCGGGATTTTCGGATAACCACCTAATCGTTCCCTTCATAACAATATTCAAACACTCATCCTGGGATTTAGTTGTGTTTTTCCCACAGCGTCCAACATATTCACTTTTTCCACAGATTCTGCATCTCATTAGAAACTTTGCCCTTCTTTTTATCGCACTTCTTGATGTTCCATTACATACTTCTCTCAATCTGATCTCTCTCAACAATTTCTTGTTTTGTTCAAAAACTAAAGCTTCTATAGAAAACGCGACATCTTTATCAAGGCCTAATTTTAAAAGTAAAATAAAAACTCCTATTCTATCTAAAAAAGACATCCAGTTCTTTTACGTCTATCCGGTAAAAGACGAAAAGAGTTTAAACATAATTAAAAGTAAAGATAGATAGCACCTGGTATTTGGCTGATTCTAGTTTCTCAGCTTTTCAGTTCTTTTATTTTCCTCTGCTTTTTCAATTTGTCGGGGGATCAATCAGTAGCATTATTTCTTCTTTCAGTGTGATTCCTTCTCCCTCCACAAATAACTTTACTCTGTGGCCATTGGCGATAAAAGTTGTATTTCCATCACTTAGTTCAACAACTCCGGTTTGTAAACCCTTGTTACTTTAAATGGACCTGTCCATCTTGACTTAAGCTTACCTGGAAACAACTTTAAACGTGAATTGTACAAAAGCACTCGATCACCTACATGGAACTCACGCTTAAAGATTCTCTTATCATGGAAAGATTTCGTGCGTTCCTTGTAGATTCGAGCATTTTCATAAGAATCGAGACGAAATTCTTCTAGTTCTGTCAATTGAAGCAATCTATGATCACCGACACCTTAGGATCGAAATTTAGAAATCTAATAGCCCGAAGGCTCGGTGTTCTAACTCAACCGGGAGATGACAAGACTTACCAAAGACTAGCTTATAGGGAGAACGACCAATTGGTGTTTTAAAAGCTGTTCTGTACGCCCATAATGCATCATCTAATTTAACTGCCCAGTTTTTACGATTTGAATCAACTGTTTTTTCCACGATTCTTTTGATCTCTCTATTCGATACCTCTACCTGACCACTAGTTTGCGGATGATAAGGCGTTCCTAACTTATGCGTTACACCATATTTTTCAATTAACTTAGTAAATGGTCGATTGCAAAAATGTGACCCTCTATCACTAATGATTGCCCTTGGAATGCCATATCTTGTAAATATATTCTTTTTAAGGAATCTTATGACAACCTTGGTATCATTAGTGGGAAGAGCTTCAGCTTCTACCCATTTCGAAACATAATCTACCATTACAAGAATAAATCTTTTTCCAAAAGATATAGGAAAAGGTCCCATGAAATCTATACCCCAAACATCAAAAAGTTCACATTCTAAAATAGGTTGCATAGGCATTTCATGTTTTTTAGATACATTTCCCCATTTTTGACAAGATTCACAAGATTTAACATATGTATAAGCATCTCTATATAGCGTAGGCCAATAAAAACCACATTGTAAAACTTTAAAAGCGCTTTTCCAACCTCCATGATGACCTCCCCGCCTCACGATCATGACAAAACGATAAAATACTTAAAATTTCATTATCAGGCACACATTTTCTGATTATCCCATCCGAACATTTACGGAAAAGGTCTGGTTCCTCCCAGTAATAAACTTTTAAGTCGTAAAAGAACTTCTTTTTCTGCTGCCAAGTCCAATGAGACGGAATATAATCACAGGTTAAGTAATTAATGATATCTCCAAACCAAGGTGACATTTCCTTAGAAGGAATTCTGTTCTTTAATAACTGCATGGTTGAAGGAGTATCGATTCTAAATAGTTGTTCATCAGGAAATGAATCTTTAATTTCATTCCCTATTTCTTCCTCAGTCTCCATTCTACTTAGATGATCCGCTACTACATTCTCACTTCCTTTTTTATCTTTAATTTCAATATCAAATTCTTGAAGTAGGAGAATCCATCTAAGAAGACGTGGTTTCGCATCCTTCTTGCTCGGTAAATACTTCGTTTGAATGGTCCGTGTAGATTATTACCTTAGAACCAACAATATATGATCTAAACTTATCTAAGGCAAAAATTACGCCAACAGTTCTTTTTCTGTAGTTGCATAATTAAGTTGAGCTGCGTTTAGTGTGTGAGAAGCATAGTAGATAGCTTTGAGAATTTTGTTATACCTTTGACCTAAAACAGCTCCTACAGCTAAATCGCTTGCATCACACATAATCTCAAAAGGCAAATCCCGATCCGGTGCTACCAATACCGGTGCGGAATCAACTTCGCTTTCGGGTCTTAAATGATTCCATACATTTACTATCAAACTTAAAAGGTACTTCTTTTTCAAGCAAATGACTTAGAGGCTTTGCTATCTTCGAAAAATCTGCAATAAATCTCCTATAAAATCCTGCATGTCCAAGAAATCCTCTTAGAGTCCTTAGATTAACTGGTGGTGGTAATTTTTCAATCACCTCGACTTTAGCTTTATCAACTCCAATTCCTATTTCAGAGATTCTATGACCTAGAACAATTCCTTCTGATACCATTAAATGACATTTTTCCCAGTTTAAAACTAAATTGGTATCCTCACAGCGTTGTAACACTCTTTCTAAGTGCGACAAACATTTACCAAAAGAATCTCCGTAAACACTAAAGTCGTCCATAAAAATTTCTAAGAATTTCTCAACCATATCAGAAAATATAGACATCATACATCTTTGAAATGTAGCAGGAGCATTACATAAACCAAACGGCATTCTTTTATACGCAAAAGTTCCATAAGGACAAGTGAAAGTAGTCTTTTCTCTATCTCCCCGCTCGCAATGAAAATCAGTAAATATCCTGAATAACCATCTAAGAAACAAGAATATTTATGACCACTTAAACGTTCCAACATTTGAACTATGAATGGAAGTGGATGATGATCTTTCTTAGTATGATCATTTAGCTTTCTAAAATCAATGCACATTCGATATCCCGTAATTTCCCTTGTTGGAATCCATTCATTCTTATCATTCTCTTTCACCGTGAAACCTCCTTTCTTTGGTACAACTTGAGTTGGACTTACCCATTCACTATCGATATAGGAAAGATTATTCCCATTTCTAATAGCTTAATCACCTCTTTCTTAACGATTAACTCGTAAATTCGGGTTGAGGCGGCGTTGCGGTTGAATACAAGGTTTAGCATCTTCTTTCGAATTATCTTATGAACACAAATCTCGGGCTAATACCTCGAATATCGGCAACTTGTCCATCCAAAAGCTTTCTTATGCTTTCTTAACATTCTAAGTAATTGATCTTCTTGTTGCTCGCTTAAAGTTGATGAAATAATAATCGGTAATAGATTATCGGTTTCAAGAAAAGCATATTTCGAGATTTAAAGGTAACGGTTTCAATTCCGATTCTTCGGCGGATCTTCTATTGACGATTTAAGAACTGGTCCTTCTAGTTCTAACTCCAAATACTTATGCCATGGTGGCTTAAAAGTAAAGCTTCCTTTATCTAGAGAAAGGATTATCTCTTTCATTTCAATGTCTTTCTCATCTTCTTTATAGATAGACGAGAGTTAAGCATTCTTCTAATCTGTCTTCAAAAGTTGGTAACCGATTATCATAGACGAATGAATATCTTCTATAAAAGAACATGATTCGGTGATGTATATGGATGGTTCATAGCTTTGAAAATATTGAAAGCAACTTCATCTTCATTGACTCTCAAAATTAATTCTCCTTTCTGAACATCGATTAAAGTTCTTCCTGTAGCTAGAAATGGTCGACCTAAGATAAGTGGTGCTGAATATCCTTCTTCCATTTCCATAACTACAAAGTCTAGTGGAAAATAGAATTTGTCTACTTTAACCAATACGTCCTTAATAATTCCTTTAGGGTACTTAATCGATCTATCTGCCATTTGCAGAGTCATTTCAGTCTTAGTAAGCTTTCCTACGCCTAGCTTTTTATAATCCTCATAAGACATGAGATTTATACTAGCTCCTAGATCACATAAGACCTTCTTAAATAGAAATCCTCCAATTTCACATGGAATCGTAAAACTTCCAGGATCTTTCAGTTTAGGTGGTAACTTATGTTGCAGAATTGCAGAACATTCTTCATTTAGGCATATATTCTCATATTCCTCTAATTTTTTCTTATTTGATAGTATATCTTTCAGAAACTTTCCATAGGCAGGAATATTAATCAGAGCTTCAATAACAGGGATATTAACATGAAGATGACGAAAAGTATCAAGGAAACGAGCATACTTCTTATCAATTTTTGCCTTTTTGATTTGATCTTTAGGAGGGTAAGGTAAAGAGTCTAAATCTATAACCTTTGGCTCCTTAGTCAATTTCTCTTTTCCTTTTTCCTTAAACCTTTGAGTATTACTTAGTCGCCATGTTTCAGGTTCTTGAATTTTTTCCTTTAAATTGTTCCCTGAATAAATCTCTACTTCAGACTCTTTCAGTTCTTCCTGTTTTTCATCCTTGTTTCCAGTTTCATCTATTCTAACATGTTCCTTGAATAAAGTCCTTAAATCTTTATCCATAGGGTCTTTCAAAATCCTAGGGATTTTTACCCATTTTTCACCTTCATTTTCAGATTCTAAACTTCTATTCCTTTTCAAGAAATTCTCTATAATTTCTTCTTCCTCGTCAGTGAATTCAATTTCATCTTTAGTTTCATCATTCTTTCCATCTAAGTCATTTTCTACTTCATTATTCCCAAAGTTTTCAACTCCATTACTACCACAGAGCTTTCTACTTCTCGTAACTACAACATTTACCTCTCTTGGATTTCTTTCAGTGTTATTTGGTAATCCTCCAGGAGGTCTGCTGTTATTACGTTCACCTTCCCTACTCAAATGATCTTCCATATTCCTCAATGAGGCTTCTATCGTTCTCATTCTGGTATCATGGCCACTCATAGATGTTTTCATTGTACTCATATCTTTAGTGACTGTACCAATAGAAGTAATCATTGTTTCCATATTCTTAGATTGAGTAGATACTACACCCATCATATTTTCCATTAGTTTTTCCCATTTTTCAACTCCTTCACGCAGTTGAGTTGAACTCTGAGTTACTGGTATACTTTGAGTGGTATGTTGAGGATAAGATCTAGGTAATGATTGTAAATTCTGATTAGATGTGTTTTCTTGATAAACTTGATTCCTATATGGGACTGGATACGGCGGTTGTCCTTGCTTACTAGGGTTTTCAGACCATCGATAAGTAGGGTGATCTCTTCTAATAGCATTAAACGAGTTCAAGTATGCATTGTTCAAATTCCTATGCTGCTGAAGAAAACTCACCTCCTCTCTTGAATATCCTGTTGGTTCTTCACTCCCTAATGGCATATTATCCTGATTTGAGTATTCAGTTGGTGTACTATTTTCTGAACTTTGGTTCTTGTTCTGTTGTAAACCATCAAATTTCCTACTCAAATTTTCTAAATGTGCTAGAACTTCCGTATTAGATGTACATTCTCCTGCAAAAGCTACTTTTCTGGTGCTAGAACCGGTTTCCCATATTCTGTTATTTTTGGAAATCTTTTCTATAGCATCGTAAACTATTTGAGCTTCACTCATCATTAAAGAACCACCACATGCATGATCTACATCGGCACGTGAATCTTTTCTCAATTTACGACGAAGAGTTGAATTTGCATATCTAAGGAATAACCATGATCGGGACAAGCTCTTAACGCTTTTTAAACCTTTCCCACGCATTCCCAAGAGTTTCCTCGCATCCTTGTCTAAAGTTAGCAACCTCGACTTTTAATTCCAAATTTCGTCCTGGAGTGAAATATTGTTTCGAAATTCGCCTTTGAATCTCCTCCCAACTAGTAAGTGAATGATGTGGAAGAGACATAAACCAATCTCGGGCTCGTCCTTTTAAAGAAAAAGGAAACATAGTCATCCTCGTTAATTCCTTATGAGCACCTTGACTTTTGGTCATTGCACGCTTCTTCAAAAGATAGAGATGATGATGTGGATCTTCATCATCCTCTCCTAGGAATTGGGCTCTTGCGTCAATTAAACCAAAAAGATGAGATTTAATTTCGAAATTATTCGCGCCTTCATTAGGTAAAAGTATGGGATTCTTAGTCTGGTTTCTTCTCACGGTTTGATCACAGATAGGTCTCGGGTTTGGCGGATTATTACGATTAATCTGGTTCCGATCTTGATTGTTTCTATTATTTCTATTATTATTATTAGGGTTAACAGGGTTTTGTCCATGCCCTGTAGCATGATCTAGCCTCTGTTCATTTGTTTCATCACTAGTTTCAGCCATTCTCGTATTTCTGTTTGAAGATGATTCTTGGTCAGGATTTCCCCGACTAGTATGACCACGTTTACTCTCTACTCTTAACTGCCTTTCGTAAGTGTTTATGTCAGGCTTATAAGGAGTGAGCGGGGCCTTACCACTTCTGGTCATCAACTAATGAAAATAGAAAATAACACGAAATAGATAGTAGTAAAAATTGGTAATTTACCTATAAGGTAACAACCAACGAAAAATAAAATAGAAATGGGATAAGAAAAGTGTTGACTTATTCTCGAGAATTTTGAGCTAATACAAGTAGTAACCATAGACACAAAAAAAAAGAAATTAGCGACGTTCCCCGGCAACGGCGCCAAAAAGCTGACGTTCCCCGGCAACGGCGCCAAAAAGCTGACGTGGCCTTTTCTAGTGCTAATACCAGTCCTTAACCGACAGTGTATCGGGTCAAACTGTAGTGCTAGTATGGTGAGTCAGAGTATCGTATCCACAGGGAACTTGGTAATTCTTCTAAGTGTGGTTAGACACCAAAGAGCTGTTATTAACTCGATCTAAACCGCAATTTTATAACACAGATCACTACTATTCTAGTTAACATAAAATAAATACGTAAATTGAAAACTATACTAACATGATATATATAAATACATAAATATATATAGATCTGCATAAACCGCAATTTATATATATAGATATAAGTATATATAGATAAATATTAAACAGATAATTTTAGAGAACTGACCAAAACTTATATAATTGGTTTATATGATCTTTCGATTAAATGAAATGTGTTCGATCTCTCCTTTTATTTTAGGTCCAATTGAGTAAATGAAACGGTGCACTCTGAGGTAAACAATTCATCCTCACATGAGCGTATGAAATTGTCATATGTCCATTGCATCACCCAAGGTCCACAAGCTCGTTACGGTTTTTCGAACAGTCCCGAGTACAAATCTACCTTTAGATAAAAAGGAGTCATTCCGTTCGTCAAACGGTCAATTTTATTTAAAAGGCTCCGGTTGTCAAAGCCGGACGATTCAACTTCCCGGTTTAAGTTTCCATTAACTGATGATTTAACATTATTACGATCTCGAGTACAAATTATAATAAGATTCATTTCTCCCAAAACAAATCTACCCCCGGGTAGGAAATCGGATTCCGTTATCACGTTATTCACACGGCCAATTTTACCCTCCGGTTTTTCTATCTTTTATCTCATATCCTGACTACGAGGCGTCAATTCATAATTAGATTATGAATTCCTCAGATCGATTAAAATACGTCAATACGAATACGATCAAAATAGAAAAAGATTCAATTAACTCAATTTTAATAATTTTAACTTAACAACATTTCTTCAACGAAAAGATCGAAATAAAACCGATTACATAGTTTTGGCCAGTATTATATTTAGCCTAAAAACATTATAACAACGAAAATTATAAAAACAAACATAAATACTTAAGAAAAGTTACCCGAATACGGCGCTTGATTCGTAAATCGTATTTTCCGGACATTACAACTTCTTCAAAGAAAACCGACTTCCGAGATTTTCCCGAGCATTATAACGATACTAAAACTACATTATTACGGCGTAAGGCCTTATTTACAACTACAACTAAAAATTAAAAAGAAAAGAGAGAAGAGGAGAATATATATATAGGATGTATATATATTTTTTGGTACCTCCCCGTCCGTTCTCGATCAACTCCTTATATAGACAAAGGTTTCAAGGCCGGACCGGTCCGGGATCAAGCCAGATCGGTCCGGACTAATGATTACATCCACTAACTTGATCTCTTCAGCATGTGCGTAGATTATATATATTTTTATATATAATTATTAAACTTCTAAAATTCATATCTCGAGTTCTGGCCCTCCAAATTTTGCAAACAAAATGCCAAAATTAAGGTCTCGAGAAACTCTACAACTTTCATGAAGGACTCTTCTTCAGATAACGCTTCCTTGATAACCTCGTGTTCCTCCGAAGCTTTTTCGGGATTTTTATTAACCCAAATCGATTAGCCACTTGATCACTGTTTAAGTTGTAGACCTCCAATCTTCATAATTTAAATTGCATTGGAAAGCTTCCGGAAAAATCTACAACTTTCGTGAAGAACACTTTTTCTGAAAATGTCGTTTTGATGAGCCATTCGTTTGTCGAAGACATTTCTCGATTATTACTTAACCAAATTGGTTGGCCACTTGTCCACTTAAGCTATTCAATTGACCATTTAATCTCGTGGCACTCTCTAAATCATTCCAGAGATATGATTAAACTTCAATATGTCGATTCTCGGGGTCTTGGTTTATAAATCTGCAATAAAATACCACAAATACCCACGTAAATCTGACACGACACTCCGATTTACTAAAATCGGTACAAAATTACAACTTTTTACTATTTTTACTACTAACTACTCTAAATTATAAAGATTAACATTTCATAACATTTATACCATAATTTCATATATTTTATATAGAATTCGTTGATAAAACATAATAATATAACGTATATTTAATCATATAAAAATAATACATCACCTTCCTTTCTTTAAAATCCTCAAGGGGAACAAAACCTTTGAGTGGACAGAAGAATGCTCTCAGGCCTTCAAAGCCGTCAAAGAATATCTGGCAAGCCCTCCGCTGTTAGTCAGCCCAACGTTAGGGGATGAACTCTTTTTGTATCTGGCCGCTTCGGACCGGGCCGTTGCAGCTGTTCTTGTCAAGGAGGATGGGACCCTCCAAAAGCCTGTTTATTATGTATCAAAGGCCCTCAGTCCCGTTGAGAGCCGCTATCTTAATGCAAAAAAGTTAGCTTACTCGCTTGTTGTCGCCGCCCGAAAACTCAGGGCTTATTTTTCTTCGCACACGAGCGCGAACCTAACAAATAGTCCTTTACGACAGTTATTACACAAGCCAGACCTCTCAGGCCGAATGCTAAGATGGGCCATAGAGCTGACCGAATTCGACATCCGATACGACCCCAGAAAGGCTATAAAGGCCCAAGCCCTAGCGGACTTTATAGTTGAAACGAGCTTCATAGAGGAAGGACCCACCGGATATCCTAGTTCGTCGAGCGTTGACAAATCAAACACCCCAGTAGAGGTCGAGCCAAATAGACCGACCCTTTGCTAGCAGATGTACGTCGACGGGGCCGCGAGCCGAAACGGTTGTGGTGCTGGGATAATACTTTTAGAGCCAGGCTCATCCGAAGAGATTGAAAAAACCTTGCGGTTCAATTTTACCGCATCCAACAATCAGGCCGAGTACGAAGCGGTCATCGCCGGCCTAGAACTGACAAGATCTATGAGCGTCGAGAGCTTAGAAGTGTTCTGCGACTCACAAGTTATAGTATGCCAAATAAACGGCAAGTTCGAAGCAAGGGACGAAGTACTCAAGAAGTACCTCAACCTCGTCAGAAAGCTCAGGAGTGGTTTCAAATATTGCGAATTCAAGGGCATACCGCGAGAGCAGAACGAACGAGCGGACTACCTGTCCAAACTCATATCTAAAGATGAGTTCAGCAACCCCGCCATCATGTTCGAGTATCTGGAGGAGCCCGCCGTCAGTCGGGCCAAAATCATGGACATCCAATCATCAACCCCGTCCTGGATAGACGAAATAAAAGCGTATATAGAGAATGGGGAATCACCAGAAGACACCAAGGAGGCTCAGGCCTTGAGAAAGAGGGCGGCACGGTATACCATACTAAACGGAATTTTATACCGGCGATGGTTCTCGTAACCGCTGCAACGGTGTGTGCGGCCCGATGAAGTACATGGAATTCTCACAGAGCTACACGAGGGAGTATGCGGCGGCCACCCCTCCAGCCGCACCCTCGCCTAAAAGGTGTTGTTAGCAGGATACTACTGGCCGAAACTTGCGGAAGACGCTGAAAGATATGCTAAGAGCTGCGATAAATGCCAACGCTTCACCGATATTCCCCGGCTACCTTGAGTGGAACAGAGCATAGTCACCGCTACTTGGCCTTTCGACATGTGGGCCATTGAACTCATCGAAATGCGAATACGTGGTCGTCGCCGTGGATTACTTCACGAAATGGATCGAGGCAAAGGCGCTCGTGAAAATATGCTCTAGTGACATCATATATTTCTTACTGGACCAAGTCTAGACAAGATTTGGAGTACCGCGAGCTATTGTGTCCGATCACGGTCCACAATTCAGGGACGAGTTCGACGACTTTTGCAAAGAGCATAATGTCAAACATTGGCAGTCTTCAGTGTGCTACCCCTAAGGAAACGGACAGGCGGAGAACGCCAACAAACAAGTATTGAAAGTGCTGAAAAAGAGCCTAGACGATAAGGTAGGCAAGTGGGTGGATTACCTGCCAGAAGCCTTCTGGGCTCTGCGAACAACTCGAAAGGCAACAACGGGGGAAATCCCGTTCTCGCTAACATATGGCTCTGAGGCAATGGCACCGGTAGAGATGGCACTCCCAAGCATCAGGGTCTCTCATTTTGATGAAGCCAGCAACGTGACTAATCGACAGATCGAATTAGATCTGGCCGAAGAAAAACGCCTAAGAGCCCGAGCCCAACTGGTTAATTACAAACAAGCCTCCAAAAGATACCACGACCGGCATATCCAAGATCACTCGCTTGCGGTGGGGGACTTTGTCCTCCGAAAGCGGCAGGCCACAGGCCAAAAAAACAGACAAAGGAAAAGTGGTTGAAATGTGGGAAGGTCCTTGGCGAGTGTCAAAGATTGTCAAAAAGGGAACCTACATTCTTTTAGACAAAGAGGGCCGTGAATTCAACAGGCCCTGGCACGCTGACAATCTGAAGAAATATTACATGTAAGACCGGTGGCATCAGCCTTTTTATTTTTTATTTTGAAGCAATGTTAATATAAAGGCATTAAGCCTCTTTTATCTTTTGTTCATTATAAATGAATTCTGTCTCCAACAAGCAACGCCCGTCCGACACAGTAAGGGGTGGGGTGAACAACGCGGTCAAAAGTAGAAATTCATTGAGGAAAATTTTGTACAATAAGGGAAATTCTCCCCAAAAAAAAATTCATGCCTCTGGGGCTGGAGCCGCTATATATACATCAGTGGTCGGACACACCGGCATGCCAAGGCTTCGAATACACATGTTGGAGATCATCCAAGAAAATGGCATAACCAGACCGCCATCCCTCAATCGGGCGAACTTGATCGCCTCTTGGTGAATCAATCGACCCCAGTTAATTGGCACGTCCGGCAACGAAAGGGCGTGAAGAACAAACGCCTCAGGTTCAGTGACCACCTTATAATCGGGCATGCAAAAAACCCGAGTGTTCAAGAAGCGTTTCCATTCCCTCTCCGGGCGACTGAGCATATGGACCCTGACCTCCATATCATTCACCCACTCGTGTCGCAATAGAGACTCGAACACTTCAGCAAGGGTGCCAAAATAGTTGATCGGATCTTCAAGGTCCCAAAGGACGTCATAATCCTCAGTAGGATTGGGGAGGCCATAAAACTCATTAATGGCGGCCGGAGTAAAGTTCACCACCACTCCACGAACAGTAACGGTGGTGGTATCCTCAGCATCATTATCCGCTGACAGGGCGGAGTAGAATTCATGCACCAAGGTTAGGTTATACTCCCCAACCGGAGGAGCTACAAGTCTTGCCCAATCATTAGCAAGAATCCTAGCCCGGTGGCCCGGCCCAATGCGATCCTGGTTCAGCGCTCTCTCCTGCATAAGAGGACAGTTGCTGAAAAAATTATGGAAATAATGTTTGGCCGTTGGAGAAGCAGTCAGACGAAAGCATACTAAAAGCCCATCATCTAAAGCAGGATCAGAGACAGCAGACTCTGGGTTAGAACTCTCAGATGAAGAAGACAAATTAAAAGAATAGAAATGCACAGAGTTTGAAGATATACGCTCAAAATAAATAAAAAGCTGCAGAAGATAGCAAAGAGGGAAGGAGGAGAAGACTCTCCTTTTATAGGCCAAGAAGCCAAAGAGGCGGGAAGATAAGGGGTCATAAACGTTTAAATTCTGACGCCAACCCTTACATTAATGATGCCGACGTTTCAAAAAATAACGGTCATTAATGCACCGATTAGACCAACAGTCACAAGGATTCATAATCGCAGTTACTTCAGCGGATACGAGGCTCTAGAGGACTTCAACAAGCAAAACAAAAATGATGCAGAAAAAAGTTATTTATTATAATAAAGACCTACAAGGCCGATTATTTACAAGACACAATGGAAAGAAAATCTAAACTCAGTTAGCTTCGGAATCCGTCGACGTGTCCGAATCAATACGGGCGAACTCGACGTTGGCATGGGGCGGCACAAGAACATCATCACAAGACGCAGGCATCCCAGGAGCACCAA
The DNA here is from genome assembly GCA_036785695.1 of Gentiana straminea. Lineage (NCBI taxonomy): Eukaryota > Viridiplantae > Streptophyta > Magnoliopsida > Gentianales > Gentianaceae > Gentiana > Gentiana straminea. The sequence goes on along the minus strand of JAVUPR010000483.1, from coordinate 1,756,775 downwards.
CACACAAGTGCGAGATCAGCCTCGGGAAGGGGATAGGCCCATGGAGGTCTGTCTGAGCAGCAAATGTAATTATGGAGCGGTAGATCAACCGCCCCCAGTCGATGCGCACTTCCTCACCTCCCTCCAGAATCGCATAGAGAAGATGCGATTCCGCCTCGGAAATCTCTTCAGAGTCGAAAGAAGGAAAAACCCTGGAGTTGATAAACATCTTCCACTCCCGATTAGCTTGGGACATCTCTGAAGCATAACCCTCGGGCAATGGATTCCAATCACCAGGGATCAACCGCCTAAGTGCAGCGGCCCCATAAACCCGTCTCCTCACTTCTTCGCCCAAGCTCCAAGCCGTCTCATAATGTGCATAGGCCGGAGGGGAGGGTAAGTGGAAGACTCCGTTGATGATCTCAGGGGAGAGAACAACATGAACCCCCCCCGGAGAGGAACAACGGTGAAGGAGGTGTTAGGCAGAACCACCACTGATGATACGGAATAGAATTCCCGCACGATGGTGGCGTTATACACTCCCTTGGTGCCCCCAGAAAATCAGACCACCCCCTCTGGGTAGCACGCTGGCGTTGAGCATAACAAATCTTCCAGTGATTCAAACCCCATTCAGGCAGGAAAGGAAGATCACTAAAGATAGACAGAAAATTGGAAATGGCTAGAGGGGAGGCTGTCTGAAAGAAGATGGAATCACCAAAGTTGGCCATAGCTTTAGGAAAACAGAAATTTTTTAAGCCAAAGACAAACTTTTCTGGGGAAAAAAGAACATAAATATACGAAAGAAAGGTGAAAGAAAATCCTCCATTTATAGCAAAAAATAAACAATCCAACGGAGGAAAAAAGACAATCGAACGGCAGGGACGAGGCGCCTGTTCAGATTTTGAAAATCGAAATCTCATTAACGCGGGAACATTTATCAGAGCAGGTTGGCGTGCTCACGGTTTCCCAAGCGTCAGCAACAGGAAAATAAGGGCAGCTGGCCAAACGTCGCAGCTTTATGACGGGACATGACAGAAGAAGTCGAACCGTCAAATCACAAAGAGAACATTGTTTAGAGTCGGACCCAGGCACGAAGACCGCGATCCCACTCAAAACAAGGGAGCCGCATAATTGGAATTTTTCAATCAGTCATCAAGCCGCAGAACCAAAGGAACAAGAGGAGGAGTTTTTCACAATTGGCATACGGATGCGATGACTCAGGACTTGTTTCAACCAAGTTCGTCCTCAATATTGTTCGAAACAAAGGGGCCGGAGATGAAAATTTTCAAACGACGGCGGGTTATTTACAATCTACATCTATTTCAACCAAGCCCGAATCGACCTTACTTGAAACAAGGGGGTCATGCTTTGAAATTTTTAGGTTCGATGAAACGTTCTTCCAATTATTTACGTGAGAACGACATCAAATTCGACCTCACCAAAAGCAGAGGGCAGCAACTTAGCACTACAGAGCGCAGAAATAGGAAAACTTTTCGCCTCGGCGACTCCGGATAGGAGAGCTACCGGACTCACCCAAACAAGGGGCCCGCATACATACAATACATTAACAAAGCAAATGGACACGAAAGAATGCAGGACAAGCAAAAATCAAGCACCGCTCAAAATATAAAGTCATTACAAAAAAGATAAACAGGCAGAGGGCCGGAGCCGAAGGGTAACATTCGGATTCAAAAATACAACAAAAACCAAAATACATCAAATCAAGATTGTTTATCTGAAGGAGGAGTTTCAGCATGAGGCCCAGTCAAATTCAAAAACTTATCGCAATCCTTCTCGGGACTCTTATCCTCGCCGGCGCTAATGGCGACGGCTCCTGCAGCAACAGTGGCGGCCCTTGCCTCTTTCACAGCAAGCTCGAGAGCTTCTCTCTCCATTTCCAACATCATGCCACGATGATTTCTCTTGTTGACCATAGGGGATCCCAAAGCGGCTTACCATGCTTTAGATTTTCGACCCGGAAATCCTCAATTTGAACGGCGGTGTAAGGAAGATCGGGGTGGAACACCCTCAGCTCAGGATCATCCTGATCCATGATTAGCCAATCCTGTAAGGTATCAAGGTCCGGGGAATCTTCACAAAATGCCTTAAGGCGCCTCGAGGCATGGTAGAAACCCTGATCAAATCCATCTAGCAGGGCATCACTAACTTTTCAGGCGGTGTCAGCAGCAACGGCCTCAGACTCATTCAACTCGCTCTTCAGCCGGTCGACAAGCTCATGGGCCTCTGTCACCCTAGCAAGAGCCTTCTCCCTCTCCGACTCAGCAGACTTCTGAAGATCGGCAACAGATTGAGCTTTCCGGGAGAAAGTCTGGACTTCAGCCACAAGCTCTTTCTCCCTCTGCCTCGCCGCGTTTGCCCGATCCGCCTCAGCAATCATCTTCATTTTCACCTCAGCAAGCTGACTCACCATCTGCCTCGCGTCTTCATCACAAGCCCACTCGATCTGCTTAAGCTTAGTGGCAACCTGAAAAGGAAAAGGTTCAGAACCAGAAAACTCGACAAAAAAGAAAACTCAAAGAGAAAAGGTACATTACCGCGCTAGCCGTAGTCCCGTAAAGGCCAAGTGTCTCGAACAAGAGCTGCCGACTGGAAGAAGGACCCAAAGAGGCTGTCAACGCCACCACGTCGGCCTGGGCAATCCGATTGACAACGCCGTGACCAACCTTCAGTTGAGGGGCATCAGGCAGGTTTAACTTCAGATTTCACAGGGGAATCACTTCAGAAATAGAAGCAGATGGTTCCCCAGCTGTCTTTGAAGAAATGGGCTGTTTGAGGAAATCATGGTCCAACCATAAGGCTGGCTTCCCCTTGAATCCCACAGTGACCTTCATTTTGCTCGAATCTCCCTGCACCGGGCAAGTAACGGCAGGCTCAGTATCAGCAGCGACCCTCTTCGCAGGCCTTTCGGTCAGATTAACAGCGGACACTACCTCACCGGAACCCCGGTCACCTTCAACCCAAGGTTCCTTGAACGATGGGTGGCGCAAACATCAATCGAGGGCTCATCCTCAGCTACCAGGCCAGAATCTTTCCTCCCGGCAGGTCTTTTTCTCTTCGCCTTATTGACCGCAGCGGGTTTCTTCACCTCTAAAACCTCTGTAGACCTGGTCGATTTCGCAACAACGGCAACACTGCCTGTATACACAACGTCATGCGGCGCCGTAGCAGAGAGCCCTCAGCAACAGGAAGGTCTTCCATACTCACAGCGGGGGGAGGGTTCTGTTAGTAATATCATCCGCAACGGAAGCGATTTAAGGATCTAGATCTATAAATTACACGTAATAAAAATAACTAGATCTACATCTACAAGGGGGTTGTAGAACATACCTCTTGGATCTCAAAATCCAAGTTGAAGAACCGCAATAGAAAGAACGAACGAATGTGTGAAGAGCACCACGATCTTCCGTACGTGTGATCCAAGCAACTCCCGGTGGAAGGAAATTCTCGTCTCAAATCCCTCCGATAGCTACCCGGAAAAACCTCCAAGATTTTCCCCCAACCCCTTGGCCGAAATTTTCTTCTCCTCTCTAAGAGGTAGAAGTCGAATTATGTGTGTATGTAAGGCTTGGGAAACTCTCTTTATATAGGAGAGTAATCCTTGACCTCCAAGGATTTTATTTTGCAAATAAACTAAATCCAATAAATAAAAATAATCCCATAATATTCTAGAATAAATCTAGAATAATATTTATCTTTATTTCTTACTATAAATATTTATCCAATAAATATTTTGTGCACATGTCTTAAAACAATTTCTTGTTTCCTAAAAATATGCCTCTTGGCCGAAATTATGTCATTGACCTAGTCAATGATTATTTTCGGCCATAATACACTAATTTTGCCAAGATTATGAAAAATGCATTTTTCACATATTTAATTATTTAGCCCAACTAATTTAATAGTCTACTAAACAATTAATTCACATATCGTTTTAATTAAATTCTAATAAGAACAAAATTAATATTATTAGGATTCGACTTCCGAGAATAGTTATGCTATATAGGAGGCACGTCGGGGACCATGGACTAATAATCAGCGGCTCCGATAAATCAAATAAATAATTATCTTACGAATAGAATAATTATATTCGATAAATCAATCACAGGAATATGCCACCATAATCCCGTGACTGCACTCCTCCGATTATGAGATTATATTTATCTCCTCACGAGAATAATAATAAGCGTCCATTGATATAATCATTACATATGGATTAATCCTCCATAGACTGTTCATTCTAAATCAGGAAGTTACCGTTAACCCTTTTCAGAACCTCTTATCCTTATTTACCATTAACCCTCTAGTGATCAATTAATTCATACACCTCACTGGTAGCTAATCAGTGTAATATGAACTCGCGTGATCGATCAGTTTCTTGGATTAACAAATAAGGGAACAGTCTATCTACTTCCATAAATGGAAGGAATGGATTCCGTATCTGTGACAACACAGACTACTCACTCAATCCAGTACAATGCCAAGATGGGGTAATTCAGATCACAGACTCAGTGTAATCCTTAACCGTCAAGTCAAACCTCATACTCATTCAAGCAGTTGATTGTGATCACCTCAGGATTAAGATATATCCATAAATATGATCATCTATTGATTCGATATGACTTCTCGGTTACGGAATTATATCGTGAACTCTAATCAAATCGGTCCAGCCCTATATGATATATCTATCATATATAAATGCCCCACTAGGTTCTCTTAACCGAAAGTCCGGATAAGACAATCACATCTATTGTGTTCTGGGCGCATTAATAGCACGTTAAAGGAGAGACCCGATACTCTCGATTAACTTCACTACGGGCTAATTGTATTTTAAGTACATCTTCACTAACCCAATCCTCCCGTGTATATCCCTTACACTGAGTTAAGTGATTACATAAACGATATACTTCAGGGTTTTCTGTAGTGTAAATACTATTGTCACATCGGTGAATATGAGAATAATAAATATGAATAATAATAATATCATTTCATTTATTAAATAAAACAATTACAAAATTGTCTTTCGGGCATCACACCTAACAATCTCCCACTTGCACGAAAGCATGTGATTAATTGTTTTAGAGCACACCCTATTATTTAAAATACAACAAACTACATCTCCCACTTGCTCTAAAGCAATGGAGACCCATCCCGTATTCTAGTACCCATTAAGTATATCATAACCATTTCAGATGACAAAGTACACTCCGAGTGTGCCGTCTTAGGATAGGCCAGTGACTCGGGGAGTACCTACATCTAAATATCATGGGTCTTAATGATCAGTCAGGTTGTCGGCTCGAGACAATCCGTAGAATCGAAACGTTACCGGTCCATCTAATCATGTGGTACTTTCCCAATATGCTTTTGACCTCTAGTGATTTCGAAAAACCTTATAAGCTACCCCTTCATCGTTTGCACAATGATGTGGTATCGGCTACCAAATCTAGAATCACTCCCAGATATGAAAAGGAAATCCTTAAGATATATCGCCTCTCTAGCTACTACAAAAGCCGCTAATCACCCAACTAGTTAAAGTCGAGTTGGCGTTTACGGATTCCTCCGGGCAATAGCTTCAACACAAGAGTAAACACTGAGGCCGAGATCGACTTAACGATCATCCTCAATCTGACTTAAAGTCAAAATCAGTGTATCACACATATCCAAGTTCACACATGAATATGTCCGCATATTATTCCTCATTCTCTTCAAGATACTAAAGGACATACTAAACTTGCTTTGTTAACCGCCGAATCTAAGATTCGATCAAAGTTGACGTTCAATAACCTGACCATCTCTTACTAGAAAGAGAATCTATCCCATTTCTCTTGATCCGAAGATTTAAAGAGTCATTCCTGAGGCATAGGGTAGAACTTCCTCGTTGAATGTTGCATACACAGATGCATCATCTTAACGAATAAGATGGATGGGAAACCGATGGATCGATTCTAATGAATTCGACGAGTCAAACTCTTCGAATGTTGTCCAAATCTCTGTTGCAGAGAATTGTGGCATTGTCAGATTCTGACTTCAGATAACACACCCATGTTGATTCCAATTGGTGCAGTGTTATCCTTCACAAACACTAATATATGTATATATTCACTACTGTACTAAAATTGATATCCAGTCTACAAAAGACTTATCAATATTTTGGTCAACTCCACATATTGTAGAAATATATGACTTCCAGTGACCAAGAGGTTTGCTTTTTATCCACAAAGGACATAAGCCTTGACAGTCATCCTGTCATAAGTTTATAAGGCAATACCCTTTTGTTCCGAATGAATCCAGACTCCGTTTTTTCGGCAAGAAAAGTCTCAGGGAATCACCCCTATTTTCTGTTTTTGAACGAAATCATGCAATACTAAGTGGTAAGAGAGTCCAAGGTCTGATTAACTCTCTACTTCTTAGGGAATTACCCCTAGACCACTCAAGCTTTGCTCTGAAAGATAAACTTTCCTATTCATTCTATTCTTTTCCGTGTAGATCCAATTACTCCCACTGGGCCTGAGACGCTCAAGTGGTTCTACAAGAGTATGAACAGAACTGGAGTACCGAACTCCATTCACAGGGTTATGGCTATTAAACCAACCTCTATTATCAGAATCCTATACTGCTCACAAAAGAGCCATAGGTCATCAATCGATCCTCAGACTACAAAGTCCGCAGAACCCGTAATGGGTAATGGATAAACCATACTCCCAATACTTACTAGGTGGATCAAAATTCTGATCTAGTTTAGTAGTATTTAGTGTTATCACCAACAACCGATGTTGGATGTGGCCTGATTTTAATCAGTTAGTAACTACCTTGAGTAAACTTACTTCAAGGTTCAAGGTTTTGCTGTTCATGGACTCTATCAGAAAAGATGCAACAGTATAACTGTCCCTTCCCGATTTCAAGAATCCTATATCTAACCTTTATAATCAAAATCTAAAAAGATATATCATGAATGGTCATTGACCAAACGTATGCGCGAAATTCCCAGTCTTACCTTCAAGCACCGTGTGCTAAATGCTTATATTTATGAAAGTGGGGTGAACCGAATCCACACCTTATCCGTAAATTCCAAAGCATATTCTAGGTAGACTTCTCGGTCTTACATTTCAATGTAAACCGTTATTTTGCTTCCAATATCTTTATTGAGTTAAGCAGTGTATTGTAGCACATCTAAAACTATGTAAGGCAATTTAACGGTTTCTCACTTAGTGAGAACATGTCACAATGAGGCGAAATTGAGCATCGGTCTTGAGGACTATGAATGGCCTATTCCGAGTATAGAATACTCTATCTCTCGTTGAAAACGAGAGAAACCTCAAAATATTTTGGATAAACTTTCCGGAGTGTTTGTATAGTTATCAGACAAGAAGTCACTACTCGGAAGCTCCTACTAGCTTGTATCTTTCATCAGACCCCGAAGGTCGTCATGAACAAGCTATGTTACTTCTTTATAACCATTATCCTTTCTCGATTGAAAGGAAACTTAGTCATTGAACCTTTGAGACAATATAACCAGACTGGGAGAAAGGAATCACCCTAAGCCGGTCTTCGGGTCTTGTCTTTTAGGGACTATGCACTAACTATGGAATATGAAGAAGCGTTTATCTAAATATAGAAACCAATTGCTTTTAATAGTTCTTAAGATGTGTTTTATATACATATTTCAGCAGTTCTAAGTGGTTTTGACTTTATCAAACAAAAGTCCGAGTCTTGGATTCGTACTACAAATGGTATATTCACTTTCTATACGACAAACAAATTATTGAATAGAAGGTAAATCCATTCGTTCCAACGAATCTTAAACAGAAAATAATTTTTCCGCGATATCCAAGGATTGAATCCGAGATTCATTTCCTTATATCACTCCCACTATTCTAGCTAAAATTAACTGCCCGTTGTTTACTCTCTTAATCGTTAAATGCACTGATACCTTGTTCTTCCAAAGAACTTAGCTCGAGAAAATCGCCAAGGATTCATAGGTTGGTGATCCAAAATCACTGTCCTTATCCTATGATTTTCAGTTAATTAATTTTTGGTTCAGCCTTAAAGTTTTCTCAGTTTAGATGACTAACACTTTTAGACATATTCTCCCATTCTTGACTTTCCGTGAGTGGAAACAGTCTTGAACCAGTGGTTCGTTTGAGTAGACACTACTCTTGAACTGTGGGATGTCTATTTCGAGTGTTACTCGTCGGGACTTCTCGGATTTTTTAATATACTAGAAAAAACAACAAATCATAACATTAAAGCTCCCACTAGTTTATCGGTTCCAAATACCGTCTAACGAGAAATGCTTTATTTTTTATGATTTTCCGATTTTTTCGATTAAAAAATCTTTCGTACATAGTTCCAATGTTTCCAGAAAAAACAACAAATCATAGAACTCCCACTAGTTCATCGATTCCAAATATCGTCCAACTAGCGACATTTCATGACTTCCCGGTTTTTCAATTAGAACGGTTACGTGCGTAGTCAGTTACATTTTTCTAATGTTCTAGAAAAACAACAAATCATAAAGCTCCCACTAGTTCATCGATTCCAAATTTCGTCCAACTAGTAACACTTCATGATTTTCTGATTTTTCAATTAGAAAATTACTCGTGTAATCACTACACACTCAAAATTCACTAGAAGAATTTCAAAGTCTGAAATCACCTTTGATCAAACTAAGTTTGTCTTCCGTTTGACACGAATGACACTAGTGACATACCTATATGTCACTCTGGTTTTTAAAAGGCTTAAGAGAAAATATCTCTTTGAAAAATAATTGCATTATCGATTAACTAGTTCAACGTCCTAGTTACTTTCCACTTTTTAACGAAGTCAATACTAGTCAATTATTAATTTTTAAGCAATTTAGTAAGGGATATAATCCTGTAAATAAAATGACATATATTAATTCAAGTTTAACACTACTATATAAGTTTATTTTAGGAATTGTAAACTAAAATTAAGTCTACTCTATCATTCCAAGGTTTTAACCTCGCATCTCAGTGCCGCCTTAGGGTAGGTCAAAGAGATGACGGTTAAATCGAGACAATCTCATCAATGAATAACTTGTGAGAATCGAACATCCCACGAGAATCGAGCATCCCTTTATTCATTGACTACCTTCCTTTCTTAGCCTAGATATTATCAAGAATATCCTTTATGAGTGTGACCTACTATATCGGATCTCTTAGGTACGCCCCGAGTGTGCCGTCTTAGGATAGGTCAGTGACCTGACGAGTACCCGGAAATCCTATCTTTTCGGAGACCAAGCCATGAATGTTGATAGGGGTGAACACCATCCTTAGGGGGACGAAATCAAAGCACCGCGAGGCGTCACCCTTCTCTCACTTACTTGTATCTATAGTAGAGGCCATGGGGTTGGCTCTCGCCTCCCCTGCTCCCACTCAATATTTTGGATGTTAACATAAAAGCACATCAAATCAAGGATTCCGAATGGTGTCGGTAACGTAGGCAAGCATACCCATCCTATTCGTTGGAACATATGTGACAGTCGGACGAAGTCGGGTCAAGAGAGCCCTATTGAGATAAGAAGGAATCACCCCTCCGCTCGCCGGTGTAGCTTAGTCTTGCCGGACCCCTGTGTATACATCACACTAGGAGGGTTCAGTCGGTTGAGCGAAGCTCAGTTGACCACCCAACCTATAGGCGAACCGTTTTTATCCAAGATTTATTGTTCTTTTACCATCATTCAATCTCGTAGACACTACGAATCGAAAACGTGATCTCGTTTGGGCTTTTACGGCGGTTCACTGAGAACACACACCGAAAGGCTTAACGATTTATGATATGATGCATGTCATGGCAATTCCGATTTTATATCTATTTTATGATCAAACACATAAAAAATAAATTGCAGAAAATTTAAACACCGAGATGGATTGATGGTACCCCCGTATCTAATCTATCTAGGAAAGCAGTAAATTACATAATCTATGTCTTCGAGTCTTGATCTTCGAATCTTGAACTCGAACCGCCGGATCACGAACCACGAACACCCGAGAGGAGAAAAAAGCCATTTTTTAATTAAATAAACCCAATTTATTATAATTAATCAATTTTTTTTTATTGTTACATGCGGCTGTAAAATTATTTTCCAAAAAATAAAAAAAATTCTTTTTCTGCCAAACGGCAGTTTTTAAGTAGAAAATTAGGTTTAAAAAAAATTCATGCAGCCGCATGCATTAAGGAACCCTAGCCGCATGCAATTTTTATAAACAGGACTTATAGCGACGCTTTTCAGCGTCGCAGAAAGTCCTGTAGAAGTTTTTTAAAAAAAATATCCGTTTCTCCTCGTTCATACCTTGGGTTTCGCCTTGATCTTCAACTTTCCAGCAAGATCTTCATCTTTTCGAGCCCGGATTAACAAAATTACAATAAAAGATGCTACTTTTACATTGAATTTTCGAAAATTGACATAAAATAAATACAATTCCTATGCTCAATTGTTACTAAACAAAGGAGCTACAAAATAGATCTAACGAGTAAACAGTACCAACCCCAATCCATCTATTCAAACCACAACAATCGCAACATAAAAAAAATACATACATGTGCATCGGCCCCAATAAAAAAATTTGGGACAAAAAATCTACATGTTTTACCACTCCTAGATCTAATATTTTATACGTATAAATATAGATCACTAGGCGACTGATACCACTGTTAGTAATATCATCCGCAACGAAAGCGATTTAAGGATCTAGATCTATAAATTACACGTAATAAAAATAACTAGATCTACATCTACAAGGGGGTTGTAGAACATACCTCTTGGATCTCAAAATCCAAGTTGAAGAACCGCAATAGAAAGAACGAACGAAGGTGTGAAGAGCACCACGATCTTCCGTACGTGTGATCCAAGCAACTCCCGGTGGAAGGAAATTCTCGTCTCAAATCCCTCCGATATGCTACCGGGAAAAACCTCCAAGATTTTCCCCTAACCCCTTGGCCGAAATTTTCTTCTCCTCTCTAAGAGGTAGAAGTCGAATTATGTGTGTATTTGGCTTGGGAGAACTCTCTTTATATAGAAGAGTAATCCTTGACCTCCAAGGATTTTATTTTACAAATAAAATAAATCCAATAAATAAAATTAATCTCATAATATTCTAGAACAAATCTAGAATAATATTTATCTTTATTTCTTACCATAAATATTTATCCAATAAATATTTTGTGCACATGTCTTCAAACAATTTCTTGTTTCCTAAAAACATGCCTCTTGGCCGAAATTATGTCATTGACCTAGTCAAAGATTATTTTCGGCCATAATACACTAATTTTGCCAAGATTATGAAAAATGCATTTTTCACGTATTTAATTATTTAGCCCAACTAATTTAATAGTCTACTAAACAATTAATTCACATATCGTTTTAATTAAATTATAATAAGAACTAAATTAATATTATTAGGATTCGACGTCCGAGAATAGCTATGCTATATAGGAGGCACGTTGGGGACCATGGACTAATAATCAGCGGCTCCGATAAATCAAATAAATAATTATCTTACGAACAGAATAATTATATTCGATAAATCAATCAAGGAATATGCCACCATAATCCCGTGACTGCACTCCTCCGATTATGAGATTATATTTATCTCCTCACGAGAACAATAATAAGCGTCCATTGATATAATCATTACATATGGATTAATCCTCCATAGACTGTTCATTCTAAATCGGGAAGTTACCGTTAACCCTTTTCAGAACCTCTTATCCTTATTTACCATTAACCCTCTAGTGATCAATTAATTCATACACCTCACTGGTAGCTAATCAGTGTAATATGAACTCGCGCGATTGATGAGAGTCAACTTTACTATGCTTCGGTGCTTGTTTTAACCCCCATTTATGACACATTTGGCTTATATTGGGTACTTTTAGACCATTTATAGGGCAAAATGCATTGCACACTCATTTTGAGGGGAACCGTCACATTGATGGAAAACCTCGGCATTTTACGATGTTTTTGACCCTTTTCGACACCTATTATCTTGTGGAGTTATGCTCGGTATGTGTTTGAATGTTGTGATGCAGGATCTAGGTGAGTTATGAGCCCGGAAGTGAAGGCACGAGGCTTAGAAAGACAAAACCGAAGCCCGAGAATGGAAATTGATCAAAAATAGTTGTTGCTTTCACCATACGTTCACTTCATCAGCAATTTGATCCCCGATACAAGCATTTTCTGGACTTGTGATCTTCATAAAAATTGTAGACAATTGAATGAGCTTTCCAACGCACTTGAATCACTCAAATCGGAGCTCTACATACAAAGATATTGCCAGATTATCGAAGGTGTATCTCGTCCAGGGAATTTTGGCGCGCGCCGAAGACTTTGGTGCGCGCCAAGTTGGAACAGAGAGCTCCCAGAATCACAGAACCAGTTTTGGGGCGCGCCAAAATCACTTTTTCTGCACATTTTTGGGCGCTTATAAATAGATTTTTTTCACCCCATTTTTCAGAAAAACTGATACCTAGACTTAATTAGGACTCTTTTAGGCCGATTTTCTTCCTTTTTCTCCCTTAGATTAGCTCTTCTTTCACTATTTCCCTTAGATTAAACACAATTTAGCATAGATTCTCTCCTCCTTGTTGGTGTTTTTGAAGTCTTCTTCCCCAAGTGACAATGGGTTTGGATGAAGATTGATTCAACTTCAATTTCCTGCGTTTTTGGTAATTAATTTCATTCCTCTTTCTCTTTTATGGCTTTAATCCTTTCTTTGATTGTTATTTCTTGCTTTATGATGAGTAGCTAAACTTTTCATAGCCAAATTATGTGAAGATTGAAGAAATCACACTCTAATTGATGAAATTGGGAATGGGTAGTGTTTAATTGTTGTTATATTGACGAATTCATGTCTTAAAACTTGTTCTTAATGCTTGAATTAGCTTGTACACCTAGTTCATGAACTCACACACCACTTTTATAAATGTATGTTGCGAAGGGGTGTGGGAAAAAGGGTTTTAAGATCATTCTTTACAATCAACTGAGTTGTTTTGATTGATTAGCGAGTGAGGTTAAATCGGTTGTGAAATCGGGCAACTCTAGCGCGTTAATCTTGTTTCGGCCAATTAAATTCTTAAAGGCGGACTGTTGAACAGGGGAAAGGGTGTTCGATTGTTGTATGGCATCGTACACTAGCTTAGGAGTTTGCACCTTGAACGAGTCGATATAAGCATTATGATGCTTGGTTGGTAGTTTCCATTCCCAATGAGTCGATTACAGGGTGAAACTAATCAATTGGATCATAGTTTGGCTATGTCTCTTTCTCTCTTTAGTATCTTTAGTTTATATTTTGTTTTTGTGTAATTAAACTTGAAATATCTTGGTTGACCTAAACTAAGTCCAAAAACGGCTTTGATACTCGAGTGATTCCTCGTGGGATACGACCTTGCTCACCTATATAGTGCTTCCGACCCGGTACTCTACCAGTTAAGGTTGGTCGTTACTATTTTGGTCATCATGTTTTTCTGGCGCCGTTGCCGGGGAATTAATCGATATCTCTTAAGTCAATGGAAGACTTAGGCTTAGGTTGTTTTATTTCTTTTTTTTTCTTCTTGATGTTGGGTTTTTGTTGAAAAGTCACACCATCTATTGCGGTAGTGGTGGTGACTAGATACCTTGATTGTGTTCTTGTTTTTCCCTTGAATTGCAGTGTATGGATCCGTATGGCCATGAGGGCTCTTCTCCCTACTCATTTGGAGGCTTTAATTTCGGTGCTATGGGTTTTGGATTCCAACCGTATTATCAGTTCAACCCATACACATCACCATACAACAATAAGTGGGAGAGTCCTTCAAGTTCCCAGTTTCAACACCCCGGTGCATATTTTCAATATGCTCAACCTCTACAAATACCTCTTCCTCCACAAAAGAGCTCAACCGACATCCTCTTGGAGCAAATAAATGAGACTTTGCAAGAGCAAGGCCGGACTCTACAAGAGCATGGTCGGGAGTTGAGGGATATTAAAATGAATGCTACTACTCTTCAATCGGCATTAAAGAACTTGGAGAACCGGGTAGAGCAATTGGTTGAGAAGAGGAAGGCTGAAAGGAGTGCTAAAATTGATGAAATTTCATTTGCTCCACCGTCGAATCTTGAGGTAATCACCCATCATTGGTGTTATGAAGAAGGTACGAATCATGCTACTATTGAATCAATTATTCCTTCTTCTTTGAACCTTATTGAAAAAGTTGTGGTGGTGGATCATATTGAATATGTTGATGTTGTGGTTGAGCCAAAATGTTATTGCTTGGTGTTTGAATCTTTGCTACTTGGCATATGCTCTCATTCGGGGAAGTTGAATTCATTGTGTTGCATGATAAATTTCTTGAACCAATCATGGTGGTGGGGATTGAGCCCCTTGTTTTTCTTGCTCTATTTTAAAGGTGTGCTCAATTCTTATGATGTGTGTAGGGAGACGCAACGGTTTGCTCTCCTTTGGTATAACTTTCCTTAGTATTGTTGAGGGTAGAAAGTCGAACTAAGGACTTTAAACTTAGAATGTTTTATGTATATGTTTTTATTTTTGTCTAGAAAAACTTGATGACCAAAATAGTAATGACCAACCTTACCTGACAGAGTACCGGGTCGGAAGCACTATAGAGGTGAGCAATGTCGTATCTCACGAGGAATCAATCGAGTATCAAAGCCGTTTTTGGACTTAGTTTAGGTCAACCAAGATATTTCAAGTTTAATTACACTAAAACAAAATATAAACTAAAGATATTAAAGAGAGAAAGAGACATAGCCAAACTATGATCCAATTGATTAGTTTCACCCTATAATCGACTCATTGGGAATGGAAACTACCAACCAACCATCCTAATGCTTATATCGACTAGTTCAAGGGTGCAAACTCCTAAGCTAGTGTACGACGCCATACAACAATCGAACACCCTTTGCCCGATTCAACAATCCGCCTTTAAGAATTTAATTGACTGAAACAAGATTAACGCGCTAGAGTTGCCCGATTTCACAACCGATTGAACCTCACTCCCTAATCAATCTAAACAACTCAGTTGATTATAAAGAATGATCTAAAACCCCATTTCCCACACCCCTTCGCAACATACATTTATAAAAGTGGTGTGTGAGTTCATGAACTAGGTGTACAAGCTAATTCAAGCATTAAGAACAAGTTTTAAGACATGAATTCGTCAATATAACAACAATTAAACACTACCCATTCCCAATTTCATCAATTAGAGGGTGATTTCCTCGATCTTCACATAATTTGGCTATGAAAAGTTTAGCTACTCATCATAAAGCAAGAAATAACAATCAAAGAAAGGATTAAATCCATAAAAGAAAAAGAGGAATGAAATTAATTACCAAAAACGCAGGAAATTGAAGTTGAATCAATCTTCATCCAAACCCATTGTCACTTGGGGAAGAAGACTTCAAAAACACCAACAAGGAGGAGAGAATCTATGCTAAATTGTGTTTAATCTAAGGGAAAGAGTGAAAGAAGAGCTAATCTAAGGGAGAAAAGGGATGAAAATCGGCCTAAAAGAGTCCTAATTAAGTCTAGGTATCAGTTTTTCTGAAATGGGGCGAAAAAAATCTATTTATAAGCGCCCAAAAATGTGCAGAAAAAGTGATTTTGGCGCACCCCAAAACTGGTTCTGTGATTCTGGGAGCTCTCTATTCCAACTTGGCGCGCACCAAAGTCTTCGGCGCGCGCCAAAATTCATGGACAGATACACCTTCAGTAATCTGGCAATATCTTTGTATGTAGAGCTCCTATTTGAGTGATTCAAAGTGATTTGGAAAGCTCATTCAATTGTCTACAACTTTTATGAAGACCACAAGTCCAGAAAATGCTTGTATATGGGATCAAATGCTAATGAAGTGAACGTATGGTGAAAGCAACAACTATTTTTGATCAATTTCCATTCCCGGGCTTCGGTTTTGTCTTTCTAAGCCTCGTGCCTTCACTTCCGGGCTCATAACTCACCTAGATCCTGCATCACAACATTCAAACACATACCGAGCATAACTCCACAAGATAATATGTCTCGAAAAGGGTCAAAAACATCGTAAAATGCCGAGGTTTTCCATCAATGTGACAGTTCCCCTCAAAGTGAGTGTGCAATGCATTTTGCCCTATAAATGGTCTAAAAGTACCCAATATAAGCCAAATGTGTCATAAATGGGGGTTAAAACATGCACCGAAGCATAGTAAAGTTGACTCTCATCAATCACCCCCCACTTAGTGTTTGCTCGCCCTCGAGCAAAATAAGCGTTTTAAAAGAATCCAAAAAGTCAACGTTACATGCGTAGGTCAAGCCAATCACATATCAAAGATAACCGACAAGTAAAATAGTAAATGCATGCAACTTAACCATACCTTATCAAGCAAACGGGATATGAGTGTGTGAATAGCTTCTCCTACATTTACCACGGCTTACCGGTTTGGATTATGGATGCTTGGTTAATGCAACTACACCATAGGCTCATACTTCATAAGCATCTCCACTAATCGGGGCCAATCGAGGCTAAGAAAGGTCAAGTAGGACTTGAAAGGTTGTAACGTTTGGCTCGGGACGGGGCTAACCGAATGGAATTTCTGGGGAATAAACAACAAAGAGAAAAACACGAGCAAGCTCAATCATGGGGTGTAATAATACAAAACGTAGCTAACTCTACCCTTTTCTAGCTCAAAATGAGACTAGAAACATGATCCAAGAAATAAAATGCCATATCGCACTATATCTCGAGTGTAACGAGGCAAAAACATACAAGAATCATGTTTCTATACTAAGGACTCATCCCCAACACCAACATCATATAACAAATCACAACATGAATCCCAAAATACTTGGCTTTCTTTGACTCAACCTTTATTACACTTTTATTGACTTTTATTGCAAGCTTTCTTTGATTGATTTCATTTTCTTTGACTTTTCTCTTTTCTTTTTTTTCAAGAAAGCTGCATTATACACATTTAATAGGTTTGAGTCAAAGGCCATCACATACATACTGTGTAAAAATGAGCTCCTACCCTCCAAATCGTAAAATAGCTCGTAAAAACCAACTCCTCTATACATATGTACTCCTCTACCACCCCACACTTGCTTTAGCAAGTGTGCTCAAAATGAAAAGATTAAGCTTAACTCGTAGGGTGTTCAAGGGAATGTAGACCACAAATAAGGCTAGGGGTCGGGAAATTACGGGCTAAATACGAGCGGCTAAGTGTCGGATGGGGGTCTAACCATCCTACCAAGGCTTAGAGGGGTCACTGTGGAATGTGTCATGGGATGGCTATTTGGCTCTGGTTAGGTCAAAGAAATGTCATGACTATCGTCCCAAACTCTACCAAAGTCGGCCTTTCTATTTCGTCTCGAAGTTAATAATATGAGTTTTAGGTAGCCAAATTGTGCCTAAGTCTACCATAATCGGTCACTAGTTACCGTGGTTCATGAAATCGAAGCTATACGTGCATGAAAATCCCATATCCAAGATAAGGTAGTAAGCCAAGTAACATGCATTCAACCATTTACTAAACCGTTTACCCTATCAACGTGACGACTCAACACACGAATGCAACATCAATACCATGGAAAATTTTAAAAAATGCTCAAATTTTACTAAAGAAGTGACCAAACGATAAGCATATACAACACAATGGCTAAAATATCAATGAAGCACATATCATAGCTAAGCCTACCACCCCCCACTTTAAATGCAACACTGTCCTCGGTGTGTGAATGATAAAAGGAAAGAAGACTTAGCTTAACCCGGTAGAGAGGCACAAACCATGTACATGACTCATCCACGAAAGCTCCACTCGAATACCTAAAGCCATGGGACAAAAACACCAAGAAAATGCATGCACGTGGAACAGCCACCGTGCCAAAAGCAAGCAACAGATATCGAGATATAATCAAAAAGCGCAAAGTCACATACACGATCATATGAAAACAAAAGTGGAACCGACTCTGGGCGCATGCGATGCAAAGACAATCAAACAAGTAAAACAACATCCATGCAAAAAGACACGAGCCAACAACGGATCGAAGAAGAACCACTCAAAAATGGTACACATACCCCCAAAGTATCACCCTAGACCACTCCTAGCACAAAAACTAAAGCAAAAAAAAAAAAGAGAAATGGTGGGTTGCCTCCCCCGAGCGCCTTTGTTTTACGTCATTGGCTTGACTTATTAAGAAACTAAAAGAAAAAAACTAAGCACGAGTGGAATGAAAGAAAAAAAATTGCACATCTTTTGCTCGAAAGCCTCAAGAACATGGCAATTAAAAAAAACTTTCATCCACTTTTTATTTTTTAACAAAAATAAAAACATCTACATAAAACATTCTAAGTTTAAAGTCCTTAGTTCGACTTTCTACCCTCAACAATACTAAGGATAGTTATACCAAAGGAGAGCAAACCGTTGCGTCTCCCTACACACATCATAAGAATTGAGCACACCTTTAAAATAGAGCAAGAAAAACAAGGGGCTCAATCCCCACCACCATGATTGGTTCAAGAAATTTATCATGCAACACAATGAATTCAACTTCCCCGAATGAGAGCATATGCCAAGTAGCAAAGATTCAAACACCAAGCAATAACATTTTGGCTCAACCACAACATCAACATATTCAATATGATCCACCACCACAAATTTTTCAATAAGGTTCAAAGAAGAAGGAATAATTGATTCAATAGTAGCATGATTCGTACCTTCTTCATAACACTCATGATGGGTGATTACCTCAAGAGTCGACGGTGGAACAAATGAAATTTCATCAATTTTAGCACTCTTTTCAGCCTTCCTCTTCTCAACCAATTGCTCTACCCGGTTCTCCAAGTTCTTTAATGCCGATTGAAGAGTAGTAGCATTCATTTTAATATCCCTCAACTCCCGACCATGCTCTTGTAGAGTCCGGCCTTGCTCTTGCAAAGTCCGGCATTGCTCTTGCAAAGTCTCATTTATTTGCTCCAAGAGGATGTCGGTTGAGCTCTTTTGTGGAGGAAGAGGTATTTGTGGAGGTTGAGCATATTGAAAATATGCACCGGGGTGTTGAAACTGAGAACTTGAAGGACTCTCCCACTCATTGTTGTATGGTGATGTGTATGGGTTGAACTGATAATACGGTTGGAATCCAAAACCCATAGCACCGAAATTAAAGCCTCCAAATGAGTAGGGAGAAGAGCCCTCATGGCCATACGGATCCATACACTGCAATTCAAGGGAAAAACAAGAACACAATCAAGGTATCTAGTCACCACCACTACCGCAATAGATGGTGTGACTTTTCAACAAAAACGCAACATCAAGAAGAAGAAAAAAAAGAAATAAAGCAACGCCTAAGTCTTCCAATGACTTAAGAGATATCGATTAATTCCCCGGCAACGGCGCCAGAAAAACTTGATGACCAAAATAGTAACGACCAACCTTAAATGGCAGAGTACCGGGTCGGAAGCACTATAGAGGTGAGCAAGGTCGTATCCCATGAGGAATCAATCGAGTATCAAAGCCATTTTTGAACTTAGTTTAGGTCAACCAAGATATTTCAAGTTTAATTACACTAAAACAAAATATAAACTAAAGATACTAAAGAGAGAAAGAGACATAGCCAAACTATGATCCAATTGATTAGTTTCACCCTCTAATCGACTCATTGGGAATGGAAACTACCAACCAACCATCCTAATGCTTATATCGACTCGTTCAAGGGTGCAAACTCCTAAGCTAGTGTACGACGCCATACAACAATCGAACACCCTTTGCCCGGTTCAACAGTCCGCCTTTAAGAATTTAATTGACCGAAACAAGATTAACGCGCTAGAGTTGCCTGATTTCAAAACCAATTGAACCTCACTCCCAAATCAATCTAAACAATTCAGTTGATTATACAGAATGATCTTAAAACCCATTTTTCCCACACCCCTTCGCAACATACATTTATAAAAGTGGTGTGTGAGTTCATGAACTAGGTGTACAAGCTAATTCAAGCATTAAGAACAAGTTTTAAGACATGAATTCGTCAATATAACAACAATTAAACACTACTCATTCCCAATTTCATCAATTAGAGGGTGATTTCTTCAATCTTCACATAATTTGGCTATGAAAAGTTTAGCTACTCATCATAAAGCAAGAAATAACAATCAAAGAAGGGATTAAAGCCATAAAAGAGAAAGAGGAAAGAAATTAATTACCAAAAACGTAGGAAATTGAAGTTGAATCAATCTTCATCCAAACCCATTATCACTTGGGGAAGAAGACTTCAAAAACACCAACAAGGAGGAGAGAATCTATGCTAAATTGTGTTTAATCTAAGGGAAAGAGTGAAAGAAGAGCTAATCTAAGGGAGAAAAGGGAAGAAAATCGGCCTAAAAGAGTCCTAATTAAGTCTAGGTATCAGTTTTTCTGAAATGGGGTGAAAAAAATCTATTTATAAGCGCCCAAAAATGTGCAGAAAAAGTGATTTTGGCGTGCCCCAAACCCTTTGGCGCACCCCAAAACTGGTTCTGTGATTCTGGGAACTCTCTGTTCCAACTTGGCGCGCACCAAAGTCTTCGGCGCGCGCCAAAATTCCTGGACAGATACACCTTCAGTAATCTGGCAATATCTTTGTATGTAGAGCTCCGATTTGAGTGATTCAAAGTGCGTTGGAAAGCTCATTAAATTGTCTACAACTTTTATGAAGACCATAAGTCCAGAAAATGCTTGTATCTGGGATCTAATTGCTGATGAAGTGAACGTATGGTGAAAGCAACAACTATTTTTGATCAATTTCCATTCCCGGGCTTCGGTTTTGTCTTTCTAAGCCTCGTGCCTGCACTTCCGGGCTCATAACTCACCTAGATCCTGCATCAAAACATTCAAACACATACCGAGCATAACTCCACAAGATAATAGGTCTCGAAAAGGGTCAAAAACATCGTAAAATGCCGAGGTTTTCCATCAATGTGACGGTTCCCCTCAAAGTGAGTGTGCAATGCATTTTGCCCTATAAATGGTCTAAAAGTACCCAATATAAGCCAAATGTGTCATAAATGGGGGTTAAAACATGCACCGAAGCATAGTAAAGTTGACTCTCCAATGGGGGTTATTTTCTGTATCTAGGCGTCTAGTACTATCTTTGTGTGTGGGTCAATATAAGCATAAATGTGTCGATCAGTTTCTAGGATTAACAAATAAGGGAACTGTCTATCTACTTCCATAAATGGAAGGAATGGATTCCGTATCTGTGACAACACAGACTACTCACTCAATCCAGTACAAAGCCAAGATGGGGTAATTCAGATCACAGACTCAGTGTAATCCTTAACCGTCAAGTCAAACCTCATACGATTCAAGCGGTTCGTGATCACCTCGGGATTAAGATATATCCATAAATATGATCATCGATTGATTCGATAAGACTTCTCGATTACGGAATTATATCGTGAACTCTAATCAAATCGGTCCGGCCCTATATGATATATCTATCATATATAAATGCCCCACTAGGTTCTGGGCGCATTAATAGCACGTTAAAGGAGAGACCCGATACTCTCGATTAACTTCACTATGAGCTAATTGTATTTTAAGTACATCTTCACTAACCCAATCCTCCCGTGTATATCCCATACACTGAGTTAAGTGATTACATAAAAGATATACTTCAGGGTTTTCTGTAGTGTAAATACTATTGTCACATCGGTGAATATGAGAATAATAAATATGAATAATAATATCATTTCATTTATTAAATAAAAAAATTATAAAATTATCTTTCGGGCATCACACCTAACAGGTTCTTGGGTTCACTGGCACCCAACAAGGCCTGTCGAGCTTTCCTCTCATCCTAAGACGGGTCATCACAGCATTCCTGTTCGTGTTGGCGAGCACCATGGTACCTGCAACACATAAGGGAAAATGGTCAGAATCCCAAAATAAATGAATAAAGCTATCAAAGAAGACAGATAGAGAAAGCATAAAACAAAATCAAAGGGGCAAATTACTAGCGGGCCGCAGCTCTCCAACCCCGTACAGATCGGGCATTGGGTAGGGAAACACTTTCCATGATGACACTCAGCATACCAATCCTCATAAACACCCAGGTTAGACGCCTTCACCACGGGCTGAGCATTGATCGGCCCAGGAATACCGGCTACACAGCAGAAGGGAGCCTTAAGATCGATCAAGCTTCTTCAACTGAAAGTCCTTTTCCGAGTCTCACTCTCATCATCCCAGCCGAGGAGTTCGTGAAGTTTATCAAGAAGTTCCTGCTCAACATGATCAAGAGTTTTGGACACGAAAACACTATTCTGTCTCTTTTGCGGGCGCACATCGAACTTCGGAAAAGGCCACCCAGACTTCGACTCAACCATCATGGCCCTCGTATTCCAGCCGCGAACCTTATTCGAAGTCCAGTAGAACAGGCGACATTTCTTCACTCTGGTCGCCAGAAAATTGCTTAAATCGGCCTTATTTGTGGCCGCTTTGCTGAAGGTGTAAAACTTCAAAAACACCTTCATCGAGGGATCATAGCCCAAAATCCGGCAGAGAACGATGAACGCCATGACCACCTTGACGGCGCCGAGAGTAAAATCACAGGGGAGGGCCGCCAAGCTCCACATGACCTCGACAAAGAAGGGGTCAAAAGGCGGCCTAAGGCCATCCACAAAGTGATCATAGAACAAAACCAAGCCGTCCTTCTTCAACCTCAGACCGGCTCGGTTCTCCGACGTCTCAAAGCCGCTAAAATGGAAATTAGAGGAGATGTTGAATTCGGAAAGAAATTTAGGGTCCCCAAGGCGGGAACAAACGGCTGCCCAATCTGCTTCGCCCTTCTTGTCAAGGGCATCGATCTCATTATCCTCCTAGAGGGCCTCGACATTGCGAGGTTTAGGAGTCTTACTGCTCTCTCTCGGTTCCTCCACGTCGTCGCCATTTTTCTGTTTCCGTTTGGGTTTCTCAGACACATCCACACCGGAGGAAGAACCTTTAGCCCTAGCGGATTTTTTCCCAAACCTCTTTAACTCCCTGGGGCCACAACCGAAGAGACGAGCTTTCCTTTCGGTATCATACGAGCTGCAGACCTTAAACGACCAGGTTGCAGGGGAGCCAATTGGGCCAACACCATATCATCCTCCGTACTAACCTTCGTCGCCTCACCGGAGCTAGTGCTCACCTCGTCAGCATCTTCAGAGGCATAGCCATGAACACCGTCATCATCGTTATTTCCCGATCTTGTCGTTGTCAGACATCCTACAAAAGAAAAGAACGAGGTGGATAAGTCATCACCCAGGACAATGATAGTCGGGCCGAGACCATCTAACTCAGTTCATCTCGACACCCCGTATTTTCATCTTACAGTCAAGCCTCGTCAATCAGGAGAAACAATCTTGAAAAAACCCGTTATAGCAACAATCGCGCCAAACCCAATTCAAGGGCTCAAGGTATTCAATACCCCAGATTAGCCGGAGCATTATCAGACAGGGAAATGAAGACAACAAATTTAAATTCAATCATACCAACCCAAATAAAGCCAGAATTGGGGGAAACACGAAAATGCTAGAAATCAAGAGGAGAAATAAACTTACTTGATGATTAGCAGGAAGTACGAGCAGGGAGCAGGAAGCGAGAAATGAACCTTCGAAACCCTACCGGAAATCGCCTCGCCGGAAATTCCTCACTCTGAAATAATCAATGGAGTTGCTGAAATAAGAAATCGGAAAATATTTATGAGTAAGGTACTCTCCCTTTATATAGGCAGAGAGAAACATATCCTACGGTCCACCGCCCAAGGATCCAATGGACAGGAGTAGAGGCGGGACTTTTAAATTTCGAAATTTGGAATTTCCATCATTAAGCACGAATACTCGAAAAGTCACAGCCAATCAAAGCTTGCGGCGGGTCACATCGGTCTTTTCTCCCTAGGCTAGGGCAAGTGGGAATCGGGCAGAACAGAGCCGTAGTAAACACGCTTGCCAGGGGGCCGACCAAGTGCGATCCCGTCATCGGCTAGGCTAAAAGCCCAAGATGCCAAATAATTTGAGGTCAAGGCTATCCGCCCAAATACGACTTCGCCACCGGCTAGGCTAAAAGCCCAATATGCCAAATCATTTGAAGTCAAGGCTATCCGCCCAAATACGACTTCGCCACAGGCTGGGCTTTTGCGACTTCGCCACCGGCTAGGCTAAAAGCCCAAGATGCCAAATCATTTGAAGTCAAGGCTATCCGCCCAAATACGACTTCACCACAGGCTAGGCTAAAAGCCCAAGATGCCAAATCATTTGAAGTCAAGGCTATCCGCCCAAATACGACTTTGTCACCGGCTAGGCTAAAAGCCCAAGATGCCAAATCATTTGAAGTCAAGGCTACCTGCCCAAATGCAGCCTCGCCTCAAAAGAGATATATAGCTCAAAGTATCAAATCAAGCGAAGGCCGAATCATCCTTTAGATGGCAACCTTCTAAGAAAATACTCCCCACCGACATCTAGAAATGCCAAGGGTACGGAGTAGGGGGCCATTGATAGGGATATTCCTTATCCCAGGGCGGACCTATCACCCTGGTCATTGTCATATCAACCGGACACCCACAGGACCGGCTGCTCATCCCCGGAGAGAGAGAGGGTCGGCCACCATCTGGATACTCTGCATGTGAAACACAAATCTCGGTCCGGAGCCGCTCTGCCTCGCCGGCGAACAGAGCCTATGTCATGTGTCCGCACCATTTGTGTCCTTGTCGTAATTATATAATAATCTGTAACAACTTCCCTATAAATAGGGCCATATGTAACCCTCTTGAGGGGGATTAAAGGGGCTGATAAAATAAAAGATAAGGCAAAGCCAAATTCTCCCACTCTCTCCCGCAGTAGTACGGCACCACCACTTGCGTGTACAGCTCCACCGCGAGCCATACTAATTAACACCACCTAAAATAGCCAGATATCCACCATTACACCACCGCTGACCACCTGAGATAATTTCAACGCTATCATTAAAGAACACCGCTCCGATACCAATTGTTGGTATCAGAATAACTGATTACCAGTTACTTACTCTAAGTCGGAACAAAAAACTCTGCTCCGATACCAATTGTGGGTCTGTTGGAAATATTATTTATGTTTTGATGATGATTCGTCACGAAATTAGACAAATCACTTACAACCCATGATGATGAAGTCGTAACTAACTGTTATAGTGCATAATACAAGAAGAAGCAAGAAATGGTCTAGAGACAAATGTATAAGTTCTATCTAGAGTCTGAACTTTGTATAGGTTGTTTCAAACAAGCATTGTAATAGAATAGGAACTAGGCGAACAAACCGGGTCACAATAAGAAAACCGAGTTACAACAAGAAAAGCTCGAGTTATAGAAGAGCGAGGGTTCAAACTCGGTCATGCCAAAAGCGAAGAAGGTAAGTTCGGCCGAGAGTCACAGACTCAGTTGGCTTATCTAGAAGACTGAAGAACTGAGGGACACAGACTCAGTTGTTAAAGATTGAAGAACTGAGGTGACAAACTCAGTTAGAAGCTAATTAAGTCATGACTATAAGTCAGGATTCAGGCAAGTCTATGGTGACCTGAAACTGAGCTATAGATCATGTAAAACTGGATAATCTTAAGAACAAAGACTATCAGCTACCTGGAAAAGAAGAAACTGGATGGTGTACTCTGACTAAGTCAATTAAAGTCGGATATGAAGTAAACAAGGTACTCATTTTTGAAGAAGAGTAGAAAACTGAGTTAAGGCCTTGATTGAATTTAAACTATCAATACGACATAAGATCGTACATATGAACGTTGGCTAAATGACAAATGTAACGGCTACAAGAGCTAGTAACCGTCACATCACCCCTATAAATACACAAGAGAATCACTCAAGAAAAAGAAGAGGAGGATCTGAAAAAGAGCTTTACAAGCATATACTCAAAGATCCAAATCCAGATCCATAAAAATCAGATTATATTTATTCAGAAAAAGGGAGCCAACGAATTTGCCTTGAAAACTTCAAAGGAAGATCCAGTAACCCATTAAGGGGGAATGAAGGCATCTTGGAGCTACAGAGTCAGATCTAGAAGAATCAGACAGCTCACTGAATTAATCCTTGATTAATTCTAAACCTAACCTTTGTGAAAAAGGGTTGGCTGTGCATAGTTTGAAGAGAGCAATTCTACCTTTCTTCATACGGTGTTGCTACAGCAGTTGGTGCAGTCTGCGGACTGTGTATGTGAGTGGTGAGCTGGTGAAGGAGCAATTCCACCTCCGAAAGATCAGTGTGCAGAGTGAAGGGAGCAATCTCACCTTTCTTCATTTTGTGTAGACAGTGAAACTAGGGTGTCGTGAAGGACTGTCATAGTGCTAGAATCTTGTAACGGTTATCTCATTATTCTAGTGATACCTCCTACGCCACAGGAGAAGGGGAGACGTACGGGATTACACCACCCGGAACTTCCATAAACAAATCTTGTGTTGATTTACTTTATGCATCTGTGCTTGTTTTATTTATTGCATTATCTCTCAGCAAACACCGGACAACGAGTCGACACTTAACCGATACATAGAAGATTTAATTTTCTGGTTACACATCTATTGCACTAAAGGCTAGTTTTATCCGCTGCCAGTTAACGAGATTAAATATAAGTCAGTAATAACTTATATTCAATTAAGCTAACTGAACTCCGCACAAGTTAAAGGGACAGGAACTGAAGATCAGTTTAAGTTTCAGAGAAACTCAGTTCCTGGGACTTTTCCAGTTCAGGATTAGTTTTTGGTGACAAGTTTATTCACCCCCCCCCCCCTAAACTTGTGTTAGCCTTTCCAAGGGACCAACAATTGGTATCGGAGCAAATCTTCCTTCTGGAGGAGATCCAAGATACACTTCAAACCAGTTGTTGAAGACCCTCACTTTGTATCAGTTCATATAGTTTCAATGTCTACATCTAAAGCTATAAGTTGGCTTACCCATCCCTTGATTAATTGTTTGCAACATATATCTGATTTTCAGGATCAAATGATTGAAAGGTTCAGTACGAAAAATCGTTTTACAAATCCAGAACCTCAACTCAATGATGAAGTGGATACAAACTTCAATGATCACCTTAAAAAATCCAGAGGAGTTCCATCACTGAGAGACCTCACAAAAGAAGAAGGAAAGGAATTGTTGCAGATAGATATTGATATAGAAGACTCATTACAGCAACAAGAAAATGTACAAACTATATCTAATCATCAAGAAAAGGTACATTCTTCCACTCAGTTATCACTTGCTGAACTCAGTCAAAGAAACTCCAATCTTGTCAAGTTAACCGAAAAACTCTCCTTGGAATTGGAACAAAAAGACAAAGAACTTGACAAAGCCAAAGATTGGAATGAGTTTCTAGAAACTGAGTTGTCATATTTTGCTGAAAGAACAATGCTCAGTAAAGTTGACAAAGGCAATGATAATCCCCCACCCCTACCCAGTCTTGAGATCTCAACAAGAACAAACCTTAGAAATCAAGATACTGGAAGACCTAGTAGATCACACAGAGAAATTAAAAATGTTAAATCTAAAAGAATCCTTGTGAAATCAACTAAGGTTGAGCGTAATGGTTTATCTAGAAAAGAGTTGAGAAGGTACAATTCTCTCAACCAAGTAACCGGAAGTAATACTCCGAACTAACCCGACCGGACCCAAGAAGATATGGGTACCGAGGAAAACTTAAACTTTTTGCGGGAAAAGTCGGTTTATATTGCAAAATCCACGAAAAAAGCGACTTCCATACAAAACTGAGACGGCAAAAGCTGATGAAGGACAAAACTGTCAAAGAAGTAAAGACCTTTCAGCTACCATCTGACGTTTGGGCTGGCATGACAAATCACTCGAAGCCACGTGTCAATCTGGGAGAAAAAGTAGATGTACATCCCTACATAATCTCATTGATTGTGACACGACTCTCATTTTGAAAACAATTGTAAGACAAAATCTTGACGAAATCCTGATCTCCCAAAATCAAAGCATTCAAGAATCCCAAATTCAATGGAGCAATACAACATTGACGAAGGAATCACAACAAGTCTAGACGCATTCTGTCAAAAATTCTCAAACTCCAATCTCTCAATTCAAATTGCAAAGAAGATTAAAAAGATTCGAGGTTTGGAGAATTTGATTGATACAAAGGTCTCTACCTTATGTACTAGACGGCATTAGAGATTTCTACAAGAATGCTGAAATCACCAACAAAGGAAGGAGCTTCAAAACTACTGTTCAAGACAAAAGCTTCACCATTGATGAGCGAGTTACTTTCCCTAGTGTTCCGTCTAGATATAATTGGAGGCTCTCCATCCTTCACTTTTGGGAAAGAAGAAAAAGACAAACTTTGGAATATCACGGCAATCAACAAGAAGGAGAAGAATTACGGTGGCACTATTTATCGGCGAGAAGGAGAATTTGCATTCTTGACGATACTTCTGACCAGAAACGTCATTGGTCATGCTCGAAATTTCTATACTCTCTCAACTGACAAAATGAAGATGATTTATGCTATTTGGTTTGAAAAGAGATTTAATTGGAACAAATTTATACTCAATCGGTTGATAAAGCGATTTCGATGAGAAGCGAGAGAATCAAAGAAAGTAAGGAAGTCACTTGGAGAATCGTTCTTCCGAAAAAGGGATTTCCTTATCTAGTGCAAAGGATACTAGATCATTTTTCCATATCAAAAGTTACGAAGCCAAAGCAAAACTCAAATCGTTGTCCACCGAAACAAAGAAAAGGAAAATCATTGAAGAAGAGGAATTGAGTAAAGCTTCGGACTCCGGTTCAAGTGGAACCGTGAACTTAGATGAAAGAACTCGAGGAGACGAAGAGGTTATGGAACAAACCTCGAGCAATGAAAGCCGAACCTAAAGTGGTAATCAATATTGATGAAAGTGATGCTGAAACTGATGATGAAACTGAAGATAATTTAGAAATGGAAGAAGAAACTGAAAGAGAGATTGAAGAATCTGAAGAGACTGAAACTGATGAAGTATCTGAAGGGAGTGAATTTCCCACTACTATGTTTGGGGAATACACTGAAAAACAGAGAGAAGCTGTTGAAGATGCAGAATTTTGTGAAACTGAGTATGAAAAGGAACTTACAGTTCATGATACTCACTTTTACTATTCTGAAGGGAGTGAATTTCCCACTACTATGTTTGGGGAATACACTGAAAAATAGAGAGAAGCTGTTGAAGATGCAGAATTTTGTGAAACTGAGTATGAAAAGGAACCGACGGTTCATGATACTCACTTTTACTATCCCGAAACGGTTCCTCATCCAAAACTCATAAGGCATCGCATTTGGAGAATCTCTCGGTTCAAGAAACTAAAGCCGAGAAACGAAGAATCGAAAGAATTCATTGAATGTTTAATACAAAATCTACGGGAGAAAATGTTCAAACCGCATGAATTAATTGGAAGAATACATTATTCGGGATTGAACAAATACTCAAACATCATCACCCTACGAAAGTTATTTGAAGATCGCTATCGCTTATCTTCAAACAAGGGGGAAGATGAAGTCATTGGTGATGATGATGCGGTAAAGAAGAAAAGATCGAAGAGGCTTATGCCGGACAACGATAGAAGATCAAGATAGACAAGTAGACGCCGATCTACTAACTACTCAAATTAATGAAGAAGTTGTTGACGGTATGTTTGAAGAGCCGATTGCGAAGGAGATTTTAAAGATACAAGAACGAGGATGATGAGAAAGCCGCGAGTTAAAGCGAAAGTGTTGAGTATTAGAAAGAAGCTTGTAATCCGTGTCAAATCTCTTAAAAAGCGACGAGATAAGGAGACACAAACAAAGGGGGAAATTGAAAAGAAATCAGAAAGAAAAGAGGAGAAAGAAAATCTTATCTCAGAAGAAGAAGAGAAATTGATGGGAGAAGAACTCAAAGAAATTCTGAGTAAGTTCAAAAACCAAGAGAATGAAGAAGGAAACAGTCTGCTGAATGAATATCTGGAAATTAAGCCAAGAGATGGTGAATCAGTTGAAGAAAGAAAAGAAAGAAGACTTTTAGAGACAAAAAGGAGCATATTTGCTGGTGAAAAGTTAATGGCACTGGAAAATGAAAAGATTTAATCTAATTCAGTTTTTTTTTAACTCAGTCTGTTCTATTTTGAATCTTGTGATAAACTTGGCTGTTCTATTTTGCTATCTTAAGATATTTTGTTATGATTTCTTGCACTTTTCTTTCATTATTGCTTTTAGGGAGGGTTATGATACATCATCAAAAAGGGGGAAATTGTTGGAAATATTATTTATGTTTTGATGATGATTCGTCACGAAATTAGACAAATCACTTACAACCCATGATGATGAAGTCGTAACTAACTGTTATAGTGCATAATACAAGAAGAAGCAAGAAATGGTCTAGAGACAAATGTATAAGTTCTATCTAGAGTCTGAACTTTGTATAGGTTGTTTCGGACAAGCATTGTAATAAAATAGGAACTAGGCGAACAAATTTGGGTCACAATAAGAAAACCGAGTTACAACAAGAAAAGCCGAGTTATAGAAGAGCGAGGGTTCAAACTCGGTCATGCCAAAAGCGAAGAAGGTAAGTTCGGCCGAGAGTCACGGACTCGGTTGGCTTATCTAGAAGATCGAAGAACGAGGGACACGGACTCGGTTGTTGAAGATTGAAGAACTGAGGTGACAAACTCAGTTAGAAGCTAATTAAGTCATGACTATAAGTCAGGATTCAGGCAAGTCTATGGTGACCTGAAACTGAGCTATAGATCATGTAAAACTGGATAATCTTAAGAACAAAGACAATCAGCTACCTGGAAAAGAAGAAACTGGATGGTGTACTCTGACTTAGTCAATTAAAGTCAGATATGAAGTAAACAAGGTACTCAGTTTTGAAGAAGAGTAGAAAACTGAGTTAAGGCCTTGATTGAATTTAAACTATCAATACGACATAAGATCGTACATATGAACGTTGGCTAAATGACAAATGTAACGGTTACAAGAGCTAGTAACCGTCACATCACCCCTATAAATACACAAGAGAATCACTCAAGAAAAAGAAGAGGAGGATCTGAAAAAGAGCTTTACAAGCATATACTCAAAGATCCAAATCCAGATCCATAAAAATCAGATTATATTTATTCAGAAAAAGGGGAGCCAACGACTTTGCCTTGAAAACTTCAAAGGAAGATCCAGTAACCCATTAAGGGGGAATGAAGGCATCTTGGAGCTATAGAGTCAGATCTAGAAGAATCAGACAGCTCACTGAATTAATCCTTGATTAATTCTAAACCTAACCTTTGTGAAAAAGGGTTGGCTGTGCATAGTTTGAAGAGAGCAATTCTACCTTTCTTCATACGGTGTTGCTACGGCGATTGGTGCGATCGCGGACCGTGTATGTGAGTGGTGAGCTGGTGAAGGAGCAATTCCACCTCCGAAAGATTAGTGTGCAGAGTGAAGGGAGCAATCTCACCTTTCTTCATTTTGTGTAGACAGTGAAACTAGGGTGTCGTGAAGGTCTGTCATAGTGCTAGAATCTTGTAACGGTTATCTCATTATTCTAGTGATACCTCCTACGCCACAGGAGAAGGGGAGACGTACGGGATTACACCACCCGGAACTTCCATAAACAAATCTTGTGTTGATTTACTTTATGCATTTGTGCTTGTTTTAATTATTGCATTATCTCTCAGCAAACACCAGACACTGAGTCAGCACTTAACTGATACATAGAAGATTTAATTTTCTGGTTACACATCTATTGCACTAAAGGCTAGTTTTATCCGCCGCGATTAACGAGATTAAATATAAGTCAGTAATAACTTATATTCAATTAAGCTAACTGAACTCCGCACAAGTTAAAGGGACAGGAACTGAAGATCAGTTTAAGTTTCAGAGAAACTCAGTTCCTGGGACTTTTCCAGTTCAGGATTAGTTTTTGGTGACAAGTTTATTCACCCCCCCCCCCCCTCTAAACTTGTGTTAGCCTTTCCAAGGGACCAACAGGGTCCCTTGGAAAGGCTAACACAAGTTTAGAGGGGGGTTTATAATGATTAAGGTTCAGTTTTAACTTGTGTGGAGTTGAGCTGACAAAGCTGAGTCTAAGTCAAACTGACTTATAACAAATCTGAGTCAACCGGCAGCGGATTTAAGTTTTAGCCTTTATCTGGATCTTGTTGATTCTATAAGAAAAAACTAAGTATGCAAAACTGAATTCTGGTGAATGTCAGTTTGTGAATTGTGAGTAAATATAACAATCAGTTTCAGTATGCTGTATAAACAGTAATAAATGATGTATAAGTAAATGACTGAATGTAAATGCGTAAAGTAAATAGAGCAATATTTATAGTGATTCTAGGTGGTGTAATCATGTACGTCCACCCTTCCCCTGTGATGTAGGAGGAAAATTCCACTAGAACTTTCTGTGGTAAGCAGTCCCTGACTAATCCCTGGCTTCACTATCTAAACAATCAAAGAACTTGTCGGATTGCTGCTCTCCAACTGCTTGAGCCACTGGTCCTTGGAGGGTTGTGTTGCCTCTTCACAAGCTACCACCACAAACACAGTCTACCCGACTGCAAATGACAACTGTCCTTGGCAAATCCTTGACCGGATTGCTTCACAGTCTAAACCTTTGATTAAGAATCAATAAATTGATTCTTGCTTGTGGTTCTTCTAAGTGTCAAATTCTGGATTTGATATTTGTAGCTTGAACACTTGAAGAAATCTAGATATGATCTTGTTGAGCGCAGATGTTGATAGCAATTCAAATGAACTAGACTTGAGCACAATAACACTTGTTATCTTGTAAATTCGGTGTTTGATCCTTGATGCCAAGTCCTCTATTTATAGTGTGAGTTCCAACGTTAATCTTGCTTAAATTTGAATTGTATCAACATCTACATTTTCAGATGTCAGGTGTCAGTGACCGCTCTGACATGTCAATCCATCATCCAATAGAATTCATTGATTTGTAACGTTCAAAAGTACTTTCAGTTTCTTGGATGGCTAACTATAAAAACGAGTATCCTGATCAGTTTTATACCGAGTGTGTCAGTTTTCAGTTTGTTACTGACTTAAAGCGTTACTTAAAGCGTTAACTGAGTTTTTACTTTTCTTCAAAACTTAGTACTCTATTTATCTGATTTCTTTGACTTAATCAGATTACACCATTCCTTATAAATTCTCTAAGATATCATTATCCTTATGTATCTTAGTCCTTTATCCAAGATCCATAAAGTCAGTTCAGGCCATCACAAACTTACCTGAATTCTAACTTTACAGTCTCGGCTTAAGTCTTCATAACTGAGTTTGAACCATCAGTTCTTCAATCTTCTACAACTGAGTTTGTGTCCCTCAGTTCTTCATATACTGAGTTTGTTCCCTCAGTTCTTCAGTTCTCGATAAGTCAACCGAGTCTGTGTCCCTCAACGAACTTACCTTCTTCAGTTCTGAGTGAGACTTCAGTTTTAGGTGTACATCTTCAGTCGTATGTCGTGTTCTAGTGTTCTAGATGATTTCCAATTCACAGTTTTACGACTCTTCTATCTATTACAGTGTTTGTCTGATATAACCTATACAATTATCAGACTCTAGTAAATCCTAGACATTCAGTTCTAGACATCTTTTAGCTTTTCACTATAACAGCTAGTTTCAGCACTTCATCAATGGAATGTAAGCAAACAAATATCTATATAAGATGAATCATCATCAAAACTAAAATTCTATTCCCAACAGCTTCACTTGAGAAAGGCAAGATCCCCAGAGCAATGCAGATCCAAGCTGCACCCCAGAGGAGATGGTCCTTTTCAAGTGGTGGAGAGGATTGGAGACAATGCATATAAGCTGGATCTACCAAGTGAATATGGAGTGCATGCGACCTTTAATGTTTCTGATCTATCCCCTTTTGAAGCGTCCGGTACAGATTCGAGGACGAATCCTTTTGAGGAAGGGGGAACGATGGAGTCCAAGACCGAGGTGGTATGGTGGGACAATCCGGTGATGATCCACTGAAGATTCCTACTAGCCCAATAACAAGGGCACGAGCCAAAGAGATACGAGAGACGCTGGAGAATTTAGTAGCCGAGGTCCAGGCCACGATGACGTGTGATACCTTAATTGATTCCACTACGACGATGACGTGTATTTTGACAGCTAAGTGGTCAGATGACCCGCCTGAGATGAAGCCATGATTCAATACAGGATTTATTATTTTAGAATGCAAATCGACTATTGATAATTTATTTTGGAGTTATTCTTAGTATTTATTTTTTTTATATTTCGGCCAATTTATGGCCCATTTATATTTGTAGAAAACCTAGGGTTTCCTTCAAGCCTATAAGAAGGCTAGCTATTGTATTTTGCAAGACAGACTTAAATTATATTTTACAATTGATGCTTTTGCATTATATCGTTTCTCTTGGATTGGAGATTCAACCTTTTGGATTTATCAAACTTGTTGAGCCGCGAGTTTGTGGGTATCCGCGTTCCTTAGGAGTCTAATCACAGGCTGGTTAGGAGTCTAGGGGGCACTCCAAGGAGTCTGATCACAGGTTGGTCAGGAGTCGAGGGAGGCTTGTTCTTCGTGTTCTTCGTATTCGTCGTGTCTAGGTTACCTTTAACGGTCCGAATTCACATCAGGTAGGATTATGATGTAGCCAGTCCAATATGATAAATGGTGTAAAATCAGATAATATTACTTATTGTGACTGAGTGATTTTGCCACCAACATTTACTATCTCAAATACACTTTATAAACATCCAGCAATGTTGTGCACACCATTTATCACAAAATTGATATCAATGCGTCACTTACAACATATTCAATCATCCCAAAAATATATTGTATTTTTGCATCCTAAAGCAAGAAAAAAAGCTGTAAAATAGTTACATACTATAGAGAGAATGTTAAAGCTGTCTATTTTTGTGCACAAAAGGGGTAAATGTGTCCAAAAACTAAGGGTGGGAGAGCTGGATGTTTATCCTCTTTTTGTTAAGGGTGAGTACACTGCTTGGCTGTCCACCATGTGAAGGCTTTGGGTTCCATAAGTTGAGCCTCGGGAAGTTTTTGTGTGGTATATCCACATGCATCCATTTGACAGGTAAACAAATCTAAACTACACAATTTGAATTCTGTTTAAAAATAGAAGGTGTACAGTTTGCCATATGGGTACACTCCGCATATGGCGGGTGCACTCAATAACTTCCCTTGAGCCTCAACCCAAGGGTCATACTGTCACGTTCCTAAATATTCATAAAAGATGTAAATCGAGGGTTACGTTTAATGATCCAGTTTGTAAAGACTGTTTGTACAGACAAATATTTTGCTACGAAAAATCGATATAGGCCGGATGTCGAATTTTCACATCCCAACTCAAAAGTCACACTGTCACTGTCACTACAATATCAATAACCTATGCCGGCTTCTGTTCTCTAATCTCCAATGCAATTTTTCTTGATGATTTGCATTTGTAAATTCTTGATGTTTTTATTTGCGTCACACTGACTCTACTGGTGCACCACATTACCTGTACACTACAATAAAATCGACCTTATGAAAGTTGTTTCAGAAGTCAAAACCGGCTTCCAATATGTGTATTGTGAAAAAGGAAATGTTTTGCCACAACAAAATATGCACAACAAATATCAAGACAAACTTTTAAAAATTGATTTTTTTTGGGACTTATATGATTCAATAAACCCCATATCATAATCAATGACTTCAAAATATGTTGTGTATAATGTTGTGTTCATTTTGTTGTGACATTATCACTACTCATTGTGAGAATCCACTTTGGAAAATTCTATTTTTGACTTCAGAACCAATTTTCACAAGATTGACTCTGTGAATTGATTTGGTGCATCGATAGAATCGGTCCGGTGCAAGTAATAGCCTAAATCCCATCCAATCCCATCCCATGGAACAACTGGCATTTCTTTGATTCTATCCAACAGGAGCTACTTGAAGACAAATAAACATTAAAGATTTCAGCTTGATTCTCTTTTGGTTTTATCCTAACCCCCCTCCACCTCCCCCTAGTACCCTTACCCTTACCCCTACCCCTACCCCTACCCACCCACACTCTCTCTATTTTCCTCCACCTCCTCCTACTACTTAATTTCAACTAGTCAGTATTTGGGCTACTATACTTCAACCTCTTAATTTTCTTCAAAATACAGAAAACAATGGAGACATCAGATTGTTCATGTGGTGGTGGTGCTGGTGGATGTGAGGAGTCTTCTGGTTGGACAATGTACTTTGAAAACTCTTGTCTTTCCCCATATGAATCAAAGAACACAAATGGGATTCTTGATTTCAAGAAAAAAAAGATAACCAAAAGATCCCATTATGATGATGATGATATGGATATGTCATTGATTTCTGATGCATCCTCTGGACTTCCACATTTTGTAGTTGAAGAAAATCAAGAAGATGAAGATGTGTACCTCTTCGATTCGAAGAACTACTACCATGCACCATCACCACCTATTTATCCTGCAGGATCATTCAAAAAAAGTGGGAAAAAAATAATCAAGAAAAAGAAAGACAAGGTTTTTGAGCAACATCATCCTGTGCTTGATGATACTGCCAGCTCTGCTGTTTTCGATATCTCCAATGTAAGTGTATAATAAATTCCTGGAAAAAGAATAGTTAAAAAAAAAAAAAAAAATTGATAAATTTACCCAAATTAATTAATGCATTTTGTAATATTCTTGCAGAACAACTATGCAGCTTCAGATGAGAAACTGTTTGATATCTCAGAGGGACACTCTGGTAACAATTTTGAGGTAAATGCTAATTATTTACTGCTTAAACTTTCGAGAGAGACGGTAATTCAACATACGTGTCTGGTGTCTAACCTGACAATTTTGTACAGGTTAGGACAAGATACTACGATTACCAGAGCCATTATCTGCAAGAAAATCAGTTGAGTTTTGCTCTTAATTTCTTGTTGGACCTAACAATTCTTTTGTGTTATTTACTAAGCTATATATATTTTCATCTGTATAAAAACACAAAACATGTTTTTATTTTTTATATATTACATGTTATACAAAACTTTTCGTACAAGAATTTCTCTAATACTATATATATCAAAACAGGTTGTTTCAGGAAAAGAGGTGGTTTTGAGATGAAGTAAAATGAAGCTCAAAAG
This sequence comes from Gentiana straminea, assembly GCA_036785695.1. Taxonomy (NCBI): domain Eukaryota; kingdom Viridiplantae; phylum Streptophyta; class Magnoliopsida; order Gentianales; family Gentianaceae; genus Gentiana; species Gentiana straminea. The sequence continues at coordinate 1,719,653 of JAVUPR010000483.1, read as the reverse complement.
GGACATTTCCTATTGCTTTTTTTTTTTTTTTTGGGTAGAGTGTTAGCGTATGTAGATCAATCTAAACCACGCATTTTTATTTTGTGTTGAAACTGTGTGGTTCAGATTGATTCACAAACGGAGATACTATCTAAGAATTTTCCAATTTATGCAGTGGGAAAAAAATCTCTACCCCTAGTGGATAAAAAGGAAGGAAAAAAAAATAGGAAATATGATTTGTTGTTTTTCTTGTTTCTTCAAATTCAATGAATGAAATAGCAACAAAAGGGCTCTGTGTTTTCTGTGCAGCAATCTAATTTTCTGCATTGCTTCAGAATATTTCATAATCTTTCCTTTTAATTTCTTTTGTTCAATTCTTGGTAATCTACAAATGGTTATGTTCACATAAAATCGACATAAAAAAGCGTAACTTTACGACTTTGATTATGATTGAACCATCATTTATCAACGATCCTTTACCATAATCAATGGTGTAAAAACATGTGTTGTGTTTATTTTATTGTAGTATTAAGGAGTTATCATTTATACACCACATCGAATTTACCATATACCACATCTAGCATGCACAACACAAAAATCGACTCTTTGTAAGTCAATTACAGAATACTTTTTGAAATTTGAATTTGAGAATCGCTTTCGGAAAATTGAATTTGTTTTTGTCAGAACCGATTTTGATGTATGTGGTGCATTGTAAAATTGGAGTTGTGCAAATAAATGCTTTTTTTTTAAGGGTTAAAAAAGGTAACCTTTATTCACACGTACAACACAGTGTTTATCCTAGTACCAAAGAGTCCAAGACCTTAATCTGTTTTGTTCTTTGACGAAAATATTTAATGTTGCACATCTGGTGTAAAATCTCAAAATGACAATAAATATGTTTTTCTAAATTTTTAAACACAAAAAATCTATCTAAAATGCAAAAACAGCTTAATCCTTTTTTTTAATCTTTAAAATGCGCAATGTGTAGATATTTCGATGCATTTTACACTGAATATATATTATATGAATTGAAATAAAAATGGTACTTAAATTTATAAAATGAAATAAAATATGTCTAACCACCAAAGACTTTGAGTTGTCAATCATGCATGTCCATTACTCAAGTCCTATGAAATGTCTTTTCAATTCTGAATAATTGGAAGAGGCTTTATGGGGTTTGGGGAAGGTGTATAGGAAGGTGCTATTATTATTATTATACCGATGCGTATCATATCAGAACGATCATCAGAAAAGTCGATTTTTATCGATTTTTACTTGATAATCGATTTTTTAAATATCGTTTTGATTTGATACAAATGTATTGTGATGTATCGATAGAATCTTCGTGTGCGAATAAATAGTAAAGTAAATTAATTTATGTGTAGTATGTTATGTTAATAAAAGCAGGATATTTAGATAGGATTCTTGTTTAAAAAAATAGGAGGTTGAAATAAAAAGAGGGCAATGTCTAGAATAATCCAGACAAGACTTACACCTAATCAAACTTTTATCACAATGATTATGAATTTTACCTTTTCAACATACATGCATGCATGCACAAAAGCCATATATATATATATATATATATATATATATATATATATATAAACTAGTAAGGCAGGTGATGTGTGTCCCCACACCTTAACCTTTTTGGGTCCGCCTCTAATTTTGACTTTGTGCTGAAATATATGAATTCGATAACTTATATCAACTTCTCTTAATAGAAATTTGTGCACAATCGACTTTTACAAATTGAATCATTAAGAAATAACTTTCGATTTACATTGTACACAAAATTTTAAGGACGGGACAGTGAGGTCCCTTTCGGTTGGGGCTCAAGTAAGTAAGGTAGGTGATGGGTTTATGGTGATGAGGAGAGGAAGGTGACAAGAATAATGTGGGATGACAACCTTTACTTTCATTTGCAGGAGATTCTCTATGAGATCTTCCATGACCCATGCATGGCACCATCCTCTTATCTCTTTCTTTATAAGATGAACGGAAGACACTTTTACTCTCTTTTGTTTTATGGTTCTTGCAATTCTATTTTCGATTTTCATCTTGATATTTTTATCTTTCGTTTATGTATTTTTTTTTGACACATTTCCTGTAATGTCCTACATACTTAAAGTAGTAGAATTCTCACCATTATATAAGTGTGAGACAAATTTATGGTTAATCTTTTTAGGCCAAACGATGACGACGGTCTAAGCAACTAACGAGATTCTTTATAACTCAATTAGCGCTGCCAGACGGAACTGTGTGTTGCATCGTAAGAGACGTACGTTGTAAGGATATATGGCCTTTAGTTAATTCTGGTAGGGATGAGTCTGAAAACAGTCCTAACGAAGTCATGGCGTAGCTTATAAGGGGGAGAATGTAATGTCTCACATAGTTAAAGTAGTATAATTCTCATCCTCATATAAGAGGGATAATGTAATGTCTCACATAGTTAAAGTCGTAGAATTCTCACCCACATATAAGTGTGAGCAGGGGCGGATCCGGAATTTGTTTCAGTGGTGTCACCGGAGTCTAAAACAACATTTTTTTATCCAAAAAAATTTCCATTGGGTCACCGGAGTCTAAAACTGCACTTTTAAGGACAATGACATTTTTTAACAACAAAACTACATCGTTTGAATACTAAAAAGAAATCCCGGATTTCAGTGGGGTCACGTGACCCCACTCTACATCATATAGATCCGCCTCTGAGTGTGAGACATAAATATTTTGTCAATTTAGGCTAGCCCTTTTAAGCCAAACAAGTACGACGGTCTAAACAATTAATCGGATCTTTATGACCCAATTAACGCTGTCATACACATGTCTGAGGGTGTTACATTTTTCAGTCTAAGGCGTCGTGTGTCCAAAACCTAATATTGAAGGTACAAAGTACTCCGGCTAATAAAAACTTGACAAAATAGAAGAATATACCAAGACATGACTGAAGAAAATTGAAATGCAATGCAAGACATATTGGAAACCACAAGGCATGGTGGATATCAAATTTGTCCTACCAACAACAATCAAGATAAAGTCCCCTCAGTCACTGGCTCACTGCATCAGAGAAGTTAACAAGGGGTGAGGTTCTTTTTTTTTTTTTTTTCTCTTGGTCATTTTATCAAACACCTCAGCTACACTACACTGATCAAGGGGTTGAATTTTCACCTATAGGACAATGTCTCCACTATTCATGACAAATTTGTTACTACATGGAAAAGGTTAAAAAGAAAAAGAAAAAAAAAATGGTGCATGCATGTCTTAATCAAACCCCATTCCCACTTTTTAAGAGATGAGTCCCACAGGCATGTGGTATATCACTGAGATAGTCCCAGAGCATACTTGATGAAGGTCTGTACTTTTGGTCAGTAATATATATACATGATATCACACCAAATAGTTGTAAAAGATGATGCTTCCTTTTCAATGCTCATTTATTTAACAAACAAAGTCTATGTGCTTTTCATAAAAACAATATTTAACAACATCTATATATAGGAGAGGAGGGGCAGACCCAAGTAGGGTAGTCTGAGACCAATATCCCCGCTGAGAATCGTAAAACGATTTAGTTTTGTTACTAATTAATATTAAAACACTATTAATATCTATCTTCGATTTTCAAATTTATTCCGATACTAAATTTTATTGGCCGGGTCCTCCACTAACTCATAGTTCAATATTTCATAAGTTTTGACTGAATAATCATTAATAGGGGAATGTATACCAAGTAAGTTTTGAGTTAATTTATATTTATATTATGATTAAAAAGCCATCGATGTGGGAATTTCGATCCCACCACCTAACAAATCCCCACTTGAGACAAAAACCGATATTTCATAATAGTAATGTTGCTCCTCTTTCTTCACAAGCTACCAATTAATCAATGTCAAACGAGATCGCTTCTGGTATTAATCTTTAAACAAAAATTTGCCCCAATTAATCAATGTCAAACGAGATCGCTTCTGGTAATAATCTTTAAACAAAAATGTGCCTCTTTAAAATCATCTCTTTGAACTCCGACCTCTTCTTTCTCGCGCAAGACAATGGCGGACCCAGAAAATTATATATGATGGTCCTTGTTTTTAAATGAATATATATATCCTAAAAAAATATTGTTGTTAAATAATTTCATTCACCATCTTGTCCCCAAGATTAGTGGACTATGTAAATTGAACGATGTGACTCAATGTTTCAGTGTCCTCATGTTAACTTTAAACATTTTTGTTGAAGATTGGAACCCCACACTTCAATTGACTAAATTGTCATCACTAATCACCCAAAACATTCAACCACCCATAGAGACAACTTTTTGTTTAATAAACCTTAAGGAGAAGAGTAATGATAATGACACAACCACTGTATATCAAATGACACAACCCGATTTTATACAATTGATAATCACGGGCCTACATTATGATTTATGGATTATACATCATGATCAATGGTGTAAAATCAGATTGTGTCGATAGACCTTTAAAAAGTGAAAGTGTTGGAAAAAATGGGTTCACTGCAACACCCATGCTGCTGCTTTACAGCATATGAATATCCCTGGTCCCAAAAAATACAAGAAAACAGTAATATTGCCAAACAGTCCATAAATAAAACGTACTTGTACGTTAGATCAAACATCCAAGAAAGAAAGTAGTAAATTATTTTGGACAAAAAACAAATAAAGAGTTTCCAAATTTGGTGAAAGGTACAATTTTTACAGCTAAGATGTATTCTAGTTTTGGGTCTTGAAAGGTAAGGCATGCAGGTTTACAATCGTGGTAGGCTCAGCAACTTATTGGATGTTTTAATTAATTACCGAGTGCCCCAAGAGAAATGGGGCGAAACTAAATTAATGTTCCTCTTGGTCTGGATTTCGATGTCCGACAATACTTCGAAAGATTAGTCTCAGACAATTTTCATTGTGACTATATTACTCGTTGTGATTGAATAGTTGTGTCAGTAGCATTACCTTTCGATTTTTAACCAGGTGAAAAGATACCTTGAAAAAGCACAAATCAGAGTAGTTGTGTCAGTAGAATTACCTTTCAGTTATTAACCAGGTGAAATGGGTATAATTAATGTTGCTCTTGGTTTGGCTTTTGGTTTTGGGTAATGTTACTGTCACAACGAATGACGCGACATGTTTTTAAAGTATTGATATTATCATCATATATATGCCAACATTATGATAAATGAGTCCGACATGATTATCAATGGTGTAAAATTAGACTGTGCTACACCAACCGAGGTTTGGTCGGAGTGGAATGAATGAGCTCTGATCGTTTAAGCAAAAAGTCTCGAGTTTCGAGCCATTGCGGATACAGCAAATTAACATAGTTGGGAGAAATCCTTACCTTCGGTGCACGGCAATACTTTGAAGGATTAGTTTCAAATAATTGTCTGGGAACACCTCGCGGAAGCAAAAATCAGATTATTATATTGTACTCGTTGTAATGATTGAATGGTTCGATAGCATTAGCTTTCGATTGTTAACCAGAGGAAAAATCATATTGTGGTAGTACCATTATATTCGGTTTTTAACCATGTGAAAAGATACCTACCGAAGGCGAAAATCAGATTGTGTTGCTCGTTGTAATTAAATGGACTTTGCGAAAGTAAAAAGCAGATCATGTTACTCGTTGTGATTAAATGGTTGTGTTAGTACGTACCATTACCTTTCGGTTTTAAACCAGATGAAAAATCAAATTGTTTTGTTAGTGATTGTGATTGAATGGTTGTGTCAGTAGCAATACCTTTCGGTTTTTAACCAAGAGGACGGTTATTGGTGCTTGGGACTTCCCAACATTTCCTTTTTAAAGTAGGGTGACAATGCTATATCGAAATTCTTCAGGAGCTGTTCATGAGAAAACAGACACTATACAGACTAAATTAATTTTTTGGTTTTTGTTTTCTGACAATAATAAATTTTCTTTGGCTAGATTGATATTGTTTCATCTACAAAACATCAATTATTATCATTTCTTCCATCCTACCTTATTTATGGTTAAAAAGAATGTTATTAATTAGATCTAAAGACTTTTTATTCATTTCATTGTTAATTAAAAGTCAAAACATTAAATAATTTTCTTAACACGTGTGATTTGGGCTTAATTAGTTATTAAATTTAATCTGATCCGAAGGTTATGATCATCAAATCCGGTGATTTTATCATGGAATAATCGGGCTGATGTTGGATCTACTTGTTTAAGGAAACAATCAGCTCAAACCCGTTAAACTCGATAGTTCAATCAGTGGCCCAACAGGCTTTAGTTGAATTGACGTTCAATTAATATCGAAATATGATTATGGCACCCAAAAAAACGGCTTCTATTGACATCACAATTTTACTGTTGGCATCACGATTGATTCATGCACTCAAAAAATTACTTCGAGCACCAGACGTTAGTTTCCGATAATAACGTCACTGATACTGACGTTGGGTTTCGGTAATAACGTCAGTGACACTGACGTTTTATGTGATAAATGTGTCACGGGTGAAAAACGTCAGTCCACTAACGTTATTATCGAAAATGAACGTCAGTGGAACGTCACTGATAATCCTAGGGTGATACCAAAAGTTAAAAAAATACATGTGTGGTGCCGGAAGTAAATGAAAAATAATATTAAAGAAAGGGTGTAAATAGAAAATAAATGGTGGCGATAGAAGCCAAAAAAAGAGGTAATGATAGACTTACTCCCTTCAGTATACACTATTTTTACGTCCAACATAATCTTATGGTTGTAAATATTTCAAGTTTTTTGAAATTTTTTTACAAGTGAAAAATATTTGGTGAGATGGTGATGATTTAAAAATGACAGAGATTTATTGGAGTAACTCTATTACTCTCAAAAAAAATTAGTACAAAAATATATCCACCGAATTTAATCCTGATGGTCGTATGTTTTTTCATTTTCTTCTATTTTATATATCAAATCACAATCACATTCGTATGGTGTAAATACATTTTCTGTGCAAATTCAAATTCTTCCCTAGTTAATTTATTTGTGGAGTTGAAACACGTGGATGAATCTGAACCATATAGCCTTCCAATTCAAATTCAAAACATGTGGTTCTAATTCATTCATTCACACACGGTACAACTCCACAAATAAAGTAATAATAATAATGATGTAAGAATTACCCGCTATAAATTTACATTTTAAGGGACTATAACCTATAATTCTACAATGGATTATTGGACAAGAACCTTTCTACCATTGCAAGACATTCTTTAGGCTTATATTCTGGAGTTGTGTGACCACCACCCTATACACACAAAAATATAATTAAAAAAAATGATGAAAATGCATTTAAAAGTCAACGATTAATCCAAAATTCGACTTTTCAAATATCAAGTCTCACAATTAACCTTCGGAAATTCGATTATTACTCAAGAATTAATCGACTTTCGAATGTGGTTCACAGATAACGTGATGTCGTAAAAAATAAAAAAAAAAACTTAATACATATAGGTATCTTTCACATCATACCTTTACAGTTGCAAAAGTTAGGTAATAATCACTTTGATCTTGTTTAAACCTTTGTGGGTATCTGCAAACCAAGAAAATCAAGGTCCTAAACATTAGTTATTTCGAGTTCATTTATAGTGTACGATAATTACAACGCTCGTGTGATCCTACAAACTTATCAAATTAATCGGTTTCACCACGTATGAAAACAATCATTTTTCGCGTATAGTAAAGCTAAAAAAAAGACGCTTTTACCCCGCAACTTCATCCTCAACGATCCAGTCACACCAATCATCGTTAAGAGTTAGATGGAGATTGTGAATCTAGTTCAATGTGCCAATGTATGGCATTACCATGTCATGATCTCACCGCTGCATGCAATGAGAATATTGCAGATCGAAACATTATAAGAACCCAAAACGGATAGGTTTCGGTCTGGTCTGGCCTCAATCGGGTGTTGGCCAGATCGAATAAACAAATACTCGAGAGAGAATGAATTAACGCCGTTGAGTCTTTCCCTGTAAACCAATGCTTTGTAGTTTTTTCTACTCAATAGATGATGATACTGAACAACACTGTCTACATTCCGATCGTAAGACAATCCGCCATATTTGCACCTTAGCCACTCTTTTGTTGTGCCCTAATTATTACGGAATCGATTCAAATGCATATATATATATATATATATATATTGAAATAATAAACTTTTTATATATATATATATATATATATATTGAAATATCTTTTTTTAGATATCTAAGATTGAGAGGTCGGGACTGTAACGCCCCCAGACCCCGGGCCTGGTAACGCTAAATGAGTCATAAATGTCCGGTCAACTGCTTAGACCGCCGTCCTCGCTTGGTCTAAAAGGGTTAACCCGAGTTGACAAGACCTTTATGTCTCACACTTATATGGGGGGTGAGCATTCTACTACTTTTCCAATGTGGTACATTACATTCTCCCCCCCCTATAAGGGCCGGACTGGCGTCCTCGCCAGGACGGCCAAGACTGTTCCTGGATCGTCCCTACCAGAGGTAACTAGAGGCCATCCTTACACCATCTTCTTGTACGGTGTAGCGCATAGTTCCGTCCGATAGTCGGCTCTGATACCATTCTGTAACGCCCCCAGACCCCGGGCCTGGTAGCGCTAAATGAGTCATAAATGTCCGGTCAACTGCTTAGACCGCCGTCCTCACTTGGTCTAAAAGGGCTAACCCGAGTTGACAAGATCTTTATGTCTCACACTTATATGGGGGTGAGCATTCTACTACTTTTCCAATGTGGTACATTACAGGGACATTCTCTTCTAACATGAAGAGCTTCCTGTACAGACGGATCATTCGCCCATACGTAAACTGAATCATAGTTGTTACTCTGCAATATATAGGGGCAAAGTTTTGAAACTTGATTTTACTCGGAACATAAACATACATGAAGACCGAAAGAACAAAGAGGAGTTAAATATTAATTACCCTGCACCACTTTTTCGGTTGATTAACTGTCGGAAGTAAAATCTTTCGAGATTTGTTTTTCACAACATTACGTCTCGAAATAAGTAGAGGCGACGTCTGTGATCTAGGCCTACAAAGTAGGCTCCAAAACATGCGGTCTGTATATGTTGCGAGTGCACTGCAATGGAAACGTACATGAAGGGGTTAAAAACCGGCCACATGAAGAAGCTGCAAAACCTGATTTTATACCATTGATTATAACGAAGGCCCGTGATGATCAATTGTTCAAAATCAAGTTATGTCAGCTCGTTGTGACTAAATGAGTGTGTCAGTAAGACGCATTACCCGTGAGTAATCTTGGAGAGCAAGAGCACACAATGCATTGCTTGTATCTGGCTTCACATAATTTCCATTACACCCAGTCTTTGCCATTTGACATATTTAATATCAAATTACGTATCCCTTCAAAAAAAACAAAAAACAAAAAAAAATTACGTACATTAACTAATGGCACTATTTTTTTTTTTTAATTATGTAAATCTCATAGATCAGTGAATTTGAAATTTATATTAATCAATAAATCCGATCATTCCATTCATAAAAAAAATTCCGATCATAATTAATAAGTTATGTACATAAAGAGATTTTAAAAAAACAAGTGACCTGAAAATATTTATCAGAAATAATTTTACGATAAATATAATTTATGGAAAATATTGTGTTATGGAAATATTGACATATTTGTCGTTAGAGTAGTAAGGGTAGTTGGGTAATATTCTATTGATGTAGAAGCCCTACTAGTGACTATAAATATTGTACTTGATGATGGATAATGATATACGAAATCTATTGACCGAAATTTGTCATGGTATCAGAGACAGGTTTATTTTAAACTACCGAAAAAAAAAAAAACCTTCCGTCGTCTTCTTCCTTGGAACAGCGGGCATGGAAGGGAAGAGGCACCTTACCCATGGTCTTCTTCCCTCTTCGATCGGAATCAAATCCGTTTGATCTCAATTGCAGTCAAGGACGTTGATCAATGAGGACAACGTACGACCCATAAGACCTTTAGACGGTGATGAGCAGGACGCCGACATGATGGAGGCGCTTCGGCTTCAGGACGACGGCATACCTCACCGGAGAACGCGAGGATGCGCCGGATTACTTTGTTGTAGCGATTGCAACTTTGATGAACATGACGTTGTGTCCTTCCTCCCTCCGAAAGCGGGTGGGGATGGTCGGACCGGTGGACGGGGGTGGACACGTGATGGAGCATCACCCTCTTCTCGGACATATGAAGTTGATGCGGCGGCGGCTAGTATGGTCACTAAAGTCAATTGTGGACATGTACGGGGAAACAAAGGTGGGCCATCTGGCTCGACTCGGCTCGCAGTCAGCTCGGCTCTCTCTTCATCGTTTGAGCAAGCTGGGCTTTCGAACCTCAGCTCGGCCCAATGGCAGGGAATATTAGATCTCTTAGATGTCTCTAAATCGCGCGACCGTTGGACTAGTAAATACTCGTGGATTATTGACACCGGGGCAACTCACCACGTGTCGGGTGACCGAAATTTATTTGTACAACTACGACCGATTGAGGATTGTTCGATTGGATTACCGGATGGACGTTTCTCATTTGCAACCCATTCAGGAATGGTTATTCTATCGGAAAATTTACGACTTTTGAATGTTTTATACGTACCTGAATTAAACTGTAACTTGATTTCGGCATCCCAATTTTTGGACGATCATAATTGTGTCATGCAGCTCACCACGAACTTATGTGTTATTCAGGACCGAGTGACGAGGATGCTGATTGGACTGAGTGAGCATGTGGATGGACTATTTTGGTTCGTGGGCGTTCCGGAGGCTCGAGTATTGGCTATTGATAGTGAGCAAACTACGGATTTGTGGCACCGGCGTATGGGACACCCATCAGAAAAGGTCCTGCGGCAGGTTCCTAATATTTCCATTTCCAAAAATTTAAATAAAGATGGATGTGATATTTGCTTTCGGGCAAAGCAGACCCGTGAACCTTTTCCCCGTAGTGACAATAAATCTAGTCGTATCTTTGAGTTGATACATTGTGATTTGTGGGGTCCATATAGTGTTCCCTCGACGTGTGGTCCTACGTATTTTTTAACCATTGTTGATGACTACTCTCGTTCGGTGTGGATTTATTTGTTGTTAAATAAAATGGAGGTTGAAATAGTTTTTTTGGACTTTGTCGCTTTGATTTCTCGTCAGTTCGAGGTCACGATTAAACGATTTCGTAGTGATAATGGGACTGAGTTTAAGCCTTTACTGCCTTATTTTCGACATGAAGGGATCATTTTTGAAACTTCTTGCGTTGGTACTCCGCAGCAGAATGGAAGGGTAGAACGTAAGCATCAACACATCCTAAATGTTGCACGCGCCCTTAGGTTTGATGGTCATTTACCCCTTAAGTTCTGGGGAGAGTGTGTGATGGCAGCTGCCTATATAATTAACCGGACCCCTTCGAGTATTTTGAACTATAAAATGCCTTATGAGTCTCTATTTCACAAACAACCGGATTTATCGATGCTTAGAATTTTGGGGTGTTTGTGTTATGCCCACGACCATCGTCCCTCACATAAATTTGCCAGCCGTAGTCGTAAGTGTGTGTTCTTAGGGTATCCTTTTGGGAAGAAAGGGTGGACCCTGTACGATCTTGATTCAGAGGAAATTTTTGTATCCCGGGACGTAAAATTTTATGAGCACATTTTCCCTTTTTCTCACCAGACCGAGGGTAGTGTGTCTCCCCCTCCCCCTTATCCAGCTTTTGAGGATGTTGACATAGTAGATATAAGGTTCGATGCTTCTCCTTCCCTTCCCGGGGACCCACCATTGTCGGATCCTCGGGTTGAGGGGGGACGCACGGGCATGATGATACATGCGATTCGGCAAATGATATTTCACCCTCACCACAACCTCGACAACCAGGTGACGGTGCTGACGAATTAGGCAGAGGTAGACGGCAGAAGATCCCAAATTCTCGGTTTCAGGATTACGTGACACATACTCTGGTTCCCCCGAACAGTCCTACTCCACGCTCTTCCAATTCCTCGGCATCCTCAGGTACTCCGTATCCTTTTATGCATTTTGTAAATTACGATAAGTTTTCTGATAAGCATCGCAAGTTTTTGGCAGCTATCACAGTTGGGAACCCTCCTAAATCTTTTAGGGAGACGGTTAAACATGAAGGTTGGCGTAAGGCCATGGCTGAAGAAATTCAGGCCCTAGAAGACCAGGGTACTTGGGAGTTACAACCCCTTCCTCCCGAGAAAAAGGCATTGGGGAGTAAGTGGGTTTATACATAAAAATATGACGAGAATGGGACTTTACAGCGGTTGAAAGCTCGGTTAGTGGCATTTGGCCATCATCAAGAAGAGGGTATTGATTACACAGAGACGTTTGCGCCTGTGGCAAAAATGGTTACTGTTCGCACTTTCCTTAGTGTTGCTGCTGTAAAAGGCTGGGATATTCACCAAATGGACGTGCATAATGCATTTTTGCATGGGGATTTGAAGGAGGAGATTTACATGAAGATCCCTCCGGGTTTTGAGAAAAACGGTTCGAACTTAGTCTGCCGGATGCGTAAGTCGTTGTACGGGTTGAAGCATGCCCCAAGATGCTGGTTTGCAAAGCTTGGTTCTGTGTTACGTGAGTATGGTTTTCGTCAGTCCTACTCCGATTATTCATTGTTTACTTTGATTCGTGGTGAGATTCAACTCCATGTCCTTGTTTATGTCGATGATATGATTATTGCCGGAAATGATAAGGTTGCGATGACGATTTTTAAAGACTATTTGGGGAAATGTTTTAAGATGAAAGATCTTGGGGTTCTGAAATATTTTATTGGGATCGAGGTGGCTAGGAACAAGGACGGAATTTTCTTAAATCAACGCAAGTATGCCCTTGATATTATCCATGAAGCCGGGTTGCTTGGGAGCAAGCCTGCTGATTTCCCAATTGAGCAGAATCACAAGTTGGCCCTTGCCACTGGCCCGTTGTTGAGTGATCCAGGGCCGTATCGTCGGCTGATTGGCCGACTTATCTATCTAGGGGTTACTCGACCCGATCTTGCTTATTCCTTGCATGTGTTATCTCAATTTATGCAGGCTCCTCGAGTGGACCATTGGGATGCGGCTTTACGTCTCGTTCGGTACTTAAAGAAACATCCGGGTCAAGGCATTCTGCTGCGCTCTGACTGTTCTCTTCTCCTTGAAGGTTGGTGCGATTCGGATTGGGCGAGCTGCCCCCTGACTCGCCGTTCTTTGAGCGGTTGGTTTGTCTTTCTTGGTCTTTCACCGATATCTTGGAAGTCCAAGAAACAAACTACGGTTTCCCGTTCTTCGGCTGAAGCGGAATATCGATCTATGGCGTCGATTACATGTGAATTGAAGTGGTTGAAACAATTACTTGCTGAGCTCGGTGTTCGTCACCCTCCTGGGATCCGTCTCTTTTGTGACAATCAATCGGCATTGTATATTGCACAGAATCCAGTCTTTCACGAACGCACAAAGCATATTGAAGCAGACTGTCATTTTGTGCGTGATGCTATCACGGATGGTTTGATTCTTCCTTCGTATGTTCCTACGACACATCAGTTGGCGGATATTTTTACGAAAGCGTTGGGTCGTCAGTTATTCGAGTTTTTGTTACGCAAGTTGGGCGTTCGAGACCTTCACGCTCCCACTTGAGGGGGGTATTACGATAAATATAATTTATGGAAAATATTGTGTTATGGCAATATTGACATATTTGTCGTTGGAGTAGTAAGGATAGTTGAGTAATCTTCTATTGATGTAGAAGCCCTACTAGTGATTATAAATATTGTACTTGATGATGGATAATGATATACGAAATCTATTGACCGAAATTTGTAAGAGACAAACGATGAGCAAATGGTACTCTTGCATTTCCATCAATATTTAAATCTGTGTATGGATTGCCAACAATGTATCCCTGTTAAAAAGCTGCTCTAATTAATAGACTTAAAAATCATATCTATATCTATATCTATATCTATCTATATACTATACAATGAGAAAAAGGTGCAGCCTTCCACGTCTCCCATTTGTCTTAAATTTTGGTGTTCCATCTTGCTGACACATGGCAAGCCGTGAGCTTGACGCGTGTTAGCTCCTAGTTTTTTTTTTCTTAACACAATAGAATAACTTTAGCAATATATATAAATATAGATACATATATATTGGTGGATATACATTACTTAAATGAATTTATGGATCCCATTAAAAAATATAATACTTTGTATTCTATTTATTTTATGGATCTCGTTAAAAATATAATATTTTGCATTTTCTACTTATAGAAAAATATTTCGGCCCACGTGATTTATTTATTTTTACTTTGTTAAATAGAGTAACTTTAGATACCTAGAGCAATATATATATAAGACGTAGATACATATATATTGGTGGATCTACATTTACTTAAATGAGTTTATGAATCATGTTAAAAATGTCATGCTTTACATTCTACTTAGTTTATGGATCCCGTTAAAAAATTTAATACTTTGCATTTTACTTATAGAAAAATATTTCGGCCCACGTGATTTTTTTTTCTTTGTTAAGTTGAGTAACTCTAGCAATATATATAGGTAAAATGCAAAGCTTCACATGAATATATATGTTTTTGGTGTCTATTGTGATATTGTTGCTTTTTTTATGAGTCATACTATTACTTGTTACACTCGAAATCATATTTATTAAATTTGTACTCATAAGTATACCCCAAATCGTATTTATTACATTCGAGTAGAATAATGAACCTAAACCATAGCGTAATAAATATATGATTTCGTGTATAATATTTGACGATGACAAATTAGTCACCTATGAAAATCCGGGTTACTCTTCTTAGAATGATGAATAACCAAGAACCCCAGCCCAAGAATAAAGAGGGGCGTGGATATGTTTATGATTTGAATCTAAGTGGTATTCTTAGATTGCCTACGTATCTGTTATATGTCCGGGAATCAAGCCGTACGTAGTTCTGGAACGTTGTATTTATAAGGACAATGCATGACCTAACCCTAATATGAGTCGGTCGTGGCTATTGTCATATCTACCCTTAATTGGGCTTTACCCCTCGCCCAAGTTATCCGGTGGATATTGGGCCAACATAGGCGGTGTGGACTCGTTCTCGATATCGATCTTGCCCCGACACAGGAAGATCGACTCCTGGAACTCACATCACCTTGCTGTAAGTCGATAGTCGTGACCTCGAGCTCCTAGATATATTTCCGCCTCGAGGATCGACATATGTGTCATGGTTCCGAGACCAATAGTCTGACGTGTATGCCTTAGTAAATATTTGATCCCTGGGGTCCACTCGATGATGATATATCGAGGTGCGTAACCCGGTATCGTCATAAGCCCCCCAGACCTGAGAGAGGCAACTACCGTTGTCCGAGGTCAAATCTGCCAATTTGAAATCATCTTCGAGTTGGCCTACATCTTGGGCGGGAAATGGTGTAACCGCTTCACATGCCACCTGTCTCCCTAGCCAATCGTGGCCCTTCATTATGACGTCATAACGCACTATCGCTTCGTCTTACGCACGAATGATGTCATCCTTGATCTTCGCGATTTGTGGGGAGTTATAACTACTAGTAACCCCCCAATCACGTCTTTTCACTTGTCATTCGGCACTTAGCAACACATAAAAGGGGAGAGGAGTCCGGACGGTGAATCACTCGCCTATCAATTTCTCCATTTTCTCTCAAGAAAATACAAGTAAGCTTCATTTACTGCTATCATCTTTTTCATCGTTCCTACTTGTTCTTGCTTAAATCGTCCATGTCTAGTAGTGCTACAATCTACGATAGGATAGAAGAGTCCCGTTCCGGCGACCAAACCCCTATGTCGCTTCTTCCGATCAACCCCGGAACCCAAATCTGGGGAGCCCTTAGGCATCATCGGGAGCCCAAGAAACTATCCACTTAGAATGGATGGAAAGGGGCCTAAGGGGTGCACTTCTTGTCTAACCATGGATGATCTCAACCAAGCTGCGGCGGAGATATGGGCTATCAAGCCCTCAGGCGGTGGCTCGGCTTCCCTCCGGCCGGCATCAATTTGCCGATGAGCCCCGGAAGGGTTACGTACGGTCTATGAGGAGGCCCGGTATTGATGGGGCTAAGGTTCCCCCTATGCCCGGCGGTCCGGTAGGCATTTGTTCTTCGCCATTATGAGATCGGTATATCTCAGCGGGCCCGAATGCCATCCGGACTCGATGGGCTTTCTAATCGCCTGCCGAGTCGCAGGGATCGGGTTTACCGTCCCTTTGTTCCGATGGTGGCACAAGATTGCTGCGATGCCAGATTCGGGGTGGTACACGTTTCAGAAGCGCACCAATCGTCACGAGTTCGTGTCTCGAGGACCTTCATCTCATGGAAATTGGAAACCCAGGTTCTTCTTTCTCCGACATGGGGTCGGACAACCCTTATGTCGGCTTATGGAGGTCTCGAGAAGGAAGAGATGACAAGCGGGTCGGGAAGCCGCACCTAACAAAGCTCTTACTCTCGAGAGATTTACCTTCGAGGTGGCTACACGGGACCTGAGTCTTCTTTATGACCTTGCCCGCCTCGAGGAGGCGGGCCCCGTACCATGCATAGCGCTTCATCCTGTCGATCAGGAAAATTGTATGGACCTTTGTTATATTATTATTAAGTCTTGATTCTTTAACTTACATTTATCATATATTGACCTCTTCTGTTTTTGTCGTCTTGCAGTGGGAAAATTTGCAGCAGCTGTCAATCCTTCCATCCCTCGCTCAGTCGTTCCTCCTCGAGTTGCAGAGGCTGGGGGAGACAAGATCGCTTCCCAGGTCGAGGGGAATCCATCTTCTATTAACGTAGCTTCGACTGAGGGTATCTTTGTTGATACGTCTATACCTCCATCGACTTCTGGTGAGCTCACGGTCCGCTTTGGTTCGTTGAGGGATGAGGACGATGATGTTGTGGTTGTTCCCGAAGAGGGAGATCGAGTCGAAGAAGTCGAGATGTCCGGGGTAAAGAGGCCGACTCCCGCGGATGCGCAGAGAGCAACGAGAGAAGGGCCAAAAGGGCCAAGTCTGTTTGAGGTTCCCTCCTCCGACTCGCAATCAAGAGCTATGACCGCCGAGGAGTATATCGTCATGGAGGACAAGGTCTTGCTTAGCTCCTTCCGAGAAGTGGGCCGCGCAGTAAGTTACTTGTTTTCTTCACTCGATTCCCTTTTTACACTTGTCATTTCTGTTTTAAAACTTATGACTTGCGTTTCTTTTGTGGCAGAATTATCTGATGGGTAAGGAGGTCGCTCGACGTCTGAATGCGCCCTCTAAAACAGTAGAAGGGCTGAAGAAGGAGATTCGGCAGCTCATCTCTGAAAAGCTCTCCCAAGGCGCCGCCTACGCTGCTCTCGAGGGCCAGTTCGACACGCTTCGGGCACAGGCGGTCTCCGAGCAGGAAAGGCTCGAGAATGAGGCCGGGGCTGCTGCGAATGCCAATCGGCCCGGGCTGCGGAGGCTTCCGGAGAGAAAGATAAAACTCTGGCAGATGTCCAGGAGACCCTAAGGCAAGAGCAGGAAAGAAGTGCGGACCTGGAACAAGAACGGGATATGCTAAAACTCAACTTGAGCCAAGTCCCTGGTCAAATTGAGAGATCTAGAGCCGACGCTGTTGCCGAGTATCGGAAGTCTGACGCAGCGAGTGATGACCTAACCATAATCATGAACAAAGCCATCATTGGTGGATTCACCAAGGCTGTGGATCAGATTCGGAGGGCATATCCCGAGGTTGGGGTCGGCGTAGAAAAGCTTGAAGAGCCTTGGCTTTACGACCCCAACTTTGAAGCGATTTACGACCAATGCTTTGCAGAGTTCCAAGAAGGTGTTTCTCTTTTACGCAAAGTATCTTCGGGGGTCGACTTTGACTTCCGGCAATGCGGTTCTAGTCTCGATCTTTCTCCTTAGTTTTTCTTGCTCTTTACATCTTTCCATTGTAATTTTATACGCAACTTTGATCTTTATTGACATTTTGTAATTAACATACTTTGTGGGTTGGTCTTATCGACCTGGCCCGATTTTGGAATTTTATTGTTTTCCACTTTATTCATGTTATTTACTTTTGCCTTAGCTTTTTACTTACTTGTTTGCTTTTCGCCGGTCGAGTCTATGACTCTGTTTGCTACTTGCTTTTACTGAGTATATGCCCCCCAAGTGTTGTTTTGGACCTTTGGTTCTTAACACACTTAGGATTTATTTGAATCCCAATCGACCCTTTTGCCTTGGCCTTTCAGCTTTAATCGGCTTATTAGGTATCAACTTGGGTAGGTTAGCCCGACATTGCGAACTGTGCTTATCTCAGTCGTATTGCCCCATATGTAGGTATAGACTTCCGACTTACACGGTGGCCCGACATTGCGAACCGTCCTTTGTCTTTGCCTTATTCGACCACTAGGTGTCGTTGGGCTTCCGACTTGGACATTGACCCGACCATGCGAATCTAGACTACTGCCTCGGCTACGTCGCCTCGTGGGCTAACTCGGCTTCGGCTTGGTCCCGAGTTCCGACTATGCGAATCTTAGACCACTGCCTTAGCTTTGTCGCCTCTTAGGCTAACTTAGCTTCGGCTTGGTCTCGAGTTCCGCCTATCGGATTGCTCAATTTTTGGAATTCTCGACTACAACTTCGTGTCCCTTTGGACTTAGAATATTATAGTTAAGTAAAATTAATAACACGATAAACACAAAAGTAGACGTTTTATTATGATAACTCGGAATTGTCCCTTGGACCGATTACAAGTTTCACAAGATCAAAGTAAATACGAGCTAGTCGATCTAACACTTAAACATAATACTTCCGAAGGTTGTTTGCATGCCATTGTCGGGTCTTGTTGTTCCGTCTGCTCGACCTAGCGATAGGACCCTTTGGGATGAACCTTTAGAACTTGGTATGGACCTTCCCAATTCGGGGCTAGCTTGCCCATCTCTTCTTGTCTACGGCCTCATTTTTTCGAGAACTAGATCTCCGACCTTGAAATATCGATATCGACTCTTTCGTTGTAGTATTGAGAGATTTTTTGTTTGTACCTTGCCATTACGGTGAGGCTATCTCTCTCTTCTCTTCGAGATTGTCTTTTTCTTGTCGGACATCGGGTTCATTTGTTTCGATGTTGTACGCCAGAACTCGAGGAGAAGGGACTCCGACTTCAGCAGGGATAACTGCCTCGCACCCATAAGCTAGGGAGAAAGGTGTTTCGCCGGTTGATGAATTTGGAGCTGTCCTGTATGACCACAGGATGCTCGGAAGTTGGACCGCCCAGTCTCGACCTTGTTCCTCCAACCTCTTTTTCAATCCGAGTTTGATCTGTCGATTGGTCTGTTCGACGACCGTTTGCACTGGGTGCGCTGCGAGGTAAAGTGTTGGTCGATCGATACTCGCCAACCATTCTCGAACTCTTCGGTCTTCGAATTGTGTTCCATTATCCGAGATCGGTACCTTCGGAATGCCATATCGACACAAAATATCGACCCACAAAAATTTCTTGATGGTGGGCGCTTTGATGTACGGTATAGCCACAACTTCTACCCACTTGGTAAAGTAATCTACCGCGACCACCACAAATCGATTATTTCCTGGAGCTCGAGGTAGAGGACCCACTATATCGACTCCCCATATATCGAACGGCCAAGGCGACGAAATAACGTTCATTTCTTGCGCTTGTTGATGGGAGATGTTGTCGTGAACTTGACATGAGTTACACCTCGAACTAAGCTATTCGCATCTCGTTGCATTGAGGGCCGGTAGTATCCGGCTAATTTGCTTTTCCGAGCTAACATTCTTGCTCCACAATGGTTTCCACGAGGCCCCTTTATGAATCTCTTCAAGAATATACTTGCCTTCCGACTCGGACACACATCTCAACCACGGACTTGTGAAAGACTTGCGATAAAGTATGTCATTGAAAAACGCGTACCTTGCCGGCGAAGTCGGATCTTTCTTGATTTGTACTTTGTCATTCGGTAGGATGTCGTCCCTTAGGTATAGAACAATCGAGTCCATCCATGTGGCTGTGAGTGATCGGTGGGCCTCCTTTTCTTCGTAACTTCGTTACTTAGCAATTCCACCGAACTTTTTTACTCGAGACAAAATTCGAGGCGAGCTTTGAGAGTGCATCGGCCCTCTTATTCGACTTCGAGGTACTGTTCGATCGAATCGAATTGAATCTTGCTATAAGGCCTTGAACAACTCTTAAATAATTCTTCATTGTCTCTTCTTTGGCCTCGTACTCCCTTTCATATGATTAACGACCGGTTGAGAGTCACTATAAACCGTCGGATCTTCGACCCCCGAAACTTCGAGCAAGTTTTAGTCCGGTTATCATTGCTTCATATTCGGCCTCATTGTTAGTTGCCTTGAAGTCGAATCGAAGAGCATAAGGAAACTCTTCCCCCTTCGGGGTGACTAGCAACGGACACCGCTCCGGCTCCTTCTTTACTCGACGCCCCATCGACGTGTAGAATCCACGACTTCGTGACCACGTTTTTCTGGTCGATTTGTCTTGAAATACCTTCCGCTAAAAAATGCGCAAGGCACGAGCTTTAATCGCGGTTCGGGGAGTGAACTCTATATCGTGCGAGCCATTTCAATTACCCACTTCGCAAGTCGACCGATGTGTACGGTTTCGCAAGTATTTGCTTGAGTGGTTGGTCCGTGACTACCAAGATCGGATGGGCTTGGAAATAGGGTCCGAGTTTTCTCGAGGCATGTACCAGGGCTAATGCGAGCTTTTCAGCTGGTGAGTACCGGACCTCGGGACCGTGTAATGCTTTGCTCACAAAGTATATGGGCACCTGGCCCTTGTCCCCTTCTCGGACCAAGACCGCACTCACTGCTTCCTCGCATACCGATAAGTAAACCAACAATCTTTCCCCCTCTCGAGGTGAGGTGAGGGTAGGTAACTCTGACAGATATGTTTTTAACTCTTCGAAGGCAGTCTGACATTCATCATCCCATTGGAAAGGACGGCCTTTCGAAGAATCTTGAAAAAGGGCAATGCTCGGCGAGGGCGATCGAGATAAGAATCGGTTTAGTGCCGCCATTCGACTGTGAGTCTCTGTACTTCCTTTGTATTTCGAGGGGCGGCATATTCTTTAACGAGTCAATCTTGTCCGGATTAGCTCGAATCCCGTCCCTCGAAATCATGTATCCCGAAATTTGCACGACCGTACCCCGAAGGTGCACTTCTTAGGATTCAATTTCATTTGCGTATCTCTCGGCACCTCGAACACCTCTCGTGCATCGATTAGAAAGCTGCTTCAATGATCGGCTTTTAATGAGCAAGTCGTCCACGTATACCTCCATGTTTACGCCGATCTGTTTTGCAAAAATTTTATTGACGCCCTCGGTATGTAGCTCCGGCATTCTTAAGTCCGAATGGCATGGTTACATAACGAAGGTGCCAAACTCTGTGATGAACGCCGTCTTGTCCGCATCTCGAGGATCCATTAAAATCGGTGGTACCCCTTGTACGCATCTAAAAAGGCAAATACCTCAAAACCGATGGTCGAGTCCACTAACCCGTCGATTTTGGGTAATGGGTAAGAGTCCTTTGGACGGGCCTTATTCGGATCGGTGAAGTCCACACACATGCGCCAACGCCATCCGGTTTTTTCACTAATACTTTGGATTAGCCAGCCAATCAGGATATAACACCTCTTTTACTATGTTGGCCGCTAACAGCTTACCGACTTCAGACTCGATGGCTTCCAACCGGTCTGATGCGAAATTTCTTTTCTTCTATTTGACTGGCCTTTTGGCCTGGTCAACTTCGAGCTTGTGAATCGCGATATCCGTTGGAAGACCGGGCATATCTGAAGCTTTCCATGCAAAAACATCTCGGAATTCCGTCAACAAGTCGATCAATGACTGTTTTTCCTGAGTCGGTATCCAAACCCCGACTTGGACATTTTGCTCTTCTGCTCCCCCCATAGGTCAACATTTTCGACTGCCTCGTTTGAAGCCCAGGATTTATCCTCCTCTTCCTCTGGGATCAGTTCTTCGATAAGGACTTGCTGGACTGCCAGATTTCCATTCATAATAATTGAATTGCAACTCCTGGCGACTTCAATATCCCCTTTGACCTCGTGAGAACCATTTCGAGTTGGGAACTTCATACTGTTATGGTACGTCGAAATGATGGCTCGTAACTCGAAGAGGGCAGGTCGCCCTAAGATTACATTGTATGCGGAGGGGGCTTTCACGACCACATAGCTTAACTCAAACGTCCTCCCTCTCTCCCCCTCTCCTACTGTCGTCAATAGCTTTATGGATCCCAACGGGTGGACTGCCTGCCCTGTGAACCCGAACAGTGGGGAGGCTATAGGGATCAAGTCTTTATCTTTCAACTTCATTCCTTGGAAGGCTGAGTAGTATAGGATGTTAACTGCGCTGCCATTGTCGATGCATACCCTCGACACCCTGGTGCGACTTATCACTGCCTCTATCACTAGTCCTTCGCTGTGATTCCTTGACTTGGGAACGTCATCTCTCGGCCCATACCCGACCTCCGTCGAAAGTCTTTGTTGCTTTCCATATCTCGAGCTGTCTTCCGACCCTTGACTGGCTCGCTCTTTTTCCGTTTCCCCCGGCCCAAATATGGTGTTAACATAATTGTTCGGCCGGTTGTCTTCATATCTGTCCCGACCTTGGTTATCTCTATCAGCATCTGGAGACCGATCTCGTCGTCTCTGATGATCTCTTCCCCGATATCCATCTTGGTCGGGATTCTTTCTCTTACTATTTCTATGCCCCTTGGGCTCTGTATAACGAGTTCTGTCGATAACCTCATCCAGCTGGCCTTCTTGGATGCAGGCTTCGATGTCTCTCTTCAAATCCATGCAGTCATCAGTTGCATGGCCTATGTCCTCATGGAAGTCACAAAACTTATTTGACCTCCGCCTCTCTCGAGGTTTCTTGATCGGTGGAGGCCTCTTTGCTAGGTTCTTTGATATCATGATGGACGGTACCTCGACCTCGATCGGTTGAGAGGGACAAAGTCTTTATCTTTCCTTCCTTTTTTCTCGACCGGTCCGAGATAGGTGCTTCAACTCGATTAAACACAGAAGGTTTATCGACTCGGTCCCAAACAGAAGCTTTCCTCTCGGCTTCATGCTGTCGAGGTTGACTCTTTCCCAACCCTCGACTCTCTTTCCTTGGATCCATCCATTCGGCTTGGGTGTGCCTACGCACTGCCTCTTCGCCTTGACAAAATCTGTGGACCACGTTCACACACTCGTCCATAGTTCTCGGGAGAGTTCTACTCAACTTTTCGTATAACTTGGTATTCCTCAAGCCTCCTACAAACGAAGTGATCAGAAGTCTGTCTTGAGGGTCCTTTACTTGCATTGCTTCGATATTGAACCGTTTTAAATATTCTAGCACCGTTTCGTCTCTAGGCTGCCTCGTATTCATGAGGTGCGTCTCACTTAATTGGAACTTTTTATTGACGATAAAGGCGTCTCGAACTTTCGGCCAACATGGAAAAGCGGGAGATCGACCCGGGCCTCAACTTTGTAAACCACTCTCGGCTCGACCTACGAGCGAGAGTCTCGAATGCCCGGCACCGCATTTCGTCGGCGCCCCATCTAACCTCATCTGCGATAGATACCTATGTAAATGGTCCTCCGGATCGGTGGTGCCATCGTAAGGCTCTATCTTTGGAATCTTAAACCCCTTGGGTCTAGGAAAGCTTTCAATCTCCTTAGTGAAAGGAGATTCTAAGGACAATGAAACCTTGTCTTTTCCCGAATCACGTCTAACTCGCATCGGCGCTATCCTCTGCATCCCTTTGATGCTTCGATGAATTTCCTTCCTCCGTTTTTCAACGAGCTAGAGGATGCGGCGATATCTGGAAACTGGGGGGGTTAGGTTTAGGCATGTTAATATTTAAACCTCCCTCGGCTGTTTCGCGCGAGGATTTTGTCTGCTGAGGACTTCTTGCATGATCTTTTGCAGAGCGTCGATGTCTTGACCTGCCAATTGATCCACCAACAATTGCTGTTCTGGGGCTAGATCTGGCGTCTGCTTCAAAGGATTTTCCTGGATCGGTTCCAGGTTCTGCTCTTTCTGACCCTGCGTCTCCACGCCCACTTCTTCTTCTAACTGCAGATTTTGCGGATCTGTGTTCTTGGAAGTGGTTCTCCTGGGTTGTTTATCCTTTGGCGGCATGTTCTCGGCGTATTCAACGATTGAAAGAGGCCCTCCTTCTAGCGCCAATGACGATGACAAATTAGTCACCTATGAAAATCCGGGTTACTCTTCTTAGAATGATGAATAACCAAGAACCCCAGCCCAAGAATAAAGAGGGGCGTGGATATGTTTATGACTGAATCTAAGTGGTATTCTTAGATTGCCTACGTATCCTGTTATATGTCCAGGAATCAAGCCGTACGTAGTTCCTGGAACGTTGTATTTATAAGGACAATGCATGACCTAACCCTAATATGAGTCGGTCCGTGGCTATTGTCATATCTACCCTTAATTGGGCTTTACCCCTCGCCCAAGTTATCCGGTGGATATTGGGCCAACATAGGCGGGTGTGGACTGCGTTCTCGATATCGATCTTGCCCCGACCTGGGAAGATCGACTCACCGGAACTCACATCCCGCACTGCCTGTAAGTCGATAGTCGTGACCTCGAGCTCCTAGATATATTTCCGCCTCGAGGATCGACATATGTGTCATGGTTCCGAGACCAATAGTCTGACGTGTATGCCTTAGTAAATATTTGATCCCTGGGGTCCACTCGATGATGATATATCGAGGTGCGTAACCCGGTATCGTCAATATTGTTGTAAAAAATAAAACATATATGATTCAATAGATAGGTTGTCAAAGACCAGACCTCTATAGATGTACACGTAATACCTATTTAAAATGAAATTCCTTTATTATTTTATTAATAAATATTCAATTATCCAACGATTAAGAATTGGTGTATGTTTATGTATTAAAATACAATCATGGTTGTAGTCTATGCTTTTTAAAACCCAAACTTTGCTATAATGAGAAAATATAGTTAGTATATTACCACCATTAATTATCTTTTATCATGGATAAAGTTTGATGGTTTAGTAATATACATAACTATAGGTGCTTGTAATGATTGAATTCCACTATCTTTTGTAACTTGGTAACTAAACTGATGTATGTGTTGAACCAAAAGAGTTTGTATTAACAAAAATCCATGACTGTATCATTTCTATGAATGTAAAAATATCTTCTACTTCTACATTTACACATTTAACGGGCACGCCGTGCGTTGCACGGCGTGAGCATTTCCACTAGTATATATATATAGGGAGAGAGAGATACACACGTACAAGCCATTATTCTTAGGTGTTAACTCCACGTTTGTAGGGTTACTACATGGAATAATCTGTATCATACGGTTTGCATCATGGACGGACCCAAGGCTATGCTTGGGTGGGCGTAGCCCATCCGGATTTTATTTTCGATAGATCGAAACCTTATATAACCTAGTGCAACACACTTAGTTGTCTTAATCCAGCCCACCCGCACGACCATATAAATATAGTTCAATAGCTCACCCGACCTCTAATTCATGGTTCCGTCCCTGGTTTGCATTCTAGGTTTAAATTGTGTGGAGTGGATAGTAGATACAGAGAAATACTCTATAGAGCCTATATCTCAACATCTTTCGAGTGGTTTCTTCCGGTGTGTAGTCCTCGTATGTGGTGGTATGGTGTTTAGTCCGGGCAGTACGGATGTTGGCTCGGTGTCTTGTCAGTTTATTTTGTTTTAGTTATATTTTCCGGCAGTAATCCGGTTGCATTAATAATAGGGAAGAAAGAATTTACCTGAAGATGCATGTTGGGCTCAACACCAGCATCATTGCCTATAAGAAAAAAAAAAAGGAGAATGCAATTAAATTTTTGTGCAAAGTAATAATAAGGATTTTTATTCAAAAGAATATATAAGGGAATACAACAAATGAGAAATAAATTATCCGTTCCTTATTAACCGGTGAAATGATCGAAAATTTTGTTTTCTTACGTGATATTGTTTATTTCTTAGACATCATTAATTATCGTTCTTTCACTTTACCTTAATACTACATCCATATTCCATTCCATAAAAAAATGTCTACTTTTTATGGTACACACAGATTAGAAAAACAATTAATATATTATATTTTAAATAGTAATGAACATAGATACCCCTATCATATATTAAATGTCTTTTGGTATATGAAATGAATATATACATATTAATTGTTACGATATGGATATATACATTTGGAAAAATTGTATTAAATGATGTATTGTTTTTTTTAAGAACGATATATTGGTTTTCTAAATTGACATATTTTATGGGACAATTCATTTGTTTTTTTTTTTTTTTTTTTGTTTTTTTTTTAGGAGACAATTCATTTTTAGAAAACTGAACACTTTTTGTGGGACGGAGTAGTATTTATTATTAAGTGAGAAATTAAAAAAAAAAAATGTTACATTTATTATATCTAAAGTCTTTTTAATCATTTATTAGTTAAAGAGTGAAAAAATAGAGAGACCTTGTGATATTTTCCAAGCAACCATTGGAACCCATTTTCCGGCATACGAGTCTCCAGAAATGTAAAGGCGATTTTTAAGAAAACTGGGAGCCAAAATTGTTGTATGTTATGAGTGACAGATTCATAATATTCTTGAGTGATGGCAAGGCATCCGAACAAATTCGAAGATATTCATAGAGTGATAGTGAAAATAATAATAAAAGGAATTACCTTTTGAAGAAAAGTGTAAATATCTTCCACTGCTTTTGTGTCTGAAGAATGGTAACCGGCCGGTGGTTGTGTTTGAATAGGAAAATCCAGTTCCGACCGGTGAATCTAGCTAAGAAGATTATACTGGCTACCTGTGAGTAATCAAATTATCAATGTATATATGAACAAGAACGCTCAACACATTAACAAGTTTTAATCTATTCTCCAGAATCATTTCAACACTCATTTTTACAACTTTCAAGCATATATATATATATAATGTTGCAAAAAATTTAGTACTTAAGAATTTGACAGAAAATGTAGAAACTCCAAGGCACGTAAAGCGTTGTCTTTTAAGAGATGTTTCGTCCCACGCATATATCACTTAGGGATCAAACGAAAATCTCTTTCAGGATACAATGAAGGTGTTTGATTCAAACAGTGACTTGTTTGAATCAAACCCGAAGACACTCTGAAAAAAATCTGATGATGTAGTGTATTATGTGTATAAATTCGTTTGCATATGTTGTGACTTTATTAAGATGAAAGTACTCCATAAACGAATGGAGGTACTCCTTACACGAAATGGTAGGGTTATCACTGTTCACCGGATACATGCACTCCCGTTTCGTTGAGATAACATTAATTCGTACGGCAACTCGTATATAAAATATTTATTTTATAAAAAAATTATCTAACATATAATATATGCACGTCGGATATATAAATCAAATGATGTAAACATATCAATCTCAAGGACACGTATGTACCTTTGCCCAAGAATATGGATTCAAAAGCAAGGAGGGAAAGCCTCCATCATAACCCTCCAGATCATAAATTAACGGCCCTGTATTTATGTTATCAATTAAATATTGGCACATACGTAATTATTTTAAAATAATAGCTAAAATTTATGTTTTCTTTAGGCCCCTTTTGGATTGAAGAATTAAATGAAAAGGAAAAAGAAAGATAGCGACTGAAAAGAAAGGAGAGATGAATGAGTGATTATGAAGTTTATTTTGAGTGTTAAAGGAAAGAAATGTATAAACATGTGTTTGGAATATCAATGGAAAAAAAAGAAATCATAAGATTATAAATGATTTTCTAATTTTAGACATTGAATTAGTGAGAGGTTGTGGAATTTAAGGCTATACGTATATTATAAAATATTTAATAAAATAAAATCTTTTCCTTCCGAATTTGCCTGTGTTGGCTGGAAAGCAAACTACTCAATTTATATTACACAATTTCCCTCCTTCCCCTTTCCTTTCCTTTCTTTCTAATATTGACTTGCCAAACACCTCCAAATAAAATCCATCCGGACTCTTTCCCTTCATTTTCTTTCAATCCCAACATGCCTAGTTATTTAATTGAATACATTAAAATAGTTTTATTAAACTACTATACTTATAATTTGATAATTGATTACTATAACTGCATATATTTCATGTAAACAAATCAAGGTTATCAACTTTAGTAAAATTATTTTCTAGATTGAAATTTGTAGAACAGTATTTTTAGTTGATTACAACGTTAACCAAAATAGCTATGGACGTTCAACTTCCATTTACATGGAAACATATGTATTTAATTGATTAGGAGCTTCACCGAATTGAAAGAGATACGGACGATAATGATGGAAGGAAAAAGATTACGGGTAAACGAGTCGAGTCGAATTGAATCGAATATTGTTCTAAATCAGTCAACCAATTTAAAATGTTTTCGAGTTTTTGAGTACGATTATTTCAAACTCGAGTTTGAGCCGAATATTCAAAGAAGTTTTAAGAACTTGAGTCAAACTCGAGTTTTCACATCGAATTAGTTTATCGAGTCTAATAAGTTTTGAAATTTAATTTGAAAATAATATAAATTATCATAAGACAATAACAAAAATTGTCATTATATACCAACAATAATTATATGATTTTTTTTTTATGAAAGGTGCGAAAAAAATTGAGTATCAAAAAATATTTTTAATTAACATATTTAATAAACGACAAGATCCAAAAGATATAAAATTAATAAAAATTTCAGCATTTTGATATAATATTTACATAAACTATAAATATATAAATAAATATACATATTAATATATTAAAATATAGGGGAAGAGGCCATAAGGAAATGAAATGCTAAAAATGGGGATACAATGACATCTCTTATTTTGAATGATTAAAAATGACAAAATGAAAATAGATGGGCCGAAATATCCATGGCTGTTTTTTGTGTGTGCAAATTGGCATAATTGCGCCAATAAATACGGGAATCATTATTTAGGTTTATTGTAGTCATAAATATCTTTGAGTAATTAAATCCAAAATCTAAAATCCAAAAAAAAAATCACTCATATAAAAGATGTAGTCACATAAAAAAAATGCAATTACACATAAAAAGTGTACGTAGTCGCTGCCAAAATAAAATGTAGTAACATATAAGGAAATAATAACAATCAATAAAATATAGTTACGATAAAAAATATAGTTACACATTAAACATGTAGTAACATATACAAAAAAGTAGTTACAACCAATATACAAAGAAGTAAACATTCGTAATTGTTACTGTATTTTTGAAATAATCATTCTGATTGAATTGATACTTCACGTGTTACTGGAACTTCACTCATAATTTTTACTATATGTTGGAAATTATCATTATTATTGCATTGTTACATTACGTGTTACTGTTATTTCATTTGTATTTTTTACTGTATGTTGAAAATTATCATTCTTATTGTATGAATATTACTTCACGTGTTGCTCTTACTTCACTCGTATTATATATATATATATATATATATATATATATATATATATATATATATATATATATATATATATATATATTTTGTAACTATGTATAAATATATATTCAAGCTTGCTTACGGGTAATCGATTGAGTATTGAGTGCATGTCAAGCATTTAATCTTCGAGTTGAGTCGATCTCGAGCTACTCACGAGTATCTTGACACGCGTACGACCCCATAACGACACATTTACACTACTTCCCTTTAGGACAACATTTACATGCGAATACACCGCCTTTGTGGTTATTGATATATAGACACATGGATAAGAATGCATGATCAAGGAAAGATAAAATGGTGTTAATTCATACCGATTTCATAGACGAGGCCAGAGAATGCGGAGCAACCGGGCCCACCGGTTAGCCAAAGCATGATCGGGTCATTCACCAGATCACTCTCCGACTCGGTGAAATAGTAGAATAGCTGCACCTCCTCGTTTTTCCCAACTCCGACGTACCTGCAGGGCCAATATTTGCAGTATTGGATGTTAATTACGTGATGTACTAGGAATCATCAAAATCTTTACTGCTACGATTCAGTCAATAAATTTTTTTTTATTTTTAAAAATTATTTTCAGTTACGGTTAAGATAAATGAGAGTATTTTCACATCTACACTGACCGACTAAGAGTTCTTAATCCATTTCGAGTCAAAATATAGGATATTCTAAACTCAATACCGGTCAGAAAACACATTTACTGTTAGGATAATGTGACAAGTGGCTTAATACTGTGTGTCCACTTGTAGTATGTTTGGATGATATAGATTTAATTTACTAGATTTGGATATGATCCAAGTTGTTAGTTAGTTAGATTTCATCCTAAGTGTCTTTCTTTATATGATGCAGACTGTACTCAGAATCATTATGAAAGCTTTAATATAACAAATATATCTTCTCTATTGTTCTTATCTTGGTATCGCAGCCTTGGCCACCACCATGAGCTCAGCCACTATACCGGCCACTGTCTTGCCGGAATCCACAGCTCCACCGTTTAGCACCATGCAAAGCACCAACACAACTTTGAGTGCTGCTGGTAGCTCAGCTTCATCCACAGTATCTACCGCATCACCAATCTCCACCCCATATACATTCTCTTCACCCTTTCCGACATCTTTTCCGACTGTTTTTCTGACTAGCATGATGTTTCCTTCCTTTGGGTTTTCTGCCATGTCATTCCAATCTCTGATGACAGTACTAGATCTGTCCACCTCCATGATCAGATCTCCATCACCACCTGGATCTTCACTTCTACCACCGTTCACCGGAAATCTGAATCAGTCATGTACTGTCAAGCTCACTCGTGATAATTATCTGCTGTGGCGTTATACAATCCTACCCATGTGAGAGGTTACAAACTTGAAGGTTTTTTGTTGGGAACAAGACCAAAACCACCGGAGGTTGTGCTTCAAGATGGAATTGCACGACATAACACCTTGGCTGTGGATCAGTGGCAGTCTACTGACGCTTTGCCTGGTTATTAAGTTCTATGACAGAACAGGCTCTCCTGGAGGTAATCGGATGTTCTACATCTCATGAGGTTTGGTCCACCTTAGAAACTCTATTCAATAGCCAGTCTGAGGCTAGGATGTTAGAATTTAAAAGTGCCTTAACGAAAACTGAAAAAGGAAATAGATCCATGGCTGATTATCTTGCCCTCATGAAATCCTATTCAGACAAATTAGCTGCTGCAGGCTATCCTATTTCTAAAATTGAGTTGATTTTTGGCTGTTTTGGGGGGTCTGGACAAGGAATATGAAGCAGCCATAGTGAATCTTACTGCTCGAGTTGGTACTATGAACTGGCAAGAAGTTCAGTCTTAGTTGTTAACACATGAAAGGTTGCTGGCCAGATTTCATCCTGGAACTAGTCTTGATGCTCCTCACTCTGCAAATCTGTCCCAATTAAACCCTAAAGGTTCCAATTTCAGTTCTGATGTGAGGCCTCAGTATAACAATTCAGGCATGGGCAGAGGTGGAAGAGGTAGATGAGGAAATAGAGGTGGTAGAAATGGCAACTCAAACAACATGAGTGTTTGTCAATTGTGCAGCAAAAATGGTCACACTGTCCTTGAATGTTGGCATAGGTTTGATCCCAATTTTACAGGGAATCCTGCTCCTAATTTCACAAGGAATCCTGCTCCCAACTCCACTCCAAGGTCTCCTAGAGGTGCTGGTCCAAGACAGATATCAACATTGGTAGCTTCTCCTCAATCAGTGACTGACTCATCTTGGTACATGGATAGTGGTGCTACAAACCATATCACTGGAGACCTAAACAACCTTTATTTGAGTGCTGGCTATCATGCTAATGATTCACTTGTGGTTGGGAATGGTGAGCAACTCCAAATATCCCATGTTGGCCAATCTATCTATCCTCATACCTCCCTTAGAATGCATATTGTTCTCCATGTTCGTATATCACCAAAAATTTACTTAGTGTGTCTAAGCTTTCTACTGACAATAATATAATTATTGAGTTTGATAATGCTTTTTTGCTTTGTGAAGGACAAGTCATCAGAGAATGTACTGCTAACAGGAGTGCTGGAGGATGGTCTGTACAAGATGGTCACTTCAACTGAGGAAATCAAGAGCTCTCCTCAATCCAAGCAGTCTGGTTATATTGCTGAGTCTAGGTCTTATCAGGAGTCTAGTAGAATCCAGTGTCCTGATGTGAATAAAAACCCTAATGTTTGGCATAGAAAATGGGGCATCCATCTTCTAAGGTTTTGAATCAGATTCTGAAAAGTTGTAATGCTGTTATCAATGAAAACTTAACTTTCTGTGAAGTATGCCAATTTGGCAAATCTCATATTTTACATTCTGTCCTTTCTACTTCTCATGTTGCACAAATGTTTGATTTAATCCACATTGATGTCTGGGCCCCCCATCAAATCCACCACAGGGCACTTTTATTATATCCACTTTATTGATGATCATACCAGATTCACATGGATATTTCCCTTAAAAGTCAAATCTGATGTGTTCTTTATTATCAAACAGTTCCTTGCTTTTGTCTATAATCAGTTTGGGGTCCATGTTAAATGCATTCAGTCAGACTGGGGGGGAGTATAGAAACATTGAGACACATCTCAAAGAAAATGGCATTGTCTCCAGGCACCCCTACCCTAATGCACATGGACAACATGGGAGGGCAGAAAGAAAACATAGGCATATTGTGGAACATGGTTTGACCCTTATTGCTCAGGCATCTATGCCTCTTAGTTACTGGTGGTATAGCTTTCAAGCAGCTGTTCATATAATTAACTCTCTTCCCACACCAGTTCTGAGTAACAAATCACCATATGAATGTCTGCACCACACTCCTCCTAGTTACCACATGTTTAAGGTCTTTGGTTGTGCATGCTATCCACATCTCAGGCCCTTTCAAAACATTAAGTTTCGGTTTCACACCTCTAAGTGTGTCAACTTAGGTGTCAGTCCCAGTCACAAGGGTTGGTTATGTTTAGATCAAAGTGGAAGAGTCTATGTCACCCAGGATGTGATTTTTGATGAACTGAGTTTCCCTTGTTAGGAAATCTACGCGGGAACGCAGCGGAATTTAAAATTTATTTCCTATCGACCCAAGATCGACTTCGTTTAAGCAATAAACAAATAAGCTAGTAGATGGTGGTTACCTTGGTTGATCTATAAGATCAAAGCATTGACCGTCTAAGGAGAGTAGTTCTGCATAGAGTTGCCAAAGTGTTCGGCCTCTACCGTTTGTCCACACGAACAGTCCACCGGAATCCCATCATAGATTGTTATTGGAAAGCTCTGGTTGCTAGACCGACCTTTTTCCCCTCTCTCCAACTCTCTATAGGATGCTCTCTATTTCACACAAGAACTATTAGCTCTTGGAATTGTGATCTACAAAAGAGCTTGACACCCACTTCCTTTATATAGAAGAAGTGGCGCCCCAAGAGATGTGTAGGAGAAGAAAACATTTTCCCAATAAAATAAGGAAAATATAATTGATTGATTTATCTAATTTATTATAATATCTTATATTAAATAAATTTAGGATATTGTCAATATCTTATATTGAATATTTCCAAGATATTGTCAATATCTAATATTGACTATCTTTATTATATTACCATAAATCAATTTACACATGTGTATATATCACATATATATATTACACAAATAAATCTATAAATATATATAACTAATGAAATTGTGCACATGTACATCCAATGTACAACACACGCACTTTCATTTATATATATGTATATATATATATATATATATATATATATATATATATATATATATATATATATATATATATATATATATTATATATCTAATATTAATATATATAATATATTAATTAAATTACACTAATCCAATAGTATCTTATACACACACAAATTGCGCCACCTTAGCCAACAAATTGGCATCCGGAATATTCTTTAATTAATAAAATATTATTAATATCTTGTATTTAATTTATTCATAATAAATAAATACCACCATATTAATTTACCACTATAACCTTTATAGTCTCGAGATAAACTTTCCTTATTTGGTTATCATCTATAACCACATTTTAATCCGGCTAAATGTTCATATGTGTGTGACCCAATAGGCTTCCGAATATGTTGGCCGTGGACACAAAGTGCAAATTATGAAAATGCCCTTCATGCCTAACGATCACGGGATAGCGTCTAGCAACACACCGTGACCCCCAATCATCGGAAGAGTCAAATGCAATGACTACTACCTTTCATGTGAAACAGTTATCGTGTAAATTACAATCCTATCGCTGTAATAATATCCATACGGTCGTACGTCGAGTGTCAAACATTAACGACCATATCTTATAATCTGGATATCATGCTCTCTCGAAGTAACTCGTTTACTCCCACTTTGCAAAGATTCACGAGAGTAAGACATTCCTTATAAGAAGGCCATTTCAAATATTCGATCTCAATCATAGGATACGTGATTTCCGGACGACCAAACATGTATACTCCGCATGCTTCAGTATCATACCCAATCACTACCGCATGATCGCCCCATGGCTAGGGGAAACCTCAATAGTGTCAAAGCATGACAATCCACACCGTGATGCCATGTAGACTCCGGTCCTAAGGATAATTACACAACCGTCACATAGTGTGACACTTATCCGTGTAAGTGTGTCAGTCTAACGTACGCATTCTTTAATACACGTCCACGTACAGTCCAAGCGTCTTTACACTTCGATAGACGAGATCTATCCCTGCCCTTAAAGATAGAAGACATCTAATATGTGCTAGCCTGTTCATACTATCAATGCCCCGTTTAATAGTACATCAGCCTAGAGACATTTAAGTATCAAACTTATTAAAGTGATTAAAGATCTCATCAACCATAATCGCCTATCATGGTTTCTCTTTCACAGTTTAATACTAAGGATGTCATCATATAACAATTCATAATTGGTTCACTAAAATAACGAATATATATGACAACATACAAGCCATTTAATATATGCATAAACATAAAGAAATAGTAGAAATCATCCGACCCGGTCGGATCCGGTCCAACCCGATTGTGTTTAGGACACACAAGACCAAGTTGAAACACAAGAATCTCATGCAATACTCGCAACCAGCTCTAGCCGTGAACGGATCGCTATCCATGGGGACTCAGACTATCTTCATACCATACTCCAAATGACCAAGTCAGAGAAACTGCCTCAACACACACACGAATCTCTGACGAGATCCTGGTCCTTGCTTCAAGCAATGAATCCACTTACTATATCAGCTATATAGAAAAGGTGGAAAAACCGCACAAGGTTCAGAAATAAACCTTCTAGATCCATGTACTGCTCCCGCTGCGCCTCAAAGGCACTACTGTGTTTTGGCTAAGTTGTAGAATATACAGTGACCCATAGCTAAGAACATTTCCAGCTCACTGTATCATTTAATCAAAGTGACTTCAAACCCAGACAGTAGCTCCCACTCGCCTTCATAAGACTCAGGATATACGTCTGTATAACTATATTTATCTGATTCCAAGTTTCGATAAACTAAGAACTCTTCCTTTACTTGTTTAAGGATATTCTCGACATTCACCGGATTTACTTTCATACTTGCTCATGGCTATTCATGGACTATAAACATCCGGCATTACCTTTATGATGGTTCCTATCGTAGTAGCGAAGGAAACCTTCCATAAGCATCATCTTTCACCTTATCTTTAGGACGAACGTCCTAACATAGATAGATCTTGAGAACACTGGCTAGCCGTATCCCCATCACGATTTATGATAAACTCTTTTAGCATCACATCTATATAGGTAAACTATAATCTAACAGCAGTTAAATCTATCGCTATAGATTCCTATTTGTAAAATGAGAACTGCTAATCCAAGTGCTTTCGTAAAGACCTTGAACTACCAAACATTAATTGACTGTGACATGGGGTATTAATTCTCGAGAGAGATATCTAATACCTTGCTCAAAAATCATAACACACTCCCACTATCCATCTTGCACATTGGGCATATCCTTCTTTTGACTAAATCAAACTCCTTTGATTATCAAACAAAGAAATCGTCTAGAGAAACTTGTTTGAGTCCATAAATGAATCTCGTGTGCTTACATATCATGTCATCGTCTATGAACATCGAGCTTTCTGCCCAACGTCTTCAACACTATCATATAGTCATGATACGAAGTTATAACAAGTATTATCTGAATAGAACTGGGCTCAGCCTTACAGGGACATTCCCTCTAGGTAAGACAGATTGGGTTCATAACCTGGTTGTCACTAATAAAATCTAATTCAGATATTAAGGCTCCTGGTCATATCTCTCAATCTTGCCTTTCAAACATTCTTTCATAAGTCGTGAGATATTCATTCTTCAAGATGAACATACCAGCAGCCTTTTCAGGCTTGAGGTTATCCACAGACTTACAAAACTTTTGTGTGCACTGAGCAGTATTCTACACCTCATCGTTGTGCGGTGTCTGCTCAAGTTCCATTGGTTGAATATATCTTTGTGGTTCTCAAACGACATTTGAGATCTAAATCTACTCCCACTGTTTCTTTTGGAAGAAACACTTCCTCCAGAAGATGGCATGTTTGGAGACAAGCATTTTGATCCACGGGCAAGTAAATAATATCCAACGTACTTGCTAAGACATTCCACAAAGTTGCATATGTCGTACTAGGCTCCAAGCCTTTCTGACTTTGCCTATGACAACTTCAAATCATCGATTAAAATAGATTCGACATTATCCCCTACCATATCTAATATGGAATTTTTTCAACCTTTATTCTTTGGAACTTGGTTAAGTATAAGGGCACTATCCCGAAACGGGTAAGGGATACTTCGCATGGCTTGCGTCACACCTTTATCATATAAAGTGTTGTTTCCATATTAATCTCATATTCGTACTAGCTCGAACTTTTCAGGCTTTCCGAATTATGCACTTCACTGAGTACACTTGACTATTTCTAAAAATAGTCATAGAGATTAACAAACAATTATTTGTGGCATTAATTGTCATAAGCCAATAAACATCGGTATGTTTAGGCTTTAGACAATTTTTCGAGAATTTATAACCTTTTCATAAAAAGGTATTTTAGTCATTTTTAGATAAGATACGTATCGCCCACATGATTCATAATCACATGGTTCAGACATCATCTAAATGACATTTGATTATACGTTTCTCTTCCAATAGTGATGTTTAACGAACAGAGCCGGTCGCGAACAAGCTTGAACTCGACTCGTTAAGACTTATGTTCGTTCGTTCATTTAACTAAACGAGCCGAGCTCGAACGATATTACTAGCTCGTTTAGTAATCGAACGAACACGAGCCTAGCTCGCGAACGTTCGATTGTGTTCATGAACAACCCTATTTTAGGGGTATATAAGGAGTTCAACTCATTGAATAAACCCTAACATGCTATCATCTACCCTTACAGCCGCCACCCTCACTCTGTTTTTGTTCCGATTATCAATTTATCACCGTGGCTCATCTACCGCCAATCTTCCATATCTTCCACCACCATTCCACTGCCATATCTTTCGATTACTATCATCACCTATAGTATATTGTCTTGGTGGATGCCGGCACAGGCCCGTAACTTAGGGGAGACACGGTTTCATAGCGATATCTTTTCTTGAATCTTGATACTTATTTTTTCTTTACGAATTTGTTGATCTTTTATTTACGCTTTCCGATTTGTGAACCATTCAACGATTAAACATGTTGAATTTATGAATTCTCTCCTCGTTTTCGATTTCTTTATGAATCTTTCCTCGTTTTCGATTTGCTTTATGAATCTCTCATCGTTATTGTTTGGATATCTGATGTTAATTTTCGATTTGATATGTAGAAGTGTTCTAAGAATCTGGGCTTTCGATTTACAAGGAAAAAACTAATTTTTGAACCTCTCTGCCTAGTCTAGAATATTTGTTTGATTTATTTATTTATTTATGTTTAAGCTCGAGCATCTTGAAAGGTTGTGAATTTTTTTTATCGAAAATGTTTGTGGCATGTTGGGGAGTAGGAGAGGGGAGTGGAGGGGTGGGGCCGTGGGGGATTGTATTAGACAATTTAGACTGCATATCATGTGGAATATCTTGGTCATAAGTTTTGAAAGAGGTTTATCGTCCATTTCTCACTTTCGCTCAAGATATAATTGTTTAATGTTTTTTATCTTTTTTTTTTATATTATCTCATGATTGGATCATTTGTTTGAAGTTCTCTATTGGACTTTATTTTTCCTTTCACCATCTTGCTGATACTTGTATAAGTGTGTTTGTTGTTGAAAAGAAAATGTCGATCAGCTTCATACGGTAACAGTGCGTGTTCTTTGTTTTTTCAGACATGTCTTATAATTCTATCAATGATGAGATGAATTTAGACATAGAGGAATTGGAAGCTGGAACTGATGATGAAGCTGAAGAGCAAACTGTTCCAACTGATGAAAATGGAGACAATGAAGATGAAGAGAATTTATTTTGCAAGAAGAAGCGAAGGAAAACATCTGCAGTTTGGGATGAGATGGCGAAGTGTCCCGTGGTGGTGTTACAAAAGTTCAATGTAATCATTGCAAGCAAATGTTGGCCAAGAGTCCTTACGGCGCAACAACGCAATATCGTCGTCATTTGGATATTTGCATCCCAAGGAAGTCCACCTTAGCAAGCAAACAACCATGTACGTCCTTCGGTGAAACAAATGCGATGGTAACACCTCAATTATCAATTTTTCATATGACCACTCAAAGGTACGAGAACTTGCTGCCCACATGACTTTGGCTCATGAGTATCCTTTCTTACAAATGGAGCATGCAATTTTTAACAAGTTTCTAAAAGCTATTTCTCCATTTTATGTGCCAATTAATAGGCACATGGTTAAAAAAGATTGTTTTACCGTATTTGAAAATGAGAGAAAAAAGTTAAAAAATACTTTGAAGGGTATCAGTAGAATTAGTGTTACCAGCGATTTATGGAAGTCGAGCCAACACATTCGGTATATGGTTGTGGTTTGGACATTATATTGATTATTTGGGGGTTGAAAAAATGTGTGTTGAACTTTTGTAATGTCCCACCTCCACATCTTGGTGTGATAATAGGCGATGCCCTTAGTAAGTGTTTTGTTGAATGGGGGATTGAAGATAAGATTTTTAGCATCACTTTGTTGATAATGCTTCTTATAATGATGTGTGTGTCAAGAGACTTAAGGAAGATCTTAGCTTAAGAAAGACATTAAGTATTGGAGGGAAGCTATTTCATGTACGTTGTTGTGCTCATATACTAAATATTTTGGTGCAAGATGGTTTAAAGCAAATTGAGGATGTGATTGATACAGTTAGGGAAGGGATTAAGTATCTAAAAAACTCTGAATCTCGACTCATTCAGTTTGCTAAAATAAAAAATCAACTTCATTTGTCTTGTAAAAGCTTGACTTTGGATTGTCAAACACGATGGAATGGGACTTACATGATGTTGGCTGCATCATTAGAAGTTAAAGATGTTTTTTCTAGATATGTTGATATTGATCCTGGTTTTCATTATGTTCCAACTCCACATGAGTGGAAAAAGGTAGAAGAAGTGTGCAAATTCTTAGGCACTTTTAATGTAGTAACGAACATTATTTCCGGCACTGAATATCCAACGTCTAATCTATTTCTTGTGGAACTTTATGAGATCAAAGCCCTTTTGAATGAAAAGGCTCTTGATGAGTCGGAAAGCATTAGGAAGATGGCATTTGCTATGGAAGCTAAGTTTGATAAGTATTGGGGGGACAGTAATGTGCTTTTATCATTGGGTGCTATTCTAGACCCAAGGTATAAAATGAATGTGATAAAGTTTTCTTTTGATGCTATGTATGGGAAAGATTTGGCTCCTTTTTATGTTGATGATATATTAAAAACATTGCATGCCCTTTTTAATGAATATGTTGTTGCTTATAGTTCAAGTGAGGGAGAAAAAGAACGGTGTCAAAAGAAACGGGGTAAGGATTCTAGTGGTAGTGGATCCATTGAAATTAGTGGACAAAAGGTCTTGGTTGGAAAAGCAAAGTTTCATATGTTAATGAGTCAAGCTGATAAAACTCCGTCTCAAAGGTCTGATTTAGATATCTACTTGGAGGAAAATAGTTATAATTGTGATGCAGATGAACATCTTGATGTACTTGAGTGGTGGAAGGGGGAGAGGTTTAGGTTTAGGATATTGTCAAAGATGGCTAGTGACATTCTATCGATTCCAATCACTAGCGTTGCTTCAGAAGCAACTTTTAGCGCTGGTGGTAGAGTGGTTGATGAACACCGTGCTTCTCTTTCTGTGGATACGGTTGAAATGCTACTATGTGCTAGGGACTGGGTTCGTTCTTTACATGGCTTAAAGAGAAAAGCTCGAGTATGTTTTACTTTCCATGTATTATGTTTTTCGGATGCCTAACGTGTGTTATTATTGATGGATTATAACTTTGTTCTAGAATCAGGAAGAAGAAAGCCTTGTGCAAGCATTTGAGAAAATAGCACTTCCTGATGTTTGAAAGCATTTTGGCTTGCCTTTTTTTGTAAGGTAATTTTTATGATGTAACATTATCTACTGGTTGTTGCATCAGTCATTTTTATATGACTAACTGTGATAGTTTTAACCCTTTTCATTTTTACAGAATTTGCAGCTACTTCGCATGCTATTGTTAAGGATTTTTGGGCACTTTCTGGTTATTTTGCTCATTTTGGTTAGTTTATTCCCATCACGTCTGTCATCGTATTAGATTTAGTAGTCATATATATGAACAACACTATATTATGAATATGGTTGTGTGGATACATGACATTGATAAAGGTTGTGATTTCTTTTCTTTAAGGTCTATTCCTATTGTTTCTTTATCATCTTTTGCTTTTGGTTATTTCTTTTTCTGTATATGTGTTATTGCAACATAAGGATTATCTTGGGGCTATGAAGACGTTGATGCTTTCAATTAATTTACAAACCTTAACCGGAACTTCTTTTGTTTTTTTGTTTTTTTATACTGCAGCACCCAGTTGGGTTCTATCATATTGGGAAGTTGGCTGAATTTTGAATGGATTGCACATTCCCAATCCTCGTGTAAGTAACGTAGTAACTAGCAAGTGTCAATTGCTCAATGTAATCATGTATTTTGTACTATTTTCATCCATCAAAGCTTGTAATTCATAAGCAATTTTTTTTATTTGATTGACTAACTGTGATATTTTCATCATTTGATATCTTTTGTAAATGTGCAGTTTGTTCACTTGCTATGGTTGACGGCACTTTTTGATTATTTTGCTGGCTGTGGACCGTTGGTTAGTGTCTTTATCCATTACGAAAATTGTGGTATCATACAATTAATAATCTGTTAATGTATTTGATTAGTGTCTTTATCCATTACTATGATGGTTTGATTCTTTTTTTGATTGCATGTTGCTATGTTTTTTAATCTAGATAAAATATGCAGCATATGTTCTTTCGTCTTTGTTATCTTATGTTATTTACTTCTAGGGATGTGATCATTGATACCGTTTATTTTGTTTCCATTAACAGGCCTATTTTTGAGAATATAGGAACTGGTATCTATGGGGATTTTTTCAAGAAGATGTTGGTGTTTTGCAAAGCTAATTGCTTTTGTTGCTCTGCAAAGCTGCTGTGGTTCCATATAGCTGTATAGGCTTTCTCATGATGTCTTGGACTTATATTTTGGATGCAGATGTACCACTGGACTTTATGTCTGCTGATGTTTACTTCTAATATGTTGTATCAGAATTTGTTTGACCTTTAGGTGATGTTTACTTTAATATCAAGTATGTAAGTATTGGTGTTGAAAACTTAGTAACCTATTTTAGAACAAGGTTTGTTTTCCAGACTTTTAGTCAAATGAGTTGTGTGAGAAAGCTCTATTATGACTTTATGAGCAAAAGTAATATTTTACCGAACGAGCCGAGCTTGAACTCGAGCTTTTTTCGAGCAAAAGCAATTAATTTGATAAACGAGCCGAGCTCGAGCTCGAGCTCGAACATTGTGCAATTGTTATCGAGCCGAGCTCGAACACCATTTTATGTTCAGTTGTTAAATGAACGAGCTCGAACATGTTCGCTTGTTAAACGAGCTCGAGTTTGAACACCAGCTACTCGGCTCGACTCGGCTCGTTAACGGCTTAGTGACATCAATCTAGTATGTTAGTGATAGGAACCAACTTTACTGTACATTTCTGTTCAGTTTAACCCACGTTTATCATGTTTCTAGCATGTTTCGGGTGAGTTTAGACCCTATATTGAGTGTTAATGATGTTTTCTTTGCACGGCGAGTAACTGTCGGTTTTTCCGTAAACTCGGCCTACTTTTAGCACTTTATACTCATTTCCCGAGCACCCGTAGTTTGTGGGGTTATGCGTTTGCTTGTTGTTTCCATGTTTGTGCAGGATTTGGGTGAGTCGGGAGCCCGGAAAACGATTATCTATGAGTCTAGACGTGTCCGAGGCGAGAAACGAAGGCTAAGTATGAAAAAGTGGAATTTTTTGAAGTTAAGGCATCTATCTGTACGGACAAACGTCTATCCGTACGGACAACTCTCAGATAGATGCAAAAATATTGAACAGAGACTTATCCGTACAGATATCCATTTATCCGTACGGATGTAATGAAGCAGCAGAAAGCCATCCGGACGGATAGAAAGCCAGCTGTACGGACAGACACTTGGGAGCACAAAACAGAAGATGTGATCAGAGACTTATCCGTATGGGTCAATTTCCAGCCGTATGGATAACATGGAGGATCAAGAACTATCCGTACGGATAGCCTGTTATCCGTACGGATACACTGAATTTTGCCCTAGGCTATAAAAGGGAACCTCAAATGTTTTCTTCAGCAGACTTTTACGAATTTATATAGTTTTAGCCTCTTTTGGGCGATTTCCTTCGTCCGAAAGCGTAGAATTAAGTGCCATATATCATTGTTCTCGTTTTTCGATCCTCTGTTACATTAGATACATTGCAACATCAATCCGTTACATTTCGATTGTCAAGATTTGATCTTTGTGAGCACAACTTTGGTACTTCATCAGTTTTCAATAAAGTGGGTATGGTTTCTCGTTCTTTTATCGTTTATATCATGAATTCCTGTACCGTTTATTGTTTTAATTCGATAATGAGTAGCTAAATCTTTCGTACGGCCGAATTATGTGAAAGCGGATGAAACGCCATTAGGGAGATGAACCGGGAGGCAGTGTAGCACGTATTAAATTGTTCTAATCGATAATTCATATCACGAAACCTGCTTTAATCATAATTGAGCTAGCTTGATCACCTAGTTTACCATCACACACACCTAGCTTATAAATATATGTTGCGGCGAAGTGTGGGAACCGGGGTTTCGGGACCGCATATGTTTTGGCTTAAAAGGTAGTTTGACACCTACCATTGAACTAAATTGACACCCTAGTCGTTAGGTCCATGTCCAATACGGGGTTTTTATCGTTCATTCGGGCGAGTCTAGAACTTAATCACGTTCGGACTCGACACCTGTGAGTTTATTATTAGACGGACAAGGAAGGTAGAGCACACTCCTGGGGTAGTTTGACTGAGGGTAGAATAATCCGCTGGATCTTAGTTCGGATGTACCTCTTTTAATCGTTAAGAAATACGATTAGTATAATCTTTCTTTTATGCAATAGTATAACGTCATATTTTTCGGGTTGACCTGAACTGAGTGCTAAGTCTGCTGTGGTACTCAAAGC
Organism: Gentiana straminea; assembly: GCA_036785695.1. Lineage (NCBI taxonomy): Eukaryota > Viridiplantae > Streptophyta > Magnoliopsida > Gentianales > Gentianaceae > Gentiana > Gentiana straminea. Next base: position 1,675,936 of record JAVUPR010000483.1, on the reverse strand, counting down.
CAATCTCTGTGGGTTCGACCTCGGACTCCTCAAGCATTACCTACAATCGATCCGATCCACTGCCGGTTAGAAAGTAGATTTTGCTAAGGTTTCGAGTTGTTACTTGATTTACTGGATTGCAAAATTCTCTTATCAAGTTGGCGCCGTTGCCGGGGATTGGCAATACTTTGATATCACAAAAAGTTGACTGAAAGCTTGGGCATAGGTCGTGTTTAATTGTTTTCTTGTTGTTTTGTTTTGACTTGCAGTGTATGACCCGGAGCTCTAGGGCACCTTTAGAGCTTTATTATCCGGAAATCGACAGGCACGCAAGGCAGTTGAGAAGAAGATTGTTTGCTCCTGTTCCAGAAACCATGGACGGACACGAAACATCAGACTTCTCTTTAGAGGAAGAAGAAATGACAACCAATGGTAGATATTGGTTGAATGATGATGGGACGTCTCAAATGGGGGGTTTGGGTTCTCTAAATAACCCATATCCATGCGAGAGGAATCCTCTGGACCCTCCTATGGCTGCAAGGACAGATGGGAGAAATTTATTTGACCCCGCTCTAGAAAGGGGTGATGGAAGAAACAGACATGACCAACAAAATGATGTGTTAAATGGCCAGAGGCAGCAGAATGGACAAAATGGTCAAGTGGGTGGTGGCCAACTCCAAAATTACAACCCACCACCTCTTCGCCAACAGCAACACCAACGGTGGTCAGTTACAGCAACAGCCGCCTGGCCAGTTTGCAAATGCAGATGTATCAGTTAATTCAACAACAGATTGCACAGATTCAGCTTCTGCAAGCGAATCAGAACAAACTGAATAATAACCCGAACAACCCACAGGCAAATCAGGGGTTTGTATCAGCAAGGGATTACGTGGTTACCCTTTATCAAGGGACCGGACATAATCTAATCAGAATCCCAGCTATCCATGCTAACAACATGGAACCAAAGCAGAATGTCATCAACCTGATCAGCGAGAATGCAGTTTTTTACGGGCAGCGGAATGAGGACCCGAATGAATTCTTAGACAGCTATCTGCAGATCATCTCGACACTGAAGTACAACAGAGTGAGCGAGGAGGCGCTCAAGTTGATGATGTTTCAATTTGCATTAAGGGGAGCTGCAAGAACATGGTTCAACACCCTTCCTAATGCCTCATTATCTACATGGGCCGAAGTGGCCGATGTTTTTATGAAGAAATATTTTCCTCCGGCAAAGATTGAGGGTTTAAAGCGAGAAATACATAATTTCAGTGGGCGAAAGGGAGAAACCATGAAAGAGACAGTTGAACGGTTTAGGACATTGCTAAAGAAGTTCCCTCCACACAATTTGAGTACAGTTGAGCAGGTGATAAAGATTTATAGATCCTTGGATAAGTCAGACAGAAATCTCTTAGATGCAACTAGTGGAAACGGTTTGACGAGAATTGACCCCGAGCTAGCAATGCAATATATTAACGATGCAATCGAGAGGGATGATGAATGGGTTTCCAGTTTTGGGACAGAAAACCCGAAAGAGCCACAACAAACTGTTAAGGTCCTTGAAGAGCAGTTGGATAAAGAGACGGCTGCGCATAACGAGTTGTTGGCACTTCAGACAGAGATGAAGAAACTGAAAGAGGCACAACAGGTTTGTCAGTTGTGTGGCGGTAATCACTCGGCTCAGTTCTGTACGACTCCTAGCAGAACGACTTATCCTCAGCAATTATCACAACATATACCACAGCCGACCCAACAACAACCTGTAGCAAATGTATCTCAGCAACAACCAGTGGCAGTTATGGAAGATCTAGTTGCAGCGCTTAACAGATTGGGGACAGGGAGTTCAAGTAGCGGTAATCAGCAGGTTTCCGGGAGAAATCCGTAATTTGGTCAGCAACAAAATTCTGGGGGTCAATGGAACCAGAATAACCCATGGGGTAACAACCCAAATTGGCAAGTTCCACCGAACTATCAAGATTATGAGCCATCGATGGGGTGTGGCATGGAAGAAGATTTCCAAAAGAACGATGTGAACTATGTCGGAAATAATTATGGGGGAAATTGGAACCAATGCAATAACAATCAGGGAAGCTGGAACAACAATAATTCTGGGAACAATTGGAGGAACCAGAATTCGGGGAATAATTGGAACATTAACCAGCAAGGCCAGAATTGGAATCAAGGAAATCAGAGTGGCCAGGGAAATTGGGACCGAGGCAGCAACCAGAACAATCAGTGGTCCCGGCAAAATTCCAACAATCAGGGCCAAGGCAACCGCGGTTGGAGTCAGAATCGTGACCAAGGGAATTCTCAAAATTCCCAAGGAAGTTGGAGAGAAAATAACCAAGGTAGTTGGAGTCGACAAAATCAAAATTCCAACAACCAAGGCTATGAAAATCAGAATCAAGGTTCAGGGAACCAAAGTTGGGGCCAGAATCGATAAGGCCAGTGGGGTAACAATCAGAACCGAGATCACGGGAATAGAGAGCAAGGGCAGCAATCCGGCAACCAACAGAATAACCAACAAGCCGGAAATCAAAATTCTGAAACTTATCAACACCTGAATGCTCATAGGCAGAATAACTCCTACAATCAACACGGGAGCGGTTTGGGGAACCAGAAGAAGCCATCTGATGAAAGCTCTGATCAGTTGAACAAGTTCATGATTGAATAGAAAGCGGCCATGCGTAATTTGGAGATTCAGATAGGGCAGATGTCCGAGAACAGAGCTCAACCACCGTTGAATACGGGGCTTCCTAGTAACACGGAGAGGAACCCCAAAGATTCAAAAGATGTTTGTGCGGTAGTTACCTGAAGTGGTAAAGAGGTGGGACAAGCGAGCCGGACACTTGAGAAAGTGGAGCCAAATTCTGAGAAGGAAAAATTTTCTGACTATAAAGGGCCGTTGGAAGAGCAAGAAGGGTTTGATGAAGATGTTGAGAAGAGGGCAGAAAAGGAGAGAATCTCGATATTGGAAAGGGAGGTGGAGGAATACAAGAGAAAGTGGGAAGAAGCGACAAGGCCAAAGCCGGACACGGTGATCGTTTACGTAAAGGGAGAAGAGCCATCGCCACCACTCAAGCCGAAAGGTAATAAAGGTAAAATTCCCCCTCCTCCCCCAGGTTTTGATGTGGCCACTTTACCATTTCCTCCTAAAGCATCCAAAAAGGAGGTCTTGACCCAAAGTCAAGCCAAATTTTTGGAAATGTTGAGGAAATTTGAAGTGACCATGCCAATGTTGGATATCATTGCCAACATCCCGTCGTATATCAAATTTTTAAAGAGTATGCTCTCGAGTAAGGAGAAAATGCAGCAAATGGTGCAATTGAGTTATGAGTGTTCTGCTATTTTTGAGAACAAGATACCTCCCAAAATTCAAGATAGGGGCAGTTTTACCATACCTATAACCATAGGAGAAACTGTTTTCAAGAATGTGCTTTGTGATTTGGGGGCGTCTGTTAGTTTGATACCAAAGTCTGTGTATGATAAATTGGGTTTAGGGATATTAGAACCAACTAGCATGACATTGCAAATGGCGGATAGGTCGGTTAGGACACCGCTAGGAGTAGCTGAGGTTGTGTTGGTTCAGGTTGATAGATTTGTGTTCCCGGTTGATTTTGTGGTTCTGGACATGGTCACTGACTCTAGGACACCTCTTTTATTAGGTTGGCCTTTCCTAAACACTGGGGAGACCTTGATAGATGTTAAGAGGGGGACATAATTTTACGTGTCGGTCAAGAGAGCATGACTATAAATGTGTATAAAACCATGAAACACCCGGAAGAAGAGAGAAAGGATTGTTTTTCGGTGGATGTTATCCACCCTTGTATTGTCGCCAATGTGAATTTGCAGGGTTATAAAGAGCCGTTGGAGAGGTGCCTGATGCAGTCGTGCAAGATTGATGACGAAAGAAAATTGATGCAAGTTCATGTTATGCACCTCGAGGCAGGTGAATCGGTTGATGCAAAGTGGAGCGAGAAGCTAGACCTCGGATCTCCTGAGGATATGCCGAAGCCGTCTATTTTACAGCCACCAACAGACTTGGAGTTGAAGCCGATGCCTTCCCATTTTAAGTATGTATACCTTGAGGATAACGATTTACTTCCTGTAATTATTTCTGCCACGCTAACCGCCTTGCAGGAAGCGAAATTGGTTCAAGTACTGAAAAAGAGGAAGAAGGCAATTGGGTGGAAAATGGTGGACATCAAAGGCATTAGTGCTGAAATCTGCAAGTACAAGATTATCTTGGAAGATGGGGCAAGGCCGAGGAGGCAACCTCAGAGGAGGCTGAACCCTCACATGTAGGAGGTGGTCCGAAAAGAGGTCGTGAGGATGCTTACCCTGGGAATGATCTATCCGATCTCGGATAGTGAGTGGGTGAGTCCTACACAGGTGGTACCTAAGAAAGGGGGAATCACAGTGCTTACAACCGAGTCAGTTGAGTCTTTCTCTGTTCGCCCCGTTACTAGTCATCGTGTTTGTATCGATTACCGCATGCTTAACGAAAAGACTAGGAAAGATCATTTCCCCCTTCCCTTTATTGATCAGGAGATAGACAAACTTGTGGGTCACGAATACTATTGTTTTCTTGATGGTTTTAGTGGATATTATCAAATCCACATTGATGTGAATGATCAAGAGAAAACTACTTTTACGTGTCCCTATGGCACCTTTGCATTCTGAAGAATGCCGTTCGGGTTTTGTAATGCACCTGCGACATTCCAAATATGCATGGTTGCCATATTTGCGGATATGGTTTATCACTGCATGGCTGTGTTTATGGATGAATTTACTGTGTATGGTGATAGTTTTGATGCCTGTTTAGCCAATATAGATAGGGTTCTCGCTCGTTGTGAGGAGACCGATCTAGTTCTTAATTGGGAGAAGTGTCACTTTATGGTGACTGAGGGAATAGTCTTAGGTCATATGGTGTCGGGTAAGGGGATAGAGGTTGATAGGGCTAAGTAGACGCTATATCTAGGTTGCCTATGCTTTCTAATTTGAAAACGTTAAGGTCTTTTCTGGGACATGCGGGGTTCTATCGTAGATTTATCCCTAAGTTTGCCCAAAAGGCTACACCCCTTACCTCTAGGTTAAAGAAGGGAGTGAACGTGACTTTCGATGAGGAGTGCGTAGAGGCTTTCAATGATATTAAGAAGCTGTTGACTGAGGCTCCCATCCTGATAGCTCCGAACTGGGAGCAAGGTTTTGAAATTATGTGTGATGCGAACGATCTAGCTGTGGGAGCTGTGTTGGGGCAGAAGGTCGATAAGCTATTTCGACCCATTTACTATGCCAGTCATACCCTTAACCCGGCCCAACAGAAGTATGCCACGACTGAGAAAGAGTTGTTGGTGGTGGTCTTCGCTTTTGATAAGTTTAGATCCTATCTGGTAGGGTCTAAGGTGATCGTGCATACGGATCACTCTGCTTTGCAATACCTGTTTGCAAAGAAGGATGCCAAACCACGCTTGTTGAGATGGATTCTGCTCCTTCAGGTGTTCGACGTGGAGATTAGAAACCGTAAGGGTTGTGAGAATGTCGTAGACGATCATCTCAGTCGTATAGAGCTGGTTAAGGATGAGGAATCTGAGAGGGTGGAGATAAATGACTCGTTTCCGGATGAGCAACTGTTCGTGGTGGACACTATGTTGCCAGAAAAGCAAGGGAATTTTCTGCGTAAAGGAAAAGAGGGTGCACCGTGGTTTGCCCCGATTGTGAACTACCTTGAGAGTGGGATTATAGATCCAGAGTTGGATGAAAATCAGAAGAAGAAGCTTATGAGTGAGGCTAAGTACTTTGTCTGGGAGGATCCTTATTTGTTCCGGTTGTGTACCGACGGTATTCTGAGGAGGTGTATAACCGAGGGTGAGCGGTTGAGCATGTTATCTTTTTGCCATGATAAAGAGGCCGGGGGCCATTTCTTGGGGCAGAGAACCGCGTTGAAAGTGTTACAAAATGGGTTGTATTGGCCCACGATCTTTAAGGATGCCTACGCTTATGTCAAAACTTGTGAAGCGTGTCAACGTTCGGGCCGAATCTCAAGAAGGAATGAAATGCCTCAACAGCCTATTATTGTGTGTGAAGTTTTCGATGTTTGGGGCATCGATTTCATAGGACCTTATCCTCCTTCCTTTAGGAACAAGTTCATTCTAGTAGCTTGTGATTATGTCTCAAAGTGGGTGGAGGCGATCGCCTCCCCCACTAATGACAGGCATGTAGTCATCAAGTTTCTGAAAAAGTTCATTCTGACACGATTTGGTGTACCAAGGGTGATAATTTCTGATAATGGCACTTATTTTGCCAATAGAGATTTGGATAAGCTGCTTCTAAAGTATGGGGTAACTCATAAGTTAGGAACGGCCTATCATCCTCAGACGAGTGGCCAGGTGGAGGTTTCCAACCGTGGTATTAAGAGAATTCTGGAAAGAACTGTGGATAAGAACTGTAAGAGTTGGTCCATGAAATTAGATGATGCGCTGTGGGCTCACAGAACAGCGTTTAAGACTCCGATTGGTATGTCGCCATACATGATCGTTTTTGGAAAAACTTATCATTTACCAGTGGAGATTGAGCATAGAGCGCATTGGGCCATTAAGGAGTTGAATATGGACGAGACTCTTAGTGAGAAAGGAGGATGGCTCAGCTAGTTGAGTTGGAGGAGTTTCGCCTGCGAGCTTATGATTGCTCGGCCAGATATAAAGAGAAAACTAAGCTCCTCCACGATCAACTGATAAAACCTAAGTTGTTTAAGGTGGGAGATGAGGTTTTACTGTATGATACGCGATTACATCTTTTTCCGGGGAAGCTGAAGTCCCGATGGTCGGGACCTTACACCGTTGTGAAGATGTTCGACTCGGGAGCGGTAGAGATAAATCATCCAAAGTACGGGACCTCAATTACCAATGGTCTTCGTTTGAAGAGATATGAGAAGTTGCCGTTTGACGAGGCCCTCGAGGTTGTGATTTTGGAAGATCCGAAGTTGGAGGAAGTAAGCTGTTTAGTCCCGTCATGGACTCCAATGCATGACGTCCCACTCTTATAATCCACCATCCGTCATCTCTCTATCCCTCATTTTCCTCGTCCGTGCCGGTAGTATAACTTGAAAAAACCGGCACAGTTTAAGTCATTCTGTCGAGCCAACGACATTAAACAAAGGCGCTCGGTGGGAGGCAACCCACCATCTTCTATGTTTTCTTTGCTCTTGAGACCCACGTGTTGTGTTTTTGGTGTCTTGGTTGTGTTCGGATGGTCACGAGGGGGCTTTTCTATATAAAACTTCATTTTTCACTTTGCCTGCCTCCATCCGTACGGATATGTTTATCATCCGGACGGATAACTCCCAGTATCAAATTTTCCCAGTTTCAGCCATTAATCCGTGCGGATAGATTCTTATCCGTACGGATAAATCTCAGTCAGAAAGATATGGTTTTTCATCTTATCATCCGTACGGACAGTTTCACCATCCGTACGGACAGTTCATCCTCCGCAGATTATCCATACGGACAGGTTCTTATCGGACCTAATTCTATAAATACCCCCTCCTCCCAACCTCCATTCACGTTTTCTTCTCCAAATTTCACCCCCCCCCCCGCCCCCGTTTTTCTTGCCCTCCAACACGCAAAATCCTCATTTCTTCACCGTTTTCAGAAATTCTTGGTGCTATAAACACCTATCCACCTCCTCTCTTCAATTCTTCAAACAAAATCCACCAACAAACAACGATTGAGGAGAATCAAACAACTTATTGCCCGATTTTCGTAGGTCCAAAAATTCAATCTTTGTCTTCTCCGTTGATCGTCCGGGGCTTCCGTCAACTCCGTTGCTCTCCTATCTGTTAGGAAATCACTAGTTTAACGCAGCGGAATTTAAAATTTGATTTCCTTTTCTAGATCGTTCTTCGTTTAATGCAATAAACACGTTAAGTAGTTTGACGGTTATACCTTAGATGATCTACTAGATCGTCGCTTTGACCGCCAACGAAGAGTAGTTCAATGCACAAGCCGTCCACGCGTCCGGCCTCTATCGCTAATCCACACGAACCCCGTGCCGGAATCCTCCTTGGATTGCTATCAGAAAAACTCCGGCTGCTAGACCGGACCTTTTCTTCCCTCACAAACTCACTATGGAAGGCTCTCTATTTTACACAAGAATTATGAACTCTTGCAATTGTGATGTTCAAAAGAGCTTGACACCCACTTCCTTTATATAGAGGAGGTGGCGCCCCATATGATGTGTGGAGGAGAAGAAAACAGTTTTCCAATAAAATAAGGAAAATCAACTAGATTTATTTATCTCTTTAATTATAATTTATTTTGCCAATATCCTATATTGATTATAATTATCTTATTACCATAAATCTATTTTCCAAAATCAATTAATATCTTATATTAATATTACGGCAATCTTATTAATTAAAGTGCACAATCCAAGTGTATCTTATACACTCAAAAGTGGCGCCCCATAAGTCAACTAATTGACTTCCGGAATATTCTTTAATTAATATAATTTGTATATAATTAATATCTTGTATTTAATTTATTCATAATAAATAAATACCACCATATTAATTTACCACTATAACCTTTATAGTCTAGAGATAAACTTTCCTTATTTGGTTATCAACTATAACCGCATTTTAATCCGACTCGATGTTCATATGTGTGTGACCCGATAGGCTTCCGAATATGTTGGCCGTAGACACAAAGTGCAATTTACTAAAATGCCCTTCATACCTTACGATCACGGGATAGCGTCTAGCAACACACCGTGACCCCCAATCATCGGAAGAGTCAAAAGCAATGACTACTACCTTTCATGTGAAGCAGTTACCGTGTAACTTACAATCCTATCGCTGTAATAATATCCATACGATCGTATCTCGAGTGTCAATACATTGACGATCGTATCTTATAATCTGGATATCATGCTCTCTCGGAATAACACATTTACTCCCACTTTGCAAAGATTCTCGAGAGCTAGACACTCCTTATAAGAAGGCCATTTCGATATTCGATCCCAATCATAGGATTCGCGATTCCCGGACGACCAATCATGTATACTCCGCATGCTTCAATATCATACCCAATCACTACCGCATGATCGCCCCGTGGTTAGGAGAAATCTCAATAGTGTCAAAGCATGACAATCCACACCGTGATGCCATGAAGACTCCGGTCATAAGGATAATTACACAACCGCCACATTGTGTGACACTTAATGTAAGTGTGTCAGTCTAACGTACGCATTCTCTAATATACGTCCACGTACAGTCCAAGTGTCCCTACACTTCGATAGACGAGATCTATCCCTACCTTCTAAAAGATAGAAGACATCCAATACGTGCTAGTCTGATTATACTATCAATGCCCCATTTGATAATATGTAAGACTAGAGACATTTAAGTACCAACCTTGTTATAGTGATTAGAGATCTCATCAACCATAATCACTATCATGGTTTCTCTATCACAGATCGATACTAGGGACGTTACTATATATACACAACAAATAATATGAAGATAAACAATATATATAATAACATAAGTGCTTTTATTAATCATAATAAAGTTATTACATGAACTAAATAGACTGTAAACGACCCGACCCGGTCGGATCCGGTCCAACCCGATTGGGTTTAGGACACCTTTCCAAAAATCTCCCACTTGGCCTAAAGCCAATCACCCATATGCCTAAGCCCGTGCAAGTGAACATGTTTCTCATGCTTAGCTTGAGACAATGCCTTGGTTAACGGATCAGCTATGTTATCATCCGTGTGGACTTTCTCTATCTTTACATCTCCTCTATCTACTATCTCTCTAATCAAGTGATAGCGCCGTAGCACATGTTTGGACTTCTGATGAGACCTTGGTTCCTTTGACTGAGATGTCGCTCCATTATTATCATAGTACAGAGGCACTGGACCTTCGATGGAGGGAACCACACCAAGTTCAGTAATGAACTTCTTCATCCAAACTGCTTCCTTTGCCGCCTCCGAGGCTGCTATGTATTCGGCTTCCGTTGTAGAGTCTGCAGTAGTCTCCTTCTTGGAACTCTTCCAGCTCACTGCCCTGCCGTTAAGCGTGAAAACAAATCCAGATTGTGACTTAAAGTCATCCTTGTCAGTTTGGAAACTGGCATCTGTGTAACCTCGTAATACTAAATCATCATTCCCGAAAACCAGGAACATATCCCTAGTACGTCTCAAGTACTTAAGGATATTCTTGACAAAGAATCCGGTGACCATCACCTGGATTGGACCGGTACCTACTAGTCATACTAAGAGGGTACGAGACATCCGGTCTTGTGCATAACATGGCATACATGATAGACCCGATTGCCGAAGCATAAGGGACTTTACTCATTTGTGCCCTTTCCTCCTCTCGTCTTAGGACTCATTCCCTTCGACGGGTAGACCCCATGCGACATGGGCGCAATCCTTTCTTGGATCGCTCCATGCTTGAATCTCTTCAGCATCTTGTCTATATAGGTGGATTGCGACAGACCAAGCAACCTTTTAGATCTATCTCTATAGATCTTTATTCCTAGAATATAGGCTGCATCACCCAAGTCCTTCATTGAGAAGTTCTTGGATAACCAAGCTTTGACTGATTGTAACATAGGCACATCATTCCCTATGAGCAATATGTCATCTACATAAAGCACTAAGAACACAATGGCACTCCCACTAACCTTCTTGTAAACACAGGGCTCATCTTCGTTCTTGATGAAATCAAACTGTTTGATTATCTCATCAAAGCGAAGATTCCAACTCCGAGAAGCTTGCTTTAACCCATAAATGGATCTTTGCAGTTTACACACCATCCTGGCGTCATTGGTTGTGAAACCTTCAGGCTGTGTCATATACACTTCCTCAGACAGGTTCCCGTTAAGGAAAGCCGTTTTCACATCCATCTGCCAGATTTCGTAATCATGGTATGCAGCAATAGCGAGCAAAATTCTAATGGATTTTAACATGGCAACAGGCGAAAAGGTTTCGTCATAGTCAACTCCTTGTCTTTGCTTATAACCTTTTGCCACCAACCTAGCCTTGTAGGTAGTCACGTTACCGTCCATGTCAGTCTTTCTCTTAAAGACCCATTTACACCCTATGGGAACTATTCCCTCAGGTGGATCAACTAAGTTCCAAACTTGGTTGTCTTTCATGGATTCCATTTCAGAATTCATGGCTTCCAGCCATTTCTCTTTGTCATGCCTTAATAGCACTTCCTCATAAGTTCTAGGGTCCTCATCTTCCATGAGATACACGCCAGTATACCTTTCAGGTTCACGGCATTCCCTGGTGGATCTGCGAGGTGCTAGTGTGTCCATGGTAGAGGGTGGCGCCACAATTGTATGTGGTGTGTCCTCTACTTCCATCAACGGACTCTTATCCGTAAGTGGTTCTCGAATTTCTTCAAGATCAATTTTACTCCCACTGACCCTATCCAGAATGAACTCTTTCTCTAGAAAGTGGCCATTCCTGGCAACAAACACCTTTTGTTCCTCAGGATGGTAAAATTGGTATCCTCTAGTTTCTCTAGGATAACCCACAAATAGACATTTGTCAGATCTAGCTTCTAATTTGTCGGGCATTATCCGCTTCACGTAAGTCGGACAACCCCAAGGTTTAAGATAGGCTAGACTCGGTTTCCTCTTATGCCATACCTCGTATGGTGTGGATTCAACCGTCTTTGATGGAACTCGGTTCAGTGTATAGGATGCGGTTTCTAGAGCATACCCCCAAAATGATTTTGGGAGAACTGCATAGCTCATCATGGATCGCACCATGTCTAACAAGGTGCGGTTCCTCCTCTCAGACACGCCATTCATTTGTGGCGTCCCGGGAGGGGTCCATTCAGGTAGAATCCCATTCTCCTTCAAATAATCTTGAAACTCTCCATCTAGGTATTCTCCGCCTCGATCGGATCGAAGTGTTTTGATTTCTTTACCTAGTTGTTTATCCACTTCACTTCTGAACTCCTTGAACTTTTCAAAGGCTTCAGATTTATACTTCATTAAGTATATATAACCATATCGAGAATGGTCATCAGTGAATGTGATAAAATAAGAGTATCCTCCTTTTGCTTGAATTGACATTGGGCCACATACATCAGTATGTACGAGCTCAAGCAATTCATTGGATCTTATCCCTTTGCCACTAAAAGGTGACTTTGTCATCTTGCCAAGTAAACAAGCTTCGCATGTATCAAACGATTCGTAATCGAATTGATCCAACATTCCATTTTTATGGAGTTTGGAAATGCGATTCTTATTTATATGGCCAAGTCTACAATGCCATAAGTAGGATTCATTCAAATCATTTGTTTTGGCTTTCTTGTTATTTATATTAAGTACGTCAACATTCATATCTAATATGTAGAGACCATTGCTAAGTATGCCAGTACCATAAAAAATTCCATCACGTGAAAAAGAACAACATTTATAATCAAACGTAAATGAAAAACCATCAACATCTAATGCAGAAATGGAAATAATGATCTTCGTAACTCTTCGTAAGAGCAGGAACAAAATAACAGTTACTAAGTTCAAGTACTAGCCCACTGGGCAATGAAAGAAAATAAACTCCTACGGCTAGTGCAGCAACACTTGCTCCATTTCCAACGCGTAGGTCCACCTCTCCTTTCTTCAGATCTCTAGTTCTTCTTAGTCCCTGCATATTCGTACAAATATGAGAACCACAACCAGTATCTAATACCAGTGGTTAGACTTAGAAGAAGTAATGTTGATCTCAATCATAAATATACCGAAGTCGAAGCATCGAATGCTTCTTCTTGGTACTCAAGAAGCCCTTGCGCTTTCTCCTCCAATCTCCGGTCTCACCGCAATGGAAGCAAGCATCCTTGGATTTGTCTTTTGCTATCTTAGGCGTTGGCTTAGGTGCAGCCTTCGCCTTCTTGGACTTTTTCTGGGCTTTTGCCTTGCCCTTGCTTGAAGTGACCATCAACACTTGCTTTCCCTTCCCCACAGTGCCCTCAGCAGTCTTCAACATGTTCAATAACTCCGCAAGGGAGCAATCTATCTTGTTCATGTGATAGTTCATCACGAACTGCGAGAATGAATCAGGTAGAGATTGCAGAATCAAGTCAATACTCAACTCTCGTTCCAACTTGTGGCCTAGCTTCCCAAGCCTCTCTATGTACCCGATCATTTTAAGCACGTGTGACCCCACAGCAATCCCAGATGCCATCTTACAACTAAACAGGGCCTTCGAGACCTTGTACCTCTCGCCCGAGACGAGAAGCAAAAAGTTCCTTCAGGTGGACCATGATAGAGTAGGCGTCCATAGACTCATGCTGTTTCTGCAGTTCCGATGTCATAGAAGCAAGCATGATGCATGTAGCATCAGTCCTGTCAGAACAGTGCTTGTTGTACTTCTCGACAACATCCGGCCCGAACCCTCAGCGGGCTTTTCCGGTAGGGCCTCGTCCAAGACATAGCCAATCTTCTCGTGCCTCAAAACGATTTTGAGGTTTCTTTCCCAATCGAGAAAATTAGTTTCGTCAAGCTTGTTTTCGATGATAAAACGAAGGTTCCATTTGTTTGACATTTTCTACAACAATAAGTAAAGATAGAATAAGTAAAAGCTCATGTATAAAAAACCCTAAATTTGCACTTAAAATTTTATAAGGTTTTACTCCCACTAGCCAACTATTCCCTATTGGCTTTCAAGAATTTAATTAATCTTTAGTGGCTGGGATCCCATCTAGTTACCTCGATCCCCGACGAGGGCCGATCAACCGAGATAATTTTGATAGGTAGGTACGCTTAACAATCGCATCGCATGCGACTCCGAGTGGCTGACTAGTCAACTCTTTGACGTTTCACATCTCTATGTGATAGTCAACCCCTTGTCTCTAAAATCAGACGGTCCTGACGAGGGCCAATCACCGCAAGATTCTAGTCGAGTTGTAACCCAATATTCATGAGATCTCGTAACGATCATATCTCAATAATAACGATATACCCGTGGTAGGTCAATTCCCGACGAGGGCCGATCAGTTGGATCCGAACAAAGGCTCTTCACCGTCATTATAATATTGGGAGACAATTTTGGCTCGATTTTTGGCGTGGGAATATTTTAAATTAATTCACTTAATTAATTTGGTTTAATTGTGTTCTCATCTACTATGTGCATATTACTACGATATCATATAAAGTAAAACATACACAACATTCCGCGCATAAAATAACCGGTATGATCATGGACTTTTCCTAGGTGCGGTTTCGAATACAAACTGACGAAACCGCGGGTCACAAACTAAGGGTATCTGCAACCTCCAATAGGATCTTTATTGATGTACGCCAATGGGTTCTTTATCTCTCCTTGGTCTTCTACTTCTTGCTCCATTCTTATTACATAATAAATAATTACACCCGCCGCACACGGGGGGAGTTAACGGGAATGGGATAATTGCAAAAAGTAAACTAGGTCACGTTCTTCATAACGGCCTAGGATAATTTTTCAAAAAACCAACATAAAGAAAACATTCCCATCTATCCTATTGGTCGAGTCCATGATCAATCGGGGTCCATATAATCACATTATATCTACACATCTTATCCATACAATTTTATCTTATGAAAAAGATTAAACTCTAATTTCAACTCCTCATGCGTCTTTATTTTATCACATCAAATAATTAAATAACTTTTAAATAATTATATGACTTAATCGAAAATTAAAATTAACATTTAATTTTAAATCGATTTTAATTTCAATTAAATTTGAACTATTCAAAATAAAATTAAAATTATAAAGTCTCCTATTTGTTTCCTTTCCAAAACTAAGTTTAGCTTAGGCCTGACCACTTTCCAAAATCAAAATTTTGGAAGTGGCCTAGGCCTAGGACTTTTACAATTCAAATATTTGAAAAGGACATAGGCCTATTCCAAATCAAATATTTGAAAAGGCCAAATTATTTTAGTCTAGGCCTGGCCACTTTTCAAAATCAAAATTTTGGAAGTGGCCTAGGCCTAGGCCTTTTACAAATCAAATATTTGAAAAGGGCCTAGGCCTATTCCAAATCAAAATTTGGAAAGGTCAACATGCCATATGGTTTCCCAATGGTCCAAACTATTGGAACCATTGGTTGGCCATATGACACAACTAAACAAACGAGATATCTATGCACAATAAAATATCACAAAACGAATAGGGTTGATCTCCCCCATTGGAAGAAGAGAGCCGACGGACGGCAGCCCGAAGACCGCCGCCGCCGCCGCCGCCGCCGCCGAGGGATGGGTGCGCCGCCGGTCGGCCGACCCCCATAAACCCTATTTTTTTTTGTTTTAACGTTTCGTGATTCAAATCTTGCATCTATCGATTAAATACAACGCAATTAATTTATGCTTATTGCTTAAGCTCGAAACCTGTCTCTGATACCACTGTTAGGAAATCACTAGTTTAACGCAGCGGAATTTAAAATTTGATTTCCTTTTCTAGATCGTTCTTCGTTTAATGCAATAAACACGTTAAGTAGTTTGACGGTTATACCTTAGATGATCTACTAGATCGTCGCTTTGACCGCCAACGGAGAGTAGTTCAATGCGCAAGCCGTCCACGCGTCCGGCCTCTATCGCTAATCCACACGAACCCCTTGCCGGAATCCTTCTTGGATTGCTATCAGAAAAACTCCGGCTGCTAGACTGGACCTTTTCTTCCCTCACAAACTCACTATGGAAGGCTCTCTATTTTACACAAGAATTATGAACTCTTGCAATTGTGATGTACAAAAGAGCTTGACACCCACTTCCTTTATATAGAGGAGGTGGCGCCCCATTTTTTTTTTTTTTTTTTTTTTTTTTTTTTTTTTTTTTTGAAAACCTCAGAAATTTTATTAATGATGAACTGAAGTTTTACATGGTCAACCCCTGACCTCACCTCCAAAAAATTCGTCATCAATACATGTTTATCACCTCCTTAAACCCTTAGTCCGGAAAACCCATTGTGGGAAAAGCCGGGTGCTAAGGGAAGAGTATGATCTCCCATGTATTGGCATAAAAAACTAAAGAGAGCTATTACAAAAGATCTACAATCAAGAAACAGCAAAAAACAAAGAAACTGCAAGCATCCTTCATCCTTAGCAATCTTTATCCAAGCACTCCCAATAACATATTATCAGCAGCATGTCCAAGCTATGATCCAGATTTTTCTGGGGCCAATGGAAGTCCAACAAGTATACCTACAAAGGTGATCACAAATAGCCCCTAAAATGTACCACAGCAACCAAATGATAGATATATAAAGCCAAGAACTCAAAAAGGAGAGAAACAACCTGTTTGCACCCCTCAACATTATGAAGGGTGCGTCCAGGTTGAATACACTTTGCCCTGTGGCCATGATATTCATCATCCATACTGCAGGCCTGTAAAAAGCACCATAGAATAGCAAGTAGAGTAAAAGCGGGGGTCCAAACGAGCTACAAGAGTAAATGTTACAAAACCACTGTCTGCACCCTTCATGACAATGAAGGGTGCTTCCAAAATTGCCTTGCTTTGTTGTTATACATCATTTCCTCCTTCTAATTATAGGCAGCTGCATGATATCTCTAGTGACCAGCAACCCAAGCTCAACATCAAGATTATTGCCCTCAATAAATCCAAACATTCGTGTGGAACCGGCAATTTTTGCAAGATAGTCTGCAGGAGCATTGGCTTCTCTCGTAAATATGGTGAAGCCGAAAACTCGTGATTAGAGAGCAAAAACTCGGATATCATCCACATCCTGTTGGTATTTCCAAGGGATTTGATAAGTGCCATTGATCATTTGCTCCAGAGCTTTTGAATCAGTCTCAATGGTGACCTCC
The DNA here is from genome assembly GCA_036785695.1 of Gentiana straminea. Lineage (NCBI taxonomy): Eukaryota > Viridiplantae > Streptophyta > Magnoliopsida > Gentianales > Gentianaceae > Gentiana > Gentiana straminea. The sequence goes on along the minus strand of JAVUPR010000483.1, from coordinate 1,659,132 downwards.
TGTAACTGAAGTTGGATACAGGTGGCGCCCCATATGATGTGTGGAGGAGAAGAAAACCTTTTTCCAATAAAATAAGGAAAATCAACTAGATTGATTTATCTCTTTAATTATAATTTATTTTGCCAATATCCTATATTGATTATAATTATCTTATTACAATAAATCTATTTTCCAAAATCAATTAATATCTTATATTAATATTATGGCAATCTTATTAATTAAAGTGCACAATCCAAGTGTATCTTATACACTCAAAAGTGGCGCCCCATGAGTCAACTAATTGACTTCCGGAATATTCTTTAATTAATATAATTTGTATATAATTAATATCTTGTATTTAATTTATTCATAATAAATAAATACCACCATATTAATTTACCACTATAACATTTATAGTCTAGAGATAAACTTTCCTTATTTGGTTATCAACTATAACCGCATTTTAATCCGACTCGATGTTCATATGTGTGTGACCCGATAGGCTTCCGAATATGTTGGCCGTAGACACAAAGTGCAATTTACTAAAATGCCCTTCATACCTAACGATCACGGGATAGCGTCTAGCAACACACCGTGACCCCCAATCATCGGATGAGTCAAAAGCAATGACTACTACCTTTCATGTGAAGCAGTTACCGTGTAACTTACAATTCTATCGCTGTAATAATATCCATACGATCGTATCTCGAGTGTCAATACATTGACGATCGTATCTTATAATCTGGATATCATTGTCTCTCGGAATAACACATTTACTCCCACTTTGCAAAGATTCTCGAGAGCTAGACACTCCTTATAAGAAGGCCATTTCGGATATTCGATCCCAATCATAGGATACGCGATTCCCGGACGACCAATCATGTATACTCCGCATGCTTCAATATCATACCCAATCACTACCGCATGATCGCCCCGTGGTTAGGAGAAATCTCAATAGTGTCAAAGCATGACAATCCACACCGTGATGCCATGAAGACTCCGGTCATAAGGATAATTACACAACCGCCACATAGTGTGACACTTAATGTAAGTGGGTCAGTCTAACGTACGCATTCTCTAATACACGTCCACGTACAGTCCAAGTGTCCCTACACTTCGATAGACGAGATCTATCCCTACCTTCTAAAAGATAGTAGACATCCAATACGTGCTAGTCTGATTATACTATCAATGTCCCATTTGATAATATGTAAGACTAGAGACATTTAAGTACCAACCTTGTTATAGTGATTAGAGATCTCATCAACCATAATCACTATCATGGTTTCTCTATCACAGATCGATACTAGGGACGTTACTATATATACACAACAAATAATATGAAGATAAACAATATATATAATAACATAAGTGTTTTTATTAATCATAATAAAGTTATTACATGAACTAAATAGACTGTAAACGACCCGACCCGGTCGGATCCGGTCCAACCCGATTGGGTTTAGGACACCTTTCCAACACTATCATCCAGATTGGTAAGTCTAGTCGATCTTTCTCAGTTTAATTTCTTTTTTCCCCGGGGTCGATTTTCGAATCGAACCTTTAACTGATTAGGTTGTCTTTTCTTGTATTTCTTGCTTTGTTGTTGTTTGTGATGGGATGTGATGATTTGGGGACGTTTGCATGGCTTTTTGATTATTGTGTTGATAATTTCTGGTGGAATTTTGGTGTTTCGGTGGATTGACGGGGTGTTTGATTTCGTTTTGGTTTTTGGGGGTGTTTTGATCAGTGTTCATAATGAGCCCTAAGAAGAGAGCCGCCGAGGGGGATTCTAAGTCCGTAAAAGGGAAGGGGAAGGGCAAGGCTATTGCCACTAGTAAGAAGAAACCTAGGATCGAGGAGATTCCGTTGGAAACTTTGAACAAGCCGTTGACAATCGGGGGTGATAGAACAGATAGACCGGTGCGGGAAGCTAGGAAAAAGCCAGTTTATGGTCAACTTGCAGATGAGTCGGAGACGGATACGGATGTGGATGAGGAACCGTTAGTCGACCCTCGGAAGGCAAAGAAAGCGAGTACTGGGGCAGCACCGGATGTCAAGTAGGGACTCCCGAGAGGGTTAGAATTTCTGAGGTAAGAGCACAAGCTATAAGGGCACCAGAGGGTGTTTTTCCTTTCAAAGATAGATTTATCAACGAGAATTCCGAGAAAGCATTTACATCGAGATTCAAAGGTCGGGAAATTTTAGAAAGGGCCGTTGATATGGAAAAGGTTGAGAAAGGTTTCCAAGACAATTTGAAGAAAAGGAAGTGGGATGAGTTTATTAAGGTGCCGGATTTCAATGTGAGAAAGCCCAATTTGACTTTGGCACGGAATTTTTTGGCCAATTTGAGTGAGGCGGATCTGTTATCAGGGGTGGTGAATGTCCGGGAAGTTGATGTACCTTTTACACCCCAGGCCATTACGGACTATTACAAGCTGCCGGCCGTCTCTTCTGATTATTTGGATACGATCAAGGAGAAGCAGGATAAGGGGGAAGACCCATTTGAGGAGTTGCGTTTAGCCATTGATCCTGACATCCCTTGGACAATGAAGAAGACCGGAGTGGCTAGTGTGAGAGACATGCTCAAGACCACTCGTTTCTCCCGGGATTGGAAAGTGAAAGCCCGTTTTGTTCAAAACCGCCCTTTACCCAAAGACAATTTCCATAAGTTCATTATGCTTGATTTGGCTATGCTCTAAGCTCTTCATTTCGACACCCCGATAGATGTGGGAAGGGCGTTGTATAACGAGATTACGAAGAACCGGAAAGATCAGAGAGCCAAGATTGTTTGTATCCATCTACTCAATGGTTTGTGTTTGAAGGCGGGTGTGAAAGAGTATGATTTGGATGAGCGGCATACGAAGAAGCCGATTTTATTGAGTCCGCTATCTGAGACGGGTCTGGGTGGACCATCTTTCGAGGGGGATGTTGAGCACGAGGCTGAGGGTGATGAAAAGCAGGGTGGTCAGGGTCCTGAGGCAGAGCCAGTTGCTGAGCACTCGTCTGATTTTATCCTCACAGTTCCCTTACTGACACGCACCCGGTATTTGATGATGGATGGGCTGCGGAATATGCTAGACAAGCAGCGGATTCAACTGAATGCGTTAACCGAGGGGGTTCAGGTGCTCGGAAGGTACCTACCGGACATGCCCGAGCTTGAGGTAGATGAGGAGGCTTACCGGTTCACATCTTTCATCGAGGAGGCCATCGAGTTATGCTTAGAGGAGGATGCAGCCGAGACGATTTTTTGAGACCCCGAGCGCACCAGGGATCACCCCAGCCACTGCTACTACTGCTGCCACTTGCTACCACCACTACTGCTGCTCCTACCACAGAGACCCCGAGCGCACCAGGGATCACCCCAGCCACTGCTACTACTGCTACTACTTCTGCTTCTGAGCCGACACTACCTCATGCCGAGGACCAGACTGGAGTTTAGAGTCGATGATGTTCCTTTCGAGTCGGTCCTTAGTTTTCCTTTAGGTCAGGGTGTTGGTGTCTTAGTTTTCCATTTCGATGTGGCTAGGGTTGTTGTTTTGCGATCACTTTTGTGCTACTTGGTTTGTAAGCCATAAGGCACCTCTTTTCACTACTTTTGCCTTTTTGACTTGCTTTCTGGATTGTTCATGGATGGATGACGATTTCGGATTTTTATATATCATGTTTGATGCTTTATCCATATAGTACTCTCATTCGAGTTTTCTGACGTAACGAGGTCGAATATTTTGATTATCCCCGGATTCCCCCCTTATTACTTGCTATGGCATGTGGACCATGTCCCGTGCACGGATGTCTTGGATATGTTTTTCTTTGTGTAGGGATCGGGATGTTTTACCTCACGACCGTTACGGGACTTGATCACGCCGTTTTTCTGGGCTACTAAGCTAAGTCTCTTTTTCCTTTTCATTCCCACACCGAGGACGGTGTTTCACTAAAGTGGGGGGTGGGACGACTTAGCTTATTCGCATGTTTTCATAGCTTACTATGCCGTTATGTGATGAACTTAGTTTTACTTGGTTTTTGAGTTGATTTCTAGACATTTTCAAATTTTTCCAGGGTTTTAACACCGCGATATATGCACGTTTTTCACGGTTGAGTTAGTAAACGGTTTTTAGCCTTGTGAATGTCTTGCAGTGAGTCCATTATATCACGATACGGAACACTTTTAGTACACGTTTGATGACGGTTATACTTAGTACGATTGCTTTACGCACCTGTACCCCTAGTTTTATGGCGAAATAGAAAGGATTCACCCTGGGTAGGTTCGGGATGACGGGAAAGGCATTTCTTTGAAGCGACCAGAGCCAAAAGCCAACATCCAAACATTATCCCTCTAAACCCTCCTACGCCTTGATAGGAAGGTCTGACCACCGTCCGAAATTTGAGCCGTTTTTGGTAACTTAGCTTATAATTCTTAGCCCTGAGCCGATAATTTGGTCACGTTTCTTTTTGACTACCCTACGAGTGGACTTAGTTGTTTCCTTTAGACACACTTGCCAAGGCAAGTACGGGGTGGGAGAGAGTATGTGAAATGATATGAGGAAGGAGTTTTGAGCTAACATCTAGAAGGGGAGGATCTCGAGGAAATCTTTGATTTGGTCTTTGGTTCGAAAGAAAAGCCAGTTAAAAAAAAGGAGTATGCTTATTAGCTAATATGATGTTGAGTTTGGATGTTGTTCTAATGGAAATTCGAAAGAAGTTTGGTGGTTTTCTATGTTCGAGTTGATGGAGTATACGCAATGATTAGGTTCACTCGTACCTTTTTTTCTCCAGTCCTAAATTATCCTTCAATAACCCCCGTCCGAGCCTAACGTTATAACCTTTCAAGTCCTACCTGACTGGATCTTTGGCCCTGGTGAACCTCGATTAGTGGAGACTCTAGGAAGGGCAGGATTGTGTGCAGTCGTCTGACCGGTATTCCAAGCCGGTAACCGTATTGAGTATAAGTCGTCGTCATTCACCACACACTCACTCCGTTTCGTGATTTTGTGGAGTCAAGGTATTACATTCACTTGTCTAAGTTCCTTTTACTTTTATATTTTGAAACGCATGCATGTACCCTAAAGTTGATTCCTTGGCATTGTTTGATCGCCTGATTTACTCGAGGACGAGTAAAGGCTAAGTGTGGGGTGGTGATAGGAACCAACTTTACTGTACATTTCTGTACAGTTTAACCCACGGTTATCATGTTTCTAGCATGTTTCGGGTGAGTTTAGACCCTATATTGAGTGTTAATGAGGTTTTCTTTGCACGGCGAGTAACTGTCGGTTTTTCCGTAAACTCGGCCTACTTTTAGCACTTTATACTCATTTCCCCAGCACCCGTAGTTTGCGGAGTTATGCGTTTGCTTGTTGTTTCCATGTTTGTGCAGGATTTGGGTGAGTCGGGAGCCCGGAAAATGATTATCTATGAGTCTAGACGTGTCCGAGGCGAGAAACGAAGGCTAAGTATGAAAAAGTGGAATTTTTTGAAGTTAAGGCATCTATCCGTACGGACAAACGTCTATCCGTACGGACAACTCTCAGATAGATTCAAAAATATTGAACAGAGACTTATCCGTACGGATATCCATTCCGTACGGATGTAATGAAGCAGCAGAAAGCCATCCAGACGGATAGAAAGGCAGCTGTACGGACAGACACTTGGGAGCACAAAACAGAAGATGTGATCAGAGACTTATCCGTACGGATCAATTTCCAGCCGTACGGATAACATGGAGGATCAAGAACTATCCGTACGGATAGCCTGTTATCCGTACGGATACGTTGAATTTCGCCCTAGGCTATAAAAGGGCACCTCAAACGTTTTCTTCAGCAGACTTTTACGAATTTAGATAGTTTTAGCCTCTTTTGGGCGATTTCCTTTGTCCGAAAGCGTAGAATTAAGTGCCATGTATCATTGTTCTCGTTTTTCGATCCTCTGTTACATTAGATACATTGCAACATCAATCCGTTACATTTCGATTGTCAAGATTTGATCTTTGTGAGCACAACTTTGGTACTTCATCAGTTTTCAATAAAGTGGGTATGGTTTCTCGTTCTTTTATCGTTTATTATCATGAATTCCTATACCGTTTATTGTTTTAATTCGATAATGAGTAGCTAAATCTTTCGTACGGCCGAATTATGTGAAAGCGGATGAAACGCCATTAGGGAGATGAACCAGGAGGTAGTGTAGTATTAAATTGTTCTAATCGATAATTCATATCATGAAACCTGCTTTAATCATAATTGAGCTAGCTTGATCACCTAGTTTACCATCACATACGCCTAGCTTATAAATGTATGTTGCGGCGAAGTGTGGGAACCGGGGTTTCGGGACCGTAGACTTTTTGGCTTGAAAGGTAGTTTGACACCTACCTGTGCACTAGATTGACACCCTAGTCGTTAGGTCCATGTCCAATACGGGGTTTGTATCGTTCATTCGGGCGAGTCTAGAACTTAATCACGTTAGGACTCGACACCTGTGTGTTTATTATTAGACGGACAAGGAAGGTAGAGCACACTCCAGGGGTAGTTTGTCTGAGGGTAGAATAATCCGCTGGATCGTAGTTCGGCTGTACCTCTTTTAATCGTTAAGAAATCCGATTAGTATAATCTTTCTTTTATGCAATAGTATAACGTCATATTTTTCGGGTTGACCTGAACTGAGTGCTAAGTCAGCTGTGGTACTCAAAGCCAATCTCTTGTGGGTTCGACCTCGGACTCCTCAAGCACTACCTACAATCGATCCGGTCCACTGCCGGTTAGAAAGTAGATTTTGCTAAGGTTTCAAGTTTTTACTTGATTAACTGGATTGCAAAATTCTCTTATCAGTTAGATTCAGTGACCTTCCAACTTTATCGGAATAACATTTATTCTTTACAATTGAATATGTTTACTAAATCCTAACAAATAACTGAAAGTATGTTCTTTATAAGAAACAGAACATAATAACATTTATTTAGTTCCCTTATCAGTTTCCTAGATCCAGAAAGTGGTAAGTGTTACAACGCTTGCTTCACCTTCCATATCTGTATTTAATCTTTCTAATTTAATCACACTCGCAAAATATCATATATCTAAGAGTTGACTTGAACTTAGATAGATTTATCTCAACTCACTTGTCCAGAATAGAAACTTCAATAAGTTCTCTATTTAAGCACATGCCCTAACTTTCCTTTTAATCCTTTAAGCACTTGAAAATATTTCTTAGTGTAGTCTTCATAAGACTTAAGAAAAATCACAAGAGCTATGTCTTTGATTTCCTTTCATAAAGAAAATTTAAAGTTTATTAAACAGTTTATTTAACCTTTTGAATCGTATTCAAAACATTAACTATTTAATTAACCTTTAAGCAATAATAGAATTAAGTAGATACTTAAATCTTACAATTTTGAAAACAACCTTTCCAAAATTAGATGTGGTCATTCTTATCCAACGTTTGAATTAATTGTCATCATATGACTGAATGATCATATTGGATCGTATCCAATGTCATGAGCTACCGTTTTTCATTAATAATTAAAGTCGTGGAGCACTGCATCAATTATGTAGTCTCCTTGTATCTAACTACTATAACAGGATTGCTCGTGTCATTGCTTATTTTAAAAGGATTAAAATTTACTTAACCATTCTTGAGAACGTTTCTCAAACAATCATAATTTGGTTTTACTAATCGAGAAAAACATAAATATAAAAGTTTGCTAACAACTACAACATAAAAATGAAGATAAAAAAGTGTTGTTGTTTATACACGCAAAATCAAATATGGTCTTTGGGATTATGATTTTGCTCCCACTAGTCAACTACTCCCAATTGACTTTCAAGAATTTTTTCAAAAATTCTTTAGTGGCTAGAATCCTATCTAGTTGACTCGATCCCCGACGTGGGCCGATCGACCGGATCAATTTTGACGGGTAGGTACTTCTTACCAATCGCGTATAACACGACTTCCAGTTGTTTGACTAGTCAACTCTTTGACAATTCACATCGTCTATGTGATAGTCAACCTTATGCCTCTAAAATCAGACGGTCCTGACGTGGGCCAATCACCGCAAGATTCTTAGTCGAGTCATAACCCAAGTATTCATGAGATCTCACAACGATCATATCTCGATAATGACGATATACCCGAGGTAGGTCAACTCCCGACGTGGGCCGATCAGTTGGATCCGAACAAGGGCTCTTCACCGTCACTATAATATTAGGAGACATATTATAACTCGATTTTTGTTGTGGAAGTATTTACGTAAATTAATTCACTTAATTAATTTAATTATGGTCTCATCAAATATATCTATCTTTATAGTCATACATCCTACACATTTATCTAGATCGCGTCTAGTCATGCATCTATCGTATCATATAAAATAAATACAAGCACAAAATAAATAAATAGGTAAAGTAACCGGTATGATCATGGACATTTCCTAGGTGCGGTTTCGAATACAAACTGACGAAACCACATGTCACAATCAAAGGGTAGCTGCAACCGCCAATAGGATCTTTAATGCACCATCTCCAATGGGATCTTTATTCTTCTATCTTTGGTCTCCATCTTCTGCTCCATTCATGTTATATTTAATTCTATCTAATAAAATAAATACACCCGCCGCATACGGGGGGAGCTAACGGGAATGGGATAAATGTAGAAAATAAACTAGGTCACGTTCTTCATAACGGTCTAGGACAATTTTTAAACCAATAGAAAAATTAAATCATTCACATCTATCCTATCGGTCGAGTCCATGATCAATCGGGGTCCATATAATCATATTATATCTACTATATCTAATCCATACAATAACATCTTATGAAAAAGATAAAATTAAAATTTAATCTATTAAATAATTTTATCCAATCAATTAACTAATTAACATTTAATTAATTAAATGATTTTAATCGAAATAAAATTAACGATTAATTTTAAACGATTTTAATTTTAATTTTAATTAATTAGAACTATTCTAAAAATAAATCAAAATTAAAATTAAGTCTGTTTTGTTTCTTTCCTTTTGATTCGTAATCAAAAGGGATGCCTTTGGTTTCCTAAACCAAAAGACATCTTTCTAAGCCAAATTTGGTTTATGTCTGGCCACTTTCCAAAATCAAAATTTTGGAAGTGGCCTAGGCCTAGGCCTTTTACAAATCAAATATTTGAAAAAGGCCTAGGCCTATTCCAAATCAAATATTTGGAAAGGTCAAATAATTTTGGTTTAGGCCTGGCCACTTTCCAAAATCAAAATTTTAGAAGTGGCCTACGCCTAGGCTTTTTACAAATCAAATATTTGAAAATGGTCTAGGCCTATTCCAAATCAAAATTTAGAAAGGCCAATATTATTTTAATGCCATGTGGCATCCCAATGGCCCAAACTATTTGAACAATTGGTTAGCCACATGACACAACTAACCGAAGGAGAAATTACCAATCACAACTATGAACAATATTGAATCACAAAATACACAAAACAAAATTTAGGAGATCCGCCAGCATTGACCGGTCAACCGACGCCGACAGCAGGCTGCCCTGCCGCCGCCGCCGCCAGTCGGCCAAGCACCACCAGATCTCGTTTTTTTTCTTTTCGTGTATTGTTTTTGCGAATAAAAAATCTTTCATCTTTTAATAATGTGATTAGAATGATAAAATTAACTACGCAAAATAACATGCTTATTGCATAAACTCGAAGCTCTCTCTGATACCATTGTTAGGAAATCTACGCGGGAACGCAGCGGAATTTAAAATTTATTTCCTATCGACCCAAGATCGACTTCGTTTAAGCAATAAACAAATAAGCTAGTAGATGGTGGTTACCTTGGTTGATCTATAAGATCGGCGCTTTGACCGTCTAATGAGAGTAGTTCTGCATAGAGCCGCCCAAGTGAACAGCCGCCGGAATCCCATCATGGATTGCTATTGAAAAACTCCGGTTGCTAAACCGGCATTTTTCCCCTCTCTTAAACTCTCTATAGGATTCTCTCTATTTTACACAAGAACTATTAGCTCTTGGAATTGTGATCTACAAAAGAGCTTGACACCCACTTCCTTTATATAGAAGAAGTGGCGCCCCAAGAGATGTGTAGGAGAAGAAAACCTTTTTCCCAATAAAATAAGGAAAATATAATTGATTGATTTATCTCATTTAATATAATATCTTATATTAAATAAATCTAGGATATTGTCAATATCTTAAATTGAATATTTCTAAGATATTTTCAATATCTAATATTGACTATCTTTATTATATTACCATAAATCTTTACACATGTGTATATATCACATATGAATATTACACAAATAAATCTATAAATATTTATAACTAATGAAATTGTGCACATGTACATCCAATGTACAACACACGCACTTTCATTTATATATATATATATATATATATATATATATATATATATATATATATATATATATATATATATATATATATATATAATATTAATAGGTAATACTATTAATTAAATTGCACAATCCAACCGTATCTTATACAAACACAAATTGCGCCACCTTAGCCAACTAATTGGCATCCGGAATATTCTTTAATTAATATAATATTATTAATATCTTGTATTTAATTTATTCATAATAAATAAATACCACCATTTTAATTTATCACTATAACCTTTATAGTCTCGAGATAAACTTTCCTTATTTGGTTATCATCTATAACCACATTTTAATCCGGCTAGATGTTCATATGTGTGTGACCCGATAGGCTTCCGAATATGTTGGCCGGGGACACAAAGTGCAAATTATGAAAATGCCCTTCATGCCTAACGATCACGGGATATCGTCTAGCAACACACCGTGACCCCAATCATCGGAAGAGTCAAATGCAATGACTACTACCTTTAATGTGAAACAGTTACCGTGTAAATTGCAATCCTATCGCTGTAATAATATCCATACGGTCGTACGTTGAGTGTCAAACATTAACGACCGTATCTTATAATCTGGATATCATTCTCTCTCTCGAAGTAACTCGTCTACTCCCGCTTTGCAAAGATTCACGAGAGTAAGACATTCCTTATAAGAAGGCCATTTCGGATATTCGATCCCAATCATAGGATACGCGATTCCTGGACGACCAAACATGTATACTCCGCATGCTTCAGTATCATACCCAATCACTACCGCATTATCGCCCCATGGCTAGGGGAAACCTCAATAGTGTCAAAGCATGACAATCCACACCGTGATGCCATGTAGACTCCGGTCCTAAGGATAATTACACAACCGTCACATAGTGTGACACTTATCCGTGTAAGTGGGTCGATCCCAACGTACGCATTCTCCAATACACGTCTACGTACAAACCCAAGCGTCTCTACACTTCGATAGACGAGATCTATCCCCGCCCTTAAAGACGAAAGACATCTAATACGTGCTAGCCCGTTCATACTATCAATGCCCCGTTTAATAGTACATCGGCCTAGAGACATTTAAGTATCAAACTTATTAAAGTGATTAGAGATCTCATCAACCATAATCGCCTATCATGGTTTCTCTATCACAGTTTAATACTAAGGACGTCATCATATAACAATTCATAATTGTTTCAATAAAAGAACGAATATATATGACAACATAAAAGCCATTTAATATATGCATAAACAAAAAGAAATAGTAGAAATCATCCGACTCGGTCAGATCCGGTCCAACCCGATTGGGTTTAGGACACTATTTCAACATCCCTTTCACTGAAAAGTTCACTCAAGGCCCACATAGGTCTTTAGTGGTTGATACATCCAGTTTATATGATGCTAGGGTGTCTGGTGAAGGATGTAGGAGCTCAGATCTGTACAAAACAGATCTTTGTGTAGCGGATGGATCACGATCTATAAACTACATATCATAAATAAAGGATCTAAACTTCCTACAAGAGGGTTTAGATCTACTTACCAATAGTTGGATGAGTAGCCACAATCTTCCAACGTGTTCTCCAAACGGAGGTTGGTGGACACCGATCCTTCCAATTAAAACCTCCTTGATATGCATCAAGAAAAACTACAAGTTTTTCTTCAACTAGAAACCCAAGACAAGAAACAAGTTTTTCTCTCTATTTTATGTGTGTATGTCGAAAATTTCATCTCTCATATGTCTTGGAAGAACTCTCTTTATATATGAGAGTAAATCCTTGGCCTCCAAGTTTCTAATTAATTAAATAAATAATTAAAAAGAAATCACAATAAAAAATAATTCCATTTATAAAAGATTGTGATTAATCAATCAATCAATTACAAATCAATTATCTTTTATTAATTAATTACTTACCAAGTAAATAAATAATCACACAAGAAAATCAATTCTTGCATTTTATGAGAGGGAGGCGTCACATCTTAGGGTTTTAGGCCCACAGAAAATGTCTTTTCTGTGTATTATATTATTTAGCCCAACTAAATAATATTTCGCATATCAATTAATTAGCCCAGCCAATTAATCATCACTGAGGCCCAATAACAAAAAAACACTCGTATTATAGGAGCCATGTTGGGGACCAGGGACCTATAACCAGTAGCTCCAATAAATTAAGTAAAATATTCATCGAACAGAATATTTACACTTAAATTATTAATTCCGGGATTACGCCACCATAAACCCGAAACTGAACTCTACCAATTAAAGATATATACTTACACTCAATCCTATAAGTAAATAAGCGTCCATTGATATAATCATTACATACGGACTAACCCTCCATAGACTGTCCATTCTGATTGGGAAGTCTCCGTAAACCCGACTCAGAATATATTATCCTTATTTACCATTAACTCCCTAGTGATCAATTAGTTCACATACCGGACTAGTAACTAATTAGTCTAATATGAACTCCCGGGATCATCGTTTTCTTAGGGCTAACAAATAAGGAGACTGTCTCTCTACTTCCCGCAGGAAGGAATGGATTCCGCGTCTGTGAAACACAGATCTACTCACTCATCAGTGAATAGTGCCAACGAGAAGTGACTCAGATCACATATTAAAGTGATCCTTAACTAACACATCAAACACTACCCCGAGACAAGAAGTACCATGTGATCACCTCAGGATTAAGGTCAATCCATATATGATCATCTAATGATTTAATAAGTTTTCTCGATTACGGTATTATATCGAGAAACCCAGATTAAATTGGTCCAGTCCTATATGAATGCCATCATATATAAATTCCCCACTCAGGTACCCTCTACCGACAGTCCGGATAAGACTATCACACCCTAAATTGTTCTGGGCGCATTATTGGTGTTTTAATCATGAGACCCTAAACTTTGCTTAAGTTTACCACGGACTAACAGTTTACGTATATCACCACTAATTCAATCCTCACGTGCATGCCATATACTGAGTTAAGCGGTTACATACTGATGTACTTAGGGTTTGCGGCAGTGTATTACTTACAAGCACAAAGCAAGTAATAAGGTGAGATAAATTCTGTTATCCATTATAAAAAACAATTACACAAATTGTCTTTCGGGCACTACACCTAACAATCTCCCACTTGCACGAAATGACAAGCATCGATTGTTTTAGAGCACACCCTTTCTCATCTTATTCACAACACTCTCCCACTTGCTCTAAAAGCATATGAGAAATATCCCTCAATGCCGTACCCTCCAAGCACTCGACTTGATACACTGATTAGTTAGGTTGTCGGCTCGAGATGATCTTTAGGATCGAAATGTCGCCGGTCCATTTAATCAGGCGGTATTCTTTCTGAATATTCTTTTGACCTCTAGTGACTGAGAAGATCCTTCTAAGCTATCTCTTCACTGTTTTCACAATAAAGTGATATCGGCTCACCAGACTTGGAATTACTCCCAGATCAGGAAGGAAATTCCTAAGCTATTTCACAACTCTAGCTGCTCCGAAAGATGCTACGTATCCGATTAATTAAAGTCGAATTGGCGGTGCTGGATTTCTCCAGACTATAGCTCCATCACAACGAGTAAGCACTGAGCCTGAGATCATCCCAACGGTCATCCTTAATCTGACTATAAGTCAGAATCAGTGTAGTCAACCATATTCAAGTTTGCACCCGAATATACAAGCACATTATTCCTCGTTCTTCAAAGATACTTGAGGACGTACTAAACCGCTATTCAATGCTCGAATCCGAGATTCGACTTCTATTGACTTGTGATAACCTGACTTGCCGTTATCCAAGAGAGACTCTATCCCATTTTCTCTTTATCCAAAGATTTAGAGAATCATTCCTGAGAGGTAGGGTAGGACAACTCTCGTTGAATGTTGCAAAGGTATATGCAAGATCATCTTAACCAATAAGATGGATGTGATAGCCAATGACTCATTCTTGTGAATTTGACCGAATCAAATTCTTAGAATATAGTCCGATTCTCTCATCTAGAGAATCTTGGCATGTCAGTTTCCGACTTCAGATAGCACACCCATGTTGTTTCCAACCGTTGCAGTGTTATCATTCATTAACACTAATACTACTAATTTACCAATATTGATATCCATTCTACGAAAGACTTATCAATATTCTAGTCAAGTCCACATATTTTAAAACATGTGACTTTAAATGACCGAGAGGTTCTCTTAAATCCACAAAGGATATAAGCCCCGGCAGTCATCCTGCCATTTGTTCTAACCAAGACCCTTCTGTTCCGAATAAATCCAGACTCCGTTTCTCGACAAGAAAGTCTCAGGGAATCACCCATATTTTATGCTTTCTAACAAAATCTAGCAAGACTGAGTGGTGAGAGAGTTCAAGGTCTGGTTAACTCTCTACTTTTCAGGGAATCACCCCTAGACCACTCAACTTTCCGCTGAAAGTTTAAACTTTCCTATTCATTCGAATCTTTACCGTGTAGATCCAATTGCTCCCACTGGGCCTGAGACATTCAGGTGGTTCTACAAGAGGCTGAACAGAACTGGAGTACCAAAACTCCATTCACAGGGTTAAGGCTTTCAAACCAACCTCTATGATCATAATCCTATACAGCCCACAAAGAGCCATAGGTTATCAATCACCCCAGCAGACTATAAAGTCCACAAAACCACAATGGGTCAATGGTTAAACCATACTCCCACTACGTTTTAGGTGGATTGATATTCTGATCTAGCGGTATTTATCAGTGTATTCACCAACAACCGACGTTGGTCATGGTCTGACTAAATCAGATAGTAACTTCCATGAGTAACCGTGCTCCAAGGTCTAAGGTTGTTATTTATGGATTCTTTCAGAAGGGGTGTGACAGTCCAACCATCACTTTCTGATCTCAAGAATCTTATAACCAGCCTTTACTCGTCAACATTAAGATATTTGATGAAAATTTATCTTCTGAACGTGTATGCAAAATCTCCAGTCCAACCTTCAAGCACTACAACCAATCACATATGCATATTTTAAAAAAAAAATCTACATGCAATTCCACTCATTTTAAATCGTTTATCTATGAATATAATTCATAGATCGTGGAACATGTCTCTGATACCACCTGAAGGATGTAGGAGCTCGGATCTGTACAAAACAGATCTTTGCGCATCGGATGGATCACGATCTATAAACTACATATCATAAATAAAGGATCTAAACTTCCTACAAGGGGGTTTAGATCTACTTACCAATAGTTGGATGAGTAGCCACAATCTTCCAACGTGTTCTCCAAACGACGGTGGGTGGACACCGATCATTGGAATTGAAACCTCCTTGATATGCATCAAGAAAAACTACAACCAGAAACCCAAGACAAGAAACAAGTTTTTCTCTCTATTTTATGTGTGTATGTCGAAAATTTCATCTCTCATATGTCTTGGAAGAACTCTCTTTATATAGGGGTTTTTTTCAAGAATGCATAGATCGAGTACTCTTCCTTATATGGTGGATTTTCCTACACCGGGTTTGCCACACATAGGGTTTAAGGAGGCCATGCTATGCATTATATCACGTAAACTTGGGACGGGCCGGAATATGGCGAATGCTTTATAGCTCTTTATTTCATCCTTTAATAAAATAAAATAAAGTTGCTTCAAAAAAAAATATAGGAGAGTAAATCCTTGGCCTCCAAGTTTCTAATTAATTAAATAAATAATTAAAAATAAATCACAATAAAAGATAATTCTATTTATAAAAGATTGTGATTAATCAATCAATCAATTACAAATAAATTATCTTTTATTAATTAATTACTTACCAAGTAAATAATTAATCACACAAGAAAATCAATTCTTGCATTTTATGAGAGGGAGGCGCCACACCTTAGGGTTTTAGGCCCATAGAAAATGTCTTTTATGTGTATTATATTATTTAGCCCAACTAAATAATATTTCGCATATCAATTAATTAGCCCAGCCAATTAATCATCACTGAGGCCTAATAACAAGAAAAAAAACTCGTATTATAGGAGCCACGTTGGGGACCGTGGACCTATAACCAGTAGCTCCAATAAATTAAGTACAATATTCATCGAACATAATATTTACACTTAAATTATTAATTCCGGGATTACGTCACCATAAACCCAAAACTGAACTCTACCAATTAAAGATATATACTTACACTCAATCCTATGAGTAAATAAGCGTCTATTGATATAATCATTACATACGGTCTAACCCTCCATAGACTGTCCATTCTGATTGGGAAGTCTCCGTAAACCCGACTCAGAATATCTTATCCTTATTTATCATTAACCCCCTAGTGATCAATTATTTTACATACCGGACTAGTAGCTAATTAGTCTAATATGAACTCCCAGGATCGATCATTTTCTTAGGGCTAACAAATAAGGGGACTGTCTCTCTACTTCCCGCAGGAAAGAATGGATTCCGTGTCTGTGAAACACAGAACTACTCACTCATCAGAGAATAGTGCCAACGAGAAGTGACTCAGATCACATATCAAAGTGATCATTAACTAACACATCAAACACTACCCTGAGACAAGCAGTACCCTGTGATCACCTCAGGATTAAGGTCAATCCATATATGATCATCTAATGATTTAATAAGTTTTCTCATTTACGGAATTATATCGAGAAACCCAGATTAAATCGGTCCAGTCCTATATGAATGCCATCATATATAAATGCCCACTCATGTACCCTCTGCCGACAGTCCGGATAAGACTATCACACCCTAAGGTGTTCTGGGCGCATTATTGGTGTTTTAATCATGAGATACTAACTCTGATTAAGTTCACCACGGACTAACAGTTTAAGTATATCACCAGTAACTCAATCCTCACGTGCATGCCATACACTGAGTTAAGTGGTTACATACGGATATACTTAGGGTTTGTGACGTGTATTACTTACAAGCACAAAGCAAGTAATAAGGTGAGATAAATTCTGTTATCCATTATCAAAAATAATTACACAAACTGTCTTTCGGGCACTACACCTAACATCTGGTGTCCTTGTTGGAAGTAGCGCCCGAAAGACAATTTATGTAATTATTTTCAGAATTAATAAATGACAGATTTATTCTCATCTTATTACTTGCTTCGTGCTTGTAAATAATACACTACTGAAAACCCTAAGTCGTATCATATGTATCCATATAACTTAGTGTGTGTCACACATGAGGATTAAGTTTATGGTGATACACTTGAAATGTTAATCTGTGGTGAAGTTAATCAAATTATGGGTCTGTTGATTAAACCACCAATAATGCGCCCATAATACTTTATGGTGTGACCGACTTATCCTGACCGTCGACATTGGTTGTCTAAGTGGGGCATTTATATATGATGAGAGTCATATAGGACTGGACCGATTTAATCTGAGTTTCTCATATAATTCTGTGATTGATAAATCTTATTAAATCACAAGATGATCATATATGGATTAACCTTAATCCTGAAGTGATTACATACTCATACTTGTTTCAGGATAGGGTTTGATGTATTCGTTAAGGATCGCTAAGAGGCGCGGTCCGAATCACTTTCACGTTGGCACTATTCTGGAATGAGTGAGAAGTGTGTGTCTCACAGATATGGAATCCATTCCTTCATGCGGGAAGTAGAAAGACAATCCCCTTATTTGTTAATCCTAGAAACTGATCGATCCATGGAGTTCGTATTGGTTATGAACTAATTGATCACTAGTGGGTTAATGGTAAATAAGGATAAGTCGTATTGAAGAAGGTTTACGGAAATAATCTTGCTTCATTATGGATAGTATGTAATGATTATATCAATGGACACTTATCGACTCGACTTGACGTTTTGAGAATAGGTTATATCTATAATCGATAGAGTTCAGTTTTGGATTTATGGTGGCCTAATTCTGGAATTAATGAATTAAGTAGAAATGTTCTTTTCGATGAATATTTTATTTGATTTATTGTAGCTACTGGTTATAGGTCCATGGTCCCCAGGTTAGATCCTAACACGCGAGTGTTTTTTCGTTTTATGGAACCTCGAGAATAAATTAAATAGTTGGTCTATTTAATGAATATGCAATATTATTTATTTGGTAAATAATATGTAAAATAGAAAAAATATTTTCCATTAAAAATGACAAAATTAATGGCGCCCCAAATATGGATAATTAGGAGAAGAAATTTTCCTGGATTATCTCATATGTATAATTAATTAATTATCTATTTGTTGGATAATTAATGGAAAATAAAGAGATTGATTTTTTGGGAATTATCTCTTATTTTGTGGGAAAAATATCTTTCTCTTATGGGAATAGGTTTTTGTGGTATGAAAAGTATAACTCTCTTAACTAGTTATTTTCATATATAAAGAGAGTTCCTCCAAACACAATTAATCATCACAATTGGCGCCACTTACATCAATAAAGGAAGAAAAAATTCGTTTCTTGCCTTAGTCATTTAGAGAAGAAAAACCTATGGTTTTTTCTTATGCATATTCGAGGAGGTTCTACGGCGAAGATCGACGTCCACCAGTCGTCATTAGGAGATACAATCCGGAAGACTGCGGCTTCTCCCTTGGTCGATTACTTCCCTATCTCCGGTTGGGTAAATCTACTAATTTTATTGTAGTTATTAATTAAGTATGTGAATCGAATCGTGGTAAAATTGCATGCGATTTTATTCGTAGCTTCCGATGTGCTAGATTGAGTGTCTCGATCGGTGCTGAGAATCAGATCTGACGATCTGATTATGGATCGGATCCGGATTCGGGTTTCTATATATCCAGCATGTGGTACCAGAGCAAGGTTAAAGCGATTTTGCGATCTTGATTACATAATTAATTAATAAGGAGTGGAATTGAATAGAAATTGCATATTTATGAATTTTATTTTATATATGCGTGATTGAATGTTTTGGTTGACGAGATGGATTGTGTTTGGTACTTATTTATCGTTGAATCTATTATAAACCCAAATTTTTCTGGGTAGAGAAAATTATGTAATTTATTTTACTGTAATTTAATTTCCTAAGCTAGAACAACAACAACAACAAAAACAAAAAACAAAAACAAGGCCGAGTTGTTTTTTGGTTTTTTGGGAAGAAGTATTGCTTTTTTTTGTTGTTGCTGTTGCCTTGCTGATGGATGCCGAATGATGTTGCCGCATAATTGCTCAATGATATTGGATGCTGATGTCATCATGACATCGCACAGTGAATAATAAAAATTAAAAAAAAAAACAAAACATCAACACAGTGAATAATAAAAATTAAAAAAAACAAAAAGCTGATGTCTTATTATTAAAAAAACAAAAAGCTGATGTCATGTCATTATTAAAAAAACAAAAAGACATCAGCACAGTGAATAATAAATAAAAAAACAAAACATCAGCACAGTGAATAATTAAAAAAAAAAAAAAAAAAATCACGCAAATGTTGGATTTGAAGTCAGGATGCTGCGATGGATTTGAACTCAGGGAAGGAAAAGCACGGCACCAACTCGGCTAGGAGACTTTAGTGAAATATGGACCAGTAAAGTAATATACAATGCGGCAGCAGTTTATAATTAGATATTAGTAAACCTTTTGCAAGTAGGGTTAATCTATTTATTTAATTTTAGGTTTATAGATTAGATACGGGGGTACCAACGGTCCATCTCAGTGGTTTATTTTTCGAATTTATTTTCATGTATGATTATGATATAACCATGTCATGAATCATATTCATGAATTCCACTCCTAGCATATGTATACATGTAGAAAATTAATATTGAAATTAATTAGAAATGTATGAACACGATAATTAATTTAGATTAATAATTTAAATTAATTAAAGGAAACGGAATTTTATCGGGATATAAAATTCACATGATAAACTTATTTTGGGATAATAAATCCTACGTGGGTTTTTAATTATGTAGTGACTACATAAAAGAATTTTAATAATTGAAAAATTGGAAAATCCGAAAAAGTTGGACACCAACTGAGCAAAATGTTCGAAAATTGATTCAGGCGGTCAATAGGGCTTCGGCTCGACTCGACTTGTCCGTCCAAGTGCGACGTTAGCGTCGGGGGTCGGGCAAGGTCAAGTATCCGGCGAGCTGAGGCTCAATGGGGCAACCTTAGCCCGATTCATCCAGCAGTCGTATATGAACCAACGAAGAGGACGGGTCGGCTTAGCCAATCCCGACACCATTCGGTGAACTCGGTTAAAGCTCAGTCAGGGTTTAATACCGATAAGTTTGTAATTGCTTTTCAAGAATTATTGTTTTCAAATTATTGAGATAAAATTCTACTATCCTAAAATTTTATCTTGACCAATTAGGACTATAAAATTCTTTGGTGAATTTTAATTGTGTAGTGTCTATACAAGAAATATTCTAAATAATCGATAAATTGGAAAATCATGAATATAGTGTCGCTAGTTAAACGGTATTTGGAACCGATAAACTAGTGGGAGCTTTAAATTTTATGATTTATTGTTTTTTGGATTAGTAGAAAATTCATAAAGTCCTAATGAATTGGGATTATAAAATTCTTAGAGAATTTTAATTGTGTAGTGTCTACACAAAGAATTTATAAATCCAAAAAATTGGAAATTCATGAATAAGTGACACTAGTTAGACAGTATTTGGAACCGATGAACTAGTGGCAGGATTAAAACTTAAATATTCATGATTTATTGTTTTTTCCGGATTGTAAATAAATTCTGAAAATCCTAAAATACTTCCTAATTTTCAAAATAATGAGTGGGAACGTGGAAGGTGACAACCGACCCCACGGCCTCTACTGTTGACACAAGCATGTGAGAGAATGGTGACGCCTCGTGCCGCTTTGATTTCGGCCCCCTGAAGGTGGCTTTCACCGCTATCAAAATTCAAGGCTTGGTCTCCGAAAGGATAGGATATTGGGTACTCGTCGAGTCACTGACAGACCTTGAGGCGGCATACTCGGGGCATACTTTGAGATCTGAAACAGTGTAACACTCTGAAGGATATTTTAGGAAATATCTTGGCTGAAAAAGGAAGTTAATCAACAATTAAATAGAGATGTCCGATTCTCAGTTAGTTGTTAAGAGAGATTGTCTCAATTTAATCGTCACCTCTTTGACCTACCCTGAGGTGGAACTGTAGGTGTGAGGTTGAATCATTGGAATGGTAGGATAAACTGCATGCATGACATCATGTTTATTATTCCTAAAATTATTATATGTTGTGGTGCATGATTTGATTTATATTTCTGTCATAAATTATTTTACAACTACATATCATCTCAAGGTGTCTAAACTGCTAAACACGATAAATTGACTGATAATGACTTCGTAAAAATGTAACAAGAACGTTGAACTCAATAATCGAAAATGCAAATTAATTTTTCAGAAGATGATGTTCCTCTTAAGCCTTCAAACTTAAGTGACATTGATAATAATGTCACTGCTGTCACTTGTGTTGAACGAGAGACAAAACAAAATTAGTTCAAAGTTGACGAGAATGATTTGGTATCAAAAGAACTACTCAAATGAACTACTTGTTCACGGCCATTTCCTTTATCGAAAGCCAAGAATGGGAAGGTAAATGTCTTCAAGTGTAAGTCATCAAAACTAAACAAGTTTAAGGCTAAACCGAAATAGTAATAAAAGAAAGCATAGGATAAGGAAAGTGATTTCGGATCACTAACCTATGAATCCTTAAAGACTTTCTTAACCGGGATTTTGACCCAGAAGCTGAGTTCTTTTGTAAGAACAAGGTAGCTAGGAATTCATGATGAAGAGTAGACAACGGGCAGTTATTTCAGCTAAGATAGTGGGAGTGATATAAGGAAAGAAATTTCGGATTTTAATCCTTGAATATCAAAGAAATATAATTTCTATTTTCAGATTCGATGGAACAAATGGATTCACTTCCACATCCTTAATATAGTTGCCTTAAAAAAGTGAATATAACATGTGTATACGATTCTGAGACTCGGACTTTTGTCTGATAAAGTCAAAACCACTAAGTAATGCTGAAAAGGTATATGTAACACATCATAAACTATTAAGACAAATGGTTTCCGTATTTAGATAAACGATTCTTCAGCATCTATTAATTAGTGCATATATCCTGAGATAAGATCTAAAGACTGGCTAAGGATGATTCCTATCTCCCAGTCTCCGAACACTATCTCAAAGGAAAAATGACTAAGTAAACTTTCAATTAGGAAAGGTTAATAGAGTTAAAGAAGTATCATAGCTTGTTCATATTGACCTTCGGGGTCTTATGAAGGATACAAGCTAGTGGGGGCTGTTGAGTAATAGACTTTTTTGTCTAATGACTACTCGAAACACCGATTAGTTTGTCTAAATATTTGGAGGAATCTCTGATATTACCAGAGAAACGAGTATTCAATGCTTAGATATAAGCCATGGCATAGTTTTGTCCCCAATGCTTGGCCTACCTCTGAGTGAAATGATTTCACTGAAAGGATAAACCATAGACTGTCTTGTATAGTTATTGATATGCTACATTACACTGCTTAACTCAATTAAGATATTGGTTGCAAAATAACGGGTTATTACATAATACCAAGAAGTCTACCTAGAAGATGCTTATGAATTTGTGGATAAGGAGTGAATTACATTTACCCCACTTCCGCAAATAGAGGCATTTAGGACTAGTGCTTGAAGGTAGGACTGAAAATTTTGTATACACGCTCAGATGGTGACTGTTCGTGAAATATCTTAATAAAACGAGTAAAGATTGGTTATAAGATTCTTGAGATCGGATCGTGACGGTTACACTGTTACATCCTTCCTAAAAGAATGATTAGATAACAACCTTAGACCTTGAAGTACAGTTACTCAATGAGTTACTGTCTGATTTAATCAGACCACATCCAACAATGGTTGTTGGGGATTACGCTGATTAATACTACTGAACTAGATCAGAATATCAATCCACCCAAATGCAGTGGGAGTATGGTTTAACCATTGACCCACTGTGGTCATACTGGAGGTGATTGATCACCTATGGTCTTTTTTGGGAAAACTATATAGGATTATGACAATAGAAGGTTTGTTTAAAGCCGTAAACCTATAAATGGAGTTTTGGTACTCCAGTTCTGTTCACAGTAATATAGAACCACCTGAGTGTCTTAGGCCCAGTGGGAATAATTGGCTCTACGTGTAGAAGAGACGAATGAATGAGAAAGTTTATCTTTCAAGGCAAAGCCAAGTGGTCTAGGGGTAATTCACTGAGAAGTAGATAGTTTAAAAAGGGGTGATGCCCTCACACTTTCTCACCACTCAATCTTGCTTAACTCCGTGGAAAGCATGAAGATTAACAGGGGTGATGCCCTGAAACTTTCTTGCCGCACAATGGAGCTTGAATTCATTCGGAAGAGAATGGTTTTAGCTTAAAGCCAATGGCGGATAGACTGCCTATGCTTAAATCCATTGGTGGATTAAAGCAAACCTCTAGGTCATTAAAGGTCACATGTTTTAAATGTGTGGGCCTGACCTAAATATTGACAAGTCTTTTGTAGACTAGGATATCAATATTGGTAAAGTAGTGAGTATTAGTGTTAATGACAAAGATAACACTGCACAGTTGAGAACTGTTGGAATAGTGTCCTAAACCCAATTGGGTTGGACCGGATCCGACCGGGTCGGATCATTTCTACTATTTCTTTATTTTTATACATATATTAAATGGCTTTTATGTTGTCACATATATGTTCTTTTAAAGAACCAATTATGAATTGTGATATGATAACGTCCTTAGTATTAAACCGTGATATAGAAACCATGATAGGCGATTATGGTTGATGAGATCTCTAATCACTTTAATAAGTTTGATACTTAAATGTCTCTAGGCTGATGTACTATTAAACAGGACATTGATAGTACAAACAGGCTAGCACGTATTAGATGTCTTCTGTCTTTAGGGCAGGGATAGATCTCGTCTATCGAAGTGTAAAGACACTTGGACTGTACGTGGACATGTATTAGAGAATGCGTACGTTAGACTGACCCACTTACATTAAGTGTCACACTAGGTGGCGGTTGTGTAATTATCCTTTAGACCGGAGTCTTCATGGCATCACGGTGTAGATTGTCATGCTTTGACACTATTGAGGTTTCCCCTAGCCACGGGGTGATCATGCGGTAGTGATTGGTTGTGATACTGAAGTATGCAGAGTATACATGTTTGGTCGTCTGGGAATCGCGTACCCTATCAGTAGGGGTGAATATCCGAAAGAGCCTTCTTATAAGGAATGTCTTACTCTCGTGAATCTTTGCAAAGTGGAAGTAAATGAGTTATTTCGAGAGAGCATGATATCCAGATTATAAGATACGGTTGTTGATGTTTTGACACTCGAATAACGACCGTATGGATATTATTACAACGATATGATTGTAATTTACACGGTAACTGTTTCACATGAAAGGTAGTAGTCATTGCATTTGACTCTTCTGATGATTGGGGGTCACGGTGTGTTGCTAGATGCTATCCCATGATCGTTTGGCATGAAGAGCATTTTCGTAATTTGCACTTTGTGTCTACGGCCAACATATTCGGAAGCCTATCGGGTCACACACATATGAACATCTAGCCGGATTAAAATGTGGTTATAGATGATAACTGAATAAGGAAAGTTTATCTCGTACTATAAAGGTTATAGTGGTAAATTAATATGATGGTATTTATTTATTATGAATAAATTAAATACAAGATATTAATAGTATTATATTATTTAAAGAAAATTCCGGATGCCAATTTATTGGCTAAGGTGGCGCAATTTGTATGTGTATAAGATACACTTGGATTGTGCAATTTAATTAATAATCGTACCATATATTAATATAAGATATATATATATATATATATATATATATATATATATATATATATATATATATATATGTGACATGCGTGTAGTGTGCATATATGTGATATGTATATGCACTTGTATAATAAATATATATAATAAATATAGATTTATGCATATAGTATATATAAGTGATATATACACATGTGTAAATTGATTTATGGTAATAAGATAAAGATATATTCAATATAAGATATTGTCAATATATATCTTGGAAGAATATTTAATATAAGATATTGAATATTAATGAGATAAATCAATCAATTATATTTTCCTTATTTTACTAGTAAAAGGTTTTCTTCCTCTCCACTCTAGTTGGGGCGCCCCTCTCACTATAATAAGAGATGAGTGTCAAGCTCTTTTGTACATCACAACTCCAAGAGCTAATAGTTCTTGTGAAAAATATAGAGCACCTTAGAGAGAGTTTTGGGAGAGAGAGAAAAGGCCGGTCTAGCAGCCGGATTTTTCTAGCAGCAATCCAATGATGGATTCCGGCGGGTTGTTTGTGTGGACTAGCGGTAGAGGCCGAACACTTGGTCGGCTCCGTGCACAACTACTCTCCTTAGACGGTCAAAGCATCGATCTTTTAGATCAAGCAAGGTAACCACCGTCTACTAGCTTATTTGTTTATTGCTTAAACGAAGTCGATCCTGGTCAAAGGAAATAAACTTTTGAATTCCGCTGCGTTCCCGCGTAGATTTCCTAACAGTGGTATCAGAGCGAGTTTCGAGTTTATGCAATAAGCATGTTATTTTGCGTGGTTAATTTTATCGTTCTAATAGCGTAATTAAAAGATAAAAGATTTTTAGATTCACAAAACGATACATGAAAAGAATAAAAGAAACAAAAGGAGATCGGGTGGTGCTCGGCCGACTGGCGGCGGCACCACCACCGTCCGGCGGCCGGCGGCAGCTGTCTGGCGGGCCTCTTCATTTTGTTTTGTGTATTTTGTGTTTAATAGTTGTGATTAGTAATTTCTCTTTTGTTTAGTTGTGTCATGTGACCTAACCAATGGTTCAAATAGTTTGGCCATTGGGATGCCACATGGCATTAAAAATAATAATGGTTTTTCCAAACTTTGTTTGGAATAGGCCTAGGCCCTTTCCAAATATTTGATTTGGAAAAAGGCCTAGGCCTAGGCCACTTTCAAAATTTTGATTTTGGAAAATGGCCAGGCATATTAACCAAAATATTGGCCTTTCCAAATTTTGTTTGGAATAGGCCTAGGCTCCTTTCAAAATATTTGATTTTGGAAAAAGCCTAACTAGGCCATTTTCAAAAATTTTGATTTTGGAAAGGGCCAAGAAAGATGTCTTTTGGTTTAGGAAACCAAAGGAACCCATTTTGATTAGTAATCAAAATGAAAGAAACAAAAGAGACCTAACTTTAATTTTGATTTATTTTTGGAATATTTAATTAATTAAAATTAAAATTAAAATCGTTTGAAATCAATCGTTAATTTTATTTTGATTAAAATCATTTAATTAATTAAATGTTAATTAGTTAATTGATTGTGTTAGAATATGTAAATATTCTAGAATATATTTATTTAGATTGATCGATTACGATTTAGTCAATATTCCTAGTCAATAATCTTGTAATTAGTTACCATAATCCTAGGAGGATTTGGTGGGATTTATATCCTAGACAGTTACATACCTGTGTATATATATTGTACCAAAGGTGAATGAAATAAACCAAGAATCATATTCTTTCATGGTATCGGAGCTACTCAAAATAGGACTAGTCCACAAATCACTGTGCAAGAACGCATTCTTAACATCAAGTTGGTGAATCTGCCAATCCTTGCTTAGTGCCAATCCCAAAACAACTCGTATTGTGGCCGGTTTGACCACCGAACTAAAAGTCTCCCCACAGTAAATGCCAACCTGTTGAGTCTTTCCATCACCTACAAGACGGGCTTTATGCCTCTCAAATGAACCGTCAGATTTATATTTGTGAGTAAATACCCACTCATCCTCTTCCTCACCAATTAATCCCAGCCCACCTCCTCTTTCCACAACTCAACCTTCCAGGCAGTTACATACCTGTGTATATATTGTACCAAAGGTGAATGAAATAAACCAAGAATCATATTCTTTCAGATTGGATAAAATTATTTAATAGATTAAATGTTAATTGAGTAATTAAGACGCTAGTAGTTAAATTTTAATTTTATCTTTTTCATAACATGTTATTGTATGGATTAGATATAGTAGATATAATATGATTATATGGACCCCGATTGATCATGGACTCGACCAATAGGATAGATGAGAATGTTTTCTTTATGTTGTTTTTGAAAAATTGTCCTAGGCCGTTATGAAGAACGTGACCTAGTTTACTTTTTGCATTTATTCTATTCCCGTTAGCTCCCCCCGTGTGCGGCGGGTGTAATTATTTATTAGATAGATTATTATGTAACAATAATGGAGAAAGAAGATGAAGACCAAAGAGAGATAAGAACTCATTGGCGTATAGCAATAAAGATCCTATTGGCGGTTGCAGACACCCTTAGTTTGTGACCCGCGGTTTCGTCAGTTTGTATTCGAAACCGCACCTAGGAAAAGTCCATGATCATACCGGTTACTTTACGCATTTATTTATTTTGTGCTTGTATTTATTTTATATGATACGATAGATTCATGACTAGGCACGATCTAGATAAATGTGTAGGATGTATGTCTATAAAGATAGATATATTTGATGAGACCGTAATTAAATTAATTAAGTGAATTAATTTACGTAAATACTTCCACAACAAAAATCAAGTCGAAATATTGTCTCCCAATATTATAGCGACGGTGAAGAGCCTTTGTTCAGATCCAACTGATCGACCCTCGTCGGGAGTTGACCTACCACGGGTATATCGTCGTTATTGAGATATGATCGTATGAGATCTCGTGAATATTGGGTTATGACTTGACTAGAGTATTGCGGTGATTGGCCCTCGTCAGGACCGTTTTATTCTAAAGGCAAGGGGTTGAGTACCACATAAAGATGTGAATTGTCAAAGAGTTGACTAGTCAACCACCAAGAGTCACATAGAGATGTGATTGGTAAGTGTTACGTACCTTTCGAATTATTCCAGTTGATCGGCCCTCATCGGGAATCGGGGTAACCAGATGAGATCTTGGCCACTAAAGAATTTTGAAAGATTCTAGAAAGTCAATTGGGAGTAGTTGACTAGTGGGAGCAAAATCATAAATCAAAAGACCATTTTTGATTTTGCATGTATAAAAAACAACACTCTTTTATTTTCATTTTTATGTTGTAGTTTTAGCAAACTTTGTATTTATGTTTTTATTCTCGATTAGTAAAACCAAATTTTGACTGTTACCTTTTGAGAAACGCTCTCAAATATGGTTTAGTAATTTTAATCCTTTTAAAATAAGCAATGACACGAGCAACCCCGTTATAGTAGTTAGAGACTGCATAATTGATGCAGTGCTCCAAGACTTTAATTATTAATGAAAGCGGAAGCTCATGATATGATTAAGACATTTGAAATAAGTTTCAACGAATTAGTCATATATCGGATACGATCCAAGATGATCATTCTGTCATACGATGACAATTAATTCAAACGTTGGATAAGAATTACCACATCTAATTTTGGAAAGGTTGTTTTCAAAATTGTAAGATTTAAGTATCGACTTAATTCTATCATTGCTTAAAAGTTAATTAAATAGTCAATGTTTTGAATACGATTCAAAAGGTTAAATAAACTATTTAATAAACTTTAGATTTTCTTTATGAAAGGAAATCAAAGACATAGCTCTTGTGATCTTTCTTAAGTCTTATGAAGACTACTAAGAAATATTTACAAGTGCTTAAAGGATTAAAACGGAAAGTTAGGGCATGTGCTTAAATAGAGAACTTATTGAAGTTTTTATTGTAGGCAAGGGAGTTGAGATAAATCTATCTAAGTTCAAAGTCGACTCTAAGATATATGATATC
The DNA here is from genome assembly GCA_036785695.1 of Gentiana straminea. Lineage (NCBI taxonomy): Eukaryota > Viridiplantae > Streptophyta > Magnoliopsida > Gentianales > Gentianaceae > Gentiana > Gentiana straminea. The sequence goes on along the minus strand of JAVUPR010000483.1, from coordinate 1,629,991 downwards.
TTACGAGTGTGATTAAATTAGAAAAATTAAATACATATATTGAAGGTGAAGCAAACGTTGTAACACTTACCACATTCTGGATCTAGTAAACTGATAAGGGAACTAAATAAATGTTATTATGTTCCGGTTCTTATGAAGAACATACTTTCAGTTATTTGTTAGGATTTAGTAGACATATTCAATTGTAAAAAATAAATGTTATTCCGATAAAGTTGGAAAGTCACTGAATCTAACATACTAGATCAATGTCACTATATAGTTAATATGTGTGATGAAATCTCAACTAAATATTTGTATGGCTGTTATCCTTGATATTTGTAGTTGTTCTAGATGTCGACTCTCTGGAAGAGAAGCGTATAATCAAATATCATTCAGATGATGTCTGAACCATGTGATTATGAATCATGTGGGTGATACGTATCTTATCTAAAGATGACTAAAATACCCTTTTATGAAAAGGTTATAAAATCTAGAAAAATTTTCTAAAGCCTAAACATACCGATGTTGGCTTATGACAATTAATGCCACAAATAATTGTTTATTAATCTCTACGACTATTTTTAGAAATAGTCAAGTGTACTCAGTGAAGTGCATAATTCGGAAAGCCCGAAAAGTTCGAGCTAGTACGAATATGAGATTGATGAGCTACTTAGGAATTAATCTTCAATTGGATTGAAGCAATTAATACTTGAAGGGTGTTTCAGAAGTCGTCTGATAAGGAATAAGATTCTTCCCTTGAAGGATACCATCTTTGGGATATGCAATTAGACTGTGTTCCTAAAATGGAAACAACACTTTATATGATAAATGTGTGACGCAAGCCATGCGAAGTATCCCTTACCCGTTTTGGGATAGAGCCCTTATACTTAACCGAGTTCCGAAAATAAAGGTTGAATAAATTCCATATTAGATATGGAAGAGGATAATGTCTATCTTAACCGATGATTTGAAGTTGTCATAGGAAAAGTCAGAAAGGCTTGGAGCCTAGTACGACATATGCAACTTTGTGGAATGTCTTAGCAAGTATGCTGGATATTATTTATTTGTCCGCGGAGCAAAATGTTTGTCTCCAAACATGCTGTCTTCTAGAGGAAGTGTTTCTTTCAAAAGAAACAGTGGGAGTAAGTTAGATCTCAAAAGAGTTTGAGAACCACAAAGATATATTCAACCAACATGAGCAGATGCCGCATAGCGATGAGGTGTAGAACACTTCTCAGTGCACACAAAGGTTATGTAAGTCTATGGATAACCTCAAGCCTGAAAAGGCTGCTGGTATGTTCATATTGATGAATGAATATCTCACGACTTATGAAAGAATGTTTGAAAGGCAGGATTGAGAGATATGGCCAGTAGCCATAATATCTGAATTAGATTCCATCAGCGACAACCAGGTTATGAACCTAGTTTGTCTTACCTAGAGGGAATGTCCCTGAAAGGCTGACATAAGGCTATAGTGACGGCTGAAGGGTAAGGGGTGTAAACCTTGTAATTATCTTTATGCTGCCAGCTGTTCCCAGTTCTTTTCAGATAATGCTTGTTATAATTTCGTATCATGGCTATATGATAGTGTTGTAGACGTTGGGCAGAAAGTTCGATGTTCATAGATGATGACATGATATGTAAGCCCACAAGATCCATTTATGGACTCAAACAAGCTTCTCTAGACGATTTCTTTGTTTGATAATGAAAGGAGTTTGATTTAGTCAAAAGAAGGATATGCCCAATGTGCAAGATGGATAGTGGGAGTGTGTTACGATTTTTGAGTAAGGTATTAGATATCTCTCTCGGTAATTGCCACCTCATGTCACAGTCAATTAATGTTTGGTAGTTCAAAGTCATTACGAAAGTACTTGGATTAGCAGTTCTTATTTTAGAAATAAGAATCTATAGTGATAGATTTAACTGTTGTTGGATTATAGTTTACCTATATAGTTGTGATGCTAAAAGAGTTTAGCATAGATCGCGATAGGAGATACTGCTAGCCGGTGTTCTCAAGATCTATCTATGTTAGGACTTTTGTCCTAAAGATAAGGTGAAAGATGATGCTTATGAAAGGTTTCCTTCGCTACTGCGATAGGAACCATCATAAAGGTAATGCCGGATGTTCATAGTCCATGAAGAGTCATGAGAAAGTATGAAAGTAGATCTGGAGAAAGTCGAGAATGTCCTTAAACAAGTTAAGGATGGTTTCCTAGTTTGTCGAAATTTGGAAGCGAATAAACGTAGATATAGAGACATGTATCCTGAATCTTATGAAGGCGAGTGTGAGTTAGAGTCTGGGTTTGCAGTCACTTTGATTAATTGATACAGTGAGCTAGAAATGTTCTTGGCTATGGGTCGCTGTAAATTCTACAACTAGGCCAAAAACATAGTAGTGCCCTTGGAGGCGCAGCGGGAGCAGTACATGGATCTAGAAGGTTCATTCTTGAATCTTGTACGGTTCTTCCACCTTTTTTATATAGCTGATATAGTAAGTGGATTCATTGCTTGAAGCAAAGACCGGGGTCTCGTCAGAGATTCGTTTGTGTGTTAAGGCGGTTATTTTGACTTGGTCATTTGGAGCATGGTATGAAGATAGTCTGAGTCCCCACAGATAGTGATCCGTTCATGGCTAGGGCTAGTTGCGAGTATTGCATGAGATTCTTGTGTTTCAACTTGGTCTTGTGTGTGCTAGTGATTGGTTTTAGGCCAAGTGGGAGATTGTTGGAATAATGTCCTAAACCAATCGGGTTGGACCGGATCCGACCGGGTCGGATCATTTCTACTATTTCTTTATGTTTATACATATATTAAATGGCTTTTATGTTGTCACATATATGTTCTTTTAAAGAACAAATTATGAATTGTTATATGATAACGTCCTTAGTATTAAACCGTGATAGAGAAACCATGATAGGCGATTATGGTTGATGAGATCTCTAATCACTTTAATAAGTTTGATACTTAAATGTCTCTAGGCTGATGTTCCATTAAACAGGACATTGATAGTACAAACAGGCTTGCACGTATTAGATGTCTTATGTCTTTAGGGCAGGGATAGATCTCGTCTATCGAAGTGTAGAGACACTTGGACTGTACGTGGACGTGTATTAGAATGCGTACGTTAGACTGACCCACTTACATTAAGTGTCACACTATGTGGCGGTTGTGTAATTATCCTTTAGACCGAGTCTTCATGGCATCACGGTGTGGATTGTCATGCTTTGACACTATTGAGGTTTCCCCTAGCCACGGGGCGATCATGCTGTAGTGATTGGGTGTGATACTGAAGCATGCGGAGTATACTGTAGGATGTAATATCTCCGGATGGATCAAAGATCCACCCGATTACACAGCGGATAATACAAGATCTAGATCTAACAACCAAAATACATAAATAAATAGATCTAACCTACGAGGAGGTTAGATTGCTTACCGGTTTATTGTGAATAAACGTCTAGAAAAATCTGAGATCCAAGATCCAAGAATTGAGAAGCCACCGTCTTCCAACGCGTATCTCCAAGCAACACCAAGTGGATGGTGTTTCACGCCGCCGGACCTCCCTGATATGCTACCAGAAAAATCCCGAAGATTTTCCCAACTCGAACCCTAAGAATAGAGGCCGAAATTTTCAGCCAATTTCTCTTGTGAATAGTGACATGAATAGTGATTTTTTTGGTACAATAGAGAACACTTCTTATATAGGAGAGAGATCCTTGTTCCACAAGGATTTAATTTAATTAATGGATAATCAATCAAATAAATCTTTTTCCATAAAAGATAAATCTAATATTTTCTCAAACAAATTAGGATAAATAAAAGATCATTATCTAATATATTAATTATTTAACCAATAAATAATTAAGCACATGTCATATAATAACACAAGAAAACAAATTTCTTGTTAATAATATATACATATTGGCGCCAATACCTAATTAAATAGGTCATGGGCCGAAATTCACCAAACCGGGTCGAGTCCATGAAAAAATGTCTTTTCCATGTTTTTAATCATTCGCCAACTAAACAATTAATCCACATATCAATTAAACAGTGCAATGCTACTATTTAATTATAATCGAGGTGTGACGACGGGAAAATATATGCTATATTAGGAGCCGCGTCGGGGACCATGGACCTATAACCAGTAGCTCCAATAAATTAAATAAAATTATTCATCGGACAGAATAATTATATCCAATCTATTAATTCCGGGATTACACCACCATAAACCCGAAACTGAACTCTACCGAATATAGATAACTTACACTCAACCATGAGTTGATAAGGTGTCCACTGATATAATCATTACATACGGATAAATCCTCCATAGACTGTTCATTTCGAGTCGGGATATTTCCGTAAACCCTTCTCGAAACATATTATCCTTATTTACCATTAACCCCCTAGTGATCAATTAGTTCACATATCAGACTAGTAGCTAATTAGTCTAACATGAACTCCGCGGATCGATCAGTTTCTAGGATTAACAAATAAGGGAACTCGTCGTCTACTTCCCGAGGGAAGGAATGGATTCCATATCTGTGATAGCACAGACTACTCACTCATGCCAGAATAGAGCCAACGAGAAGTGTTGGACCACATACTTCGAAGTGATCCTTACTAACACATCAAACTCTACCCTAGTCTAAGCAGTTGTTTGTGATCACCTCAGGATTGAGATTAATCCATAAATGATCATCTTGTGATTCGATAAGACTTCTCGATCACGGAATTATATCGAGAACTCAAAACAAATCGGTCTAGCCCTATATGATTATTATCATATATAAATGCCCCACTAGGTACCGTATTACCGACAGTCCGGATAAGACTGTCACACCTAAAGTGTTCTGGGCGCATTATTAGCATATTAATCATGAGACCCGTACTCAGATTAATCAATGCTACGGACTAAGTTAATTTTAAGTACATCTCACTAACTCAATCCTCTTATGCATAGCCATACACTGAGTTATGTGATTACATAAACGAGGTACTTAGGGTTTTCAGTAGTGTCTTAATTATAAACATAAATGCATATAATAAGATGAATTATAATTCTGTCCTAAAACAATTACATAATTGTCTTTCGGGCACTACACCTAACAATCTCCCACTTGCACGAAAGGCAAGTGGATTAATTGTTTTAGAGCACACCCTTATTTATTTATATCTACAACATTCTCCCACTTGCTCAAAACAAGTGAGACATATCTCTCAAATCATACCCTCCAAGCACATCTTAGTACTTCATCCTTCCAAGCACGACCGGAGTGTGCCGCCGTAGGGTAGGTCAGTGACCCGGCGCGTACTTAGAATCCGAATACCATGTGACTCGGTACACTGATCAGGTAGGTTGGCGGCTTGGGTCAATCTTTGGGATCGAAACGTCGCCTTTCCATCTAATCCGGTGGTACGATTGCAATATGCCTTTGATTCAACACTGAGGACAAAATCGACTTAACGATCATCCTTAATCTGACCTAAAGTCAGAATCAGTGTCATCACTTATATTCTAGTTTGCACCCGAATATACTAGCATATTATTCCTCATTCTCCCGAAGAGACTTGAGGGTTGACTAAACATCCTATTTAGTATTCATCCGCAGGTTTAGATAACCATTCCTGAGAGGTAGGGTAGACTACATCGTTGAATGTTGCATAAATGCAAGAATATCTTAACCAAGTGAATGGATAGGATTGCCAATGATCTATTCTCGAGAATTTGAGCGAATCAAATCCTTTAGAATGAATCCCGATGGCATGTCAGACTCTGACTTCAGATAACACACACATGTTGTTCCCAACTGTTTCAGTGTTACCATTCACAAACACTAATCTACATACTACTTTACTAATATTGATACCCAATCTACGAAAGACTTATCAATATTCTGGTCAAGTCCACATATTAAAATATATGACTTTGAAATGACCTAGAGGTTTGCTTTAATCCCCAAAGGATATAAGCTATGGCAGGCATCCTGCCAAAGGTTCTTTCAAAATAAATTAAGATATCGTTAGTCTCGCAAAAAGGTCTTAGGGAATCACCCCTATTTTCTGCTTTGTAACGAATCCGCCATTTGTTCTTAGCTAAAACACTTTTGTTCTGAATGAATTCAGATTCCATTGTTCGGCAAGGAAGTCTTAAGGAATCACCCCTATTTCCCGCTTTCTGACGAAATCAAGCATGACTGAGTGGTAAGAGAGATCACGGTCTGGTTAACTCTCTATCTTTTAGGGAATCACCCCTAAATTACTCAGCTTTGCGTTGAAAGTTAAACTTTCCTATTCATTCGACTCTTCTCCGTGTAGTTCCAATTACTCCCACTGGGCCTGAGATACTCAGGTGGTTCTACAAGAGTTTCAACAGAACTGGAGTGTCAAACTCCATTCACAGGGTTATGGCTTTTAAACCAACCTCTATGATCAGGATCCTATACAGTCCACGAAGGACTATAGGTCATCAATCTACCCTATAGACCGTAAGGTCCTGCAATGTGTAATGGACAAACCATACTCCCACTGCGTTCGGGGTGGATTGATATACTGATCTAGTTTAGTAGTTCTTATTAGTGTTATCACCAACTGCCGGTGTTGGATGTGGACTGAACAAATCAGTTAGTAACATCTTGAGTACAAATACTTCAAGATCTAAGGTTGTTATTTATAGACTCTATCAGACCGAGTTTGACAAGATAACCGTCATTCTCTGGTTTTACGAGTTTTATAACCAACCTTTACTCAATGCATTAAGATATTTCACGACCTGAACGTGTACGCAAAATTTCCAGTCTTACCTTCAAGCACTCGGTGCTAAATGCCTCTATTTATGGAAGTGGGGTGAACCGAATTCACTCATTATCCACAAATGCACAGGCATCTTTTAGGTAGACTTCTCGGTTTTTCATTTCAACGTAAACCGTTATTTTGCAACCAATATCTTAAATGAGTTCAGCAGTGTATCGTAGCACACCAATAACTATATAAGGCAAATTTATGGTGTATCCTTTAGTGAAAACATTTCACTTGGGAGGCAAGCCGAGCATCAGTCCTGAAGACTACGCAAGAACCTATTTCTGAGTATGAAATACTCTATCTCTGGTGAAATCAGAGATTTCCTCCAAATATTTTGGATAAACTTACCGGAGTCTTGAATAGTTGTCAGACTATATGTCACTACTCAGAAGCTCCCACTAGCTTGTATCTTTCATATGACCCCGAAGGTCGATATGAGCAGGCTATGTAACTTCTTTAAATCTATTACCTTTTCCCGATTGAAAGGAATCTTAGGCATTGTTCCTTTGAGATAGGGTTCCTTTGACTGGGAAGTAGGAATCACCCTAAGCCAGTCTTCAGATCTTGTCTTTAGGGAATATGCACTAATTAATAGAATAGAAAGAAGCGTTTATCGAAATACGGGAATCATTTGCGTTTATATATTTTAAGATGTGTTACTATACCTATTCAACATTTCTTAGTGGTTCAGACTTTATCAAACAAAAGTCTGAGTCTTGCGTTCGTGCTACGAATGTTATATTCATCGTCAATAAGACAAACCAATTATCCTATTGAAAATAAATACGGTCGTTCCAACGAATCCGAAAACAGAAAATGATTTTTCTGTGATACTCAAGAATTGAATCTGAGATTCATTTCCTTATATCACTCCTACTAGTCTATCTGAAATAACTGCCCGTTGTCTATTTTATTTATCGTTTTAATGCAAAGCTACCTAGTTCTTCCAAAGAACTTTAGCTTTCGAGAAAATTGCTAAGGATGCATTGGTCAATGATCCGAAATCACTTTCCTTATCCTCTAATTTCCAATTTATTAATTTTCCGGTTTAGCCTTAAAACTACTTAGTTTAGATGACTAACACGTATGAACATTCTTTCCCATTCTCGACTTTCCTTAGATGGAAACAGTCTTGAACTAGCAGTTCGTTTGAGTAGACACTACTCTTGAACTGTGGGATGTTCAGTGTTACTTGCTTGGACTATCGATTTTTCTAATCGTCAAATCATAAGACCAAAGCTCCCACTAGTTTATCGGTTCCAAATACCGTCTAACTAGCAACACTTTGTATTTATGATTTTTCAAAGATTAGAACATCACCTAGAACTAAGCTCCCACTAGTTTATCAGTTCCAAATACTGTCTAACTAGCAATGCTGTGTTCATGATGTTCCGTAACTAAGCTCCCACTAGTTTATCAGTTCCAAATACTGTCTAACTAGTAACGCCTTATTCTTGTTTTTCCAATAAATGGAGAAACTCCTGTGCATCTATTACACATTTCTAATGATTCAGAAAAACAACAAATCATAAGACTAAGCCTCCCACTAGTTTATCGGTTCCAAATACCGTCTAATTAGCAACGCCTTATGTATATGATTTTCCAAATTTTCAATTTAGAATTTGTTGTGTAATTACACTTTTAAAATTCACTAAATGAATTTTATATAACAGTCCTATGTCATCTTTTGTAAACTAAGTATGGTCGTCTCTCGTTCAACACGAGTGACACCCGTGACATACCTATACTATGTCACTTAAGTTTTCAAAGGCTCAAGGGAAAAATCTCTTCCGGAAAATTAACTGCATTTGATAATTACAACGTACTTGTTACTTTCCACATTTTTAATGAAGTCCTATTACTAACAGTTTAGTAGCCTAGAGATTTAGTTGTAAATAAAATGACAGAAAATTAAATTCGAAAATAAATTTTTCACTACTAGATTTATTTTAGGAATAATAAACTATAAGAAGTCTATCCTACCATTCCAAGGATTTAACCTCGCACCTCAGTGCCGCCGTAGGGTAGGTCAAAGAGGTGATAGTTAAACTTAGACAATCTCTCTCAGTGATTAATCTTCGAGAATCAAACATCTCACGGGAATCAGACATCCCGGACCTTAATCACTGATTACCTTCCTTTTCTAGCCTAGATATTTCGAAAATATCCACAATGAGTGTGACCTACTATATCAGATCTCAAAGTACGCCCCGAGTATGCCGCCGTAGGGTCGGTCAGTGACTCAACGAGTACCCAAAATCCTATCCTTTCGGAGACCAAGCCTTGAATTTTGATAGGGGTGAACACCATCCGTAGGGGGCCGAAATCAAAGCGGCTCGAGGCGTCATGATAGCAAACTGATTGTAGGATCTAGATCAAAGCTTCGACTTTTATTGATTCAGCAATTGACTAAAGCTTATACGAATTCGAGCTAGGGTTTTTCGATCTGATTGTATAAAACGTGGACTATTTGGAAATAAAACAAAAGTAACAACAATAATCAATCTCTGATTATTGCCTCGTGATAATCCTATCTCAGGAAAACCACCCAACTATTCTATCTCAGAATAATTGAAAGAAACTCCAATCTCTGAAAATTTTCTCGATTTAAAAACTAAGGTTTAATCTCCAAAATAATCTGAATAATATGTTCAAGTCTGACAACTATAAATAGCAAAATAGAAACCTAATCCCTAAAGAAAGAAGGCGCCACTTATCAGTTGGGCCTGAATATTAACTTCCTAATTAAATAAAAATGCCTAATTAAAAATAGCATAATTAAAAGTCCATAAAATAATCTGAATTTAATAAGCATAGGCGTCCCACACTTGGGCTTCAACTCATCAAGCCCAATCAGCAACAAATAGGCTTAAAGTAGTTGGATCATCAATCCTCAAAGCCTCATTCTCCTTTCCAACATCTTGGACCAGCTTTGCATAAGCTTCTCGAACCTTCTTCTCTTGAAAACGTGTGATAGGGCCATCTCGAACAATAATAGGATCCTTGGGCTTGTGAATGCGTGGCTGATCATCTTGGATTGCATCATTCCCTCCCGGTTCGGAAGGATCTGACCTCAGATCATAATGAGGACCATCAAACGGGGACAAGTCCTTAACGTTGATTGTTGAAGACATTGTCCAATCTGGTGGCAAATCTATGACATAGGCGTTGTCATTCACCTTTCGTAGCACTTGAAATGGTCCATCACCTCGGTAATTCAGCTTGCTCTTGCGTTGATGTGGAAAACGCTCCTTGCGCAGGTACAGCCATACCCAATCTCCCGGTTTGAAGATCATTTCCTTGCGCCCTTTATTAGCCTGCTTGAGATACCGCTCCGTAGCTTTTTCAACCTCCAAACGAGCTTTAGTATGCAATTCAAGAACAAGTGCAGCTTTGTCTTCTGCGTCCAAGCTCACGTGTGTACCTGTAGGAAGAGGAACAAACTCGAAAGGAGCAGGGGGTAAAAAACCATAAACAACTTCAAACGGTGCAGCCTTAGTAGCTGAGTGAGGAGCACGATTATAAGCAAATTCAACAAATGGAAGACACGTTTCCCACGTCCTAAGGTTCTTACCCACCACAATTCTAAGTAACTGACCCAAAGTACGGTTGGTGACCTCTGTTTGACCATCAGTTTGTGGGTGAAAAGAAGTGGAATATAACAAGGATGTACCTAGTTTCTTCCATAACACTCTCCAAAAGTGGCTAATAAACTTGGTATCGCGGTCACTAACTATGGATCTAGGCACACCATGCAAACGTACTATTTCCTTAAAGAACAAGTCAAGAATAGCGAAAGCATCATTAGTCTTATGACATGCAATAAAATGTGCCATCTTAGACATTCTATCAACAACCACAAAAATCGAATCATGACCATTCCTAGTTCGTGGCAAACCTAAGAAAAAGTCCATGGAAAGATCACCCAAGGTGAAGTGGGAATAGGAAGTGGTGTGTATAACCCATGTGGTTGTGACCTAGCCTTAGCATGCTTGCAAACTAAACACGAAGAACAATATTTAACCACATCGATTTCATCTTAGGCCAATAAAAATGTTGCTTAAGCATGTCTAAGGTCTTATCTACCCCAAAATGTCCCATCAAACCTCCCCCATGAGTTTCCTTAACAAACAACTCACGCATAGAACAACGAGGTACACATAACTTAGCATTCTTGTAAAGGAATCCATCGAAAATAGAATATTCAAAGGTTGATCACGAAGGACACGCAAAGCAAATATTTTCCCAAAATCAACGTCATGTTCATACATATGCTTAATAGATTCAAATCCTAACAACTTGGTTTGCATAGAAGTGATAAAAGAATAACGCCTAGATAAGGCATCATCAACTATGTTATCCTTACCCTTCTTATACTTAATCACATAAGGAAATGACTCTATAAACTCAACCCATCTTATATGACGCTTATTCGGTTTCCCTTGCCCTTTTAAGTACTTGATAGACTCGTGATCGTGTGGATGGTGAACTCTCTAGGCCGTAAATAGTGCGCCATGTTTGTAAACAACGAACCAATGCATACAACTCTTTATCATACGTAGAATAATTAAGTGCAGCCCCTTTTAGTTTCTCACTAAAGTACGCAACAGGCCTACTTTCTTGTATTAAAACACCACCAATCCCCACACCCGATGCATCACATTCAAGTTGGAATATCTTATTAAAATCAGGTAATGCAAGTATTGGTGCAGAAATAAGCATAGATTTAAGAGTTTCAAAAGCTTCCTTGTGACGTTGTTCCCACACAAATGGTGCATTCTTTTTTACGAGCTCATTGAGGGGAGCTGCAATGGAGCTGAATCCCTTCACAAAACGTCTATAGAAGCTTGCAAGGCCATGGAAACTACGTACTTGTGCAAATGTGGAAGGTTCGTGCCACTCTTGTATCGCCTTGATCTTTTCTTGGTCCACTTCCACACCTTTAGCACTAATAACAAAGCCAAGAAAGACAACACTCTCCAAACAAAAATTACACTTTTTGAGGTTAGCATATAATTCGTGTTCCCTAAGTGTATGCAAAACAGCCTTCAAATGTTCAACATGATCATCAAATGTAGCGCTATAAATAAGTATATCATCGAAGTACACAACTACAAACCGATTTATAAATTCCCTAAGGACCTCATTCATAAGTCTCATAAACGTGGAAGGTGCATTAGTTAAACCAAATGGCATTACAAGCCACTCATACAAGCCAAAAGTGGTTTTAAAAGTCGTTTTCCACTCATCACCCTCCCGAATACGTACTTGATAGTAGCCACTCTTCAAATCAATTTTTGTAAAGAAACGACTACCATGTAAATTATCAAGCATATCATCTAGTCTAGGGATAGGATATCGATACTTTACCGTTATTTGGTTGATGGCGCGACAATCTGTGCACATACGCCATTCTCCCGTCTTCTTGGGGACTACAATGACTGGAACTGCACAAGGGCTCATGGACTCGCGAATCTTTCCCTTCTCTAACAGCTCCTCAACTTGCTTTTGTATCTCCCTGATCTCCGTGGGGTTGGCTCTATAGGCTGGCCGGTTTGGTAGCACGGAACCGGGTATAAAGTCGATTTGATGCTCCACTCCTCTTATTGGTGGCAGCCCCTTGGGGTTCCTCCTCCGGAAAGACATCCTTGAATTCCCGCAAAATAGAATAAATCGCACTAGGGAGAGAATTGGTTAAATCGGATATAGAAAGTAAACAAGGGGTAGGGGAGTCGAATTTTTAAGTACAAGAATATAAATTGGATTTCCCGCCCTACGGCCTTTATCATTAAATTCCGATTGACCTTACTAGTGTGTGAGGTGGCGTGCTTACCTTGTTTATTAACTTTAGGAGCAGATTCAGCCTTATCTACCTTAGCTACAACCCCTTCCTTACCCACGGCTTTATTAGCATTTTGTGATGCTTGGTGACGCAACCGGAAAGCCGTCATCTTAAGTTGTTCATCATGCGCTTCCTTAGGGGTCATTGGGTGCAAAACAATGGTCTTGCCTTTATAAGGCAGTGAGTAACGGTTTAGGTAGCCATCATAAGAAACACGTCTATCAAATTGCCATGGACGACCTAAAAGTAGGTGTGTGACGTGCATAGGAAGAACATCACAAAGGACCTCATCATGAAATTTACCAATCTGAAAATTAATGAGTGCTTGTGATGTGACGCGTGTTTCCCCTTCATCACTCAACCATTGTAGTTGATAGGGTTTGGGGTGTGGTAATGTGGGAATACGCAAAGTCTCAACAAGTAACGTACTAACCACATTAGTGCAACTACCCGAATCAATAATCAAGTTACAAGTTCTACCCCCAATACCACACGTGGATTGAAAAATGTTATCACGCTGCATATTGTCATCAATTTTAGTTTGTGCAGCCAATACACGTTGTAAAACACCACATACACCCGAACCATAAGAAGAAGTAGCACTAACATGCAGTAAATTATCATCATCGCTATCACTATGTGCGCTATTATCATCCTTGTCGGAGTCCGATTCAAAGTCATGAGGTTCTAACTCAACACCAATAGCCCTTAAAACACGCTTATTAGGACAATCACGAGCATAATGACCTCTACCACGACACCTAAAACAAGCCATATCACGTGCACGTTCAACACTAGGAGTACCCTTTTCACGCATGTCTTTCGTCTTAGCATCAGAATAAGGATAATTCAATTTACGTGGTTTAAAATCATCTTTAGGACGTGTATTAGGCTGATTGGAAACATTAGAAGATGAAGATGTAGTACCTCGTCCAAAAGAAGAATAAGTAGAGCGAGTGTTACCATAAGAAGCTTTATATGCAGCCCGTTCACCAAGCGTTTCGCACCATGATTGCACCTTGTAGAAGCTCGGCTTTGGTGCGATAATTCTCGCAATTCGACGTGGCAAGCAATATCGGGTCGAAGGCCACATTGGAAACGCCGCATTGTCGCTTCATCATCCTCTTCGACATTGGCTTTAAGCATAGTGAGGCGTAAATCTTCATCAAACTCCTCTACAGTACGATTTCCTTGACGTAACGTTTGCAACTTGCGGAGCTGATCCCTATAGTAATTAGTAGGTACCCATTGTTGCTTCATGATCTCTTTGAGTACCGCCCATGAAGTGATCTCACCATCACGTCTTCTTCGACGTTGGGCCTGGAGTTGGTCCCACCAATGCATGGCCGTATCGGTAAACTCCATCGTCGCAAGTTGTACCTGTTTAGCATCACTAAAATTTGTGCAAGAGAAAACTTGAGAAACTTTCATCTCCCAAGCTAAATACCCGTCCGGATCAGCCTTACCATCAAACGGTGGAATTTTGTATTTCACATTACGTGAATCGTCATGTGGGGGAATTTGGACAAACCCCGGATCGTTGGGAATGAGAGCTCGACCCGCATCAACAACACGGTTAGGTGGGGGGGGAGTTACCTCGGTTGGCCGTTGACGTATTTCGAGTGTAAGTGCATGGATGGCATTCGAACGTCCCGATGTTTACGTTCATATTCGCATGGCGACGTTGTGAGTCGTCACGAACTGTGTCAATTTTATCAGACATTTGAGCATTTGCTTGAGCCAGTGCTCGTTCAATTTTGTCAGACATTTGAGCATTTGTTTGAGCCAGTTCTCGTTCAAGTTCATCAGCAATATCTTGCCGCGTGGTTTCGTTTGCCTGAGCAATTTTGTCGTCGAGAGCTTTCCGGAGTAGTTTATCATCAGCCATAGCGTGAGGCTTATGGTGACTTAACTCACGTTCACTCGTGTTTAACTCACAAAGAGAAAAAAAATATCTATTTTTCCCGCCAAATTTCGTGGAAAATGAGGCAAAAATTTTCCTGGTAAAATCAAATTTTGTTCCAGGACTCCTGACACCGTACTAATCACGAAAACACAAAAAAATTTCTTGCCTTTTTTTTTTTTTTTTTTTTTTTCGACAACAGAACGTGAAGCTCGTGTGGTGTGTGTAGAGACAATCAAATTTTCTGGAAGTGCTTCGTCAAGATTGATCGGAGTACTACTCTTTCGATCGAAAATCAAGAATCCGGTTTCCTTAAATTCTTGATAATTCTTGAGGTTCTTGATTCGGGTTTTGGAGTGTCGATCAAGAACGAGGAAGATACCAGTATTGATTAAATCACGTAATTTTGTGCTTCGTTCTGCTCTCCTTTTTTTTTTTTTTTTTTTTTTTAAAAGAGTCGGCCTTACAATAAATTAAAGACTTTACGGCAAATCAAGAAGTAAATGCTGAACAGAAATATTGATTAATTGAAATCGAGCTAGGCCAAAAAAACCTGAATTCGGATGCGATAATATGCAGCAAATAGCAGGAATAATTCTGTCCGGATGCGATGAAGAATCAAACACAGCAGTAGTCGTGTAACGCAGCAGCAAATTTCCAAACAATCCGTCCTAGAACAAATTAGGGTTCTTGGATTGCAAGAACGTCTAGGGTTACGAAAAGAGCAGCAATTAAGGTTCAAACGGCGGCTGCGATTAGGGTTCTTGGGAAACAAGAACGCCGACTTCAACTCCGGAAAAACGCAGCAGATTTTCTGTTAAAAACGCAGCAGCGTTGTCGTTGCTTTAATCGCCTGAGCTCTGATACCACTTGATAGCAAACTGATTGTAGGATCTAGATCAAAGCTTCGACTTTTATTGATTCAACAATTGACTAAAGCTTATACGAATTCGAGCTAGGGTTTTTCAATCTGATTGTATAAAACGTGGACTATTTGGAAATAAAACAAAAGTAACAACAATAATCAATCTCTGATTATTGCCTCGTGATAATCCTATCTCAGGAAAACCACCCAACTATTCTATCTCAGAATAATTGAAAGAAACTCCAATCTCTGAAAAGTTTCTCGATTTAAAAACTAAGGTTTAATCTCCAAAATAATCTGAATAATATGTTCAAGTCTGACAACTATAAATAGCAAAATAGAAACCTAATCCCTAAAGAAAGAAGGCGCCACTTATCAGTTGGGCCTGAATATTAACTTCCTAATTAAATAAAAATGCCTAATTAAAAATAGCATAATTAAAAGTCCATAAAATAATCTGAATTTAATAAGCATAGGCGTCCCACACTTGGGCTTCAACTCATCAAGCCCAATCGCAACAAATAGGCTTAAAGTAGTTGGATCATCAATCCTCAAAGCCTCATTCTCCTTTCCAACATCTTGGACCAGCTTTGCATAAGCTTCTCGAACCTTCTTCTCTTGAAAACGTGTGATAGAGCCATCTCGAACAATAATAGGATCCTTGGGCTTGTGAATGCGTGGCTGATCATCTTGGATTGCATCACGTCACCCTTCTCTCACGTGCTTGCACCTATAGTAGAGGCCGTGGGGTCGGCTGTCGCCTTCCCCGCTCCCACTCAATATTTTGAAAAAGTGGTGGGTTTACTAATTACGGTTTCGGCCTTGACAATAGGAAACAATAAATCAAAGTACTCCGAACAGGGTCGGTTATGTAGGCAAGCCTACGCCGTCTTATTCGTTGGAACATATGTGACAGTTCAGGCCAATCCAGCAAGAGAAGCCCCGTTTAGCCCGAAGGCTTATCGGCTATGCTAAGTCCTGTCGAACTGCTGTAGCGTACATCACACGAGGAGGGGAGTTGAATGAGCCGAAGCTCGGTTGAACTCGCCCAACCATGGTTAGACCATTTCCGAACCCATGTACTAAGATTCTCCGATTTCTAAATTGTCACCCAAAGCGTAATCTTGTTTCTGTTTAAGGTGGGTTCACTGAGAAGCCATCACCGAAAAACTCAACGATTTATCCAAGTAGGATTCACCGAGAATCCATCACTAAAATAGTAACGATTGACAAAAACCCGGTTCCTCGGTTTTAATAATTAGTTACTTAATTAATTAACTACCACATATTAATTAAATAAGCCTTTAAACTAATTATACGAGTTATATATGCCTAATTTATTCGAAATAAACTAGCTACATGTATGCATTGGAGTGGAATCATGATATGATGCATGTCATGGCAATTTTTCGGTTCTATCACATAATTTCGATCATACACGAAAAAATAAACGGAAAAATAAACACCGTGATGGATCGTTGGTACCCCCGTATCTAACCTATAAAAAAAACAAACAAAATAAAAAAACAAACCCTAACTAGGGTTTAAAAATTTCTGATCTGCTGCTGCTGCGTTTGATAGATGGTCGGACATCCAAACGATATTTGATCGTCACGAAACTTTATGGACATGTTCTTTACTCCTCCTACGTGAATATGGACGGTTGGATCTGAGTTTTGACGGTCCAATGGATCCCAGAAAGCCGCCGATCCAACTGCTGCATCTGTTTGTAACTGCGGAGCAGCAGTGTCTTCCCGGGGATGATCGGGCATCGAGACAAATCCCGATCGACCTGAAACTTTTAGGGCTTGTTCATAACTGCATTTTAGTTGATCTGAACGGTCGGATCTTCGTTTCAACGGTCCAATCTCTTCCAGAAAATCGATGAACTCACAGCTAGGGTTTTAATGCCTGATGTGCTTTTCTGTTACAGCAGCAACTTTATAGCAGCGATCGGACATCGAGATCGACTCCGATCGTCACGAAATATTGAGGGAATGTTCTTCAACTTTTATTATTCATTATGACCGGAGGGATTATAGTTTCAACGGCTCAAAATCCGGGTAAAAATAAAAAAAAGGAACAGAAACAAAACAGATCTACTTCTAGGAAATTAAAATTACAAAATTTCCTATACTCATATAAACGAATTTATATGAGTTTACAATAGATATAACGAGTAAACAGTACCAACCCAATCCATCTCTTCAACCACAACATATCAAAGCATTCATCATCATGATTTTCGAAAAAAAAAACAATGCAATCTAAACATGCAATTTCCACTCCTAGATCTAAAATTCACATACTTTGATTGATAGATCAAAGGCTCTGATACCACTTGTAGGATGTAATATCTCCGGATGGATCAAAGATCCACCCGATTACGCAGCGGAAACTATAATATCTAGATCTAACAACCAAAATACATAAATAAATAGATCTAACCTACGAGGAGGTTAGATTGCTTACCGGTTTATTGTGAATAAACGTCTAGAACAATCTGAGATCCAAGATCCAAGAATTGAGAAGCCACCGTCTTCCAACGCGTATCTCCAAGCAACACCAAGTGGATGGTGTTTCACGCCGCCGGACCTCCCTGATATGCTACCAGAAAAATCCCGAAGATTTTCCCAACTCGAACCCTAAGAATAGAGGCCGAAATTTTCAGCCAATTTCTCTTGTGAATAGTGACGTGAATAGTGATTTTTTTGATACAATGGAGAACTCTTCTTTTATAGGAGAGAGATCCTTGTTCCACAAGGATTTAATTTAATTAATGGATAATCAATCAAATAAATCTTTTTCAATAAAAGATAAATCTAATATTTTCCCAAACAAATTAGGATAAATAAAATATCATTATCTAATATATTAATTATTTAACCAATAAATAATTAAGCACATGTCATATAATAACATAAGAAAACAAATTCCTTGTTAATAATATATGCATATTGGCGCCAATACCTAATTAAATAGGTCATGGGCCGAAATTCACCAAACCGGGTCGAGTCCATGAAAAAATGTATTTTCCATGTTTTTAATCATTTAGTCCAACTAAACAATTAATCCACATATTAATTAAATAGTGCAATGCTACTATTTAATTATAATCGAGGTGTGACGACGGGAAAGCATATATGCTATATTAGGAGCCGCGTCGGGGACCATGGACCTATAACCAGTAGCTCCAATAAATTAAATAAAATTATTCATCGGACAGAATAATTATATCCAATCTATTAATTCCGGGATTACACCACCATAAACCCGAAACTGAACTCTGCCGAATATAGATAACTTACACTCAACCATGAGTTGATAAGGTGTCCACTGACATAATCATTACATACGGATAAATCCTCCATAGACTGTTCATTTCGATTCGGGATATTACCGTAAACCCTTCTCGAAACATATTATCCTTATTTACCATTAACCCCTAGTGATCAATTAGTTCACATACCAGACTAGTAGCTAATTAGTCTAACATGAACTCCGCGGATCGATCGGTTTCTAGGATTAACAAATAAGGGAACCGTTCGTCTACTTCCCGAGGGAAGGAATGGATTCCATATATGTGATAGCACAGACTACTCACTCATGCCAGAATAGAGCCAACGAGAAGTGTTGGACCACATACTTCGAAGTGATCCTTACTAACACATCAAACTCTACCCTAGTCTAAGCAGTTGTCTGTGATCACCTCAGGATTGAGATTAATCCATAAATGATCATCTTGTGATTCGATAAGACTTCTTGATCACGGAATTATATCGAGAACTCAAAACAAATCGGTCCAGCCCTATATGATTATTATCATAAATAAATGCCCCACTAGGTACCGTATTACCGACAGTCCGGATAAGACTGTCACACCTAAAGTGTTCTGGGCGCATTATTAGCATATTAATCATGAGACCCGTACTCAGATTAATCAACGTTACGGACTAAGTTAATTTTAAGTACATCTCACTAACTCAATCCTCTTGTGCATAGCCATACACTGAGTTATGTGATTACATAAACGAGGTACTTAGGGTTTTCAGTAGTATCTTAATTATAAACATAAATGCATATAATAAGATGATTTATTAATTACGTCCTAAAACAATTACATAATTGCCTTTCGGGCACTACACCTAACATATACATGTTTGGTCGTCTGGGAATCGGTTACCCTATCAGTAAGGGTGAATATCCGAAAGGGCCTTCTTATAAGGAATGTCTTACTCTCGTGAATCTTTGTAAATTGGAAGTAAATGAGTTACTTTGAGAGATCATGATATCCAGATTATAAGATACGGTTGTTGATGTTTTGACACTCGACTACCAACCGTATGGATATTATTACAATGATAGGATTGTAATTTACACGGTAACTGTTTCACATAAAAGGTAGTAGTCATTGCATTTGACTCTTCCGATGATTGAGGGTTACGGTGTGTTGCTAGATGCTATCCCGTGATCGTTAGGCATGAAGGACATTTTCATAATTTGCACTTTGTGTCTACGGCCAACATATTCGGAAGCCTATTGGGTCACACACATATGAATATCTAGCCGGATTAAAATGTGGTTATAGATGATAACCAAATAAGAAAAGTTTATCTCGTACTATAAAGGTTATAGTGGCAAATTAATTTTTGGTGCTATTTATATATTATGAATAAATTAAATACAAGATATTAATAGTATTATATTAATTCAAGAATATTCCGGATGCCAATTTATTGGCTAAGGTGGCGCAATTTGTGTGTGTATAAGATACACTTGGATTGTGCAATTTAATTAATGGTATTACCATATATTAATATATGTATTTGTGACTACATGCGTGTAGTGTGCATGTATGTGATATGCATATGAACTTGTGTAATAAATATATATAATAAATATAGATTTATGCATATAGTATATATAAGTGATATATACAAATGTGTAAATTGATTTATGGTAATAAGATAAAGATATATTCAATATAATATATTGTCAATATATATCTTGGAAGAATATTTAATATATATAAGATATTGAATATTAATGAGATAAATCATTTTACTAGTAAAATTTTTTCTTCCTCTACACTCTAGTTGGGGCGCCCCTCTCACTATAAATAAGAGGTGGGTGTCAAGCTCTTTTGTATATCACAACTCCAAGAGCTAATAGTTCTTGTGAAAAATAGAGAGCTCCTTAGAGAGAGTTTTGGGAGAGAGAAAAGGCCAGTCTAGCAGTCGGATTTTTCAAGTAGCAATCCAATGGTGGATTCCGGTGGGTTGTTCGTGTGGGCTAGCGGTAGAGGCCGAACACTTGGTCGGCTCCGTGCACAACTACTCTCCTTAGACGGTCAAAGCGTCGATCTTTTAGATCAAGCAAGGTAACCACCGTCTACTAGCCTATTTGTTTATTGCTTAAACGAAGTCGATCCTGGTCAAAGGAAATAAATTTTTGAATTCCGCTGCGTTCCCGCGTAGATTTCCTAACAAGAACAACATGAGTGTGTTATCGAAGTCGAAACCGACAAGCTAAGATTCTCTAAATTAGAGATGTGGACTATATTCTTAGAAATCGATTCGGTCAAATGCACGAGAACAAGTTGATGGCAATATCCCATGCATCTTATTGGTTAAGATGATAATGCATTTTCGTATGAAGCCCTCACGGAATAATTCTCTCAATCTTTGGATATAGAGAAAGTGGGATAAATTCTCTTTTGGACAGAGAAAGTCAGATTATTAAAAGTCAATTAAAACTCGAATCTTGGATTCGAGCGTGGGTAAGCAGTATAGTGCATCCTCAAGTACCTTTAGAGAACGAGGAATCATATGCATGTGTATTCGGGTGTGAACCTGAGTGTCGTTGACTACCCTGATTCTGATTTTTTTGTCGGATTAAGGATGATCGTGAATCGATCTCAGACTCAGTGTTTACTCATTATGATGGGAGCTACAGTCTGGAGCAATCCAGCACTGCCAATTTGACCCTGTTAGTTGAATACATAGCAGCTTTCAGAGCAGCTAAAAAGGCAATGTGGCTTGAGAAGTTCTTTGTTTGATCGGGAAGTGATTCCAGGTCTCGATGAGCCGATACCATTTTACTGTGAAAACAGTTGAGAGGTAGCTCATGCAAAGGATCTTTGCAATCACAAGAGGTCAAAAGCATATTGAAAGTAAGTACCACCTGGTCAGACAGATCATGCAGAGAGCGACGTTTCGGTCCTAAAGATCGCCTCGAGCCGACAACCTAGCTGATCAGTTTACCAAGTTGAGTAACATTTATTGTCACTGATAAGCGCTTGGCGGGTATAAAATTAAGAGATATGTCACATCTGCTTTAGAGCAAGTGGGAGAATGTTGTGGATAGATAGAATAAGGGTGAGGTGCTCTAAAAACAATTGTTGCTTGTCTTTACGGGCAAGTGGGAGATTGTTAGGCGTAGAGTGCCCGAAAGACAATTTTTGCTTGTCCTTACGGGCAAGTGGGAGATTTTTGGAAGTAGTGCACGAAATACAATTTATGTAATTGTTTTTAGAATTAATAAATGACAGATTTATTCTCATCTTATTACTTGCTTCGTGCTTGTAAGTAATACACTACTGAAAACCCCAAGTCGTATCGTATGTATCCATATAACTTAGTGTGTGTCACACATGAGGATTAAGTTTATGGTGATACACTTGAAATGTTAGTCTGTGGTGAAGTTAATCAAAGTATGGGGTCTGTTGATTAAACCACCAATAATGCGCCCAGAACACTTTATGGTGTGACCGTCTTATCCGGACCATCGACATTGGTTGTCTAAGTAGGGCATTTATATATGATGAGAGTCATATATGATTTGGACCGATTTAATATGAGTTTCTCATATAATTCCGTGATTGAGAAATCTTATTAAATCACAAGATGATCATATATGGATTAACCTTAATCCTGAAGTGATTACAGAGTCCTACTTGTTTCAGGATATAGTTTGATATGTTCGTTAAGGATCGCTAAGAGGCACGGTCCGAATCACTTTCACGTTGGCACTATTCTGGAATGAGTAAGAAGTGTGTGTCTCACAGATATGGAATCCATTCCTTCCTGCGGGAAGTAGAAAGACAATCCCCTTATTTGTTAATCCTAGAAACTGATCGATCCATGGAGTTCGTATTGGTTATGAACTAATTGATCACTAGTGGGTTAATGGTAAATAAGGATAAGTCGTATTGAAGAAGGTTTACGGAAATAATCCTGCTTCATTACGGATAGTCTATGGAGGTTTAGTTTATATGTAATGATTATATCAATAGACACTTATCGACTCGACTCGACGTTTTGAGAATAAGTTATATCTATAATCGATAGAGTTCAGTTTTGGATTTATGGTGGCGTAATTCCGGAATTAATGAATTAACTAGAAATATTCTGTTCGATGAATATTTTAATTGATTTATTGTAGCTACTGGTTATAGGTCCATGGTCCCCGGGTTGGCTCCTAACACGCGAGTGTTTTCTCGTTTTATGGAACTTCGAGAATAAATTAAATAGTTGGTCTATTTAATGAATATGCAATATTATTTATTTGGTAAATAATATGTAAAATAGAAAAGACATTTTCTATTAAAAATGACAAAATTAATGGCGCCCCAAATATGGATAATTAGGAGAAGAAATTTTCCTGGATTATCTCATATGTGTAATTAATTAATTATCTATTTGTTGGATAATTAATGGAAAAATAAAGAGATTGATTTTTTTGGGAATTATCTATTATTTTGTGGGAAAAATATCTTTTCCTTATGGGAATAGGTTTTTGTGGTTTGAAAAGGATAACTCTTTTAACTAGTTATTTTCTTATATAAAGCGAGTTGTCTAGGATTTTTCTTGTGCATATTCGAGGAAGTTCTACGGCGAGGATCGACGTCTTCCAGTCGTCGCTAGGAGATACAACCCGGAAGACTACAGCTTCTCCCTTGGTCGATTACTTCTCTCTCTCCGGTTGGGTAAATCTACTAACTTTCTTGTAGTTATTAATTAAGTATGTGAATCGAATCATGGTAAAATTGCATGCGATTTTATTCGTAGCTTCCGCTGTGCTAGATCGAGTGTCTCGATCGATGCTGACAATCAGATCTGACGATCCAATTATGGACCGGATCCGGATTTGGGTTTCTGTATATCCAGCAGTCTTGTCCTGGCAAGATCCTCAGTTGAAGGCACCACCTCTGCAACATGGTACACCATCTACAGCAAGCATTCCTTCTCATGATGAAAACATGTTAGAATATGAATCTCAATTTCATACCCCTAACAGATTTGATGCTATTAGTCCACACCAATCACACAAAACTCCAGTCACAGTCCCACTAATACCACAGGTGATCCACATTCTCATAGCAGTCCTACCACACCATCCACTCACACTAATGATTCACCTATCCAGATCATATCTGATACTGATCAAAACACACATACTCCCATTACAACTGAAACACCTGAGACCCTGTCTAGCTCTCCAACACCTCCTCCTAATCCAAAAGTAACCAATATCCACCCTATGCAAACTAGAGCCAAGAAAGGCATCTTCAAACCTAAAGCCTATTCTGTAGTAGCTCAACACTCTGAACCTGCAAGTGTATCAGAAGCAATGGCTAGTGCTCAATGGAGAGCTACCATGGATGAAGAATATACTGCCCTGCAAAGGAATCACACTTGGATTCTGGTTCCACCCACTAAAGATCAGAACATAGTAGGAAACATATGGATCTACAAGGTAAAACTCAAGCCTGATGGTAGTGTGCTCAAACACAAAGCTAGATTGGTGGCCAAGGGGTTTAGTCAAACATATGGAGTGGAATTCACTGAAACTTTTTCTCCAGTTGCTAAAGCACCTACTATTAGAGTGGTCCTAGCAGTGGCAGTGGCATATAACTGGCCAATTCACCAAATTGACATCAACAATGCATTCTTGAATGGACCTCTAGATAAGCCAGTATATATGCCTCAACCTGAGGGCTATGTTGATCCTACTAGGCCTCATCATGTATGTAAACTACAAAAGGCATTATATGGTCTAAAACAGGCCCCAAGAGCCTGGTTTGAAGCTCTCAAAACACAACTTTTGGAATGGGAGTTCACACGGTCCATGTGTGATAATTCTCTGTTTATACTTAAAGCAGGCAATCACATTCTAATGGTCCTGGTCTATGTGGATGATATACTGATTACAGGGAGTTCAACAGCCTTGATTCAGAAGTTTATCAACATGTTGGATAGCAGGTTTTCTCTTAAGGACTTAGGTCTTGTGTCTCATTTTCTGGGTATGCAGGTTACCAAGGATTCTGCTGGGCTGTTTCTCACACAAACTCAATATGCCACACAACTACTACACAAATTTGGATGTGACAATCTTAGTGCCTGTCCTAATCTTATGCTCACTGGTCTTAAACTGGATGAATTCTCTGGTGAACCTTTCAGAATGTAACTCTCTATAGAAGCATTATTGGAGGCTTGCAATACTTGACCTGCACCAGACCATATATCCCTTTTGCAGTAAATTGCTTGAGCCAGTTTATGCAAGCTCTTGCAGTTGAACATTGGAAAGCATTGAAGAGATTACTGAGATATGTGAAGGGTACAGTAAATCATGGTTTGCACTTCAAACCATCCAGAAATCTATGTCTCACTGGATTTTCTGATGCTGGCTGAGGGATTTTATCTGTGGATAGGAAGTCTATTGGTGGTTATTGTGTCTTTCTGGGTGAGTCATTGGTGTTCTAGAGCTCAAAAAAGCAAGGAGTTGTATCCGGTCCAGCACAGAGTCAGACTACAGGGCTCTTGCAAACTTGACGAGCGAATTGAAATAGTTGGGTTCCGACTTCCAGTAGCTCCTACTGCATGGTGTGATAACACTAGTGCTTCTTACTTAGCACAGAATCTGGTATATCATGCTAGGACAAAGCATATTGAGATTGATGTGCACTTTGTTAGGAATGAAGTCCTGGCCAAGAAGCTTATTGTTTGCTACATTCCCTCAGTTGATCAAGTGGCTGACTGCATGACTAAACCCCTCACTCACTCTCACTTTCAGGCATTCAAAAACAAACTCAATGTGACCTCCCTTGAGTTTGAGGGGGGATGTTAGGATAATGTGACAAGTGGCTTAATCCTATGTGTCCACTTGTAGTATGTTTGGATGGTGTAGATTTAATCTACTAGATTTGGATATGATCCAAGTTGTTAGTTAGTTAGATTTCATCCTAAGTGTCTTTCTATATATGATGCAGACTGTACCCAGAATCATTATTAAAGCTTTAATATAACAAATATATCTTCTCTATTGTTCTTATCTTTTACAAGTAGCTAGTAACATATATAGGGGATCTCGTTACTCGGAAATGTCTCGTCGACGTTGTAGATTTTCTTTTATGTGAATTTTTAGTGACCTATGTTTTATTGAAATATATATATATATATATATATATATATATATATATATATATATATATATATATATATATATATATATATATATATATATGAACAATGATAATGCCACAACACTTTTACACAACATGAGGTGACAATGATACATAGCGGTGGGTCTCATTACCACCTCATGTTAAATCGGATAATTAACACTATATCGATTGTAGTTCAACGTGAGATGATGGTTCTACACATATTATTAAGTGGGACCCAATGCCATGTGTCATTGCCACCTCATTTTGTGGCATTATCATTGTTATATATACTTAAATAAATACAGCAGCTAGAACATTTGTAGAGATGAATGTTTTCATTGATTGATGATTCTGCCATAATACACATACATATATCTTCAGAATCTAACAAACCTTATCTCCCGATAAATTATGCAATCTCATTCTATGGCTCATAGATGGCCACATGTAAAACAGAAAGGTGACACATGTCACTACTACATTTTACCAACACATTAGCTACTCACTTATCAATATAAGACACCTTACTTATCTATAGCTTTATCATCCTCCCTCAAACGAAATTTGGTGTCTATCAGGTTGAGTTTGCTTCTGGCAGAATTAAAAGATGTAGCAGCAAGTGGCTTGGTTAAGGTATCGACCATCGAGAGTGAGAGGGCACATATCTGACATACAACTGTTTTGCTAGAACCTGATTCCTGACAAAATGCATATCCACCTCAATGTGCTTGGTCCTAGCATGGAACACTGGATAATGAGCCAGAAAAGTAGCACTAGTATAATCACACCACAGAACAGGGATCTGAGATACAGGCAGATGTAAATCATGGAGCAAAAACTTTAACCAAGTAATCTCAGCAGCAGCTTGAGCCAAGGACCTATATTTAGCTTCAGTGCTTGATCTAGCAACAACATGTTGCTTCTTGGATGTCCAGGAGATAAGAGAGTTGCCTAAATAGATACAATAGCCACTGACAGACTTCCTATCATGAGGTGAAGTGGCCCAGTCAGCATCTAAATATCCTTGTACATGAAGATCCACAGAGGGTTTGAACTGCAACCCTAGATACATGGTGCCCTTAACATATCTGAGCAGACTTTTTACCCCCTGCCACTGAACCTCTGTAGGAGAAGCCATAAATTGACTAAAAGTGTCCACCTATATTCCAAATCAGGTCTAGTGAGAGTAAGATACTGCAGGGCTCCAATGGTACTTCTATATAAGGTAGGATTTGCCATTAAGGGACCAAAACCAGGAATGAACTGTTTGTGAGAGACCATAGGAGTGCTGCAAGGTTTGATGTTATCCATACCCAGCCTGTTCAAGAGTTGTGCTGCTTAGTGAGCTTGAGTAAGATATAGACCAGATGCATCCCTATAAGCTTCAATCCCCAGAAAATGACTGACTGAGCCAAGAGATTTAAGAGCAAACTTTTGATCCAGTTTGTGAATAAAAGCAACAATAGCAGAAGTAGAGTTCCCTGTAACCAAGATATCATCTAAATAGACAAGAACATATAACACAATATTAGAATCTTTAAAGACAAACAATGATGTATCAGAAGGTGCCTGTTGGAAACATAGAGTGAATAGGAAGGTTTTGAGAGCATCAGACCATGCCCTTGGGGCCTGTTTTAATCCATATTGGGCCTTTTTAAGATGACAAATATGATGTGGCTTGTCAGGATCAACAAAACTAGGAGGTTGTGGCATGAAGATATCTTCTTGAAGTTGACCATTTAAGAAGGCATTGTTAACATCAATATGTTGAATATCCCAATTCATATGGACTGCTATAGCCATGATAAACCTGATAGTTGCAGGCTTAATAACAGGGCTGAAAGTATGATGAAATTCAACACCATAGTTTTGGCTAAATCATTAAGCAACAAGTCTAGCCTTGTGCTTATTAATGGTACCATCTGGATTCAATTTGAGCTTGAAAATCCATCTGTTGCCAATCAATTTCTGGTCTTTAGTAGAAGGAACAAGCTCCCATGTCTTGTAATGTTGAAGGGTCTGAAACTCAGACCTCATAGCATCTAACCACTGAGGTTGATTCAATGCCTCAGTCACTGTGGTAGGTTCTGGTTTAGAAACAGAAGAAGCAGTAGCAAGATAAGAGTAAGTTTTTGGTTTATAAATTCCACTTTTGGATCTAGTTTGCATAGGATGACCAAGAGTAGGAGGAACATGATTAGGTGGTAGAGATGGAGATGACTCAGGGTCAGGTGAAAGAGATGGAGATGTGGATGACTCATAATTAGGTTGAGGAGATGGAGAGAACACAGGACTAGGTGGTGGAGAAAAAGATAAGACATGATCAGGACTGGAGTGTAAATCATTGGTAGGAGCATCAGATATTGTTGCAGCAGGTGTGCTAGAAGGAGATAACATAGGAGAAGAAGGCATAGGAGTGGAGTTTTGAGACTGGAAAGGATTTAGAAACTCAGAATATACAGGAAGATTGAGGAAAGTAGTTGAAGACAGATCAACAGGACAAGAGGCCTCAGCAGATTGTGGAAACCCTAGTTGACAGGGGAATTCATCCTCATTGAACACAACATGCCTAGATACATACACCCTTACAGTAGGATCAAGACACCTGAACCCCTTATGACTATCACTAAAACCAACAAAGACACACTTTCTGGTGTGAAAATCATACTTATGTCTGTTATAAGGTCTAAGAAAAGGGAAACAAGCACATCCAAACACTTTAAGATTATTATAAGAAGGTTTAAGGCTATATAACTTCTCAAAAGGAGATTGGTGATGCAATACTGGTGTTGGCATGTAATTAATAAGAAGAACAGCATGTTGAAAACTCTCCCACCAAAACTTAAGAGGCATTTTAGCTTGTGCCATTAAAGTGAGCCCTAACTCAGTAATATGCCTATGTTTCCTTTCTGCTTTACCATTATGTTCATTCACATATGGACAAGGATGTCTAATATGAATTCCACTATCTTTTAGAAATGGAACAAATGACCTATATTCACCTCCCCAATCAGATTGCATAATTTTAATATTAGAAGAAAACCGATTTTCTACAAGTTTTTGGAAATGTAAGAAAGCCTGCAAGGCATTTAATTTGAGTTTTAGGGGATAAATCCAAGTAAATCTGGTATAGTCATCCACAAAGTGAACATAATAGGTGAAACTAGCAACAGATTGAACTGGTGCTGGTCCCCATAAATTTGTATGTATAAGTTCAAGAGGAGAAGTAGTAACAGTTTCAGACTTTGAAAAAGGCAAGGCATGATTCTTACCATATTGACAGGCATCACAAAAGTTGATTTCATTATCAAAAGAAATATTACAATCTTTCAAAACATCACTCAGAATTTTAACAGAGGGATGTCCTGGCCTTCTATGCCATAAGACATCACTATTAGATATAGTCACACTACTGACATAAGACCTAGATTTTCATGAACCAATGTGCTGACTTGAGACTTGTCTTGTAGCTGGAATTGAAAGGAGAGTTAATGGATTGAAGGGAGTTCGAAGGCGTGGTAGAGGCAACTGATAGAGACCGTTCATCACTTTACCTTTGAGAAGAGTTTGACCTGTTGTTTTGTCCTTAACAACACAACCAAGATCAATAAATTCCACAGAAACAAAATTATCAGAAGTCAGTTTAGAAATGCTAACAAGGTCTTTAGTAATAGAAGGAAAATGCAGAATGTGTTTGAAGGAAGGTGCAGTGTGGAATTGGAAACAGGAAACATACTAGAACCAGAGTGAGAAATTTTAAGTTGAGAACCATTACCTACACCAACAGTTTCTGACCCATTGTACTCATTCCCCGGTTGAATTTTGCTAAAGACTGATGTGATATGGTTTGTGGCCCCACTATCAGCATACCAGTTAGGATCGGCCAAGGTTTCTGATCCAGCTAGATATGCAGCAGCAGGAGATTGACCATACCCTGATTCTAAGGAGGATTGAAGTTTGTATCAAACATGCACCAACATTCAACCACAGCGTGTCCTGACTTGTTGCACAATTGACAGGTAGGTCTTGCATTATTGTTGTTGTATGCAGACCTGCCTCTTCCTCTAGACCTTCCTCTTTGATTAGATCCACCTCTACCTCTATTCTGACCTTGATAATTGTTGTTTCCTCTTCCTCTGCCTTGGTAAGAATATGATCCATTGTTCTTAACTGCAGCACTTGCAAAAGCATGAGACAAATCCAGATTCATAGTAGGATTGAACCTAGCCAGCAGTCTCTCATGTGTAATCAATTATGCTTGAACCTCAGGCCAGGACAAGGCTCCCATTCTAGAGGTCAAGTTGACAATCACAGACTCATACTCTTTACTTAACCCTCCAAGAGTAGCTAGGATAAGTTCTGACCGAGTAATTGGATAACCAGGTGCACTTAATTTGTCAGAATAAGTCTTCATTTGAGCTAGATAATTAGCCATAGTCTTAGATCCCTTTTCTGCCTTAGTTAAGGCATCTTTGTATTCCAGCATTTTTGAGCCTCACATTGGTTATTAAACAGCAGCTCAAGGGTTTTCCATATCTCATGGGATGTAGTACATCCAACAACTTCAACAAGGGCTTGTTCAGTCCTAGAAGCCAACAACCAGCCGGTTAACAATGCATTTTTTGCCATCCATTCATCATATACAGGATTCACAGGCAGAATAACAGCTGAGGTCACATGAGAAGATCCTAAGTACTTAGAAGGACATGGCCAAGCTCCAAACAGAAATCCTTCTAACTTATGACCTCTAATCACAGGCAGAACAGTGACTTTCCACAGTAGATAGTTGTTTCTATCTAATTTGACTGAACGAGTTTGATTAAGATTACCTCCGAGAGTTTGTGTGGGAAAAGTCATTGGAGATCCGGATCCGGTTCTGATCTGAGCAAGAGGTGAGGTGTTAAGGGTGATTTTATATGATTTATATCGTTATTTTTTGTAATGATTTCCTCCATATTCATATAATTTGCATAGAAATTAAAGGTTTAATCGAATTATTGAGCAAATGAGTTTTAAAAGTCTTTAAGTGTAAACTTGAGCTAATTTCGTGATTTTATTGATAATTATCTATGGTTTTACACTTTGCATGTCTTTGTGGTTTTGTAGGTCATAGACATGTCATAATTGGAGATTTAATGGAAGGAAGGAGATGCAAGTCGAAGGTAGAATGAAGATTTAGAAGACTGAACGCACGTTTGCCATCCGCCCAACCTGGACTGGCGTCCAGAAGCATGGACTGGCGTCCACTGGAGCTACTCAATTCAGGAAAGCATGATTTTTACCCAAACGGGCGTCCAGAAGAGTGGACTGGCGTCCAGGAGGAGAAGTTGGATCAGGATGTTCAGATTTTTAGTGAACGAGCGTTTGAAAATGTGTAGGACGGGCGTTTGAGAAGACTCGGCCCGACTCGAAGAATTTACACCAACTGGACGGGCGTCCAGAAGGAGTGGACGGGCGTCCACGGCCGACATCAGCATAACCGACCTAGTTTTCTATAAAAGCAGCCGCATTCTCAACCCTAATTATCATCTTATCATCATATCGACTGCAGCCGCCAGAGAACCCTAAATTCTGAGCAGAGGCAGGCTCGGTCGGTAGAGCCTTGTGCTCTGTCAACCGAGGTTAGTTAGGTTTTTTGATTTTATGTCGTTTCTTCTTGTTCGATTCATGAGGATGGCTTGAAGCTGATCAAACTTGGAGCAAGCATGTAAAAATTTTCTATAGCGTTTTTATTTCTCCCTTTGGATGATTTTGTGAGTTTTAATTAAAGTTGTTTCTTTTCTATGATTATGTGTTTTGAAAATTTATATCGAGAGATGTTTTGCTATTGATGTTTGCCATATGATGAAAGTCGGTGTAAACACTAGATCACCATAGCAAAGAATAGATCTTTTTTAACCTAAAAATACGAGAGTTGCTAGGGTAGAATATCTAGATTGTTAGATTGAGAAATCTTGCACCTTGGTTTGAAAGCGTTAATCTTTAAGATCGAGAGATAAAAGATTGATAGGCGAACTTTTCTAAGAGATTAGGAGTTCATACCTTTGATGGGTGAATCACAATTTTAGTTAAATCATCATAAGATAATCTAGAGAGGAAATTAAGGGTTGCGGGATGGTGGATCATTGCTTGTTCTATGTTTAATCGCTATAGTCATTATCATGCTTTTATGAGTTTTATTGTTTTTCTCGTTTATAGTTTAGTTATGTTCGCAACGATCTTTCCTGGCTTTGGACTGACAATCCTCTGTCCAGTTTACTTTTCATTTTGTTATTTTAGGTTTTAATAATAATGGTAATAATCTTAGGAAGATTAATGAACTAGATACCCCGATTCCCTGAGATCGACTCCGGTATTAATCGTTATGCTACGATCCCTACACTTGGGGTATACCGGATTTATAAATTTATTACTTGTTTATTTTTCATTAGATAAAATCCGAGACAAGTTTTTGGCGCCGTTGCCGGGGAACCGGACGGTTGTCTAGTTTTTATTTTCATTATTAATTTAATTTAGATATCGTGTTTAGTTTTTATTTCGTTTCTGTTCCAGTAAACGGCCGTCTGGGGTAGTGGACGCCCGTCCGGTCAAGTTTTTATAACTGTTCGTATTTTTACCCAGTCAAACGAGCGTCTGGTTATCCAGACGTCCGTCCTGTTCATCTTCCAGGCAGACGCCCGTCCAGTGATCTGGACGCCCGTCTGACCTCTTTTTCTTTAAAATCTTTTCTCGGTTTTAACCTTTGATTAAAAGGTTAAACAACTAGATCTTGGTATCGGTTTATGCAAACTCGGAGTCAAAAGGGGCCGCTACTCTATACCCCTGACCTCGAGCGGACCATAGTCCGACCAAACAGGAGAAGGCTCCGTTTTGCAGACCTCCCTGATGAAGAGAACACAGTCGATCGAGATATCGAGCAAGATTTAGCTCAAGAGATCGAAAATATAGTCATTATGGCTGCTGAAGATAGACGTACGTTGGCTGACTACGCCATGCCTGGCGTAGTAAAGGTCAACCCGGCTATTGTCCTACCAACCATAAATGATCAGACCTTCGAACTCAAGCCTGGGCTCATTCAAATGATGCAACATGCATCTATCTTCCACGGTTTTCGGTCGAAAATCCGCACACTCACGTACACACATTTACGGAGATATGTGGTACGACTCGCATCAAGGTGTAAGCAAGGATGCCATTAAGCTGAAATTGTTTCCGTTTTCCTTGAAGGGGAGGCAAAAGAGTGGTATAACTCTCTCCCTGCTGAATCCATTACCACTTGGGCTGGACTTGAAAAAGAGTTCTTAAGTCAATATTTCCCACTTTCCAAGACAACCCAATGCAAATCTCTTCTTCGTAAATGTCCCCATCATGGTATTGACTTGCGGAGGGCAAGTCAATACGTTTTTCGATGGATTGACCGAGCTCACTAAGGGCATGGTCAATAGTTCTTTTGGTGGGGCATTCTTGAGGAAGACACACGAAGAGGGATGGGCACTATTTGAGTATATTGCCAAGTACTATTACGCCCCATCCTCTCAAGCTATCCAAGCACCTCCTCCTCCTCCCAAGATCGAGGAGGTGAACATGCAAAGTCTGATCGCCATGCTGCAAAAGCAGATGGCAACTTCTCAAATTTCTTCTAATCCGATCAATCAGAATCTTTCCCCTCAACAGAACTCTCAAGTTCTGTACTGTGAAAATTGTTGTCAGACTGGCCATATTGTTTGCCAGTGTCAATTTGTTCCCCCTTCTGCTTATCAAGTTAATACTGTTCATGACAATGGACAGTATAATCCAGTCACATGTCAGAACTGTGACAATGTGGGGCATACATCTCGTTTCTGTCCTATGAACGGACGGAATCTTTGAAGTAAACGCTTTCTCGGCCGGACCAATCGGAGGTTTAATAATCAATTCTCGGCCGAGTAATCCTCAAAACCGGGGTTTCGACCAAAATCAAAATTTCAATCCAAATTCGAATTTTAATCAAAATCAAAACTTCAATCGAAACCCTACTTACAACCAGAACCAGAACTCCAATTTTTCCAATCAGAATCAAAGGTTCAGTCAGAATTGGCCTAACAATTCTAATTCTACATTTCAGAATCGGTCCAGCCAGCCTTATCCGCAGAACCACCAAAACTCTCAAGGCCCCACACACTCGAATGATATCCAAGCTGAATGGAACTCTTTTAGGGAGGGGAAAAATAAAAACCTCCAACTCCTGATGAGCACAAACAAGAATCTTGAGAGGCAAATAGGGCAATTGGCTGAACAGTTAGCTTCTAGACCCCCAGGGCAGTTGCCCAGCTTCACAGAAAAGAATCCAAAGGGTGGTCAAGTTGCTCAGACCGATCTGAATAATAGCCAATGCACTGACCTGGTACCTTCAATTCCGTATGGTAGAGAAGAGGCCAGTGCGATGAACTTAAGGTCAGGTACTCAACTAAGTGGTCCCCCTCACCAGGGAAACCACTAACCCCTCCTACCAGCGATAAGGCAGGAGGGGAAGTCGAGCACCTACGTTCCCCTTGGCTGCAAGAGAATACTCAGGTGGCTGATCCCCTGAGAGGTGAAAGAGTTGGAAGTCCTCAGGTGGCTGAACCCCTAATGAATGAAGAATCAAGTGAGAGTCAGGAGGCTGATCCCCTGACTAGTAAGAAGAATGAAAAGGTAGTAAGGTGGAAGGACTTGGAAGACAAAGCTGTCAGTTCATCCTTGAAGAAAGCCTTTTCTGAGAGTGACTTGAAAAAGCTTCCATTTCCACCTAGAAAAAGCAACATCTCCTTGAATGAGGACAAAAAGTATGAAAAAGTGCTAAACCTTCTGAAAAATACTCAGGTTAATCTTCCATTATCCGAGGTTTTGGTTGAGATGCCTAAGTATACCAAATTCATCAAGGAAGTTGTTTCTTCTATGAAGAAGTTAGCAGACATGGATCGGTTGATTGGTGAGGATTGCTCTATGATCAATTATGAAGATCTACCAATCAAGAGGGTGACCACAGGAAATTTGTTCTCGCATTGCGATGGGAGGCCTAGTCTTCCCAAACTCTTTATGTGACCTAGGTGCATCCATAAGCTTTGATGCCATTGTACGTACGCAAACGGCTTGGGTTAGACGGTCTTCTAGAACCCACCACCATGAATCTTCAATTCACGGATAGATCTTCTAAGAAAGTTGTGGGGATACTAAAGGACGTGTTAGTTCAAATTGATAGATTTACTTTCCCGGTTGGCGGTACGTTCGGACATAGAGAAGGGTGAGCATGTCCCTCTAATTCTTGGGAGGCCTTTTAAATCTACGACCCGAGCCCTCGTTGAGCGTGATGGTGGGCAAGTGACGATACGAGTTGGTGATCAAGAGGTGAGTTACAATGTTTCCAAAGCTAGCCGAAGCCCTGCGAAAGACCGACCGGCTTCTCCATTGACGATATGTCGATGACTTCAATGATTTCATGAAAAAGCAAGTCATGGCTGTTGCAACTGAATACGAGCGACTAGTTGAGAAGCTGAATAATCATGGTGTGATGAATCTAGAACAGTTAGAAGCTGAATTTGAGGATGAGTTGTTGAAAAGAGAAGTTTTTGCAGTGGGACCACTAAGTAAACTCAGCGATGTTGAGTTGAAAAGTGGAGATCTTAAATCAAGTTTGGAAGACCCCCTGCGGATACGATGCTTGAAGCCGTTGCCTAAACATCTAAAGTATGTGTTTTTAAGAGAAGGTGACAAGCTTCCATTAATTATATCGCACGCAAGTTGTCTCGATTAGAAGAAATGAAGCTGGTAACGTCTTGAGAAAAAATGAGAAAGCCTTTGGTTGGCAAGTAAGAGACATCAGAGGGATATCTCCTGACATCTATATGCATAAAATCAAGACTGAAGAGGGTGCGAAATGTGTTAGACAGCCCCAGAGGAGGCTCAACCCTCATATGCAAGAGGTGGTCAAGAAGGAAATTATCAAGCTTTTAGATATGGGTATCATATACGCAATCGCTGATAGTGAATGGGTATCCCCCACTCAGGTAGTTCCCAAGAAAGGAGGAATTACTATTGAGAAGAATGAGAAGGGAGAAGAGATAGCATTGAGGCTCGTTACTGGTTATAGAGTTTGCATTGATTACAGGAAACTCAATGAGGTAACCATGAAAGATCATTTCCCCCTTCCTTTCATTGACCAGATGCTAGAGCGCCTGTCGGGACATGCATTCTACTGTTTCCTGGACGGATACTCAGGATATTTTCAGATACCCATCGATCCAGTTGACCAAGAAAAAACCACTTTCACCTGCCTTTATGGTACATTCGCTTACAAGCGGATGCCATTTGGTCTCTGCAATGCCCCAACTACATTTCAAATGTGTATGCTGGCTATCTTTGACGGGCTAGTTGAAAAGTGTATGGAAATTTTCATGGATGACTTTTCGGTCTTTGGTCAATCCTTCGATGATTGTCTTGACAATCTTGACCAGGTCTTATCCAGATGTGTGGAAAAGAACTTAGTCCTAAACTGGGGAAAGTGCCATTTCATGGTAGATGAGGGAATAGTTCTTGGCCACAAGATCTCCGCCAAAGGTATTGAGGTAGATAGGGCCAAAGTAGAAGCTATCGAGAAGATGAGTTATCCTAAGAATGTGCGCGAAGTCAGAGGTTTTCTCGGACATGTCGGTTTCTATAGGAGATTCATTCAGGACTTTTCCAAGATAGCCAAGCCCCTGTCTACACTACTTAAAGAAGACGTTTTATTCAATTTTGATGAAAGTTGCAAGCAAGCGTTTGAGGAGCTTAAAAGTCAACTAATCTCCGCGCCGATCCTTATTTCGCACATTTGGAATCTCCCCTTCGAGCTTATGTGCGATGCGTCAAAATATCTTGTTGGCGCAGTCTTAGGACAGAGAATAAAAGGGAAATTCTAGCCAATCTATTACGCCAGTCACACACTAAATCCGTCCCAAGTAAACTACACGGCGACTTTAAAGGAATTATTGGCCGTAGTCTTTGCTATGGACAAGTTTCGTAGTTACTTGTTGGGTGCTCAAGTAGTTGTGTGGACTGATCACGCTGCTTTGCGATACTTGATGACTAATAAAGAGGCTAAACCGCGCTTACTACGTTGGATACTGACCCTACAAGATTTTGATGTCCAGATTAAAGACAAAAAGGGCAGTGAAAACGTAGTGGCTGATCACGTTTCAAGAATGTTGAGTGAGGAAAAGGGTGACCCTGACGATATAGATCTTTACTTTCCTCTGGAGAATGTCATGCTCATCGACGGTTGTGCTCCAGATGTTCCATGGTATTCTTCCATCGTTGTAATATCCCGAATTTTTCGACTTCTTAATTTATTGGTAAAGGATTCAAATAATGATTTATTAATAATTAAGAAGGGATTTTATAATTCGATTTTATAATTCCTTAGAAAAGAAAAGAATAGAATTATAAAACCCCTACCTTGGCAAATAAAAAAAATAAAAGAGGATTTTACTTCCTTTTCCTTTTTCCCCAAAAACACGTGAAACTCCCTCCTCCCCTAGCCGCCGTCGCCTCTTGTGAAGAGAAGGAGAGAAATCTCTCCTTCGTGTTAAGGATTGTTGCTGCCGTCGTCGTTGTCGTCGATATAGATTCGAGCTTCGTTGAGGAACGGTTCTAACTTGTAAGGGGTGTTCTGTCGAAACGCGGCAATTCCGGTAAGAATATTTCTACGTTTCTTTGTCAAGTTTATTCAAGGGTGTCTATCTTGGTTGTCTGTTTCGGGGATGTTATACGTTCATAATAGTGTGTTGTTGCGTTGGTTAAAATCTATAGTTGGTAAGATACTTTTGTATGGAGATTTACGGGCTTAAAATGTGGTATTTGCTTTTTGTTTTGTTGTGAAACGGCTCGAAATCGCGTGTATAATTGTTAGGGTTCGAGAGGAAACCCGGGTGGACGGGCGTCCGGGCCTTACGGACGGGTGTACGCCTTGATTTCGGTTCGGACGAGTGTCGGGTTACACGACGGACGTCGGAGGGGTTATTTTACATTCGGGATCTAACTCCGTTAAAGTGGACGGGCGTCCGGGTTTTACGGACGGGCGTCCGCCCGGGTAATTTTTCCTTGGACGAGCGTTTGGGTTACACGGACGGACGTACGAGGGGTTATTTTACATTCGGGATCTAATTCGTTAAAGTGGACGGGCGTCCGGACATTACGGACGGGCGTCCGATATTTTGGACGGGCGTCCCAACGACGAGTGGGGACGGGCGTCCGGTCTTCCAAACGGGCGTCCGGTCTATGTTGTGTTCCTTCTTTGGTAACTGTGGTTCAATCTTATGAATTTATTTTGGGAGTCATGTCTTGATGGGTCAGGGGTATTGACATCACTGTGAGGATTCGGATTTTAGGCATTGAGGTTTGTAGACCCATGATGGTCGGGCCGGATAGGGTAGCACCCAAAGCCGGGAACCCGGGAAGGTTTCCTTACAACTTCAATGACCTTAGCGTATTTGGGGAGTTGCAGACATTGGTATGGTCGGGCCAGATAGGGTAGCACCCGAAGCCGGGAACCCGGGAAGGTTTCCTTGCACCCCAGTATGCGATGGTCCATTTAATTAATGGTACCATTGGATGACCTTTAGGATCCTCCTCTATAGGGTTTACCCTTTTGAGGGATGTGCACATTCGGACCCTTTAGGTGGATAGTTGTGATGTATGGTATCCGTTATGGGTTGGTCGTAACTTTTATAGATTGGTTGAGTCCTTCATAAGTTTGTGGTACTTTTCAGGGGATGGCTTTACCTTATGTATACTAGCTTTATTCTTACTCAACTTTATAGTTGACGGTTTTGCTTTTGCTTTTGCTTGACCACTGCTATGATCCATCTTTGGGAGCGATTCTTAGCGAGTACTTCTATGGATATGTGCTTGTTCTTTGGGATGTCGCGGGGTTTGAGAGCCACGTATTCACGATCACACGCTTGCATTTTATTTGGATTTCTTTCTTTTAAAAACCTTGAAATTTTGGATTATTCGCACGATTTCATATTTCTTTTGAGAGACTTGTAATTACCTTAAACCTTTTAATAATGAATGGTGAATGTTTATTTTACGTACATTGTGGAATGTTGCATGTTACCGCCACGGCGGGTGTCGTGATGAGTGGCACCACGGTAACCAATACCGGCGGCCGACGGGATTGGAAACCGGGGTGTTACAATCGTAAACTACCTTCATTCCCAATATCTTGATCCAGAATTGTGCTATCAGGAGAAGAAGAAATTCTTCTCTGATTTGAAAACATTCATTTGGGATGAACTGTACCTCTTCAAGATTTGTAAAGATGGTTTGCTGAGAAGATGTGTTCCAGAATGCGAGCTACGTGATATTATTGAGAAATGCCACAGTGGACCTACCGGTGGTCACTTTGGTCCTTGGAAAACCGTTGCTAAAATCTTTCAATCCGGCTTCTATTGGCCCACGATCTTTAAAGATACAGAAGCTTTCTGTAAAGCTTGTGATAGGTGTCAAAGAACCGGGACTTTAACAAGGCGTTTCGACATGCCATTGAAACCCATCCTAGAATGCGAAGTCTTTGATGTATGGGGTATCGATTTTATGGGACCATTCCCATCATCTTGTGGAAATAAATACATCTTAGTCTGCGTGGAATATGTATCGAAATGGGTGGAGGCTCAAGTCACGTCTCACAATGATCATAAGACGGTCATGAAATTTCTAAAGAAAAACATCTTCGTGAGATTCGGGTGTCCACGCGCCTTGATTAGTGATGAAGGGACACACTTTTGCAACCGACCTCTGGAGAAAGTGCTTGAGAAATATGGTGTCCGGCATAAAACTGGCACACCATATCATCCTATGACTAGTGGTCAGGTTGAAAGAAGCAACCAAAGTTTAAAGAGGATCCTGGAGAAAACAGTTAACAGTCATAGAAAAGACTGGAGTCTAAAGTTGGATGATGTACTGTGGGCATATCGAACTGCCTATAAGACCCCCATGGGTACATCACCCTATCAAATGGTTTATGGTAAACCATGCCACTTACCAATCGAGTTAGAGCATAGAGCGTATTGGGCCACGAAGTTTTTAAACTTCGATACCCAATCTTGTGGAAAACATCGATTGCAACAGTTGCATGAGTTAGACGAATTTAGACTTCAGGCCTACGAAAGCGCCAGGATAAGTAAGGAAAAGACGAAACTCCTTCACGATGCCAAAATCAAGAAGCGAGAATTTCAAGTAGGGGAACAAGTTTTATTGTACAATTCCGGGTTACATCCGTTCCTTTGGTAAGGCCGAGAACACGATGGTCCGGTCCCTTTAAAATTCTCCAAATCATTCCTGGAGGTGTTCTAGAACTACGAGGTTATGGTGACCAGGCCGTTCCGAGTGAATGGTCAAAGGTGCAAGCATTACATTGGTCAAGCCAAGGAAAAGCCTTTGATGGTTCGATTCCTCGATATCCTCGGGTGTGGTACTTCGAAGTCAATGAATTTGACGAGTTTTCGCCCGATTTGTTTTCGAGGATGACGGTAGTGGTCCTTCTAAAGAAGTTCTAGCGAGGTAGTTGGGACATGGAAGAGTTTGGGAAGGAGCAACGGATGAAACGTCGTCAGAAGAAGAAGAAATCAACCATGGGGAGAATTAAACAAGTGTGGAAGGCAATTAAAGAATTAACCCCATGTGTTAGATGCTGTTTCTGCAGCCACACTACTGATCAAAGCCTACACGAGGTAGTGGCTGGCAGAAAAGTTAAATGGCCTGATCCAGGCTGAGCTAAAAGAGTGTCGAGCTAACGACATTAACCAAAAGCGCCACTTGGAGGCATCCTAGATATCCTTTATTATATTATGGCTCTCTTTTATGTTGTTTCTTTTCTTTGATTTAGTTTTTTTTTCTTAAGTCTAATTAAGATTTTGTTTGAATCTGTTCAGTTTAGCTGTGTTTTTAGATATGGATTACGGAGTTCTACCACAGGAGTTTCCTTTCATTAGTAGGATCCCACTTATCACTCTAGGTGACGGACCCGGAGGGACTATCATTTTGGACGTAGACTTTGATATTAGTACCCGCATCAGGACCGTTACTTATGTTCTCATTGTACCCCGATCTTCGGGAGGTGGAGATTTTAGCTCAGAGGACCTGCAGGAGACTTTAGGACGACCGTATACAATCCTCAATGATCCGATGCTGACTGACTTGGCGCTAGTGCTGCAAGCTGAGCATTTTCAAGGAATGGATGTTGCTAGCGAGGACTGGGCTCTACAGGACGAGTATGATTTTCCTCCTGCTATTGACATGCTCCGCCGTCTGATCCGGATTGTGGATTGGGCGGAGATTTACGATGACTAGCGTCGTTAGGCCGTTTCATCGAGCAAACGACGTTAAACAAAAGCGCTCGGTGGGAGGCAACCCACTATTTCCTAGTGTTTTATGTTTAGTTCTAGTTTTCTTTTGTATTGTTGAAGTTTTATTTGGTTTAAATGAGAAAATGCAAGTTGGAATTTGAATTTAATGGAAATTATATAGTGTTGCTTATTTTCTGCATTGGACGTCCGTCCATAGTGATGGACGCCCGTCTGGGTTGATTTTATGTGCGAACGCTCGTCCATTCCCAGTGGACGCCCGTCCGTCCTTTGAAAATATTGGACAAGCGTCCAAATTTCTTGGACGCCCGTCTGTGAGATTCCCTCCAACTCTGTTCTAAATTTGACAACCTGGACAAGCGTCTGAATACCTGGACGCCCGTCCAGTTCATAGGATCCCCAGCTGAAAGCCCGTCCAGTTTCATGGACGCCCGTTCGGACCTGCGTCTATAAATACCCCTGCTTCCCAAATTGATTCGAACTCAGAATTTTCAAAATTGCAAAACCCGACTTTTGCCCTCCTTTTGCCCTAAATTCTTCGTTTCTAAACCAAATTGGGCGATTCAAAGTCCTACAAACAGCTCTCAATCCACTCTTTTCGATTTTTCAAACCAAATCCTCCAACACACAACCGTTATTTCGATCCAGTACCCTAGCTCGTGCGGTTTCATAGAAGAAAAAATTCGATTTTTGTGTTCGATTTTGCATTGTTTAGGCTTCTAATCCTCGTTATCATCATCCCATCATCCTATTTGTTAAGTTTTTATCAACTTTTCTTAGATTATTTCATGTTTTTTTTGAGTTCGATCTTCGAGTCGACTCTTCCATATGAATCCTCCCTTATTTGTTTTTTTCTCTTGTTTTGTTTTTGTTTCTTGTTCTGTTGATGATTGGGGTAATGTTGATGGTTCTGGATGGGTTGCATTGTGGTTTTGGTGTTGGTTTGGTGTGAATTGGTTTTGAAATCCCGTTTGGCCGATAAACGGGTGGTTTGTTTGAATTGTGGTTTGGGGATGGTTGTTGGTTTAGCCTAAGTTAATCATGGTGCGTAAAGGAGCACAAAAGAGGCATGGTAAAGGAGTTGCAAGTGAACCACGTAAGAGGCCAAAGGTCGTAGACCCTACCTTAGTTGATCCTAACCGGGGTGTGCTTATAAGAGAACGCCTTCCTAGGGCTACACAAGCTCCATCTAGAGCACCACTGCGTGATGAGTCAGAATCTAGTTCGGATACTGATGATGATGTGCCTTTGGTGAGATTTCCTAGGGGTGATCGGAGTGGTGAGGCATCTAGGCCTAGACGGGAGGAGGCAAGTGAGGGGGTTGAGCCACCTAGACAGAACGTTAGACCCCCAGTTCCTATGCCATTAGCTCGTCGGTTCACGAACCCTAAGGCCCTTGATGTGTACAACAAGCATTATATGGCCCGAACGATGTTAATTGAGAGGGCTGTTTTAGAGACTCACGTTGATCCTTTGTTTGTGAAGTTATTGAAGGATAGGAAGTGGGGGGCATTGATGGTAACCCCGACGACTCCGGTTAATGCTACATTGGTCCGAGAGTTTTATGCCAATTGCTCGGAAACGGATTTGGAAACCGGAGTTGTGATGGTTAGGGGAGTAAAGGTGCCGTTTACGCCAAAGGTTATCAATGAGAAGTATAACTTGGCACCTTTTGAGGGGTTGGACTACAATGAGGCAATAAAGGCCAAGCAGGATGCGAGAGAGGATCCGTTGAAGGATTTACGTTTGTTGGTGTGCCCGGAAGTGCCGTGGACACTTAGACCAGGGGGAGATAGGAAGGAATTGGTCACAACAAGTTGGACGGAGGATTGGAAGGTCCAATGTCGGTT
Source organism: Gentiana straminea (assembly GCA_036785695.1). Taxonomy (NCBI): domain Eukaryota; kingdom Viridiplantae; phylum Streptophyta; class Magnoliopsida; order Gentianales; family Gentianaceae; genus Gentiana; species Gentiana straminea. Next base: position 1,586,942 of record JAVUPR010000483.1, on the reverse strand, counting down.
TATTCAGAACAGGTTGTTACCTAAGAACAACTTTGACTCATTTTCACATTGGTGACCTCGGGATGTTGTATGCTTTGAATTTTAAGTTTGAATGTGGATGTAGGACAAGCCATTTTCGATGAGATAGCCACGAATCAGAAAGTACATACGAGATGTTTGATATGTCCGTATTTGATCCACAGTCTCTGTCAAGATGCTAGGGTTCCCGAGTACAGGATTGATCACAAACCGAAGAATCCGAGGTACTTGCAGCGGGAGAAAGTGAAATCTTCTGGTCAGACTGAGACTGAGGCTGAGGCAGCACGTGAGCCCGGTTCATCTTCAGCACCACCTCGAGCTTCTTCCCTTCCATCTTTATCTCCCTCAGTCCGGATGAGGTTGAGTATGGCTAATAGTATACGGAACTGGATGGAGGATATGAGGACTTCTCAGAACAATATCTTATCTATTTTACGGTGTATAAGTGAGGGCCGGCCTCCGAGGGACGACAAAGTCTTCAACCCGAGCAATATAGATTACGTCTATTCGGATGAGATTGAGCAAGCCATTGCGGATGTTCTTCATGATTCCGAGTCGTCTTCGGATGAGGAGCGATCGACTCTCCTCCGGGCGGTGCACCTTCCTGGCGATGATTCTACGGCACCGGCGCGACGATCTTATTTTCGATTCTAGCTTATGTATTTCTTTACGGGATGATTGTATTGTCCTACTACTTTTCCTTACTTGGTTCATTGTACTTTTCATGATTAGCTACGTCGGTTTTCGTTCTTTGTATTTTTCTGGATGAATCATGTAAGCCGTAAGGCATTCCGTACTTTCATTTGACTTTCCTCTGCTTTAAATTTTCATTGTATTGACTGCTTCATCTTTTGATATTATTCGATTTTATTATATCCTTTCACTATGGTATAATTTCCCCGTTTTCCCCGAGATTTTTCCGTGTTTGTCGAGTAGTGCAGGTATATTTCTAGCTGTATTGTCGAGCTAACTTTTACATCGTGCTGATACAAGTTCTATTTGTCACTACGAAGGCTCCGGCCTGGCCAACGATTCGAGTATCTGTTACGATCAGCTAAGTGTTTGTTCTTTTTAAATTCTGCACAACCTGAGGACATGTTGTGATTTAAGTGTGGGGGAGGGGAATGGTTATGTGTATCGATCATTTGCTTATATCATTATGATTCTATGCAAAAAGAGCTATTTTATGCAAAATGAGCTAAATTTTTCAAAATTTTTGTTACGTCCCGAGTAAGCAATGCATAATCTTTGTTCGTTTTTTTTATAGTCATTGATGCTATATATTGTATGTCCGAAGAAGTTAGTTGTTTCACCCGATATATATTTTTCACGAGCCATAGTGAATGATGAGCTACAATATAAAGCTATACCCCTTTTGATTAGTGATTTTTGTTATCTTATAAGTCGTGTGCTTAGTGCTAACATATGTATCGTGACGATTATGATAGTTTGTGTTTATAGCCAGAGTATGATATACTGTGAATATCTGAGGTTTGAATGTGATAAGTAAAGCGTAACTAAAGTTGTTGAAAAAGTTGAATTTTAAATATGAATTAATTGGGTGTGTCGGAAGCTGGTCGATGATTTGAGTGCGGTAGGTCATATCACGAATGTCCTATACCACCATGATGACCAAAAGCTCACGACAGTCAGAAGAAGCTGCCTTATGATTTGAGTAAGGTAGGGTATATCTCGAATATCCTATTACTGCTATGACGGGGCAAGAGCTCATTCGATGTGTGTTTAAATGTGAAATAGTTAAATCAACTTGAAATAAGAAGTGGTATGAAATGAATAAAGGACTTAGTTATCGCATATCTTATCCCCAATATAAACTGACAGATATGTTGTAGGGATTATCCTCTGAGTATGTCAAAAAGGTCCTAGATGCATTCTATCATCTTTTTCGGGATATGTCACGTTTTGTAGGGTGCATCTTATAAGTATCATTCATTTCTAGTTTGAAGGGGGTATTAGCTAGTTTGCTTGGAATTTTCAAGTTTGGAATTAGTGGAAGTTTGTTATGGCTTTGCACACACACTTGGGTGAACCTCTAAGTTATTGCATATGTGTTATATTTGCTGAGATGTCTATCTTTTTCCGAGCCTTGATTTTCGTTTTGTTTTTCTCGGGACGAGCAAAAGCTAAGTGTGGGGGAGTTGTTAAGGGTGATTTTATATGATTTATATCGTTATATTTTGTAATGATTTCCTCCATATTCATATAATTTGCATAGAAATTAAGGGTTTAATCGAATTATTGAGCAAATGAGTTTTAAAAGTCTTTAAGTGTAAACTTGAGCTAATTTCGTGATTTTATTGATAATTATCTATGGTTTTACACTTTGCATGTCTTTGTGGTTTTGTAGGTCATAGACATGTCATAATTGGAGATTTAATGGAAGGAAGGAGATGCAAGTCGAAGGTAGAATGAAGATTTAGAAGGCGAACGCACGTTTGCCATCCGTCCAACTCCGGACCGGCGTCCGAAAGCATGGACTGGCGTCCACTTTGGAGCTACTCAATTCAGGAAAGCATGATTTTTACCCAAATGGGCGTCCAGAAGAGTGGACTGGCGTCCAGGAGGAGAAGTTGGATCAGGATGTTCAGATTTTTAGTGAACGAGCGTTTGAAAATGTGTAGGACGGGCGTTTGAGAAGACTCGGCCCGACTCGAAGAATTTACACCAACTGGACGGGCGTCCAGAAGGAGTGGACGGGCGTCCAGAAGGAGTGGACGGGCGTCCACGGCCGATATCAGCATAACCGACCAAGTTTTCTATAAAAGCAGCCGCATTCTCAACCCTAATTATCATCTTATCATCACATCGACTGCAGCCGCCAGAGAACCCTAAATTCTGAGCAGAGGCAGGCTCGGTCGGCAGAGCCTTGTGCTCTGTCGACCGAGGTTAGTTAGGTTTTTTGATTTTATGTTGTTTCTTCTTGTTCGATTCATGAGGATGGCTTGAAGTGATCAAACTTGGAGCAAGCATGTAAAAATTTTACGCGCGTTTTTATTTCTCCCTTTGGATGATTTTGTGAGTTTTAATTAAAGTTGTTTCTTTTCTATGATTATGTGTTATGCAAATTTATATCGAGAGATGTTTTGCTATTGATGTTTGCCATATGATGAGAGTCGGTGTAAACACTTTAGATCACCATAGGAAAGAATAGATCTTTTTTAACCTAAAAATACGAGAGTTGCTAGGGTAGAATATCTAGATTGTTAGATTGAGAAATCTTGCACCTTGGTTTGAAAGCGTTAATCTTTAAGATCGAGAGATAAAAGATTGATAGGCGAACTTTTCTAAGAGATTAGGAGTTCATACCTTTGATGGGTGAATCACAATTTTAGTTAAATCATCATAAAATAATCTAGAGAGGAAATTAAGGGTTGCGGGATGGTGGATCATTGCTTTTTCTATGTTTAATCGCTATAGTCATTATCATGCTTTTATGAGTTTTATTGTTTTTCTCGTTTATAGTTTAGTTATGTTCGCAACGATCTTTCCTGGCTTTGGACTGACAATCCTCTGTACAGTTTACTTTTCGTTTTGTTCTTTTAGGTTTTAATAATAATGGTAACAATCTTAGGAAGATTAATGAACTAGATACCCCGATTCCCTCAGATCAACTCCGGTATTAATCGCTATGCTACGATCCCTACACTTGGGGTATACTGGATTTATAAATTCATTACTTGTTTATTTTTCATTAGATAAAATCCGAGAAAGAGTGATTTTATATGATTTATATCTTTATATTTTGTAATGATTTCCTCCATATTCATTTAATTTGCATAGAAATTAAGGGTTTAATCGAATTATTGAGCAAATGAGTTTTAAAAGTCTTTAAGTGTAAACTTGAGCTAATTTCGTGATTTTATTGATAATTATCTATGGTTTTACACTTTGCATGTCTTTGTGGTTTTGTAGGTCATAGACATGTCATAATTGGAGATTTAATGGAAGGAAGGAGATGCAAGTCGAAGGTAGAATGAAGATTTAGAAGGCGGAACGCACGTTTTCCATCCGTCCAACTCCGGATCAAGCGTCCCGAAGCATGGACCGGCGTCCACTTGGAGCTACTCAATTCGGGAAAGCATGATTTTTACCCAAATGGGCGTCCGGAAGAGTGGACCAGGCGTCCGGGAGGAGAAGTTGGATCGGGATGTTCGATTTTTAGTGAACGAGCGTTTGAAAATGTGTAGGACGGGCGTTTGAGAAGACTCGGCCCGACTCGAAGAATTTACACCAACGGACGGGCGTCCGAAGGGTGGACGGGCGTCCACGGCCGACATCGGCATAACCGACCTAGTTTTCTATAAAAGCGACCGCATTCTCAACCCTAATTATCATCTTATCATCATATCGGCCGCGGCCGCCGGAGAACCCTAAATTCGAGCGAGAGGGGCTCGGTCGGCGAGCCTTGTGCTCGTCGACCGAGGTTAGTTAGGTTTTTTGATTTTATGTCGTTTCTTCTTGTTCGATTCATGAGGATGGCTTGAAGCTGATCAAACTTGGAGCAAGCATGTAAAACTTTTCTGCAGCATTTTTATTTCTCCCTTTGGATGATTTTGTGAGTTTTAATTAAAGTTGTTTCTTTTCTATGATTATGTGTTATGCAAATTTATATCGAGAGATGTTTTGCTATTGATGTTTGCCATATGATGAGAGTCGGTGTAAACACTAGATCACCATAGGAAAGAATAGATCTTTTTTAACCTAAAAATACGAGAGTTGCTAGGGTAGAATATCTAGATTGTTAGATTGAGAAATCTTGCACCTTGGTTTGAAAGCGTTAATCTTTAAGATCGAGAGATAAAAGATTGATAGGCGAACTTTTCTAAGAGATTAGGAGTTCATACCTTTGATGGGTGAATCACAATTTTAGTTAAATCATCATAAGATAATCTAGAGAGGAAATTAAGGGTTGCGGGATGGTGGATCATTGCTTGTTCTATGTTTAATCGCTATAGTCATTATCATGCTTTTATGAGTTTTATTGTTTTTCTCGTTTATAGTTTAGTTATGTTCGCAACGATCTTTCCTGGCTTTGGACTGACAATCCTCTGTACAGTTTACTTTTCGTTTTGTTCTTTTAGGTTTTAATAATAATGGTAACAATCTTAGGAAGATTAATGAACTAGATACCCCGATTTCCTGAGATCGACTCCGGTATTAATCGCTATGCTACGATCCATACACTTGGGGTATCTTGGATTTATAAATTCATTACTTGTTTATTTTTCATTAGATAAAATCCAAGAAAGAGTGATTTTATATGATTTATATCTTTATATTTTGTAATGATTTCCTCCATATTCATTTAATTTGCATAGAAATTAAGGGTTTAATCGAATTATTGAGCAAATGAGTTTTAAAAGTCTTTAAGTGTAAACTTGAGCTAATTTCGTGATTTTATTGATAATTATCTATGGTTTTACACTTTGCATGTCTTTGTGGTTTTGTAGGTCATAGACATGTCATAATTGGAGATTTAATGGAAGGAAGGAGATGCAAGTCGAAGGTAGAATGAAGATTTAGAAGGCGAACGCACGTTTTCCATCCGTCCAACTCAGATGGCGTCCGAAGCATGGACCGGCGTCCACTTTGAGCTACTCAATTCGGGAAAGCATGATTTTTACCCAAACGGGCATCCAGAAGAGTGGACTGGCGTCCAGGAGGAGAAGTTGGATCAGGATGTTCAGATTTTTAGTGAACGAGCGTTTGAAAATGTGTAGGACGGGCGTTTGAGAAGACTCGGCCCGACTCGAAGAATTTACACCAACGGACGGGCGTCCGAAAGGAGTGGACGGGCGTCCACGGCCGACATCGGCATAACCGACCTAGTTTTCTATAAAAGCGGCCGCATTCTCAACCCTAATTATCATCTTATCATCATATCGGCCGCGGCCGCCGAGAGAACCCTAAATTCGAGCGAGAGGCGGGCTCGGTCGGCGAGCCTTGTGCTCGTCGACCGAGGTTAGTTAGGTTTTTTGATTTTATGTCGTTTCTTCTTGTTCGATTCATGAGGATGGCTTGAAGTGATCAAACTTGGAGCAAGCATGTAAAACTTTTCTGCACATTTTTATTTCTCCCTTTGGATGATTTTGTGAGTTTTAATTAAAGTTGTTTCTTTTCTATGATTATGTGTTATGCAAATTTATATCGAGAGATGTTTTGCTATTGATGTTTGCCATATGATGAGAGTCGGTGTAAACACTAGATCACCATAGGAAAGAATAGATCTTTTTTAACCTAAAAATACGAGAGTTGCTAGGGTAGAATATCTAGATTGTTAGATTGAGAAATCTTGCACCTTGGTTTGAAAGCGTTAATCTTTAAGATCGAGAGATAAAAGATTGATAGGCGAACTTTTCTAAGAGATTAGGAGTTCATACCTTTGATGGGTGAATCACAATTTTAGTTAAATCATCATAAGATAATCTAGAGAGGAAATTAAGGGTTGCGGGATGGTGGATCATTGCTTGTTCTATGTTTAATCGCTATAGTCATTATCATGCTTTTATGAGTTTTATTGTTTTTCTCGTTTATAGTTTAGTTATGTTCGCAACGATCTTTCCTGGCTTTGGACTGACAATCCTCTGTACAGTTTACTTTTCGTTTTGTTCTTTTAGGTTTTAATAATAATGGTAACAATCTTAGGAAGATTAATGAACTAGATACCCCGATTTCCTGAGATCGACTCCGGTATTAATCGCTATGCTACGATCCCTACACTTGGGGTATACTGGATTTATAAATTCATTACTTGTTTATTTTTCATTAGATAAAATCCAAGAAAGAGTGATTTTATATGATTTATATCTTTATATTTTGTAATGATTTCCTCCATATTCATTTAATTTGCATAGAAATTAAGTGTTTAATCGAATTATTGAGCAAATGAGTTTTAAAAGTCTTTAAGTGTAAACTTGAGCTAATTTCGTGATTTTATTGATAATTATCTATGGTTTTACACTTTGCATGTCTTTGTGGTTTTGTAGGTCATAGACATGTCATAATTGGAGATTTAATGGAAGGAAGGAGATGCAAGTCGAAGGTAGAATGAAGATTTAGAAGGCGAACGCACGTTTTCCATCCGTCCAACCTGGACTGGCGTCCAGAAGCATGGACTGGCGTCCACTGGAGCTACTCAATTCAGGAAAGCATGATTTTTACCCAAACGGGCATCCAGAAGAGTGGACTGGCGTCCAGGAGGAGAAGTTGGATCAGGATGTTCAGATTTTTAGTGAACGAGCGTTTGAAAATGTGTAGGACGGGCGTTTGAGAAGACTCGGCCCGACTCGAAGAATTTACACCAACTGGACGGGCGTCCAGAAGGAGTGGACGAGGCGTCCACGGCCGACATCGCATAACCGACCTAGTTTTCTATAAAAGCGACCGCATTCTCAACCACTAATTATCATCTTATCATCATATCGGCGCGGCCGCCGAGAGAACCCTAAATTCGAGCGAGAGCGAGGCTCGGTCGGCGAGCCTTGTGCTCGTCGACCGAGGTTAGTTAGGTTTTTTGATTTTATGTCGTTTCTTCTTGTTCGATTCATGAGGATGGCTTGAAGGCGATCAAACTTGGAGCAAGCATGTAAAACTTTTAAAGACATTTTTATTTCTCCTTTGGATGATTTTGTGAGTTTTAATTAAAGTTGTTTCTTTTCTATGATTATGTGTTATGCAAATTTATATCGAGAGATGTTTTTCTATTGATGTTTGCCATATGATGAGAGTCGGTGTAAACACAAGATCACCATAGGAAAGAATAGATCTTTTTTAACCTAAAAATACGAGAGTTGCTAGGGTAGAATATCTAGATTGTTAGATTGAGAAATCTTGCACCTTGGTTTGAAAGTGTTAATCTTTAAGATCGAGAGATAAAAGATTGATAGGCGAACTTTTCTAAGAGATTAGGAGTTCATACCTTTGATGGGTGAATCACAATTTTAGTTAATCATCATAAGATAATCTAGAGAGGAAATTAAGGGTTGCGGGATGGTGGATCATTGCTTGTTCTATGTTTAATCGCTATAGTCATTATCATGCTTTTATGAGTTTTATTGTTTTTCTCGTTTATAGTTTAGTTATGTTCGCAACGATCTTTCCTGGCTTTGGACCCATAATCCTGCTGTACGGTTTACTTTTCGTTTTGTTCTTTTAGGTTTTAATAATAATGGTAACAATCTTAGGAAGATTAATGAACTAGATACCCCGATTCCCGAGATCGACTCCGGTATTAATCGCTATGCTACGATCCCTACACTTGGGGTATACTTGGATTTATAAATTCATTACTTGTTTATTTTTCATTAGATAAAATCCAAGAAAGAGTGATTTTATATGATTTATATCTTTATATTTTGTAATGATTTCCTCCATATTCATTTAATTTGCATAGAAATTAAGGGTTTAATCGAATTATTGAGCAAATGAGTTTTAAAAGTCTTTAAGTGTAAACTTGAGCTAATTTCGTGATTTTATTGATAATTATCTATGGTTTTACACTTTGCATGTCTTTGTGGTTTTGTAGGTCATAGACATGTCATAATTGGAGATTTAATGGAAGGAAGGAGATGCAAGTCGAAGGTAGAATGAAGATTTAGAAGGCGAACGCACGTTTTCCATCCGTCCAACCTGGACCAAGTCCGAAGCATGGACCGGCGTCCACTTTGAGCTACTCAATTCGGAAAGCATGATTTTTACCCAAACGGGCGTCCGGAAGAGTGGACCGTGGCGTCCGGGAGGAGAAGTTGGATCGGGATGTTCGGATTTTTAGTGAACGAGCGTTTGAAAATGTGTAGGACGGGCGTTTGAGAAGACTCGGCCCGACTCGAAGAATTTACACCAACTGGACGGGCGTCCAGAAGGAGTGGACGGGCGTCCACGGCCGACATCAGCATAACCGACCTAGTTTTCTATAAAAGCAGCCGCATTCTCAACCCTAATTATCATCTTATCATCATATCGACTGCAGCCGCCAGAGAACCCTAAATTCGAGCGAGAGGCGGGCTCGGTCGACGAGCCTTGTGCTCGTCGACCGAGGTTAGTTAGGTTTTTTGATTTTATGTCGTTTCTTCTTGTTCGATTCATGAGGATGGCTTGAAGTGATCAAACTTGGAGCAAGCATGTAAAACTTTTACGCATTTTTATTTCTCCCTTTGGATGATTTTGTGAGTTTTAATTAAAGTTGTTTCTTTTCTATGATTATGTGTTATGCAAATTTATATCGAGAGATGTTTTGCTATTGATGTTTGCCATATGATGAGAGTCGGTCTAAACACAAGATCACCATAGGAAAGAATAGATCTTTTTTAACCTAAAAATACGAGAGTTGCTAGGGTAGAATATCTAGATTGTTAGATTGAGAAATCTTGCACCTTGGTTTGAAAGTGTTAATCTTTAAGATCGAGAGATAAAAGATTGATAGGCGAACTTTTCTAAGAGATTAGGAGTTCATATCTTTGATGGGTGAATCACAATTTTAGTTAATCATCATAAGATAATCTAGAGAGGAAATTAAGGGTTGCGGGATGGTGGATCATTGCTTGTTCTATGTTTAATCGCTATTGTCATTATCATGCTTTTATGAGTTTTATTGTTTTTCTCGTTTATAGTTTAGTTATGTTCGCAACGATCTTTCCTGGCTTTGGACTGACAATCCTCTGTACAGTTTACTTTTCGTTTTGTTCTTTTAGGTTTTAATAATAATGGTAACAATCTTAGGAAGATTAATGAACTAGATACCCCGATTCCCTGAGATCGACTCCGGTATTAATCGCTATGCTACGATCCCTACACTTGGGGTATACTGGATTTATAAATTCATTACTTGTTTATTTTTCATTAGATAAAATCCAAGAAAGAGTGATTTTATATGATTTATATCTTTATATTTTGTAATGATTTCCTCCATATTCATTTAATTTGCATAGAAATTAAGGGTTTAATCGAATTATTGAGCAAATGAGTTTTAAAAGTCTTTAAGTGTAAACTTGAGCTAATTTCGTGATTTTATTGATAATTATCTATGGTTTTACACTTTGCATGTCTTTGTGGTTTTGTAGGTCATAGACATGTCATAATTGGAGATTTAATGGAAGGAAGGAGATGCAAGTCGAAGGTAGAATGAAGATTTAGAAGGCGAACGCACGTTTTCCATCCGTCCAACTCCGGATGGCGTCCGAAGCATGGACCGGCATCCACTTTGGAGCTACTCAATTCGGGAAAGCATGATTTTTACCCAAACGGGCGTCCGGAAGAGTGGACGGCGTCTAGGAGGAGAAGTTGGATCAGGATGTTCAGATTTTTAGTGAACGAGCGTTTGAAAATGTGTAGGACGGGCGTTTGAGAAGACTCGGCCCGACTCGAAGAATTTACACCAACTGGACGGGCGTCCAGAAGGAGTGGACGGGCGTCCACGGCCGACATCAGCATAACCGACCTAGTTTTCTATAAAAGCAGCCGCATTCTCAACCCTAATTATCATCTTATCATCATATCGACTGCAGCCGCCGGAGAACCCTAAATTCGAGCGAGAGGCGGGCTCGGTCGGCGAGCCTTGTGCTCGTCGACCGAGGTTAGTTAGGTTTTTTGATTTTATGTCGTTTCTTCTTGTTCGATTCATGAGGATGGCTTGAAGGCGATCAAACTTGGAGCAAGCATGTAAAACTTTTCTGCAGCATTTTTATTTCTCCCTTTGGATGATTTTGTGAGTTTTAATTAAAGTTGTTTCTTTTCTATGATTATGTGTTATGCAAATTTATATCGAGAGATGTTTTGCTATTGATGTTTGCCATATGATGAGAGTCGGTGTAAACACTAGATCACCATAGGAAAGAATAGATCTTTTTTAACCTAAAAATACAAGAGTTGCTAGGGTAGAATATCTAGATTGTTAGATTGAGAAATCTTGCACCTTGGTTTGAAAGCGTTAATCTTTAAGATCGAGAGATAAAAGATTGATAGGCAAACTTTTCTAAGAGATTAGGAGTTCATACCTTTGATGGGTGAATCACAATTTTAGTTAAATCATCATAAGATAATCTAGAGAGGAAATTAAGGGTTGCGGGATGGTGGATCATTGCTTGTTCTATGTTTAATCGCTATAGTCATTATCATGCTTTTATGAGTTTTATTATTTTTCTCGTTTATAGTTTAGTTATGTTCGCAACGATCTTTCCTGGCTTTGGACTGACAATCCTCTGTCCAGTTTACTTTTCGTTTTGTTATTTTAGGTTTTAATAATAATGGTAACAATCTTAGGAAGATTAATGAACTAGATACCCCGATTCCCTGAGATCGACTCCGGTATTAATCGCTATGCTACGATCCCTACACTTGGGGTATACCGGATTTATAAATTTATTACTTGTTTATTTTCATTGCAAAAATCCGTGACATGAGGTTTGAAAAGTTGGATTTCCCAGATATCCAGCTGCAAATGGGCTCTGCATGAATCCAGACATATAAGATGCAGATAAGCCACCAGTGAATCCAAAGGAGTAAGGCATGGACATCATCGGTGAAGTTGCAAACGATGAAGCTGCCATGGGAGTAGTAGTTGCAGCTGGTGTAGAAGAGACAACAAATGAAACGGGTAAGGAGGTGGCACTACTCTGTCCGGTTTCTTGACCGGAGGCTGAAGATGGTGGTGGTTCCATCAGGCCGACGGCGGTGGCTCTGCTACCAACTTAAAGAAATACAGCAGCTAGAACATTTGCATAGATGAATGTTTTCATTGATTGATGATTCAGCCACAATACACACACATATATCTTCAGAATCTAACAAACCTTATCTCCCTATAGATTATGCAACAGAAAGCTGACACATGTCACTACTACATTTTACCAACACATTAGCTACTCACTTATCAATAAAAGACACCCTACTTATCTATAGCTTTATCATATATATATATATATATATAACACTAAAGTTCGAGAATATATATATATAACACTAAAGAGAGATCAGAAAAGTTCAACAAGGTCTAAGGAAATCTTATCTTAGAGGAAAGGAAGACTAGAAGACGCTTCTCTCTGATACCAACTGTAACGCCCCGCTCCCGGATACCGAGTCCTTATCCGGAAATGAAACGCTCGGCACGTATAATATTAAATAAATCTAATATTACACGTAAGCCTCTACTACATCGTATCGAGTTTAGCAAAACGGAAGCTCAAAAGACTCGGCGAAACATCATAAATGCTACTAAGAATAGAAATCGACATACTAAAGATAGAAATGTAACATTTATTACATTGGAAAACCAAACGAAAAGTAAAACGTACGAAACCTTCAAAAGAATACTAAAGGAAAATGCAACGTTTCCCAAAAAACAACGTGTCTAATGTATATAAAAGAAAAACAGAATAAATAAACGCTTCAACTCCGGCGTCCACAAACGTCGTCATCAAAGTCTGCCTCGAACTCTGGATCTACCTGTTCATCTTCTCTCCCCCAAACACATAGAAAACAATGCATTTGAGGTTTGTACAAAGTACTCAATAAGAGGTAGAAGCTACAAATTAACTAAGGTTTATAAACAAGTTTTATTATAATAGTTATCTTTATGAGACCGACTCAATCTAAGGTTCACTTCATGCCCATCGACATGTCATGACTAACTGTTTCTAACTTAGCTTATATTTGTTACATCAGCATTCAAGGGCACTACGCATGGTGCTGCCCACCACGAGACATCTGGGTGCAACCTATTGGTGGATCACACCAATAGCCACGGGCTACTCCCGATAGTATACGCGTTCGGCGAAGTCCCTCCGTACTTGGGGTCTTATAAACCTACGGAGTTATTCAACTGTAAAGTCCCTCTACTCCTGGTGCCCTTGGGCCAGCAGAGTTATCTACTTGTGAAGTCCCTTTACTCCTGGTGCCCTCTAACGGCCAGCAAAGTTATCCACAACGAGTACCCTCTACTCCTGGTGCCTCTAGAAAGGCCAGCAAGTTTACTCGTTCTATCCGAAGGCCTACACATTGCGATATAATCTTGTGCCTTACCAAGGATGACATGATGTTTAATCTTATTACTATGCAAGTATGTAAGCTCCCTCGCAAACTCAACTCTCTTTCCTAGATCTCTAGACACGGACAATGCCTAGAAATTATACAGACATTGAGGAACTCTAGTTCATCAAAGCACAAGCCCTTTAATGCCCTTCCGACGGATCCGAACTTCAACTCCCTTTAAGAGTACATTCGGTGTTTTAAGCGAACGAATCGGAAACTCAATTGGGGCTTGTTCATATTTAATTAATCTTATTTAAAGTCATTAACAATACTACAATTCAAGCTAAACCTCATAATAACATTAGCTACGAATTCACTTTGTCTACTAAATCGTATGTTCATACTCCGAAAAGAAAACAACACAATCACAACACAATCATCCATTCCACTTATTGCATCATATGTTACTTCAAAAAGGCTACACGGTATATTATTTCATTGTATCAAATTTTGATATATATATATATATTTACTTATTTTATTTTAATTCTTTTTCGGAAAAAGAGAGACATATATAGAGTTTTTCTTTTGTTTTTCCATCTCTGTTTTCACTCTTTTTTTTCCCTTCGATTTGTACATACATATATACTAGAAATAGTATAATAGCATGATACTAATATAAATTAAAGAAAACCTGCGATAGCATATATATATATAATTTGTATTCTTCCTACGGAAATTGCAAGGCTTTGCTCTATTATTTTTATATATCTTTTTTTCCCCTCCTTTCTGCGGCGTCATACATCATCATGGATAAGTCCAATTCTTTTTTTTTCTCCTTTGCTCAACTCTCGGGCAATGGTGATATACATAAAAATATAAAGAACGAGCTATAAAATAAAACGGCAACAATAACGAATAAATAACACGTAATCGAATACGGTCGAACATTCAAAATCCGTTTAAAGAACACTTCTTACAAAACGAATCAAAAACACGATCTAACCTCTCTAAACCATAATTAATTTGTAGGAAGAGCCTCTTACCTTTGAAGCAAGCTAATCCCAATCCAAACTCAGGAAAACAGCCGCAACGATCCTTCCTATCCCAAAAAAAACCTATGTGATCAATCCCAAAACAATTTTGAATCGATCAACGGCTTCTAAAAACAACAACTATGAAAGGTATGAGTTTTGATCCCCAAAACCCATCCAAGAACAGACGAGGTAGCTCGAATATTCATACCTTAACGAAGCTCGAACTTTGAGTGTTGAAACGACGATCCCTTCACGACGATTCCAATGCACTTTTCGGATCTGAAAACGGTTGAGATTCGACTTAGAAAATGAAAGAAATCTTTCAACCTTCTTTTCTAACTCATCACACGCACCAAGGGGATTAGGAGGCTGAAAATCTAATTCAAAAGGTTAGGGAAACTGATTGGGTTTATTTTTCCTTAAATAGGAAAATCCCAATAGTTAACCTAATCTCTTATTTTCCTTAAATACCCTTTTTACTTAAAATCGGATTTATCTCCAAATTATTTATATATATCGGCCAAATATATATAAATACACTTAAAATACTTTAAATCCGTAAATTATAATATTCCATTTTTCGCAAAAAGACACGTCTGCCCTTTTTCGAAAAGTTGGGATATTACATTCCTTCCCCCTTAAAAGAAGTTTCGTCCTCGAAACTCGAGCGTGCTCAAACCGTTGACCTTCCTTAGCACTCTTCCTTCAACACAAACCAAACCGAAGCTTCACTTGTTTTCCCACAGTCAACCTCTAACCGATTCCAATCTTGCTAACCCCTGAACCCACACGCTACTGATTCCCAGACTATTCAAACCTTGCACACTCAACCCAAAACTGTCCAACCATAACTTGAACCACTGAAACTGCACTATCCACTCTTCTACTCGGTGTGTCCTTCACCGGAAGATACTTTCTTATGTCTATAATCCAAGTAGACAAAATTCTTGGATAGCCGACCTATACCAAGAATCGCTTTATGGTCTGTAGAATGCAAAAATGTAACTTTACTCTTGCCACGGTAGATTCCAACATAGCCAGCAACTTGTAGTAACACTCTAGCAGCCTTGATTACTCTATCCAAAGGTGTTGTAACAACCAAGAGATCCTTGAGGTTGTTCTTACTAAAACTGAGGTGAGGTACCTGATTCTGAAACCGATCAACTCGTTCCAAGCCGACTCACTACTTGTCCTAAACCAAACCACTCGCTTCTTGTTGAGCCCTAGAACGACAACCTATTATCTACCTACCAAACTTCTAGGGTGAAAGAAAGGCATCTACTCTTTCTTGACCAAAGGACTTAAATGGTTTTGAAAAATTCGTTGCATACTCAAGCCATGAAATAATTGATTTGTACAATACAAATTAAACTGATTTTGAACATGATGTAAAAAGAAAAGTTGTAGGTATACAAGTTTTACATATGCTACCCAAATGCCAACTTTTTTGGAAAATCATGGGTTGGTTAAAATAATTATTTTCGTCGGCTATTTTATGCAAGCTGTCAAAAATTTCAGAAATTTAAAATCTATGTTGTGTTGCAGATTGTACTCAAACCAGAAAGAATTTGCACTTGACTTCAAAACAGAATTTGTAGAGAAGAAAGTTTTCTACAACTTATCAAAAATCCAAGTCATTTGGAGGTGTTTAGATCATTCAAAACAGATTGATAAATAAGAGTACCACTGCAGAATTTTCTGAACGAGTGCTCATCCTTGTCAAGAAATTTACGAACAATCCAATTGGATAACTGAGTTGATGTAAAGAGAGAAGTTGTAGATAAGACTACTTTCTAAGTGGCTGAAAATTTAGAGAATTTTTGGTATTTCAGAAATGATATTACAAGGCATAAAGAAATAAGTACAAAATCGTTTACTCGTTTTAGATAACACCAAGTTACAAAAAGGAGATATGATCAGGACCAAACGTAGCAAATAAAAAAGTTAAATCCACCAAGAGAAAGAACATGTGAGGGAAGTCTAAAAGTTCCAAAAGAAGAGAGGGGTTCTACTAAGGATCTTAGAGGAACGAACTCGAGGGAATCACATAAGAGATGTGTGCTTAGAACTCAACCTAACCTTCGCTTAAGGAGACTCATCACTTGGTCCTAGTGCAACTTAACCACGAGTTTAAGGATTCTTAGTCTTACTAGGATTTACCACAAATATCAAGAGAGATCAGAAAAGTTCAACAAGGTCTAAGGAAATCTTATCTTAGAGGAAAGGAAGACTAGAAGACGCTTCTCTCTGATACCAACTGTAACGCCCCGCTCCCGGATACCGAGTCCTTATCCGGAAATGAAACGCTCGGCACGTATAATATTAAATAAATCTAATATTACACGTAAGCCTCTACTACATCGTATCGAGTTTAGCAAAACGGAAGCTCAAAAGACTCGGCGAAACATCATAAATGCTACTAAGAATAGAAATCGACATACTAAAGATAGAAATGTAACATTTATTACATTGGAAAACCAAACGAAAAGTAAAACGTACGAAACCTTCAAAAGAATACTAAAGGAAAATGCAACGTTTCCCAAAAAACAACGTGTCTAATGTATATAAAAGAAAAACGAATAAATAAACGCTTCAACTCCGGCGTCCACAAACGTCGTCATCAAAGTCCGCCTCGAACTCGGATCTACCCGTTCATCTTCTCTCCCCCAAACACATAGAAAACAATGCATTTGAGGTTTGTACAAAGTACTCAATAAGAGGTAGAAGCTACAAATTAACTAAGGTTTATAAACAAGTTTTATTATAATAGTTATCTTTATGAGACCGACTCAATCTAAGGTTCACTTCATGCCCATCGACATGTCATGACTAACTCGTTTCTAACATAGCTTATATTTGTTACATCGCATTCAAGGGCACTACGCATGGTGCCGCCCACCACGAGACATCTCTGGGTGCAACCTATTGGTGGATCACACCAATAGCCACGGGCTACTCCCGATAGTATACGCGTTCGGCGAAGTCCCTCCGTACTTGGGGTCTTATAAACCTACGGAGTTATTCAACCGTAAAGTCCCTCTACTCCCGGTGCCCTTGGGCCGGCGAGTTATCTACTTGTGAAGTCCCTTTACTCCTGGTGCCCTCTAACGGCCAGCAAAGTTATCCACAACGAGTACCCTCTACTCCAGGTGCCTCTAGAAAGGCCAGCAAGTTTACTCGTTCTATCCGAAGGCCTACACATTGCGATATAATCTTGTGCCTTACCAAGGATGACATGATGTTTAATCTTATTACTATGCAAGTATGTAAGCTCCCTCGCAAACTCAACTCTCTTTCCTAGATCTCTAGACACGGACAAGGCCTAGAAATTATACAGACATTGAGGAACTCTAGTTCATCAAAGCACAAGCCCTTTCATGCCCTTCCGACGGATCCGAACTTCAACTCCCTTTAAGAGTACATTCGGTGTTTTAACTGAACGAATCGGAAACTCAATCGGGGCTTGTTCATATTTAATTAATCTTATTTAAAGTCATTAACAATACTACAATTCAAGCTAAACCTCATAATAACATTAGCTACAGAATTCACTGTCTACTAAATCGTATGTTCATACTCCGAAAAGAAAACAACACAATCACAACACAATCATCCATTCCACTTATTGCATCATCTGTTACTTCAAAAAGGCTACACAAGATATTATTTCATTGTATCAAATTTTGATATATATATATATATTTACTTATTTTATTTTAATTTAATTTTTTTCTCGGAAAAAGAGAGACATATATAGAGTTTTTCTTTTGTTTTTCCATCTCTCGTTTTCACTCTTTTTTTCCTTCGACCGTACATACATATATACTAGAAATAGTATAATAGCATGATACTAATATAAATTAAAGAAAACCTGCTGATAGCATATATATATATAATTTGTATTCTTCCTACGGAAATTGCAAGGTCGCTCTATTATTTTTATATATCTTTTTTTCCCCTCCTTTCCCCGCGGCGTCATACATCATCATGGATAAGTCCAATTCTTTTTTTTTCTCCTTTGCTCAACTCTCGTGCAATGGTGATATACATAAAAATATAAAGAACGAGCTATAAAATAAAATGGCAACAATAACGAATAAATAACACGTAACTGAATACGGTCGAACATTCAAAATCCGTTTAAAGAACACTTCTTACAAAACGAATCAAAAACACGATCTAACCTCTCTAAACCATAATTAATTTGTAGGAAGAGCCTCTTACCTTTGAAGCAAGCTAATCCCAATCCAAACTCGGAAAACAAACCGCAACGATCCTTCCTATCCCAAAAAAAACCTATGTGATCAATCCCAAAACAATTTTGAATCGATCAACGGCTTCTAAAAACAACAACTATGAAAGGTATGAGTTTTGATCCCCAAAACCCATCCAAGAACAACGGGTAGCTCGAATATTCATACCTTAACGAAGCTCTGAACTTTGAGTGTTGAAACGACGATCCCTTCACGACGATTCCAATGCACTTTTCGGATCTGAAAACGGTTGAGATTCGACTTAGAAAATGAAAGAAATCTTTCAACCTTCTTTTCTAACTCATCACACGCACCAAGGGGATTAGGAGGCTGAAAATCTAATTCAAAAGGTTAGGGAAACTGATTGGGTTTATTTTTCCTTAAATAGGAAAATCCCAATAGTTAACCTAATCTCTTATTTTCCTTAAATACCCTTTTTACTTAAAATCGGATTTATCTCCAAATTATTTATATATATCGGCCAAATATATATAAATACACTTAAAATACTTTAAATCCGTAAATTATAATATTCCATTTTTCGCAAAAAGACACGTCTGCCCTTTTTCGAAAAGTTGGGATATTACATTCCTTCCCCTTAAAAGAAGTTTCGTCCTCGAAACTCGAGCGTGCTCAAACCGTTGACCTTCCTTAGCACTCTTCCTTCAACACAAACCAAACCGAAGCTTCACTTGTTTTCCCACAAATCAACCTCTAACCGATTCCAATCTTGCTAACCCCCGAACCCACACGCTACCGATTCCCGTACTATTCAAACCTTGCACACTCAACCCAAAACTCGTCCAACCATAACTTGAACCACCGAAACTGCACTATCCACTCTTCTACTCGGTGTGTCCTTCACCGGAAGATACTTTCTTATGTCTATAATCCAAGTAGACAAAATTCTTGGATAGCCGACCTATACCAAGAATCGCTTTATGGTCTGTAGAATGCAAAAATGTAACTTTACTCTTGCCACGGTAGATTCCAACATAGCCAGCAACTTGTAGTAACACTCTAGCAGCCTTGATTACTCTATCCAAAGGTGTTGTAACAACCAAGAGATCCTTGAGGTTGTTCTTACTAAAACTGAGGTGAGGTACCTGATTCTGAAACCGATCAACTCGTTCCAACTGACTCACTACTGTCCTAAACCAAACCACTCGCTTCTTGTTGAGCCCTAGAACGACAACCTATTATCTACCTACCAAACTTCTAGGGTGAAAGAAAGGCATCTACTCTTTCTTGACCAAAGGACTTAAATGGTTTTGAAAAATTCGTTGCATACTCAAGCCATGAAATAATTGATTTGTACAATACAAATTAAACTGATTTTGAACATGATGTAAAAAGAAAAGTTGTAGGTATACAAGTTTTACATATGCTACCCAAATGCCAACTTTTTTGGAAAATCATGGGTTGGTTAAAATAATTATTTTCGTCGACTGCTGCAAGCTGTCAAAAATTTCAGAAATTTAAAATCTATGTTGTGTTGCAGATTGTACTCAAACCAGAAAGAATTTGCACTTGACTTCAAAACAGAATTTGTAGAGAAGAAAGTTTTCTACAACTTATCAAAAATCCAAGTCATTTGGAGGTGTTTAGATCATTCAAAACAGATTGATAAATAAGAGTACCACTGCAGAATTTTCTGAACAGAGTGCTCATCCTTGTCAAGAAATTTACGAACAATCCAATTGGATAACTGAGTTGATGTAAAGAGAGAAGTTGTAGATAAGACTACTTTCTAAGTGGCTGAAAATTTAGAGAATTTTTGGTATTTCAGAAATGATATTACAAGGCATAAAGAAATAAGTACAAAATCGTTTACTCGTTTTAGATAACACCAAGTTACAAAAAGGAGATATG
Source organism: Gentiana straminea (assembly GCA_036785695.1). Taxonomy (NCBI): domain Eukaryota; kingdom Viridiplantae; phylum Streptophyta; class Magnoliopsida; order Gentianales; family Gentianaceae; genus Gentiana; species Gentiana straminea. The sequence goes on along the minus strand of JAVUPR010000483.1, from coordinate 1,566,778 downwards.
ATCAGGACCAAACGTAGCAAATAAAAAAGTTAAATCCACCAAGAGAAAGAACATGTGAGGGAAGTCTAAAAGTTCCAAAAGAAGAGAGGGGTTCTACTAAGGATCTTAGAGGAACGAACTCGAGGGAATCACATAAGAGATGTGTGCTTAGAACTCAACCTAACCTTCGCTTAAGGAGACTCATCACTTGGTCCTAGTGCAACTTAACCACGCTTTAAGGATTCTTAGTCTTACTAGGATTTACCACAAATATCAAGAGAGATCGAAAAGTTCAACAAGGTCTAAGGAAATCTTATCTTAGAGGAAAGGAAGACTAGAAGACGCTTCTCTCTGATACCAACTGTAACGCCCCGCTCCCGGATACCGAGTCCTTATCCGGAAATGAAACGCTCGGCACGTATAATATTAAATAAATCTAATATTACACGTAAGCCTCTACTACATCGTATCGAGTTTAGCAAAACGGAAGCTCAAAAGACTCGGCGAAACATCATAAATGCTACTAAGAATAGAAATCGACATACTAAAGATAGAAATGTAACATTTATTACATTGGAAAACCAAACGAAAAGTAAAACGTACGAAACCTTCAAAAGAATACTAAAGGAAAATGCAACGTTTCCCAAAAAACAACGAGTCTAATGTATATAAAAGAAAAACAGAATAAATAAACGCTTCAACTCCGGCGTCCACAAACGTCGTCATCAAAGTCCGCCTCGAACTCGGATCTACCCGTTCATCTTCTCTCCCCCAAACACATAGAAAACAATGCATTTGAGGTTTGTACAAAGTACTCAATAAGAGGTAGAAGCTACAAATTAACTAAGGTTTATAAACAAGTTTTATTATAATAGTTATCTTTATGAGACCGACTCAATCTAAGGTTCACTTCATGCCCATCGACATGTCATGACTAACTCGTTTCTAACTTAGCTTATATTTGTTACATCGCATTCAAGGGCACTACGCATGGTGCCGCCCACCACGAGACATCTCGGGTGCAACCTATTGGTGGATCACACCAATAGCCACGGGCTACTCCCGATAGTATACGCGTTCGGCGAAGTCCTCCGTACTTGGGGTCTTATAAACCTACGGAGTTATTCAACTCGTAAAGTCCCTCTACTCCCGGTGCCCTTGGGCCAGCGAGTTATCTACTTGTGAAGTCCCTTTACTCCCGGTGCCCTCTAACGGCCAGCAAAGTTATCCACAACGAGTACCCTCTACTCCCCGGTGCCTCTAGAAAGGCCGCAAGTTTACTCGTTCTATCCGAAGGCCTACACATTGCGATATAATCTTGTGCCTTACCAAGGATGACATGATGTTTAATCTTATTACTATGCAAGTATGTAAGCTCCCTCGCAAACTCAACTCTCTTTCCTAGATCTCTAGACACGGACAATGCCTAGAAATTATACAGACATTGAGGAACTCTAGTTCATCAAAGCACAAGCCCTTTAATGCCCTTCCGACGGATCCGAACTTCAACTCCCTTTAAGAGTACATTCGGTGTTTTAACTGAACGAATCGGAAACTCAATTGGGGCTTGTTCATATTTAATTAATCTTATTTAAAGTCATTAACAATACTACAATTCAAGCTAAACCTCATAATAACATTAGCTACAGAATTCACTGTCTACTAAATCGTATGTTCATACTCCGAAAAGAAAACAACACAATCACAACACAATCATCCATTCCACTTATTGCATCATATGTTACTTCAAAAAGGCTACACAGTATATTATTTCATTGTATCAAATTTTGATATATATATATATATTTACTTATTTTATTTTAATTCTTTTTCTGGAAAAAGAGAGACATATATAGAGTTTTTCTTTTGTTTTTCCATCTCCGTTTTCACTCTTTTTTTTCCCTTCGACTGTACATACATATATACTAGAAATAGTATAATAGCATGATACTAATATAAATTAAAGAAAACCTGCTGATAGCATATATATATATATAATTTGTATTCTTCCTACGGAAATTGCAAGGCTGCTCTATTATTTTTATATATCTTTTTTTCCCCTCCTTTCCTGTGGCGTCATACATCATCATGGATAAGTCCAATTCTTTTTTTTTTCTCCTTTGCTCAACTCTCAGGCAATGGTGATATACATAAAAATATAAAGAACAGAGCTATAAAATAAAATGGCAACAATAACGAATAAATAACACGTAACTGAATACGGTCGAACATTCAAAATCCGTTTAAAGAACACTTCTTACAAAACGAATCAAAAACACGATCTAACCTCTCTAAACCATAATTAATTTGTAGGAAGAGCCTCTTACCTTTGAAGCAAGCTAATCCCAATCCAAACTCAGGAAAACAGCCGCAACGATCCTTCCTATCCCAAAAAAAACCTATGTGATCAATCCCAAAACAATTTTGAATCGATCAACGGCTTCTAAAAACAACAACTATGAAAGGTATGAGTTTTGATCCCCAAAACCCATCCAAGAACAGCAGGTAGCTCGAATATTCATACCTTAACGAAGCTCTGAACTTTGAGTGTTGAAACGACGATCCCTTCACGACGATTCCAATGCACTTTTCGGATCTGAAAACGGTTGAGATTCGACTTAGAAAATGAAAGAAATCTTTCAACCTTCTTTTCTAACTCATCACACGCACCAAGGGGATTAGGAGGCTGAAAATCTAATTCAAAAGGTTAGGGAAACTGATTGGGTTTATTTTTCCTTAAATAGGAAAATCCCAATAGTTAACCTAATCTCTTATTTTCCTTAAATACCCTTTTTACTTAAAATCGGATTTATCTCCAAATTATTTATATATATCGGCCAAATATATATAAATACACTTAAAATACTTCAAATCCGTAAATTATAATATTCCATTTTTCGCAAAAAGACACGTCTGCCCTTTTTCGAAAAGTTGGGATATTACAAAGTAGTTCAGTATCCAAAAGACTACAATCTCGGATTTTTGATGGTATAATACCATAATTAATTAAGCGAGTAATTCAACTAAAGAGTTTGATGATTATTCGATTTACGAACTTTTGGTTATATGCACGTGGTCCCCAATTTTGCTCTGATATACGAGTTGAATTAAACTGGTTCTTTATAGCATATTGATTAAATGAAAAAAATACTCAAACTTAATGGTTTATGTCATTGGTTATTTATGAGAAAAATAAAATGATTAAATGTAAATTGGTGTTTATGTTGAATAGATTATGCTTTATGAGATAATTACAATGATTAATGATAAAAATGGTTTTTTAATATAATAGTTTGTGTCATTAATTATATACTAGATAAATAATGTGAGATAATTGTTTACTTATTTTAGATGACACATTAGGCACGTCATATTGTACGTTATAATTAGAGAATTTAGTTTCTCAATTATACAACTGAACTTAAACAAAAAAATTATCCAACTGAATTTAATAAGATTTAATAATAAAATGAGGAGAATTAATTAATCAGCCTAATCTAAAAGGATAAGGATTGACTAATTGTAAAATCTTTCTAATGGTGTGCCAAATCCTAGAATTGCACTATAAAAGGAAAGCTTTTGTCGCCCTACAGCTTAATAATTACTCCCTATTTTTCTTATTATATATGTCGTATTTGAGAAAAACACACAAATTAAGAAAATGAGAATGAAGCTACAGGTTGTGGGGAAGGATCCTACGAGATTTTGAAATGAAAATCCACAATTTGTTTCTCTTTAAAGCTTGATGGAGCTTATGACGTTCTTGAGGGAGAAGCTCTTGCCATATACCATGCTATTTTCTATGCAATCTCTTGGGCTTTTTCAAAGTGACTTTTGAAGGGGACTCACTCACTATACATCAAAGGATTCTCTTTTCTACACAAGACTTATCATCTGTAGGCAGTATAATTGACGATTGTCGTACTTTACTTTCTTGTTTTGTCTCAACTTCTTTTTCCTTTGTTAAAAGAGAGGGAAACGTCCATGCTCATTTTTTTAGCTAAGGAATGTCTCAAATTAGTTGGGTGTGTAGAATGGGGCTCTTCCCCTCCCTCCCAAGTTATTATGGTTTGTAACTCTGACACTGTTTAAATAAATCTATTTTTTCCCCTAAAAAAAAAGAATAATTGCATTGATTTTCATTATAAAATACTAAAAAAATCTTGAAAAGTGTAGTGGTATATTGAATATGAAAGATTGATTGATTGAATTAGCCTAGAAAGTTGAAAAGTAATATTGAAAAGCGGAGAGAGTATTAAAATATGTATTGAAAATGTAACTACCACAAATAAAAGGAATTTTTGATTTTGACAACTGTGTCGAGTTAAATAGGAACGGAGGGAGTACTACTTTAATTTACTTGAGTGTTTTTTTTTTAATTTTTATCATATATAGATGTCAAAACTATTAGTTTTTAGAAGACTTCGTGATTCGAAATTTCGATTTCGAATTCAGATCATGACCGAACTATTCTGATCCGAGTAATTGTGTAAAATCTGGATCGGATCGTTATGATAGTCAGCCCCATATAGTAGTTTAAAAGACTTGATCATTCTTTTTTTTGAAAAAAGACTTGATCATTCTTGGTGTGCAGATTTTTTATATGAAATTCATATTGGCCAAGTCTATTTTTGAACTTTGAAGTATATATATATTATATTATTATTCTTTCTTCCTCAAAACTCTGTACATGACATTTTACTTAATTACTTTTGTCTCGTTGATATTTATGATTGTTAATTTGTTCGTTTAGTTTAACGATCTGAGCTCACACTGAATTAAAGGAACTTGATTTCTAAAGGAACGGATACGAGCTTGAGTTACGAATGTTCAATTATATTCGTAAACTTGCTTAAATAGATAAAACAATATACAACATAACTTTAACACGTCATATGATAGGTGATTTATTTGTCTAATGGATACCATAGAGGAATTTTATAGAATACTTATAAAATTCTTTTAGTACTTTTTGAAATATAATGTTTGAATATTGTTTTATAATTTGTTATTTATACATTGCATTTGAGTTTTTATACCTTAACGAACAGAGCTTGAGAATGAAGGCAAAAATACGTTTAACAAACCGAACTCGAACAATTTCTCTTTCAAACGAGTAGAGCATAAAGATAATTTTTGTTCGTTTATTAAACGCATGAACATGAATAAGTTTATAACATAAATGAGCAAAACTTGAATATAATTTTTGTTTGTTTATTAAACAAACTATCATGAACTAGCGCATGATCTAAACAAAGATGAGTTTGAACATTAGATACTCAGACTTAGCTCAACTCGTTAACAAATCTATAGTGGGTCAACACACCTTTACACTCTTGTTATGGTAGGTGTAACGGCCCGCTCCCGACCCCTAGGTCCACTAGGGTCATTCTAGGAGCAGACTGCGATGTTATCGCAAATACATCACTAAAAAACCCCAATGTTTTATTGATCAATAAGTAAGTGTACATTTCTACATTATTGATTTATTAAATAAACTACAACATTTAAGAATACCATAGCTTTAACTAGCTAAAAGAAATGCATAGTGTGATCTTCGTCATCTCGTGCCAAGAATATTATACTTTTAACCAATCTCGTTAGTCACCTTTCTTTCTTTTCTCTGGATGCACTACCTGGTTTATTTATAAAAGAAAAGAAAAACAACACGAACAAAAGAACACAAGGAAAAGAAAAGAGAGACGTCGGCAAAAGGCCGGTATGAGCCGTGTGTGAGAGTGTTACATTTCAAAAAAATAACTCTATAGTATATATATAAGTTATGCCAAGCCTTAAAATCATGAACGAGTTAATATTTCAAATTAAGAAAGATTCATGGCAGGTATGTACGAATATATATTTAAACGAGAGATTACTTGTCCAAGTTATGTTCATCATTTTCAAGTCAAGCAAGTACGAGGCAAGTCCGTCAATTCCTCAAGTTCATTTACTAGACATCGAGGCAGCTGATACGATAGTCTCTGCCTTATGACTCCCATTTCACTCACCTTATATCAACAAAAAGTAATTTTTATAGTGGAGTCCGTCCTTCCGACACCCAATCTCCTGGGGCTTCCGGAGAGTCCACTTGCCTCAGGTCCCACAACCGCGGTCACAGGCCCGACGCGCAGCTAACCCGACTGTGAAACCCTCGGCGGGCCCATCAAGCAAGCAAGCAAGCAGGATCAAGCAGTGCCGCCGAAGCGGGAAGGGTATGAGTACGATATACCATACCGCGCGAAACGGATAGTACGGTACCATGTCACCAAGATGGGACATGCAATGACATTTGCACAATATTCGTTTCATCGCGTTATTATCTTTAAAGCGAGAAGATTTGTTGAATCCTTTTTAATATATATTACATATGTATATATATCGATAATATATTCAATTAAAATACTTTGATAAGAACACACTTTGGCTTTTACATAAAATAAGAACTCACCTGGCACCACCGGCGTTGTAGAAACAAAATTCTCGAGGTATTCTAGCACCTTAGTCCGAGCCTAATAACATGATTTCATTATTGTTGTTATGAAAGAACAATATTATATACTCTATATACAACCGATTTATTCAAACCCACCACACAGACATTTTAATATATCCTTTAAATTTAATTATTATTGTGCTTACACATAAGGATTACGCCCACAATCTGTAAGTGATGAAACAATTTAAATATAACAAAAAGTGACGTATACATGTTACTTCCTATTACTTGGAAATTCCTACTAAATGTCCTTAAAAACATCTTTAAACTAATTCTTAATCAGTTGAACCTATACATTTACAAGTCACAGTATTCTGAAATATATATATATATATATATATGTATATATATATATATATATATATGTATATATATATATATATATGTATATATATATATATATATATATATATATATATATATATATATATATATATATATATATATTTTTTTTTTTTAAATTTTTTTTTCTTTCTCCATCCGAGCCATGCAGCAAGGAAACGTGTGACTTTAATTGACATTAGAAATATCTTGCTCACCAACTCCGTTTTAACACCAAATTAAGAAAAGAAGCAACATACGGAAATTTATAGGAATATATATATACACTAAACCTTTTACCAACAGGTTTTACCGTTTATATAACACAACAATTCTTTTATCTCAGCATGTATGGACATTGTTTCCTAAAATGATGCTCAACTAAAAGATACGTACTATACATTTACCTCCGGCCTGCTCGGTCATACAACAACGTGATACAAAACAGTTTCTCGTATAATGAATCTGATGATAGAATACGAAGTGGTGGTATTACGGCGACGGTGGCCGGAAACAGTTTGTGATGCTCTTGGGGCTTAAGTCATATAGGGTGACAGGCCGAATTGATTGTGGAGAAAAAAATATGAGAGTTGAGACTATATTATTTGTGAGGGGAAAGTTCGTCGAACTAGGGAATATACCATGGTATTTCTACAGTAAAAGTTGAAGGTGTTGGAGGTTTTTTTCTCCTAAGTTTTTGGCATGGTGTGGCCTTCTTTTATAGCCACAATTGAGGATTTAAGTGCATTGAATGGGGAGAGGAAATAAATGAGATGACAAATCAGAATATGAAAATTAGGACCAAGCAATTGCTTGGAATTTACATACCGTCAAACCGTTTCCTTATGTATTAATTAAGGCATTTATTAGTTTTTTATTATTACTATTATATTATTCTGTACATTTTGTACATGTAGAAGGCAATCAATAGTTAGTCTAGCTAATATGTAACCGATAGAATACCAAAAATGATTCTTTTATAATCACGTTCCATAATGTACTTTTCAAACTAGACTCATGATTCTACTCTAGTTATTAAGTGAAATATTTGGAGGTACTATTTATTACAACAATCAAATGAAATATTTCACCATTTCGTTATATAAATTATAAGTGTTATAATAAAATTATTCTTATTCAAAGTCGACAAGATTAAGTTTATATCACTTGCTAACTATCATATCGAAATTTGGGATGTTACAGTAGGTGTCATATTATCAATCGGTTCTATGTCATTATCGATATGTTTACATTATGTGTAAATTATTTTGATACAATTGTTACGATAATAAATTTTCCAAAAGAAATTAACCACCGATAACTTAAACAAAAACAAACTAACTAACTAACTTAATAAGGGTAATGGTCTAATTATAACCACATTAAAATGGAAAAAAAAAATACAAAACATCATACACTATTGATTATGATATATAACTCATTGATAAAAGTGGTTATTATTTGTCCCACAACTACACCATCCGATGTCTCTCAACTACCGGTGCACCACATCATTTTCATTGAATCGACCATGTCAAAATCGAATACATAGCCAACATGCGACTTCCCGCACCGTTGAAACCATGAATGACTCTACCCGTTGTTCCCCGCCCACACCATTTTCTTCGAATCAATCCTATCAAAGTCGAATCCATAACCATCATGTGACTTCCCGCACCGTTGAAACCGGGATCAACTCTACTCGTTGTCCTCCAACCTATCGGTGCATCACACTATTTTCATAGAATCGATCGTCAAAGTTGAATCCATAGCCAACATGCGACTTCTCGTCTTGTCGAAATCAGGATAGACACTAGAAAGATCGAATGTTGGCTATACATTCAACTTTCACATGATCAATTCTATTGTGGTACACACTTAGTGTGTTAGCCCGGTAGAGTCATCGTGGCGGTGGTTGCCTCATTGATGATAAACATTATTGGGCACAAGATTGTTTCTTCTAGCAAAGTCATAATCACTTCTACTACGTGGGTAGGCAGCAAGTTCAACTTCTTTGAAATCGTCTTCACATGGTCCATCTTCATCTATTTTCCCGATTCTCCCTACCCCAACATTGTTACTCTGGCCACCATTCATCGGCATCATCCCCTTCTTCCGGTGATCATCACCGGAGACTTTATTCAGATAGTCCCTTGCTGCTGCATTATTATTATTAAATCTTGTCGACGCCACACGAATAAGCTCACTAAGATCATGTAACGCCCCCAGACCCCGTGCCTGGTAGTGCTAAATGAGCCATAAATGGCCCGGTCAACTGCTTAAACCGTCATCCTCGCTTGGTCTAAAAGAGCTAACCCGAGTTGACAAGACCTTTATGTCTCACATTTATATGGGGGTGAGCAGGACTTTATTTTACCGATGTGGGATTTTACATTCTCCCCCCTTATAAGGGATTGGCGTCCTCGCCAGGACGGCCAAGATTTGTCCCAGTGGACTTGTCCCAGTTCGTCCCTACCATAGGATTCTAGAGGTGGCCCCCACCGCCTCTCACGGTGTGGTACTTAGTTCCGTATGGCAGTCGGCTCTGAATACCATTCTAAGGCCAAGGCTTGCTTCACATCAACGTCGGTTAAGCATCCCCTTATTATTGACACCTGAAGAACGTCATACACCCATGAAAGGAGTTCTGGTAACTCCAAACGGATAAACTAAATGTCCGACTTTAGCCAAGGTCACGTAAGGGCCTTCATAACTGGGGCTTAGTTGCAAGTCTGCCCAAGCCGTCTTACTCTTTTGATTGGGAACGTCTTTAGATACCCTTTATCTTCATCTTCTAACTCTAACAGTCTTCTTTTTCTATCTTCCCAACCTTTTTGCCTGTCTTGAGCCATCTTGGGGTTGCGACGGTCCATTTCAATCTTCTCGTTGGCTTGCTGTATCAACTCTGGTCTTGTAATCTGTCTCTGTTCCACTTCATTATAGAAAAATGGCATTTTATGCTTTCCCCATGTAGAGCTTCAAACGGTGACATCTGGATGTTGGCGTGGTAACAATTGTTGTAAACAAACCTATTATCTCTGTCTTCATGAAAGGTCATCAGTAGTACCGTTCCAACTCTCTATACATCTTTGTTGCTCCAGGATGAACTGCAACCACTATCTTGTGGGCTTCATTCATCGCTTTCTTCCTCAGATCTTCCACGTTTGGAACCCAGAGCAGATCCTGATGCTGAAGGTTCCCATCTTCATCTAACTCGTTAACCCTTTGCTGGTTTGGTCCTGACCACTCGCACGTAACCGACAACAACTGGATCTTCACGGTCTCTTCAACTGTCTCAAATCTTACAATCAATGGAACGACAGGCTTAACATGCTCCTGCTGGCCTATACCCGGAAAGCTGAAACTTCCCAGCTGATCAACAACTTTTGGAACAATTGACTCATTTTCATCTCGACTTTCATCACTGCGGCACAAGCTTGCTAGAGAACTGCAAGGATCCCAGATGAAGGATTTCTAGGAATTTTCAGGAAGGGAGAAACACGTATTTTCTATACTTCATCTCTGAAGGTCTGATCCAACCCTTGTATTAATGCTAAAGGCAGCACAACACTCTTGTAAAAATTGTTGCGGGAAGAGTCTCGAGAGGGCGACCCCTTAAACATTAAGACAATATATAAAGGATACTCATGCTGACAAAAGAGAAAGATATAAAATATCTTGAAAAAGTTCGGAGGATGGGGCCAATGTGGGAAACATCAAAAGCTGAAACATGGTACAACAACACAAAGAGAGAAGAACATTTGAATTTAAGACCAATTGGATTAGACTCAACCGTTACCGGTTAGATTTTTTTTAATAAGGGTTTTCTTGGAAAGCCGAGAAAATTGAGAAGTGATGAGTTGAGCACCAGAGTGGTATGTCGACTTGGTAAACCAAAGAAAAGGCCATAATGCACTCGAAACAAGAGAGGTTTCTTGGGCTACAAACAAGGCAAGGTGATTATAGGTTGGGGGAAGCTTGAAGTTGGTTCAAGATTGAAGGATTGGCGTTGTAAAATAATATAAAAGGATAGTTGCCAAAAGGAAGAAAACAAAAAAACATCTTGCAGATGAAGTTCTTTTAAGAAAATTGAATTCTGCAAGATACGGTAGTCTGCAAAGAACTCATGCCGCTTGGACGGAAGATAATGAGCTTTTACATAAGCCCTGAGAAAGTAGGTATGTTAAGGAAAACATCACCCGACTTGGAAGCATTTAATGCAAAAAGGGAAGAGAATATTGGAGTTGAAAGCATTTGGAAGTGACCCTAATCGTTAATGATTTGATAAACCAAATGGTGGTTGGCGAAGTAAGAGAGTTCTCAATTCGCATGAATGTTGTAGAGGAATCATTCCACAACGAGAAAGACAATGCAAAGGTGCAAGGTCGAGCACCTGAAGGACTAATAACTAGGAAAATCAAGAAGAGTAAGTGTCTCAACATGAAGAAGTTACAGGGACAAAATGAGCATACCAGAAGGTCTTAGGAATTAATAAAACTTGTCAAAAAGTTTCCAATTTTGCATCAAATAGAGGTTATTTCAAGATTGAAATAGGATAGAAATTTCCTCAAGCTGATGTAAAGGAATGCTAAAAGTTTTTGAAAAGGGGTCTCATGGTAAACAAGCTTTAAGTGAAGGAGAAAAAGACACTTAAGAAATGTCAAATAAAGTTTGATTTCATAGAGTTTATTCAAACTTTCAAAAGAAGTTTAGAAGATCATTGATGATCCAAGTCAAGGGTCCAGGGTCGCACTACTCGGGAGGAATAGTACAGTGTCAAAGAATAAGTGCTCAAGGTTATTCCTTATGAGGGAATGGGAAGGTTAAAACAAAATAGACTTTTCAACCGGTGTAACAAAATTGTTATAGAAACACCAAGACAGAAGAGGGAATGTCAAAATGTGTGTCTAGTGGTTCATGGCTCTAAACGGCCTGGAAGAGATTTAAATGGAAAGGGTACAAGGTGCATTAATCTGGATTGAAATTAATAAAAAAAAATGGAGTTGAAATGTTGACCGGCAAAAAGGGCTCGTAAGGCATCTTGGTAAGCGGCTGCCTTCTGCCTGAAGTTGGGTTAGCATAAATTGCCAGAAGGTTAAGGGTAAGTAATTGAAAATAGATGTCATGGTAGGGTTTAAAGATCTTACTGGTAAAAAGGTGAAATGGTTACCTTGAAAGAACATACACCATTAGATGAAAGAATTACAATATCAACACTACCCTTAGGAGGGAAGCTGAGAACGAACAAAAGTATGAAGAATGTTTTGACATTAGAAGGTTTAATCAAATTTGAATCTGAAAAGAAAAATGAAGGCACAACAATGCAACATTAGAGAGATTTTTTTTCTTTGATTGAAAAGTAAGAAGGTGTGAACTTGTTCACAAATGAAGGCTCAAGGAGATATGTCTCTGAGGTAATTCATGACAACAAGTGGAGAGTACTTGTTGAGATTAAAGATTTCAGGTGAGGAATCAAATGGGAAGTAATTCACCAAAGAAGGCATGATCGAAGAAAGGAATAAAAAGGTTCGAACTTCAAACATGACATGCTTTGGAAGACGACGACTTGGTGCTTGTTTATAAGCGCAAAAGAAACCGCAATATTAGCTCTCACAACATCCTACTAAAAAAATTAACCCGAGAAGAGGATCAAATTCAAGGAAACTTCTAGAACATAAAAATCATAACTTATTACTCTCTTAGCCCTAGGCTTAAGTCAAAGAGGCGGGGATTCCCTTTAGGCTGTAGTGTATGATATTTTACTCCGGATCTATTAATATTGACTTGTGCAGCCCAAACTAAAAGGATTTTGAGCACGATCAAAAGAGAAAAGATGTGGTTACTGGAGTTTTACAAAAGATACCAAAATATCAGAATTTTTTAATGAGAGAGAGTCGGTCAAAAACAATTATTTTTGCCGAGTGCACAAGCTGTCAGAATTTACTGATTAGTAAACACTCATTTGAATTGCAGATTGCGATCAAACGAAAAGGAATTTGGACTTGATTACAAAAGGAATGTTGTAGATAAGAGTGTTTTCTGGATCATATCAAAAATTCAGGTCAATTGAAGGCATTTAACCTGTTCCAAACAGAAGAAGAAGTGAAAGTGCTGCTGCAGATTTTCTGGACAGAATGTCCGACATCAACATGGATTTTCTAAACCATCCACAATGATTATCGAGTTGATGTAAAAAGAGAAATTGTAGAAAAAGCAGTGATCTACTATTCTGAAAAATTTCAGAATTTTTGGAGCAAGGGAAACTGTTTTACATGAAAGGAAAACACAGGAACACAAGCATTCGCCCGTGTTGGATAAAGTTAACTCCAATGACGATGAAAACCATGTATTAAAGCAAGAAACCTTTAACACTGGTGGTTGAATTGAATAAGAAGCACTTGGAAAAGTTAGAATTGTATATGGAGTTCGTGTGGAACCCATATCGAGCAAAGCAGGGTCAAAGAATTTTGATAAGCAACAAAGCAAGTAAAAGTGGAAGGAGAAATTGGAGGATTTGTAATGTTGAATCAGATGTCGTACTCTACAAAGGTTGGCCAAGTCAAAAGTATACTTTGATATTGATGTGTAAATGAAAGTGGAAAGATCACAATACGAAGTGTAAGGAAAATTCAACCAAGAGAACCTCAACTTGAAGTTGTAGGCATAAGACACCGATCCCAAAGCTTTACTTAAAGGGTTTCACTTGATCCTAGGTAACATGGTTTGGTTTAGAGACTTCAACTTTATAGGGTTCATTGCTTAGCGGACTAACCTAAGAGGGTCTGCACCTAAAAGATCTAACTCCAGTCCTATGCAGCAGTATTAGTTGCCTCTCTGATACCAATCTGTAACGTCCCCAGACCCCGGGTCTGGTAGCACTAAATGAGTCATAAATGGTCCGGTCAACTGCTTAAACCGTCGTCCTCGCTTGGTCTAAAAGGGCTAACCCGAGTTGACAAGACCTTTATGTCTCACACTTATATGGAGGTGAGCAGGACTTTACTTTACCGGTGTGGGATTTTACAGATCATCACAATCTTCTTCATTGTTATTGTTTCTTGAAGTACCCTTTGATGAGGAGCTGACACTGAAGTTTCGGGGCAGAGGTTGAGTTGCCATTGATATTGATAATTTATCTGTACCCATTTGATGATCCATTGTGGCGGCGCAGTTTGACATTCCGGCCATGTACAGATCGTTTCGCTTTCTCAATGGTGCCATGATACACCGCATGTTTTTGCTTTGCTTCCATATTGTGTTCTTCATTCTTTGAACAGAGAAAATTATAGGTGAAGAAGAATGGTTTCTTGTTTTTGATTTAAGGAGGAATGTGAACGAGAAATGTAATTCGAATTGGTATATATATATATATATATATATATATATATATATATATATATATATATATATATATACACACACACACCGGACACACTTAATTGCACCACAAACGATCTAATTGGACACCATATTTCCGAAAAGATTTCAACTTTACAGTGATTTAAAGAGTCAATATTTATTCCTAAACTCAAATCTAAAGGTACCGAATTTCACTCTGATACCCAACGGTAGATTGACCAATTGTTCTCGTAAATTTGGTTAATGATGATCATGAGCGCGACAACATGAATTCGGTGATACGGTTCAGGGATCTAGAACGTTTCACCGTATCAATGTACAATTTATATACATTGATTTTAAATATTTAACTACGATTACGGATCAGGGTCAACATGTTTAAAATTTAAAAGGTCATTTAGTAGTAATTAGTGTATAATTTTTTTAAATAGTTTAAAAAATACGATTTTTTTTAAGGGATCAGGTGAGCCATATTCACCTACATGTTGCCGCCTTGGGACTGATGCTTATAAAAATGTCATTTTGATTAATTTAAAACATGATGATTTTGAATGGATTTAGTCAGCTAATAAAAGTCGTATGTGACTGCATTAGTAGTGTTGCAAAAACAAGATCATGTCAAACAAAATACAAGGTTGTTTTTTTTTTTTTTTTTTTTTCATGTGACTGAGTTAAAAGTGTATATTTGTTGTTTTTTTTTTTTTTTTTTTTTTTTGTTGAGGGGAATCTTTGTTGTTATGCACTTGAAACGAAACTTTTTGCAGGCCTGCGAGGCGTAGAATAAATTGTTAAGGGCAATTCTAAAAGCACTACATAATTATTTCGACACCATATATTACTTGAATTTTTTTATATGTGAGCATAGTATCGGAATTAAAAAATATGGTGTATTTAGAATTGTTCTTGTTAAATTGAGTTTTCAGGATTGACATAAAGATTTTGGGTTCAAAACTCATTGTGTGTTGTATAGATTCATGAGTTCAAGTCTTTCTGGGTTCGAGTCTCACCTTATGTTGTGTGTTTTTATAGGGTTCAATCAGTGGTGAACGCAGGATCTGGGTCACGGAGACGATAATGGTAGAATTTTTTTCGCAAGTAGAAAAATTTATACTAGTTCTTTTTGGGGTTTATTATTTGCACACATCGATTCTATCGATGCATCATACCTACCGTTGGGGTGATCATGGGTTGGTTTGGGCTGGTTCGGTTCGATTTGGAAACCGCGAGGTCAGTTTGGGGGCTATACTTTGTACCCCAAACCAAACCAAACTAAAGTCAGCCCCAATGGTTTAGTACCAGTTTCGGGTTGGCTTCCGTTTTGGCATGCCTGGTTTCTTAAAAGAGATACTTTTACGACAAACAAGCAATTTCATCTAACTTTTTAAATCTAAAGTCTACGTTGTTGTAAAAAACATACTTGGTTCAAAGGTTGTTGCTCTTTCATGTATTTAGTTGAAAAGATATGTAGAATATATGATGCATCATTATCCTACAAAACATAATAGACCGGATATGAAAACAAAAAGATCAGAAGATGTGAAAGGGAGCAATGTTATCCATGTAAAATATGAGTACAAAAGTGTAATGGTTCAAGACAATGTCTGGTCATTTAGAACTTTGAAGACCAATTTGCAAGACAAAACATTCACCCAGAGACACTTGAACAAAGTTTTACTTTGTCAACAGTCGATTAAAACAATCAGCTGCTACAAAGGATGGGAAAAATAATACACAATAACTGAAAGAAAAAGCTCATCTTTTTTATGTTATATGTTCACCATTTGTTTTACACAAAGACTCGATAGAAGCAAAAAGGAAACATTCCGGCATTGAAGTAAAACTACAATAAAATTACTAAGAGGGAAAAAAGCACATTAACCGATGATGATAGTATATTAAAAGGTTCACTAACATGGTGTATGAGGCAAACGATTATAATAGAAGCCGAAATGGAGCGAGAGAAGGAGAGACGCCGATATGTTTGATTAATGATCAATGGAATGGGTTGGGTTCCGGGTTAGCTTATAAGCTTATATATCAATAACGAAAATATGTCTTTTTGTATTAATGATTTCGGTTTGGGTTCGGGTTGGGTTCGGGTAAAATAAAAAAAACCAAATCCAAACCAGTATTATTCGGTTTGGTTTCAAACCAAACCGATTAATTTGGTTTGTTACTGGTTTGGTTCGGGCTGGTTTTCGGTTCGGATTGGTTTTTTGGTTTTTTTGCTCACCCTTTTGCACCACACCAAAAACATAGAATCAACCTTGGGAAGTCTATTCTTGAGTCAAAATCGATTTTTCCAAGGTCGATTCTCACGACCAACCTTCGTAAAAGTCGATTTTTGAATCAAGAATAGACTTTCCAAAGATTGATTGTCACAACCGGCCTTCGAAAAGTCATTTTTTTATTCAAGAATCGACTATATATAAGGTCTCACAACCGATCTTCGTCGTTGGTGTTATGGCCATTTGCCACTTTCGTGTTGTCACCATGATGAAATGATAACAGAACCTCGAACTAGCTAGCTAGATTGTCAGTAGAATGGCCCTTCTTCTAGCGCCAATTGACGATGCAGGATCTCGTTGGGTAACAAACATGGACCGTATTATCTTAATGACAATTTATTCAAGGTTGAACCACTAGAAAAGATGTGAAAACGAGAGGTGGTTTGTGTGTTTAGGCGAGCCTAAGATGATTGAATCTCAAGTTGCCTACTTATCCTGTTTATCAATCGGGAATCAAGTCCCTCGTAGTTCCTTAAGAATTTTTTATATATAGGGGGCTTGTGTCCTAGGCCTGCATGGGCCGTGTCCTTGTTGGACTTTGATTTTGTGTTCCCCGAGGAATGAATAATAACGATTTGATCCCCTTGATTGTATGAGATAATCACGATAGTTTAAATGTAGAATTAGAGCCTTTTATGGCTAAGAATTCTTTTCATGTTTATCCGATAAATTATGCATGTGGGCTACCCTGACTAAGGGAAACTTATGCCAACCTGCGTCGAGCCCTTAAGACTGTGAGGCCCGAGCTGCATTGGCCGAGCTCCCGTGTGCCCTAGCCGATCTGCAACGGACTGAGAAGCTAGCCGAGCCGATCTCCCACTTGTGGCTTAGGTCCGGCCTTGACTCTGTTTATATTTACCCCTATCACTTAGGTTAGCATGGGATGACATGTGGCGAGGTACTAGTCCGACATCCATCAGTGTTATTTCGAGAAAATATAATATTTAAATTACGAGATACGATCATAGACGTATTGATACATTTACACCTTATAAAGCTAGAAGACAAAAACACATTTAGTGAGTCAAACTCGAACAGGAGCTTAAACCATTTTTCGTTATAAACAAGTCAAACTTGAACATAATTGATGTTCGTTTATTAAACAAACATTCACGAACAAACTCGTAATCTAAACGAATCAATCTTGAACATACATTTTTTATTGTTTATTAAACATATGATTATGACCAATCTCGTGACCTAAACAAACAAAATCTTAAACAAGAGATACTCAGGTTTGCTCAACTCGGCTCGTTAACCGCTCTGCCGTTAATAAACATTATTGGGCACAAGATTGTTTCTTCTAGCAAAGCCATAATCACTTTTACTACGTGGGTAGGCAACAACAGCAATTTCAACTTCCTCAAAATCATCACACGGTCCATCTTCATCGATTTTCCCAATTTTCCCGACCCCGACACTGTAACTCCGGCCACCACCGTTCATCATCGGCATCATCATCATCCCCTGCTTCCGGCGATCGGAATCTGCATTATTATTGTTACGAAATCTTGTCGACACCACACGAATAAGCTCACTGAGATCATCACCCTCTTCATTGTTGTTGTTTCTTCTTGAACCCTTTGATGATGAGCTGACACTGAAGTTTCTGGGCAGAGCTTGAGGTGCCATAGATAGTTTATCTGCACCCATTTGATGATCCATTGTGGCGGCGCAGTTTGACATTCCGGCCATATACAGATTGTTTAGCTTTCTCAATGGTGCCGTGATATACCGCACGATTTTGCTCTGCTTCGATTTTGTGTTCTTCATTCTTTCAACAGAGAAAACTATTGGTGAAAGAAAAATAGTTTCTTGTTTTTGATGTCAGGAAGATTGTGAATGAGAAATGTAATTCGAATATATATATATATATATATATATATATATATATATATATATATATATATATATATATATATATGATTGTCATTTGGATTAATTTAAAACATGATTAATTTGAATGGGTTTTGCAGGATTTAGTCGGCTAATAAAAGTCGTATGTGACTGCATTAGTTATTAGAGTTGTAAAAACAGGATCATGTATTGTCAAACAAAAGAATCTTGATTTCATTTAGTTAACCGACAGAGTTAAAAGTGTATATTTGTTTTTATGTACTTGAAACAGAACCTTTTGCAAAATATAATGAATTATATTTCCTTCATCATCCTCTGTGAAATTTTAGTAGAAGCCTAGAAGGTGTCTTGTACCGAAACAATATAAAACTTTTGGGTATGTTTTTTGAATTCTACTTTGTAAGATAGATAATAATGAAAGACAGAAAAAATAAATTTTCAGAAATACATGCACGTGTTGCTGAGAGGGGTTTTTGGTTTTTTGTTTTTTTTTTTTTTTTTTGTTTCCAAAGTAAGGTAAAGTAGATTTTATCAGTATTTTTTTTTAGCTTCCAGACAACAATATTTTTTGAAGGAAAATCCGGATGCATGAATTCTGTATTAGAGCAGATCATATATTTGGTAAAAACAAAACTGTTTTGTTTGTACACGTACGCGTCTTAGAAACATTTGACGGTTCGTTCAATAGGAATCTCTACGGTAGAATTCCCCATTTTTTTTAATAGTTTTCACACATCAATGAACTTATGTACAGGCTTTTGGGCTCTTATTTATTCTATCTTTTTGTTGGTGTCAAACTCTATGAACATTTATCTTGTGAAAATGCTAATATATGGTACGAATATTTTTGTATCTTTCACACAAAAATGAATTTATCTATCAGTTTTAAGGGTATTATTTATTCTATTATTTTGCAATATTATTTTTGTCCAAAATAACATCGATTCACCGACGTTAGTTTTTGATAATGACGTCACCTGAGTACGACGTGGTTTTCGGTAATAACGTCGGTGCGCCGACGTTATAATGATAAAAGGGTCACGGGTGAAAAACTTCGTGACACCTTGGAAAAGTCGTTCTTGACTCAAGAATCGACTTTCCCATGTTGATTCTCACAACGAACTTCAAAAATCGATTTTCTCGAAGGTTTTTTGTTGTGGTACAATGTAGTGTGGTACTTGTGTCGGTTGAATCGGGGTGGTACAAATTAATACTTTTTTTTGCCTCATTGGATTATAAGAGAAACATTACTATATATATTTTATTTTGTTTAGATATATTGCTTTGTGATGACTATGTATCTTTATTTACATTATAAAAAATTATGTCAATTTATTCGATTATTATAAATGATAGAGACAGATATAAATTTTAACAGGAGGCAAAAAAAACTACATAACATATATAGTAGTGTCTTTTTTAGACCCCCTCCCACCAAGGTAGATCTGCCCCTGGGTTCAAGTATGAGTTCAACTCTTTCTGAGTTCAAGTCTCATCGTGTGATGTGTGAATTTATGGGTTCAAATATGAGCTCAAGTCTTTCTGAGTTCAAGTCTCATCGTTTGCTATGTGGATTTATTGGTTTAAGTCTCACCAAGTGTTGTATGAGTTTAATGTCCACTGAAGGTAACTTGAAAAAAAAAAACCATTTACAAAACATAAGTAATTATTTGGAGAATGATTTAGCCACACACTTTATCCACACAAAGAATCAACATTAACTTAATCCAAGGATTGGTATTCATATTTTTTTTCCTTTGTTCGTTATAAAAATTGTGTGGTTTGAATCATTTGTGTATAAACTTTGTACGGACAAATTCCTTATACAAATAATCTTTCCGGTCATTTTTCCTTCCTCCTTTCTTTTTAATTTGATTACTTCCTCCTCCCATCTTTTAGTGCATTTAATGCTAGCACTTTTTGATGAAAATAATGTAAATCACAATTTACAAAAGGCATTTATAAAAAAATATTAATTTCCGTACACATTTTTTTTTAAAAACCAGCAGCATTTTATTTCATATCAAGTGATACTAAATACATAAGCATTTTAAGGCAAAGGAAAAAAGCCTACGAAGACAACAGACAAATCTAAAAATTACAAATCCCAAGCAATCTTCATATTCTTTACTCTATCAAAGATGTTGGTCAAAACAAAATAGTTGAGTGGTCTTTCCTCACAAAGGTGATTGTGCAGTTGGTTTCTCCAGTGCCAAACACCGTAAACAGCTTCATGAAAAACATTAGACAGTCCTTGTTGAACGGCAGGCTCCTCAAATTTACTTTCAGCCTTTGCCCAATGGATGGTTTTCTCAAGAACGCATGTGAAGCATCAGTAGGCAATCTTCTCCAAACATACTTTGTCCTGCTACAGTCCCTTAGTACATATAGATTGGACTCTTCCTCTTGGTTACAGAAGTTACAGAGAAGGGAAGCAGAGACATGTCTATGGCATCGCAGTTCCATGGAGGGCAGGGAGTTATGGTGTGTTTTCCATAGTAGAAAATTCAATCTATTTGGACCTTTGAATTTCCAGATATCGCCCCAAACTCCATCCTCCATAATAGGTCTGTTGGAGAAAAATAGAGGAAAAAGGAAAATGTTTTAAAACATTTTAAAATGATTTTATAATCATTTTTCAACTACTTTATGAGCCGGTTTCGATTAGACTCTTGTATAGTTTTTCAAAAGTTTATGATGACTTTGAAATCTGCGTGTGACGTAGATGAAGACAGGTCTTCGAATCATTCAATTCAGATATCGGGTGAATAAGAAATTAAGGCTTGAAGTTGGTTGGTTGGAAAAGTTGAAGTGTTGAAACTTTGGAAGTTGAAGAGCTTAACTTCCTTAATCCCACATTGGGAATTGTGCTAACCTTTTCTCAATATTTAAGTAGGAGGAGTTTAATCAATGGTATAAGCTCCAAGGAAAGGGAAAGAGTTCAGAATGGTTTTAGTTACACGTTGTTCTGCTAAAAGTGTCACACCACGTGTCGCCGCCGCCCGCCCGTGCCCGAGCCTGTTGACCTTGGCCTTGGGCCTTCGTGGGCCCGAGGCAATACTTAATTTTTTGGACAAAGTTACATTGAACTTGTCAAATAAATTATTCAACATTCCGATGAGTGATTCGAGCCGAGTTCCCTTCATAGTCGAAGTCGATTCGATTCGGTTTGACTCAAAGGCCGAGTCCCTTCATCTGCAACTCATACATAACTACACAAGTTAGTGGAGTAAGGCCTTCGTGGGCCCGAGGCAATACTTAATTTTTGGGCAAAGTTACATTGAACTTGTCAAATAATTATTCAACATTCTGATGAGCTGATTTGAGTGAGTTCCCTTCATAGTCAAAAGTCTGATTCGATTCGGTTTGACTTAAAGGCTGAGTCCCTTCATTTGCAGCTCATACATAACTACAAAAGTTAGTGGAGTTGTTTATTACTTGAAACTAATGGAGTTAAAGTAATCTTCAACTGATGGAATTAAAGGTGTTAGTGGAGTTCTTTTACACGATGGCCTTCAATTCGGTTTCTTATCCCGTTCCCTATATAAAGGTCCCCTACTACAATGGAAATGGACACATAAATACAACACACATCATACTTCGCATAAATTTAGTTGAAGAGAGTTTACGAAGCAATGTCAGAGTTCGATGTTTGTTCAGAGTTGAAGTACCTCCCTCTTGAACAGGTAAACTGAGTAATCCTATGAGACAATTACATAATCCGTGGGTACATGCCGGAGCAAATTTGTCATAAGGACAGAGTTCATCACGCCTCAGTCATTTATAGATATCCTTTCTGTTTGTATTTTCATTTTTTTCGTTACTGCACTTGTAATTTTCTTTCAGATTATAAATAAATTGTTCTTCTTCTTTCTGGTTGTTTATTTTATTTCACATATGTTACTACGGACATAACAATCTTAAGACAAATTTTTTAGAGCTTTCTTATGCTCTTAAAAGTATCTCGTATGCGAATAAAAATAAATTTTCGCCCGTATTACGAACAATTTTTTTTCGATCGTTTGTGATATTCGAAAAACTTCATCTTGTTGGTCTTGTTGAAAACGAACCGAATCGATTGTTTATCTTCTCTTCTTGAACATAAATGTCTACCGTCAATGAACCGTTACGACACCTACTGCGATCTTTGCGGCAAGTGGAAGTCGAATCCACTATCAACCGCAATCGTGCCTACTACTATTGTGACACAATCTCTTGTTGTTGAGGCCGGTTCATCTCGTGGTGAGAAGCCGAGAAAAGTTTAACGGGCTGGATTTAAAGCGGCGGCGCAAAAGATGTTGTTCTACTTGACTACTCTTGGTTTGGCCGGGATGCTTACTGAAGAGCAACCAGTTGTGCCTGCTGACAACATTGAACACAAAACTCTGCTTGCTCTTGAGAGTTGGAAGCACAGTGATTTTTTATGCAAAAATTACATTCTTAATTGTTTAGACAATACTCTGTATGGTGTCTATTGTACTTTTGAGTCTGTTAAAGCATTGTGGCTTGCCTTAGAGAAAATATATAAAACTGAGGATGCAGGTGCTAAGAAATTTAGAGTTGGTAAATTTTTGGACTATAAGATGGTCGATTCCAAAACCTTAATTAAACAGGTTGAGGAATTACAAATCATTATATCCAAAATTCTAGAAGAGGGTATGATAATTAGTGAAAATTTCCAAGTAGCTTGTGTGATTGATAAACTACCTTCGTCATGGAAGGAGTATAAAAGTTATCTCAAACACAAGCGAAAGAAAATGTCTATGGATGCTCTGATTGTCCGACTCCGTATAGAGGAGGACAATAGAGGATCCGAAAAGAAGCTTTCTATGCAGGTTGGACATGCCAAGGCTTATGTTGCTGAGGTCAAGAATCAGAAAAGGAAGAATACTAGACAATCTTCCAAGAAAACTGGTGAATCGCCCAAGAAACCACCAACTACGTACAAGCTTAATGGTGAATGCCGCAACTGTGGAAAATTTGGGCACCGTGCTAGTGAGTGCCGTGGAAAGAAGCCATTTCAGCCAAAGGCACATATGGCTGAAACTAATGGTGATCATGACATGTTCTGTGCTGTGGTGACGGAATGCAATACTGTTGGGAATACAAGGCAGTGGACACTGAAGCCACAAGACATATTTGTGCTGACCGTGGAGTGTTCTCAACCTATAAGGTTGGAGCTGGTGACAAACTATGAATGGGTAACTCTTCCCATTCAACCATTCAAAAAACCGGGAATGTAGTTCTGAAGATGACTTCAGGGAAAAAGCTGACATTGACCAATGTTCTCCATGTTCCTGACATTCGTAGGAATCTAGTTTCTGGTGCTATGTTGAGCAAGGCTGGTTTCAAGATAATGTTTGGTTCTGATATGGTCATTCTGACAAAAAATGAAGTGTTTGTCGGTAGAGGCTATCTCACCGAGGGTTTGTTTAAGTTGAATGTAATGGCTATTATGCCTAATAATATTGTGCCCGATGAGGCTAATAAAATTGCATCTACTTCTGTTGACTTGCTTGAGTCTTCTTGTTTATGGCATAATCGATTAGGACATGTTAATAATAAATCAATTCGTAGAATGATGAATTTAGATTTATTACCTAATTTAAAGTTTAATCAAACTGAAAGTATGTGTCGAAGCTAAAATGACTAAGGCACCATTTCCTTCAGTGGAAAGAAACACAGTACCGTTAGATTTAATTCATACAGATTTGTGTGATTTAAAATTTATGCAATCGGAGGCGGTAAAATATACTTTGTAACATTCATCGATGATTGTACAAGATACTGTTATGTCTATTTGCTAAGTAGCAAAGACAATTGAGGCTTTTAAAAACTATAAGAATGTAGTCGAAAATCAACTTAGCAAACGAATCAAAAAGGTTTGTAGTGATAGAGGTGGTGACTATGATGCACCGTTTAATGAACTATGTTCAAAATCTGGCATTATTCATCAAACTACTGCTACGTATACCAGTGGCGGACCCATAATGTTTTTCCAGTGGGGGCCAAATTTTAAAAAAAAAGTGGGAAAAAAGTCAATAGCCAGGTTTTGAACACATGACCTTAAGATAAGTAACAAAGGTTCTAAACAACTGAACTAAGGGAATAATTATATTAGAAATTATCTAAAATAATTTACATACACAATTTTAATATTATAAGAGGGGTATATTAATAACTTTGCCCGGAAATTTGAGTGGGGTCCATGCACCCCACACCTAAAGGGCTGGGTCCGCCCCTGCCGTATACACCTCAATCAAATGGTACTGCTGAACGCAAAAACCGCACTCTAACAGAGATGATGAATGCTATGTTGATAAGTTCGGGTTTACCTCAGAACTTGTGAGGGGAGGCCATCCTCTCAGCAAATGTCATTCTTAATAGAATTCCATCGAAAAAGATGGATAAGACCCCGATAAGTTGTGGAAAGGCCATAAGCCAAGCTACAAATACTTGAAAGTGTGGGGGTGTTTAGCAAAGGTAGAAGTGCCTAAACCTAAACAAATAAAGATTGGGCCTAAAACGATAGATTGCATATTTATCGGTTATGCAAATAACAGTAGTGCATATAGAATTCTAGTGCATAAATCTGACATCCCTGATGTACATGTGAATACCGTCATGGAGTCAAGAAATGCTGTGTTTTTCGAGGATGTCTTTCCTAACAAAGACAGAAACAAAGAAGACATGAGTCCAAATAAACGGACGCATGAATCCACTGAGGATACCACTCTAGAAAATGAGGAAATAGACATCGTAGAAGTAAACGGGCTAGGATTTCATCGTCATTTGGTCCGGATTTTTTCACCCATATGGTAGAAAACGATCCAAGAATATATGTTGAGGCTATATCAAATCCAGAAGTGCCTTTCTGGAAAAAAGCAATCAAAAGTGAAATAGACTCCATTATGCAAAATCACACTTGGGAATTGGTAAATATTCCACCAGGGCATAAAGCACTGGGTTGTAAGTGGATTATTTAGAATAAAATTAAAGCTGAGGGATCTATTGATAAATATAAGGCCAGATTGGTAGCCAAAGGTTATCGACGAAAAGAAGGTCTTGATTTTTTCGATACATATTCACCGGTAACTAGAATCACTTCGATAAGGGTTCTTATTGCGATTGTTGTGGTCTATAACTTGGAAATCCATCAAATGGATGTTAAGACTGCTTTCTTAAATGGTGAAATGGAGGAAGAAATATACATGGAACAACCCGAGGGGTTTGTAGTTCCAGGTCAAGAACACAAGGTGTGTCGACTCGTTAAATCATTGTATGGGCTAAAACAAGCGCCAAAACAATGGCACCAAAAATTTGATTAAACGATGTTGTCAAATGGGTTTAAAATTAACGAGCGTGACAAATGTGTCTATATCAAGAACACTTCTAATTCTTATGTGATAGTATGTCTTTATGTTGATGACATATTGATCATGGGAAGTTCTCGTAATATAATCATGAATACTAAGAAATGTTGACACGGAATTTTGATATGAAGGACATGGGAGTTGCATATGTAATTTTGGGGATTAAAATCTCTAGAATGTTTGATGGGCTTGCGTTGTCACGCCTCATTATATTGAGTCTATTCTAAAAAGATTTAATGTTTTCCAAGAAAGTCCAAGAAAAACTCCAATTGACTTAAGTTTGCACTTAGTCAAGAACAAAGGTGAACCCGTGTCTCGGTTGAAATATCACAAATCATAGGTTGTCCGATGTACATAACCAATTGTACTATACCGTATGTAGCATGTGTCTTGAATAAGCTAAGCAGATTTACTAGAAATCCAAATGAAGATCATTGGAAAGCTCGAATAGGGTAATAAGGTACTTAAAATTTACAATGAATGCGGGATTATGTTATACAAGATATCCAAGCAGGTATTAGAAGGATATTGTGATGCAAATTGGATATCCGACTCCAAAGATTCGAAAGCCACAAGTGGATATTTATTCACTATTAGTGGTGTTGTGGTGTCATGGAAATCCACAAAGCAAACATGCATAGCTCGTTCCATAATGTAAGCCGAGTTTATTGCATTAGACAAGGCGGGGAGAAGAAGAAGAATGGCTTCATAATTTCCTAGAGGACATTCCATGCCGGACTAAACCTATTGCTCCAATAAGCATACATAGTGATAGTCGGTCGGCTATAAGTCGGGCACAAAACAAGATGTATAATGGCAAGTCTCAAAATATACGTCGAAAGCACAATACTATTAAACAACTGATCTCTAATGGTGTTATTTCCATCGATTTTGTTAGATCGAAGGAGAATCTTGCGGATCCGCTTACCAAAGGCTTACCTAGAGATCAAATGTCAAAATTGACACTCGGAATAGGACTTAAGCCTATTACGACAAAAACTTTGTAATGATAACCCAACTATGTTGACTGGAGATCCCAAGATCATGGTTCAAATGGACAACTAAGTTACGAAGGTTCAACGAACACTTACCCATTCTGTGAATAAAAGTGTTACATGTCAGTGATGTATAAAGGTTAAGTGAATACTTTTAATGATTCCTATAACTTGGTACATTCAAGTGGGGTATGGCAGAATACTCTTAATAGGAGATCACCTATGTAAGTGTGAAGTGGGGCCGCTTTGAGAATTCAGAGGCTAGAATTCTCTAACGCACTTTCTGAAACTAGAGGTGATTCATGGCCAAAATGAACACAACCATGAGAACCAAATACAGTGTTAAGGGAAATATTGTGTGAGTGTTATTGTCTGGTTTTACAATAAAGGCCGAACAGCTTCAAGACATAGTTCACTGAATAGCCGAGTAAATCCGATAGTATTTCACTAAGGCAGGTTCAAAGCCAGAAGCTACCTCTCCTGATGCAATATTTTTCTGTCAGAAATCTCTTCGGAGTCTGCATTTGCATTAATTTCTATTCATGTTGGGGATTGTTGGAGAAAAATAGAGGAAAATGGAAATGTTTTAAAACATTTTAAAATGATTTTCTAATCATTTTTTCAACCACTAAATGAGACGGTTTCGATTAGAGTCTTGTATAGTTTATCAAGAGTTTATGACGACTTTGAAATCTACGTGTGACGTAGATGAAGACATGTCTTTGAATCATTAAATTGGGATATCGGGTGAATGAGAAATTAAGGCTTGAAGTTGGTTAGTTGGAAAAGTTGAAGTGTTGAAACTTTGGAAGTTGAAGAGTTCAACTTCCTTAATCCCACATTGGGAATTGTGCTAACCTTTTCTCAATATTTAAATGGGAGGAGTTTAATCAGTGGTATAAGCTCCAAGGAAAAGGAGAAACTTCAGAATAGTTTTAGTTAGACGATGTTCTGATAAAATTGCCACACGCGCGCGCGCCGCCGCCGCCGCCTGCCCATGCCCTAGCCCTTTGACCGTTGACCTTTGATCGCAACTACTCAAGTTAATTGAGTTGTTTATTACTTGAAACCGATGGAGTTAAAGTAATCTTCAACCGATGGAATTAAAGGTGTTAGTGGAGTTCTTTCACCTCGATGGCCTTCAATTCGCTTTCTTCTCATGCTCCTTATATAAAGGTCCCCCTACTACAATGGAAATGGACACGTAAATACAACACATATCATACTTCGCATAAATTTAGTTGAAGAGTTTCGAAGCCCCGTCGAGTTTGACGTTTGTTCGAGTTGAAGTACCTCCTCTTGAACAGAAAACCGAGTAATCCCGGGAGACAATTGCATAATCTCGCCTCGCCGTTTATAGATATCCAATCTGTTTGTATTTTCATTTTTTCGTTACTTGCACTTGTAATTTTCTTTCGCATTATAAATAAATTGTTCTTCTTCTTTCTGGTTGTTTATTTTATTTTGCATACGATACTACGGACATAACAAGGTCCGTGTCATGAAGGAGAGTATAAACTTTAGACACTAATGACACGTTTGGATAGATGGAATGGAATGACTATATTGGAATGGAATGGAATGGACTTGATTCCATTATTATGTTTGGTGCACGCTGGAATGGAATGTCCGGTACTAAGGAAGATGTCAAGTGACGGGTGATGGGTGGTGACAGAAGCGGGATATGAGAGATGATTACGGTGTGTGGTGGCGGAACCGGGTAGTGACATCGACAGGTGACGGCGGTGGGTGGTGATCGTGGTAACGGTGATCGGTGGTGACGGTGGTAAGTAGTGATCGTGGTGGGGGTGAGTGATTGGTGGTGGCGGTGGTGGCGGGTGATCGGTGGTAATCATAGTGGCGGTGGTGGCGGGTGATCGGTGGTGACTGTGGTAGGTGGTGATAATGGTGGCGGCGGGTGATCAGTGGTGACGGCGTTGGTAGTCATCGTGGTGGCCGTGACGACGGGTCGGTGTTGGGTGGTGATCGTGATGGTGGGATGGCGGGTGATCGGTGGTGACGGTGGTGGGTGGTGGGTGGTGATCGTGGTGGCGGGGCGGCGGGTGATCGGACGGTGGTGAGTTATGATCGTGGTAATGCATTTCATTCCATCCATTATATTCGATTTTTTATGGAATGAAAATGACCTAATTTCATTCCATTGGAATGAAAAAGATTTTCATTCCTTCTTATCCAAATACGCCAGATGATGGAATGGAATTAAAAAAAATATACAATTACATTCCATTCCTGCAATACAAACGCGCCATAAGTACTTCTTATTAACGTCACTAGACCATGTAAATGATCTATCATTAACACTATATTCATTGGACAATGTATTCATATATAAAAATTCACACAAAATAAATCACAGGGTTGACATTCATTTTTTTAAACCTTTAAATGATTTGGATATTCAAAGTCACCTACGTGGACAAATTATGGTTGAAATACTTTTCCATAAAAATTAGTTAATTATGAACAAAATGATGGCTCATTTTAGGGCATACAAAAACAAATAATAATACCGTGTCATTTCCATAAATATAATATTTAAATTATATAATACGATCATTGATGTATTGATACTTTTACACCTTATAGAGTTGAAGACAAAAACATATTTAATGAAATCAAACTCGAACACGAAATTAAATAATTTTTCGTTATAAACGAGCCAAACTTGATGTTCGTTTATTAAACAAACGATCACGAACAAACTCGTGATCTAAACGAACAAATCTCAACATAAACATTTGATCGTTTATTAAACGAACGATTATGACCAATCTCACGACCTAAACAAACAAAATCTTAAACAATGATACTCAAGTTTCCGCTTTCAACTCAAATTTCGTTAACATTAACAGGCTCTAACGTTGATAAACATAATTGGGCACAAGATTGTTTCTTCTGGCAAAGCCATAATCACTTGTACTACGTGGGTAGGCAACAACAGCAATTTCAACTTCCTCAAAATCATCACACGGTCCATCTTCATCGATTTTCCCAATTTTCCCGACCCCGACACTGTAACTCCGGCCACCACCGTTCATCATCGGCATCATCATCATCCCCTGCTTCCAGCGATCATCACCGGAGACATTATTCAGATGGTCCCTTGCTGCTGCATTATTATTATTATTAAATCTGGTTGACACCACACGAATAAGCTCACTAAGATCATCACCCTCTTCATTCTTGTTGTTTCTTGAAGTATCCTTTGATGATGAGCTGACACTGAAGTTTCTGGGCAGAGCTTGAGGTGCCATTGATAGTTTATCTGCACCCATTTGATGATCCATTGTGGCGGCGCAGTTTGTCATTCCGGCCATGTACAGATTGTTTAGCTTTCTCAATGGTGCCGTGATATACCGCAGGATTTTGCTTTGCTTCGATTTTGTGTTCTTCATTCTTTCAACAGAGAAAACTATTGGTGAAAGAAAAATAGTTTCTTGTTTTTGATGTCAGGAAGATTGTGAATGAGAAATGTAATTCGAATATATATCTATATATATGATTGTCATTTGGATTAATTCAAAACATGATTAATTTGAATGGATTTAGTCCGCTAATAAAGGTCGTACGTGACCGCATAAGTTATTTGTTTTGCAAAAACAGGATTATGTCAAACAAAAGAATCTTGATTTTAACCGACAGAGTCAGGGGCGGACCCACCCTATGCCCGGGGTGGTCTCTGCCCCCCAAATTGGCCACATGCCCCCCATATATTCTGGCCCCAAGCCTCTCCCCAAAATTTTATTATTGTAGTAGTAGTGTTAATATTAGTATGTTATGTATCTTTTTTTTGAACAAAAGATCTTATATCCTAGTGGTTTAAGAACAAACCTTTTAAAGTCTTCATAATTCTAAGTTGTAAGTTCAAATCCCACTACCAACATTTTTTATTTTTTTTCCCGGATTTTTTTTAGCTTTGCAGTTTATATACCAAGACCACCCCGAAAATTTTTTCTGGTTCCGCCACTGGACAGAGTTAAAACTTTTGGGTACGTTTTTTGAATTCTACTTTGTAAGCTAGGAATTGTTTGATAATAATGAAAGACAGAAACAATATATAACTTTTGGGTATGTTTTTTGAATTCTACTTTGTAAGATAGGAATTGTTTGATAATAATGAAAGACAGAAAAAATAAATTTTCAGAAATACATGCACGTGTTGCTGAGAGGGTTTTTTTTTTTTTTTTTTTTTTTTTTTTTCCAAAGCAAGGTAAACAGTGCCGGTTTTTGGGCCGGTTTAACGAACCAACGATTTGACGAACCGCCTTTGAAAAACCGGCGGTGGTTTTCATTAAAACCGGCGGTTGTCGGTTTGGGCCGGTTCACTTTGTTTACCCGTTTACTCCTGGTTCGTATCACGGTTCCGCCACGGTTTTAAAATTTCATAAATTTTTTTTTTTTCATTTTCACATAATACTTATTATTTTCACTACAACAACAAATTATTATTCTTTTCACTATAATTACTGAAACGAGAGTAATATATATATTTTTTAAATAGTTTTCTATTCGGTGTTAAAAATAATATTAATATTGTGTTATTTTATTTATATGTAAATAATGTTATTTTAAAAAATTATGTTATTTTTACAACGCTCGTACCGGTAATTCGGTTGCCAAAGTATTTTTGATATGTAATCGTGTCGGAGCACAACACATATAAAAATCAAAGCGAACGTAGCTTCTTATTGTTTATTTTTTAGTCTTTTATCTTTTTGTCTCGGATTTTACGCTAAACAAAATATAACAAGTAATAAAATAAATTCGGTTTACCCTGCGTTGGATCGTAGTATAATGATTAAAACCGGAGTTGAACTCACATGGAATCGTCTTTGTCTAGTTTGATTAATTTTCCTAAAGTTGTCACGAGAAAAATAAAACTAACCTACACTTAACAATTAAATACTACAACTAGAATAACAAAACCAAATGAACTAGTAATGAAAACGATAAAGAACAAACTGACAAAGATCTAAAATCCAAAGTCGAAAAGATAGTCGTGAACCGGATTAACGACGATGATTCTAATCTATAAACTAAAAATGCAATAAAAACTATAAAATTATTTCGATGACTATGATGAGCACAAATGATTTATTTCTTTCAATTAATCTAAAAATGAACAAGCAATGATCCACCGCTCCCGCAACCCTAATTTTCGACTCTTAGGTTGTCTTGTGATGATTTAACGAAAATTGTGATTCACCTATCGTGAGTATGAATTTATAATGTCTTAGAAAAATTCGCCTATCAATCTTCTCATCTCTCGATCCTAAAAGATCAACGCTTTTAACTAATCAAGGTGTGAAATTTGTCAATCTCATAATCTAGATCTTTAACCTAACGACTATCGTTATTAGATTAAAAATCTAATCTTGACTATGGTGATCTTTGTTTAACAATTAATTCTCATCAATTATTAAACAATCAAATATGCAACACATTCATCAATTGAAATTGCACAACAATAAAAATCATAGAAAAGATACAATTTTATTAAACTCACAAGACAATCCAGATCCGAAAACAAGATGCTGCTAAGAGCACTTGCATTAGAATCTGTAAAAAGTGGTAAATCTGTATATATACAAATTTCCGCATCCAACTAAAATGTGCTGCATCAGAATCTGTATACATGATCTCTATTCAACAGATTCTGGATAAAATTGGACATCATACTCTATATCTACTGCAATCTGAAATTTTTTACATATTCAAGTTTTTGCTATTTCTAACATTATATATATATATATATATATATATATATATATATATATATATATATATATATATATATTTTTCGAAATACAAAAAATGCTTTCTACAAATATTTCATTAATAAGACCTTCTTTACATATTTTGAATATCCATACAAGGTAATATCTATCACTATAATAATAGACAATAAATTATTTATATGTGTATTTGTTTTTGTAAATATGTCATAATTATTTTGGTTTACATTACTTTATTATCAGTAGTACGGTAGAGATTCCGATGCGCGACTATGTGTAGAGATTCTCGTAAATGATGTTGGAGTACGTAAAGTAGAGACTATTCTATTCGAGACACCGACGCAAGCCGCTCTAAGAACCGTTTCACAAAGTTCATCCCAAATCGTTTTAAATTTCCTCTACCCATCTTCAAACTCCAGACAAAAAAATAAATATAAAAGGGACCGAAATTTTTTCTCTTTTTTTATTTTTTTTTTTTTTGGTGCGCTGCCGCCCCAGAATGATGCACGCATATGATGCTGCCGTCCCCTTTTTATTCTCTTTTTTTTTTTTTTTTTTTGCCGACAATATAGGGTAAAACCTATTCTTTCTTTTATTTTATTTTTTTTAAAGAAAAGATAAAATCTAAATCCTAATCAAAATATAAAAATAAAAATATAAGATAATCCCTAATTTTTTTATCCCTCTATTTAAATCTCTAGATAAAATGTTGCTTGTAACTCTTTCAGCTCGTTGACTCGTTCCACGATACGTTCGTTGTACCTACAATAATAAAAACGTGCAAAGTGTAACATCACATAAATAAATAGATAATTACCAATAAAATCACGTAAATAACCCGACTTTGCACTTAAATAATTTCCAACTTCATTCTTTCGATAATTCCATTAAACACTTAATTTTCTATAAAAATTAATAAAATACAAAGGATATTGTTACGAAATAATATAATATAAATCGTAAAAATCACCGTAAACAACTCCCCCACACTTAGCTTTTGCTCGTCCCGAGCAAGACAAAACAACACATATCATACTTCTGCATAAATTTAGTTGAAGAGTTTCGAAGCCCCGTCGAGTTTGACGTTTGTTCGTAGTTGAAGTACCTCCCTCGAATGCGTAAACTAAGTAATCTTGGGAGACAATTGCATAATCTCGCCTCGCCGTTTATAAATATCCAATCTCGTTTGTATTTTCATTTTTTCGTTATCGCACTTGTAATTTTCTTTCGATTATTAATAAATTATTCTTCTTCTTTCGGTTGTTTATTTTATTTCGCATACGATACTACGGACATAACAAGGTCCGGTTGTCATGAAGGAAAGTATAACCTTTAGACACTAATGGCACGTTTGGATAGTTGGAATGGAATGACTATATTGGAATGGAATGGACTTGATTCCATTACTATGTTTGGTGCACGCCGGAATGGAATGTCCGATACTAAGGAAGATGGCAAGTGACGGGTGATGGGTGGTGACGAAGCGGGATACGAGAGGTGATTACGGTGTGTGGTGGCGGAACCGGGTAGTGACATCGACAGGTGACGGCGGTGGGTGGTGATCGTGGTAACGGGTGATCGGTGGTAATCATGGTGGCGGTGGTGGCGGGTGATCGGTGGTGACTGTGGTAGGTGGTGATAATGGTGGCGGCGGGTGATCAGTGGTGACGGCGTTGGGTAGTCATCATGGTGGCCGTGACGATGTGTCGGTGTAGGGTGGTGATCGTGATGGTGGGATGGCGGGTGATCGGTGGTGACGGTGGTGGGTGGTGATCGTGGTGGCGGGGCGGCGTGTGATCGGACGGTGGTGAGTTGTGATCGTGGTAATGCATTTCATTCCATCCATTCCATTCGATTTTTTATGGAATGAAAATGACCTAATTTCATTTCATTGGAATGAAAAAGATTTTCATTCATTTTTATCCAAATTCGCCAGATGATGGAATGGAATTTAAAAAATATTCAATTACATTCCATTCCTGCAATACAAACGCGCCATAAGTACTTCTTATTAACGTCAGTAGACCATGTAAATGATCTATCATTAACACTATATTTATTTGACAATGTATTCATATAAAAATTCACACAAAATAAATCACAGGGTTGACATTCATTTTTTTAAACCTTTAAATGATTTGGATATTCAAAGTCACCTACGTGGACAAATTATGGTTGAAATACGTTTCCATAAAAATTTATAAATTAACTAACAAAATGATGGCTCATTTTAAGGCATACAAAAATAAATAATAATACCGTGTCATTTCCATAAAATATAATATTTAAATTACAAAATACGATCATTGATGTATTGATACTTTTACACCTTATAGAGTTGAAGACAAAAACACATTTAGTGAGTCAAACTCGAACACGAGCTTAAATAATTTTTCGTTATAAACGAGCCAAACTTGATGTTCGTTTACTAAACAAACGATCACGAACAAACTCATTATCTAAACGAACAAATCTTGAACATAAACATTTGATCGTTTATTAAACGAACGATTATGACCAATCTCGTGACCTAAACAAACAAAATGTTAAACAACAGATACTCCAGTCTGCTCAACTCAGCTCGTTAACAGCTCTAACGATTGATAAACATTATTGGGCACAAGATTGTTTCTTCTGGCAAAGCCATAATCACTTGTACTACGTGGGTAGGCAACATCAGTGATGATAGGTGGGCCCACTGGGCCGGGTTATCCATAATTGGGCCAGGCCCAAAGTTAGACAGTCAAGATAATGGATTGGAACGGTAGGACCGTAAGTGCTGACCAGAATAGTCAGTGGAGCAGGACTCCTTCATACGCTGCGCAGAAGTGTATCTCTAAAATACGATCGGCTGCGCAGAAGTATTTCTAGACAGAATATTCGGCTGAGCGCAACGAAGACCGAGTCAGCATCAGCTCAACCGCTTATGGACATGGGGAGACTCCACGACCGGCAACGTACAGAGATAACCGGCGATAACTTCCCATCATGCAAGGAAGAGAATCATGATCTAAAACTATATAAGGAACACCCTGAACTACGAGGGGGACTTGATTCCGCTTTATTATCTAAATTGGATACGTAGTGTAAAGTCCCACATCGGTAAAATAAGAGAATGTTCACCCCCATATAAGTGTCATAAAGGTCTTGTCAACTCGGGTTAGCCCTTTTAGACTCTAAATTGACCGGACATTTATGACTCATTTAGCGCTACCAGGCCCGGGGTCTGAGGGCGTTACACGTAGGCAGCTCTCTCGAGGAGTTCAGTCCAAAATTATACTCAAATCTTATTTTTCTTACATTATTTTCCTAATTAGAATTACCCGATTACCCGATTGTAATATTGATACTACATCATTTGGCGTTAGAAGGAGGGTTAATTCTAGTTAGTGAGTGATTATTACAGGAAAAATGGCAAGAAATCAAGGAAATTCAAAGAAGCGACAAAATCAACAAGAAAAAGAAAAAATTCAAATGGGAGACAAAAACCCAGGTCGAGATGATCAAGAAACCGGGAAACGAGTTATGGAAGAAGGACAGACAAGCAACCCGGATGCAGTTAAACAGATGTTGGTTGAAAACCTTGCGAATCTCAAGGCTGAAGAGATAAAAGCCATATTTGAGGCAGTTTTGAAAGCGAGAAATCAGGATAATGATATTTCTGAAGCACATACTCCACTTCAAATTGCTAAAAAAGAAAAGCAGGAAGCAGAATCTAGCATACAGGTGGTAGTTACTCACCCAGGTGGTGATAACGCCAGAGCGGAATTAGACGCCATGCTTAAGCCTAAGCAAGATGAATTTAGCCTGGAGTCTCCTTTCACTGAAGACATTGACGCGTTTCCATGTCCTCGAGGATTTAAAATCCCAAAGATTCAAGCATATTATGGAACTAAGGATCCATATGACCATATGCATCAGTACATCCAGCACATGAATTTATACAACGCTCCAGAAGAGATGAAATGCAGGGCATCAACTCTTCTGACAGGGAAAGCAAGAGATTGGTTCAACAAATTGAAACCCAGGTCCATACCATATTTCCCAACCCTGACCAGAAAATTCATGCATGCATTCATTGCAGCAAGGCCTTTCCAGAGGAACCGTACATATTTGCTGACCATTAGGCAAAAAAGTGATGAAACAGTGTTGCAGTTTATCAAGAGATTCAACGGTGAATCATCCCAGATAGCGGATCTGGATGATAAGTTTTTGGTAGCGTCCTTCGTGGCAGGCCTCAGAGAAGGACGGTTGCATGCAAAACTGAGCAGCAAAAATCCAAATACAATGGAAGAATGTCTGGAAATCGCATACAGACATTGTCAGGGAGAGGAGGCTAACAGAGCCAAAAGAGAGGAATCCCACAGGGATTCCAAAAAAGGAAAGAGTGAGGATAGATCTGATAAGAAAAGGAAATCTGTTTGGGATAGGGTAACCGCTCCCATTTCTGAACGGTTAGGGAAAAAAGGTGCTTTGCAGGACAGAGACCTTATTCCTCTGAACAGAACTCGTGACCAAGTTCTGGCGATTATGGAAAAGAAAGGAATCCCCAAGACTCCTCCTCCATTGAAGGGTCCAAGGGAGAAGAGAGACCACACCAGGTGGTGCAAGTACCATAAAGATATCGGACTTGACTCGAACAGTGCAGGGACCTGATCAGAGATATAGACGCAGCAGCAATGGAAGGAAAGATCGATGAATGCATCGATCGAGCACAGGGAGATAATCCCAGAGGAATGAGAGAATTTAAAAAGCAGCACAGCGGGCATGACAGGTACAATCAAAGGAGACACAGAGATCCGTCTCCTGATGTAGATGGGCATAGAGAAAATGCCCCAATCAACACTGTGAACACGATTGTGGGTGGACCAGGAGGAGTTAATAAGGCTGCCCAGCAAGAGAAAAGTGGCAGCGCAGAAAAGGACGGAGAAGCGAAAAAACAGAAGGTAATGGGAACTGTTCAGTATGGTCCAAGAGATGCACTACCAGCCATTGTGAGAAACGAAGGGCTAGTGATAGAAGCCATTATCCAGAAAAATCTGGTCAGACGGATCTGCGTAAACACGGGCAGCGCAGTAAACGTGCTGTATTACAGTGTGTTTCAGGCGATGAAGTTAACAGATTCGGAGCTGACTCCTGTGTCAACTCCTCTTTTTGGATTTACCGGGCCGCCCATCCACCCTGTAGGTATGTTAAAGCTATTGACAACTTTTGGCAAAGGACCACAGAGCAGGACTCTGATGGTCAATTATGTGGTGGTAAAAGCTCCATCAGCTTATAATGTGATTTTGGGAAGACCAGCATTGATTGATCTAAGGGCAATGGTTTCACCGGCACATAACAGTATGAAATTCCCCACTTTTGAAGGAGAAGCTATCGTTAAAGGGGATGTGGACGCTACTAAGAATTTCTATACAGCCACAATCAGTGGAAAAATGAAGGTGCAACAGGTGACAATGGAAGATCTTGTTCCAGATGAAGAAAAGAGCTGGCAATCCAAAGATCCTGTGGAGTTAATAATGCTAAACGAATCGGACCCTGAATCCACAGTCAGCATAGGATCATGGATCCCAGTTAACCGAAACAGATCTCTGGTCAGAATCTTGAAAGACTACAAAGATGTGTTTGCATGGAAAGCAAGTGACATGCATGGGCTGTCAACAGAGTTGGCTGTCCATAAACTCAACATTGACCCACCAGGAAACCAGTAAAGCAAAAGAAAAGATCGTTTGCACCAGAAAGGATACAGGCTGTCCAGCAAGAAGTGGAAAAGTTGTTGCATGCCAACATGATTAAAGAAGTTATCTACCCAGAGTGGCTAGCAAATCCGGTGCTAGTCAAGAATCCAGATGGCAGTTGGAGAATGTGTGTTGATTTTACAGATCTGAACAAAGCTTGTCCCAAAGATAGTTATACTTCCCCTAGAATTGACAGGCTAGTAGACTCTACAGTTGGTTATGAAATCTTTGCTTTCTTAGATGCTTATAAGGGATATCATCAGATTATGATGGACCCTATAGATGCTGTAAAAACTGCTTTTATTACTGAATTTGGTTCCTACTACTATGTGTCTATGCCTTTCGGATTAAAGAATGCAGGGGCTACCTACCAAAGGGCAGTATATCATTTTCAAACAACAGATTGGCAAATCAATGGAAGTATATGTGTATTATTTATTGATCAAGAGCAAGACTCTTGACCAATATTTGAAAGATGTAGCAGAGGTTTGTCAAGTTTTAAGACAATCAGGAATGAAATTGAATCCAAAAAAGTGTACTTTTGGGGTAAGATCCGGTAAATTTCTGGGTTATATGATATCTAAAGAAGGTATCAGGGCCAACCCTAATAAATTAGAGGCTTTAAAGACCATGCCTGAACCGAAGAATAACAAAGAAGTTCAGCGATTGACAGGAAGATTAGCAGCGCTAAACCGTTTCTTGTCCAAATCTGCACAGAAATCATTGCCATTCTTCAAAATTCTCGAAAGGCCGATCCATTTGAGGGAATGAAGAATGTAAACGGGCTTTTCAGGAGTTAAAAGATCATATCAGCCACTTGCCAACTCTAACTCCACCTCAGGAAGGTGAGATACTGTTTCTTTACTTGTCTTTTTGCAATGAAGCAGTAAGTGCGGTGTTGGTAAAACAACATGGCATGATACACAGGCCAGTATATTTTGTAAACAAAGCCCTGCAAGGACCTGAGATTAGATATTCTGAGGTGGAAAAATTGGTCTTAGCCCTAGTACATGCTACAAGGAAGTTAAGACCATACTTCCAAAGCCATCCGGTGATTGTGTTGACAAATCAACCTCTGAAGCAAATCTTGGATAAACCAGACAAGTCTAGAAGATTAGCAAAATGGGTAGTTGAATTGGCAGGGTTTGATATCGAATAAAAACCGAGAACAGCAATTAAAGCCCAATCATTAGCTGATTTCTTGGCAGAAGAAAAATCTTTGGCTATAGAGCAAAAGGTGAGCAGAACAGGTCTGAGAAGAATAACGTTGAGCAGTGGCAGCTTTATGTGGATGGAGCCTCAAACAAAGAGAGAGCAGGAGCAGGACTCCTACTCATTAGCCCAAAAGGTGAAGAATTCCCATATGCTCTTTATTTTGACTTTCAAGCCACTAACAATGAGGCAGAGTATGAAGCTTTGATAACTGGATTAAACCTAGCACAGAAATTAGGTGTGCAAAATTTGAAAGTCTACACAGACTCACAACTGGTAACAAACCATATCAAAGGAGAGTTCAAAGCAAAAGAAGGCCCCATGAAAAAGTACCTTGCACTGGCACAAAGGAAGTTGCAAAATTTCTTAATGATAGAAGTGGAACAAATAACTCGAGCCCAAAATACCAGAGCAGACGCTTTATCAAAGCTAGGATCAAATTTCTTATCAAACAAAAAGGTGTTGGTCGAGCAGTTGAAGTAGAAGAGTTGTGATGAAAGTGAAGTACAACCAATAACACAAGCAGAAACCTGGATGGATCCAATTGTAATGTATCTGAGGGATGGGAGACTTCCTGAAGATAAAGTACGAGCCAGAAGACTGATAAGACTCTCAGCCAAGTATGCTCTGTTCAACGATGTTCTGTATAGAAAATCTTATGCAGCACCTTGGTTGAGATGCGTTACTCCAGATGAGGGAGATTATGTATTAAGAGAAATCCATCTTGGAATTTATGGAAATCATTTGGGAGCAAGAGCTCTGGCAAGAAAATGTAGGCTTTATGGGTATTATTGGCCGAAATGCAAATTGATGCGAGAGAATCGGTCGGGACTTGCGGGACATGCCGGGTGCATAGTAACTTATCACGTAATCTGTACGGAGATGATACCAATTGTGTCTCCATGGCCTTTTGATCAATGAGGAGTAGACTTAGTGGGTCCACTACCCCGAGCACCGGGAAATTTCAAGTTTCTGGTGGTGGCAGTGGATTATTTCACCAAGTGGGTGGAAGTTGAACCTTTAACCACCATCACAACCAACCAAATACAGAAATTCTTGTGGAGAAACATTCTGTGCAGATATGGAATTCCAAAAATACTCATCTCTGATAATGGCACACGGTTTGAGGATCAAGGAGTGCAAACCTGGTGCACAAACCTAGGAATCTCCCAACACTTTACATCAATGGCCTATCCCCAAGCCAATGGGCAAGTAGAAGCGGACCAACGAGCGGATAAAGCGAGGGATTGAAGAAAAGGTTGGAACAAGAGGGATCTCATTGGGTAGACCATCTTCCAAACATTTTGTGGGCATATAGAACTACCCCAAATCTTTGCTACACGGAAACTCCATACTCCTTAGCATATGGATGTGAGGCGGTAATACCGGCGAGAGATTGGACACAAGTCTCACAGGACGAATTATACTTGTCCGAAACACGGGAGGTAGACATGTTGCATGTCAAGGATGAGAGTTTGGAACACAAACGCGATATTGCACCGATACGGACGGCCAAGTACAAGCGAGAGGATTGCCCAATACTAAAACTCCAAAGTTAGAGGTACGTATTTTAAAGA
Organism: Gentiana straminea; assembly: GCA_036785695.1. Lineage (NCBI taxonomy): Eukaryota > Viridiplantae > Streptophyta > Magnoliopsida > Gentianales > Gentianaceae > Gentiana > Gentiana straminea. Next base: position 1,525,827 of record JAVUPR010000483.1, on the reverse strand, counting down.
AGGCGATTTAGTTCGAGATGCTAGCAAATCCCACGAAAAGCTAGACCCAAATGGGAAGGTCTATAAAGCAAAGCAAGGTCCCAGCTAATGCTTGGAAAGCTAGACCCAAATTGGGAAGGTCCTTATAAAGTTATCAAAGTACATGGAAAAGGATCTTATCAACTAGCTAATGCTTCTTTAGGAAAAACAATTCCTTAGCAGAAATGGGTTTTCCGGACTAAGGGTTTAATACTATTCATTAAGGAAATATTTTCCTTAAGATAGTTACATTGAAATATTATCCTTTTTTCTTTTTAGCTTTAAATTTGTAATTATGCATGTGACTATTTTAATTTGTGCTGGACAAGGAATTAAAGACCAGATGTTTTAATTATTTGTAAACCTGCAGCACAAAGTGATTCTAGGCAGAGAACACAAATAAAAAACACACAAGTGTTAAACTTGTAGCGCAAGAAAATTCAGTGCAGAGCACCCATTAAAAATATAAAAATGCCAAACTTGCAGTGCGAGGGCATTCTGGGCAGAGGACCCACATAAAACACACAAGTGTTAAAATTGCAGCGCAAGAAAATTCAGTGCAGATCACACAATTATAAATATAAAAATGCCAAACTTGCAGTGCGAGGGCATTCTGGGCAGAGGACCCACATAAAAAACACAAGTGTTAAACTTGCAGCGCAAGAAAATTCTGTGCAGAGCATATAGTTAACATATATGAACGCCAAACTTGTAGTGCGGGAGCATTCTGGGCAGAGGACCCAAATAAAAAAACACACAAGTGTTAAACTTGCACGCAAGAAAATCCTGTGCAGAGCACACACTTAAAGAATGCAAAAATTGAACTTGCAGAGCAAGAATGTCCTGGGCAGAAAACAATAATGGTCTATGCATTAAGTGAATTCTGTACAGAAGATAAGAATTAAGAAGCTAAGGATAAAAAATCCTAACTTCTTTGCAGCGCAATAAGAAGGTAAAGCTGAACCCAGAGAATATCAAATTCAAAGGAATATATTCAAAAGTACAACTCCAAAGGTTTAAATGATCAAAGTATCGTCAACAACAAATAAGAGACAAAGTTATTACATCAAAAGCTGCACAGTGCAGCAAAATTCAAAGTTTTCAAGAAAACATGTAAATTAAGAGGCAGGGGGAGCTGAGGGCTGAGCAGACTTCTCTGAGGGCTGAGCAGATTTCTCTTTAGCATACTTGCTAATTATGTCTTCCCACTCTTGTACTCGTCATATCGCTTCGTGAAGATTTCGCCCACTTTCTTATCATACAACCTGTGGTTAGGCAGAGTGTTAATCACCAAGTCAGCAGGTTTGGCCTCATCAACACCAAGTGTGTATCTTCTGCGCAGCGCCGGAGCTAGAATACTTTTAGTTTATCAATATAGTTATTTTTATTTTATATTATGTTGCTTCATCACGGAGGCGATGGATTCATCGATTAGAGATTGCATTAAAGGATCGGAGGACCCTCCGTCTACGAGGGTAATGTCTATCCAAATATGTCGTTTTTATTCGTAGATCTATTTTTCGTTATGGAGTAGTCGTTTGTGTATTGATTTCGTGATGTAGTTAATTAACAAACCCATATTCATGTAGATCTAAACCGTACGAAGGCGTTTTACGAGGAAATTCTAGAGTCACCGGTCTAGATCTACCACGGTCTATATGGTTAGATCTAGCCATCAAGATTCTAGTAATTTTCTGTGAACGACTTCGGCTACGTCGTGCTTTCTGTTTTTCATATACACATGTAATAGATCTGGCCAATTTGTTACATCGTTCTCGTAAATTAATATGATATATTGTGAAAATTGCCATGTTAAATAGGACATAAGTTAGCCGATCGTTTAGGAGGTGTGCCAACCTGTCCACGGTGGTTTCCTAGACGAGGTGACGATTTTAGATCGGCATCCCTAGTTTGGTATAGCATGCTTGTTATATGATGTTCTATCCTGTCCAAGGAAGAATTCGTAATTAAGCATAAAGATCTTCTATCCGTTCACGAAGTAGATCCGAGTTTAGGGGATGGCTCCCGTAGCCAAAATATAATCAACCTTAATGTCTTTTCCGTCTCGGCTTAGATATACATATATGGGGGAGTAATTACTACTAGCGTAATCAATACCGTTTGTTAAAGTCTTATAAAACCATAAAAATAAGTGTTTTAGTATTTGTGTCGTATTGTTAGTTTCTGTGTTTTCTATCGTGTCAACCTTTATTTCTACGTTATAGTTGGTCGTAGACCGTCCTTTAATCTATTTTGATGACAGTTAAAATATACCTATTTATGTCATCAATTCTAACCTTAAATCAGAGTTAATTATATATATTTCATATTAAATCACGTGTTTATATTTATTATTTAATGATAAGTGATTATTAATGTGATAATTGGTATTTAGCTGTTTTTATTATAAAAGAGCAATTAATTGTGTGATAAATGCTGATTTCGCAGATCATAACGAATCGGGAGGATAATTGTCATGCAATCGGGAAATCTCAAGATAAATAAGGAAGAAAATCGGAGCATTAATGAAGAGACAAATCGGATCGATAGAAGAGTGAAGTGGGGAACAAGTCGACGAAGCGAAATTGAAAACGCGTAAAGACGGAGGCTCGGTCGACCGAGCCATGCCATTCGGTCGACCGAGCGTAACCATTCGGTCGACCGAGCGTAACTCGTTCGGTCACCCGAGCCTAATCGGATTAATGCGTGCATATCTTCCGGATTCTCCCTATGTCGGCTACAACTCCTATATAAACAAAGCACCTACGATGCGAGAAAACAACCAACCTACAAAACACAATACTACAATACTTTTAGTTTATCAATATAGTTCTTTTTATTTTATATTATGTTGCTTCATCACGGAGGCGATGGATTCCTCGATTAGAGATTGCATTAAAGGATCGGAGGACCCTCCGTCTACGAGGGTAATGGCTATCCAAATATGTCGTTTTTATTCGTAGATCTATTTTATTTCGTTATGGAGTAGTCGTTTGTGTATTGATTTCGTGATGTAGTTAATTAACAAACCCATATTCATGTAGATCTAAGTCGTACGAAGGCGTTTTACGAGCAAATTCTAGAGTCACCGGTCTAGATTTACCACGGTCTATATGGTTAGATCTAGCCATCAAGATTCTAGTAATTTTCTGTGAACGACTTCGGCTACGTCGTGCTTTCTGTTTTTCATATACACATGTAATAGATCTGGCCAATTTGTTACTTCGTTCTCGTAAATTAATATGATATATTGTGAAAATTGCCATGTTAAATAGGACATAAGTTAGCCGATCGTTTAGGAGGTGTGCCAACCCGTCCACGGTGGTTGCCTAGACGAGGTGACGATTTTAGATCGGCATCCTTAGTTTGGTATAGCATGCTTGTTATATGATGTTCTATCCTGTCCAAGGAAGGATTCGTAATTAAGCATAAAGATCTTCTATCCGTTCACGAAGTAGATCCGCTTAGGGGATGGCTCCCGTAGCCAAAATATAATCAACCTTAATGTCTTTTCTCGTCTCGGCTTAGATATACATATATGGGGGAGTAATTACTACTAGCGTAATCAATACCGTTTGTTAAAGTCTTATAAAACCATAAAAACAAGTGTTTAGTGTCTTGTGTCGTATTGTTAGTCTTTGTGTTTTCTATCGTGTCAATCTTTATTTCTACGTTATTGTTGGTCGTAGACCGCCCTTTAATCTATTTTTAGTTTAATAACGCTGTATTTGTTTAAGCCGAGTCTCTGTGGGATCGACCTCGACTCTATCTAGCTATACTACGATTGAACCTAGTTCTCTTGCTAGTTGGTTATTTAGGTATCGAGTTATTTTTATAACTTGACCGTCATCAAGTTTTTGGCGCCGTTGCCGGGGACTCGTGTCATTAAATTGAGTATAGCTTATTTTATTAAAAGTAGATTCGTAAATATTGTGAATAAGAGTCTGTATATTAAACAGTGTTATTAAATAATAAAAAAAAAATATAAATAAATAAATAAAAAGAGTTCGGTCGACCGAGAATTTATTGTTTTTTTTTTTTTTTTTTTTTTTTTTTCTGTTTCGTTTCTGTTTTGTTTTACACAGTTTCTGCCTTGTGTTTTTGAATTTTTCGAGTCTGTTTTAGTTTAGTTTTTATTTATTGAGTCTAGGATTAGCCTTTAAAGTTTCTAATAGTTTATTGTTATTTCTATTTTTGTCTATTTTGGAGTCTCGCCAAAGGCAGTAGCCTTGGCGTATTTTAATTGTTTAATTTTGTTTTTGTCTTGCAAATAAAAAATAAAAAATATATATAAAATAAAAAAAAACAAGCAAGCTACCCGGATTTCCGAGGATCCAATCGAAGAGCAAGGCGAGGAAAAATCTGAAGGAGCACATCAATCTGACTCAGACATGGAAGGATTACTGAATGAAGCCAACCAGGTAAATGGAAATAATTTTAATAATGCAAATTTTGTTAACCAAGCTGTGGCTGCATGGGAAAGGCGTACCTTGCAAAGCTATGCAACGCCTACCATTGAACAATTCATTCCTGCTATCGTAGTGCCTGAAAATGCTGCTGAAATTTATCACCCGAAACCTAATGTCATTCAAATGGTGACAAACTATTCCACTTTTCATGGTATCCTGAATGAAGATCCTGGCATTCACGTGATGAATTTCTTAGAGATCGTTAGTACCGTGAAGCCAGAAGTGGTTCCTGAGGATAACATTAAGCTGAGACTTTTCCCTTTCACTTTGAAAGATAAAGCTAAGCAATGGCTTTTCTCTTTAGAGGCTAGATCAATCACGACCTGGGAGGAACTGCTACAAAAGTTCATGAATAAGTACTTCCCTATCGGAAAGACCTTTAAGTTACGCCAATATATCTTGGGGTTCAAGCGAAAGAACTTGGGGAGAGTTTTGATCAAGCTTGGGAACGTTTTAAGGAGTCCATGAGGAAGTGCCCTCATCATGATATCCCTCATGGATTTTAATGCAAACCTTTTACCATGGATTGAGAGATACGGAGAAGATAAGAGTAGATGCCTCCAAGATGGAGCGTTTGTTCTTTTATCTCCCGAGGAGGCACGAGGAAAGATGGAGCAAATAGAATGAATAGCCAATGGGGAGGTGGTGAAATAGCAACTGTGAAGATGGCCGATAATTTATCTGAGGAGGATTTATCGCATAAGATCCTACATACTCTATTGATCATAAATGATAAGGTGGATGGTATGCATGAGAGAATTGTACGAATAGAGACTGGAAAAGAGACGGAAACGACTAAGCCATTAGAGACTGCGGGTACTAAAGAAGCCAATTACATTGAAAGACAGGGGGATCAATATGGCGGTTACAAACCAAATCATGACCACCCTGAATTCCGATGGAATGATCCAAATGAAGGGGTAAAACCACACAACACTTATGTACCCCAGCAAGCTCAAACTTACGGTTGGGAAGTTGCGCTTGAAAAGATGAGTGACACAATGTCTGACACTGTGAATCAATTAGCAAATTCCATTACTGACTTGGCTACAAACTTTCACCAATACTGTCAAAATAATGATGCCAAAGTCACCGACCAAGAAGCCTTAATCCATAATCTCTCTCATCAAATAGGACAATTAGCTGAACAACTGTCAACTAGGCCTCCTGGGGGATTTCCGAGCAACACTGATAGGAACCCGAGGGATGTGAATGCGATAATGATTAGAAGTGAAAAGGAGCTTACTCCAACAATCCCAAAGAATGAGGAGAATATAGAAGATGTTAGGGATGATGAGAAACAGCCTGAGGAGGCATTCACACCCTGCTTAGAAAAACCCCCCGACGAGCAATTATCCTCCATCTCTACCATTTTAGGGAATAGTGATTGCGCCGCAGTATCTTTGCAAGGTGAGATTGTTAAGGCTGAGAAGCAACAACCATGGTTTAAAGATTATGTGAATTATTTATCCGGGAGATATTTACCACCGTACTTGAACCAAAAGAAAAAAAGAAGAAGTTCTTTGCGGACCTTAAACACTATTATTGGGATGAACACTATCTTTTTAAGCGTTGCTCGACAACATCTTTAGAAGATGTGTTCCCGAGAGTGAATTCCCCGATATACTTAAACATTGCCATACTTATGAAACGGGAGGACACTATGGAGGGGACAAGACTAGCTCGCTAAAGTTCTCCAATGTGGTTACTACCGGCCAAATCTTTACAAAACTCGCGCATGAATATGCTAGATCCCGTCATTCATGCCAAATGACGGGCAATATCTCGAGGAGACATGAAATGCCACTAAGGAGTATCCTAGAACCGAAATCTTTGATGTATGGGGAATTGATTTTGTGGGACCTTTCACTTCATCTCGTTTCAAACCGCTATATTTTGGTGGCGATCGACTATGTGTCTAAATGGGTTGAGGCTATTGCTTCACCTACCAATGATGCAAAAGTTGTACTTGCAGTTTTTAAAGAAAAATATCTTCACGCGGTTTGGAATCCCTCGTGCCATCATTAGTGATAATGGGAGCCATTTCGTAATAAGCCATTTGAGAAGTTAATGGCCAAGTACGGGGTGAGACATAAGTTAGCTACCGCTTATCATCCTCAAACAAGTGGTCAAGTTGAGGTCACGAACCGAGAGATTAAGCGCATTCTAGAGAAAACTCGTGAACCCAACAAGGAAAGATTGGTCGTTGAAGTTAGATGACGCTTTATGGGCTTATCGGACTCGCGTATAAGACTTCCATAGGTATGTCCCCGTACCGCATTGTTTTTGGGAAAGCGTGTCATCTACCGGTTGAACTTGAGCACCGTGCCTTATGGGCTACTCGTGTGTTGAATTTAGATGAAAAGTTAGCTGGAGAAAAGAGATTGTTGGAATTAACTCGCCTAGAAGAGTTTCGCATTGAAGCTAACGAGAATGCTCGGATCTATAAAGAGCGCACTAAGAGATTTCATGATAAAAAGATCCTTGACCGCACCTTTAAGGTGGGTGATATGGTTCTTGTTTACAATTCGCGCTTGAAACTCTTCCCGGGAAAGCTAAAATCAAGATGGTTTGGTCCTTATAAAGTGAGTAAAGTATTTCCTTCCGGAGCTGTAGAGGTAAGTCACTTGGATGATCGAAAGACTTTTGTGGTGAATGGCCACCGAGTAAAGCATTACCTCGGGAATCAATTTGATAGGGAGGAAGAAGTACTTACTCTAGGAAATCCTAGTTACAACTAGACCATCATGTGAGTACAGTCGAGCTAACGACTATAACCATAGAACTATTTCTTAAAACTTTCCTTTAGATTTGCTTTTGTTTTTGCTTTGAATAAAGTAGCATGCGCCTATCACGGTTTTTTTCATCTCGCCATGTTCCGAGTCTAAGGTCGGAATAAACGAGGTTTTTTCCTTGATAGCCGTCATGTGAGTTTTTATTTAGGTTTGAATCCCTTTTGGTATTGTCCATGGCAGTATAAAGTAAAGTGGCTTAAACTGTTTTTAGGTATTTATATCTAATTACTGCCACATTATTTTATAATTTCCATAGACATGGTATTTGACGATTTCGTGGAGCTTGTTTGCTTATACAGGATATGTCTGTCTCTCCACGACGTGCTGAGGTTTACTCCGATATTGTTCCTTCACTTGGGAGCCGTGTCCAGAGCTAAGTCTTTTTTCTTAAACTCTCATTTATTTTTGTCATTGAGGACAATGCCGTGTTTAAGTGGGGGGCAAGGGACTTAGCTATATGTTGAAAAAGTAAAGAGGAACGGAATATTGAGGCAATATTGAGCAAAATTTAAAAAATTTCATGGATAAATGCCAAGTTGTTGAACTCGTACCCTTAAACTTGTGAAGTTCTTATACTTAGAATTGATAGGAAAGGAACCAAGTTGCGTGAGTACGTGATCATATTATACTTTTGCGATAAATTGTTAGTAAACTTAAGAATATTCATGCCAACAACTGCAAGTAGTTAGGTATTGTTCAACTACTCAACATGTGAATCGCTTAGTACCGCATGAATTATAATAATTGAAAGAGGTATGTGTACATTGCATAGATGATTGGTTATGCTTACCTAGTGTCATTATTTATCGACTGATGTATTCTGATCTTCTAGCCATCAAAGCGGAATAATAAGCTTGGGACGTACCTATGTTTTGACAATGCATTAGAACACTGGGCTTGTAGTAACATTACCAAAGTAGCCCCGCGCTTGTGGTAATATTCGATGCTATGCTTAATCTAAGATAGGGGGATACTCTACGAAAAGTTTTCTTCCTTGAGATTAGTAGTATTCGAAAAATATGCAAAATTGAAAAAAATTAAATTGTTAGAGGCTTTGAGTAGTACTCGGTCTCCAAGTCCAAAAACCCTATAGATACGCTCTTGCTTATTGTTCTAGTACTTTCACCATTGCGAGGCATAAGAAGTATGAATGCTGATGTTGGTGAATTTTGATATGAAGTCTCGCATAAGCTCTAATCTTGCTACATTTATATAAAACCAATGCACATGCACACAATCACTTCGATTCATAGCGAGTAATGAATAATTCTTATCGATGAGCATGACTGGTATGAGTTGACTCGAGTTTCTTGTGTAAGTATGAGTTGACCACGGAAAATGATGTCTTGGGGAATGACTTATTGATGCTTTGTTCGGGACGAAGCAAAGTTTAAGTGGGGGCATTTTGATGACGCTTAAAATATACCTATTTATGTCATCAATTCTAACCTTAAATCGAGTTAATTATATATATTTCATATTAAATCACGTGTTTATATTTATTATTTAATGATAAGTGATTATTAATGTGATAATTGGTATTTAGCGTTTTTATTATAAAAGAGCAATTAATTGTGTGATAAATGCCGATTTCGCGGATCATAACGAATCGGGAGGATAATTGTCATGCAATCGGGAAATCTCAAGATAAATAAGGAAGAAAATCGGAGCATTAATGAAGAGACAAATCGGATCAAAGCATAGAAGAGTGAAGTGGGGAACAAGTCGACGAAGCGAAATTGAAAACGCGTAAAGACGGAGGCTCGGTCGACCGAGCCATGCCATTCGGTCGACCGAGCGTAACCATTCGGTCGACCGAGCGTAACCGTTCGGTCACCCGAGCCTAATCAGATTAATGCGTGCATATCTTCTGGATTCTCCCTATGTCGGCTACAACTCCTATATAAACAACAGCCACGATGCTGAGAAAACAACCAACCTACAAAACACAATACTACAATACTTTTAGTTTATCAATATAGTTCTTTTTATTTTATATTATGTTGCTTCATCACGGAGGCGATGGATTCCTCGATTAGAGATTGCATTAAAGGATCGGAGGACCCTCCGTCTACGAGGGTAATGGCTATCCAAATATGTCGTTTTTATTCGTAGATCTATTTTATTTCGTTATGGAGTAGTCGTTTGTGTATTGATTTCGTGATGTAGTTAATTAACAAACCCATATTCATGTAGATCTAAGTCGTACGAAGGCGTTTTACGAGCAAATTCTAGAGTCACCGGTCTAGATCTACCACGGTCTATATGGTTAGATCTAGCCATCAAGATTCTAGTAATTTTCTGTGAACGACTTCGGCTACGTCGTGCTTTCTATTTTTCATATACACATGTAATAGATCTGGCCAATTTGTTACATCGTTCTCGTAAATTAATATGATATATTGTGAAAATTGCCATGTTAAATAGGACATAAGTTAGCCGATCGTTTAGGAGGTGTGCCAACCCGTCCACGGTGGTTGCCTAGACGAGGTGACGATTTTAGATCGGCATCCCTAGTTTGGTATAGCATGCTTGTTATATGATGTTCTATCCCGTCCAAGGAAGGATTCGTAATTAAGCATAAAGATCTTCTATCCGTTCACGAAGTAGATCCAGTTTAGGGGATGGCTCCCGTAGCCAAAATATAATCAACCTTAATGTCTTTTCTGTCTCGGCTTAGATATACATATATGGGGGAGTAATTACTACTAGCGTAATCAATACCGTTTGTTAAAGTCTTATAAAACCATAAAAACAAGTGTTTAGTGTCTTGTGTCGTATTGTTAGTCTTTGTGTTTTCTATCGTGTCAATCTTTATTTCTACGTTATTGTTGGTCGTAGACCGCCCTTTAATCTATTTTTAGTTTAATAACGCTGTATTTGTTTAAGCCGAGTCTTTGTGGGATCGACCTCGACTCTATCTAGCTATACTACGATTGAACCTAGTTCTCTTGCTAGTTGGTTATTTAGGTATCGAGTTATTTTTATAACTTGACCGTCATCAACAACCTGTGGTTAGGCAGAGTGTTAATCACCAAGTCAGCAGGTTTGGCCTCATCAACACCAAGTGTGTATCTTCTCGCGAGCGCCGGAGCTAGAATAATCTGAATTTCCTCATAAGTTTGAGGAGAAGACTTATACCCGGCAACAACTTTCTGGACAACGTTCTGAGTAGGAATTTCCTCCATCTGCCTTAGAGTTTCGTCAAAGTCGGCCTTCATCTTCTTTACTGTGGCAAGATGTTGCAGATCCTCCTCAGTCATTTTCTCCAGCCGCTGATCTCTCAATTTCAACTGCTCCTCCTGGGTGAATATCAAACCCTCAGCTTTGGCAAGATCAGATTTCAATTTCTCAATCTCCAGACGAGCAGTAAGGTTGAATTCTTCCAAACTGGCCACCTTAGCATTGGCCTCGTCCAAGTGAACCACTTTGTGTTGCAGGGCAGAAATGTCCTTGGCCATGTGGTGAGAGTCAACTTTGCTATAATTTCGTGTGCATTTTACCCCCTATTTGTAGCCTATTCGATGTAATTTTGGGGTAGTTAAGTGTTTTTATAGCACATTTCACCACTAGTTGAATCACGAGACGATAGGGCGTTTACGTCCGAAATCTCCATATTTTTGGTGAATTGTGTACATTTTATTGGAATTTGTCACGCTTGGGTTTTCTTGTTTTTATTTGTTATAGGTGCAGCATGATAGAGGGTGTGACGAGGATCGCAAAGGTACGAAAATCGTCCAAAACGAATTTGGTATAAAGATATGGCGTGAGATTGAAGTTCAGAAGTTCGGGAAAAAAGAAAAGAATAAGAAAATTCGAGAAAAAAACAGCAAGTGGAGACTGTTTTTCACTCTTTAAAAATATGCCCGAAGTTAAAGAGTTGAAACGATCAAGCATCGTTGATGTTTTCATGCTTCTGTCACTTAATCTGCATTTTGAGCTCCCTTAGAGGCATTTTCCGGGAAAGTTGTCTTCATCAAAGTTGTAGGGGATTGAATAAGATTTCCAACGCAACTTGAATCGCGCAAATCGGAGTTCTACACACAAAGATATCACCGAATTACTGGAGACATGCTTGGCTGGCAGCGCTGATGACGTCATCAATACGCTGGATGACGTCAGCAGTCGCGAATTTCCGATTTTCCACTATTTTGGGTCGAATTTGGCCTATATAAAAAGCCAAATTAGGTCAAATTTTCACCACAACTTCATACAATATTTTTCTTTTCAGTTTTTTAGATTTTCCTTTCCCCAAAACTCTAGATTTAGGTTAAATTTCTTCCATCAATTGCTACGATTATTAGTTTATTTTCGCGATTTCTTCACTTTGGATTGACAGACCAATTGGGGGATTGCTTCTACGTTATTGGTAATTTATTTTTCTTATCTTTTATCATGTTTTCTTCCCAATTAATTATGATTTCTTGTTTCGTTCTTGTTATTATGCTTAGCTAGATTTATAATAGCTAGATTATGTGATGGAATAACGAAATTGATGTCTAAATGATGATCTAGGGATGAGTAGGGCTTAAAATTAAATCTTTTGAATTGTTGTGTCCAAAAATTTGATTTTAATGCTTGAATTAATTTGATCACTTGATTCATGATTAAACACATGAACTCTATAAATGTATTTTGCGAGGGAGTGTGCGAACTAGAATTTTAGGATTGCCATGCACGAACTAGTCGAGTTTTTCGCAGCCTGTTCCTTGGTAAGGTTATTCTAGCTAAGCCGTGAACTCGGTGGATGCGGAGCGTCTCATTGTTTTTCATCATATTAGGTCAATTAAATCCCATGTAGGGACCGTTGAACCGAGTATAGGGTAACTAGGTTGTGGTATTAGCGCCTAGGGACCGCTTAGAGATTGCACCCACAACACATTCATTAGAAACCATTGGTTGGTTGGTAGGTTAAGGCTAATCCCTAGTGATTCGGTAAGGTGTTAAGAGTAGTGTTCCTGATCATAATTTAGCTATTCATTCTATCATATATTTTAAAGTTATAATTTTTATTTATTTTTCTAGTTATAAATATTATTTTCACCCCGATTGTGAGCCTGAACTAGATACGAAAATGGTTGTGATACTTGACCAATTCCTCGTGGGATACGACCTTGCTCGCCGATGTGGTACAACCGACCCGGTACTCTGCCGGTTAAAGTTGGTTTGCTAAAATTTGGCCATCAAGTTTTCTGGCGCCGTTGCCGGGGAATCGGTCAATATCAGTAAGTCATTCAAGTATTTAGGATTAGGTCGTTTTTATTTTATTGTTTTCTTGTTGTTTTGGTGATTGCAGTGTATGACCCGGAGTTCTAAGGAACCTCTACTTCCTTTGATCTCGGAAATTGAAGCATTTGCAAGGCATCAGAACAGCGTGAGGAAGAAGAAGTCTGTTGAGAAAGCATCGACATCATTTATTGAGTAAGAATCCGAATCAGAAGAATCAGAAATGACTTCGGGAAGTGGAAGTTTAACGAATTTAGCTGCTGGAGATGTGACTCAAGAAGGGTTGCAATTAGACCCAACGCTTACTCCCGAAGAGCGGGAAATACAAAACTTAAATAGAGAGCCCCTTCAAAATCCGAGGGCACTTAATCTGGGACCAAATGGGGTCCAAAATTAGGGAGGTCGGCAGAATCAAGTCCGACAACAACAACAAGCCCCTATGAATCAGAACAACAACCAGGGGAATGTATTTGGTCAAATGCCTTTTGACCAGAATCAAATGATACAAATGATGATGCAAATGATGGTGCAAAATCAACAACAGAATGTGAATCCACCACCAGCCGCCCCTATTCAAGCACAAAACTTTTATGCACAACCACCAGTGCAAAATCAAGGTAATCATGGAAGGATTTTGAGAGACTATGCGGCACCGAATATTGGTGAGGGGCATAACCCTATCCGTCTACCACCCATTCCGGCTAACAATCTTGAGATTAAACAGCATGTGTGGTACCTTCTTGTTGGACTTATTTCTATGTTTTGATAATGAGTTCCAGACTAGCTGTTATAGTGCAAAGGCAAAAAGATGTCTAGATCAAATGTATAGGTTTATTAGAGTTTGATTCATAAATAGGTTTGATCAAACAAGCACCGTAATAGGCTGCTGATTCATATCAGCAGACTGGGTCAAACATCAGTAGGGTAGATAGGTCAGTAGACTAGTCTGGAACCTGTTGAAGACTGAAGGCTGAGGGCTCAAACTCAGTTACAGAAGGCTAAGGGATCAAACTTAGTAATTTCAGTCAAGGATATGGAATCAGAATTTAGGCAAGTCTCGTGATGACCTAAATCGATTACATATACCTTGTGTACAAGGTCTAAGTTCCATAAGTTGGATGATGTTTGGAACTTGGTTATATTTAAAAAGGTGTAATCTAACTTCACAAATAAAAGTTAGATAAAAGAAATTAGCTGCATTGTATTTTATACACAACAAATTGATGTTCAGCAGACTGATTGGTATCTCAGCAGACTGATGAACCTGCTGATGATATACCTCGGTTAATTCAAGATTATATTGGAAGATTACATGGATAAGGACAGCCAACTACCTCTGAATTATCAAACAAATCAAAGGCTGAGATCAAAAAGACGTTGGGATGATTCAGATTTTTAACCATTGGATATAAGTCAAAGGGTGGATGATCGCACCGTCAAAAAGGAATTTCGACAAAGGTCGATCCTATGAATAATGACAGAAGGCAAATCAGATGGGACAAAAACAAGGAACGGTTACATTTGAATTTCAAATACAAGTCACATGCACTCCTACCTATAAATAGAGGACCTTCAACTCAGAAACAAGAAGATTGATAAAAATTTGATAAACTTTAAAAGAGGCAATTCTGAGCTGAAAAACACCCTGCTGAACTTACTGAACTTAAAGCTACTGATCCAGAGAAATTTTTCAAGTGTATTCTGCATTCAAGCTACATCAAGTATACACACTTGAAGACTGCAAGCTGCTGATTATATCATCCTAATCAAGCTGCTGCACCTGAATCATTTATTTGATTCAATCTTTGTTTTATAAAGAATCTGCTGAGGACAGTGAAGCACAGTTGTGTGAAAGACTGTTGATTGTGGTGGAGCTGGTGAAGAGGCAATCCTACCCTTCAAGGACCAAGTGGAAGACTCGGGAGCAAAGAATCCTACCGTTCCCGCTTTTCGCTTTCGAAGCCATAGTTATTGGTGAAGGACAAGCAATCTTAGGAATCTTTGTAACCGCAACATCAAAGATCTCTAGTGAATTTCCTCCAACATCGAGAGAGAAGAGTGGACCGACAGGATTACACCACCCGGAACCACTATAAAATTTGCCTACTTACTTTCAAAGATTTTCATTCTCGCACTTAATTTATTACATTCATCACTAACCGAATCTAGCAACCGAAATCACACACGTACACTACCGAGTATCTAATACTTAGTATCATATTTAACAACAAGTATTAAGGCTTAATTTTGATATAATTCCGCCGCACAAATTCAAAGAAACTTAACTATCGAGACTACGAGGTATCAAAGACACTATCAAGTATCGACGTTGTGCCGCCGAGTTGCGAAATTTGTTAACTCCAAAGTTTTAAGTGTTAAGTTTATTCACCCCCCCCCCCCTCTAAACTTAACCAAATCCTTTTCAAGAGACCAACAATTGGTATCGGAGCAGTACTTCTGTTCTGAAGAAATCCTACTTGTTGTGCTTGTGAAAATTCTTTAAAACTTTCTTTCAAGTTACTGATTTTCAAAGACTTGCATCATGGATAACACTCAGTGTGCTAGAACTATGCTGATGTGCTCTCTAGATAGATTTGATGAGTATAAACGTCGAATGCAGGCTTACCTTGCTGCAACTCATGATGAGATGATGGATGTACTAACTGATGGACCACTGGAGATTACCAAGGCAATAACAGTGGGTGATACAACTGAGTACATTCCAAAACCAAAAAGAGAATGGAATGCGTAAAGATAGGAAGAGAGCAAACCTCAACAACATTGCTATTGATATCATTTACGTAACCTTGGATAGCAATATGTACATGAAGGTCAAAGAATGCAAAACTCGCAAAGGAACTTTGGGACAAGATACGCTTGATCGTGAAGGCACCGATGCAATAAAGAAGAATAAGATCAGTGTGGTCAAAAAGAGGTTTCAAAAATTCAAAATGCTACCAAATGAAACCATTGAGCAGATGGAATCAAGATTTAATGCAATCCTGGATGAACTTACCCTGCTGAGTGTAAGTTATTCAAAAGAAGAAATAAACACCAAAATCTTGGAAGCATTACCTGCAAAAGATATTTGGAAAATGAAGGTGACTACAATAGAAGAGATGAGAAAGCTGCATGAAGAAGACACATTCAAACTATTTTCAGATCTTAAGGCTTGTGAATTTAGCAAAAAGCTGGTATCTGAGACTGAAAAAGAAGAGCCAAAGACCACTGCATTGGCTGCTTCACATCAGGAAGAAACATCTGGAGGACAAGATGATCTGCTGGATGAGATGCAAGAGCAGATTGCCCTACTGAGCAAGAAAATCAGGATGATGAAGACTGGAAAGACCCCCTCAAGAAACTTCACAAAGAGGCCTACTGAAAGAAAGAAAGAAGAATCAAAGAAAGACAATGACTATCTGTGCTTTCATTGCAAGAAACCAGGACACTTCAAACCTGACTGTCCTGAGTTAAAACAAGGCAAGGAACCTGATTATCTTTGCTTTAACTACAAGAAGCCTGGACACTTTAGACCTGATTGTCCAGACCTACTGAAGACCAAGAGTCAACAAAGAAGACATGGCAAGAAGGCTATGGTTGCTGAAGATGAATCAGGGTATGAAGTGGAATCTGAAAAGGGAAATGAATCAGATGACACAAGGACTGGTTGCTGATATGGAAGATTATGCTTTGATGGCCAATATGGATGAAACTGAGGAGGTATACAATACTGTATCTATCAATACTCCTGCTGGAAATGATTGTGAATCAACTTGTGGTTCAAATCCTAAAAATTCTGACAATAATGAGACTTTGGATGCCATCCTTAATCAACTGAGGATAATACAATCTGGTTATGAGATTGTGAAGGCCGAAAAAAGAAGCTCTTGAATTAGAAGTTGGAAGATTGAAAGCCGAATTAAGAGTTCTCAAAGGTAAGGAAAAATATGTTGGACAGAATCAGTGTAAGCTCGTCGATCATCCACAGCCCCTGAATCTGCTGAACCATCTTGCTCCCCTACTGCATACAAATCTGGAAAGCCTTATGGTGATAGAACAGGCATGGATTTGCAACTCAACAATCCAAAAAGAGTGGATCCGGTAAGGTCACCGAACCTAGTACCGAATTAGTCCTAAGTTTGTACCGCACAAGATCCAACTCCAAGTAAGGTTGCCGAGGCAAGAAAACCTACCGAGAATGCCTTAAGGAAGCAAAATCGAAGTCTAAGAAGTCAACGAGCCTTTACAAAAAGAACAAATCTAAAAATAAGACCGTTGGATCCTCTAGACCTACCGATAGCAGACCTGCTACCAAGTCTGCTGGACCACAAAAAGGTAAAGGTCATAAATATTCCAAGGATAAGAATCCTAAATCTAAACATGTTAATCATTCAAGGGATACTTATCTCAGGGGGAAAGGTAGACTGTTCCCTACTGATGATGATTGGAATATTCCTGTACCTGCTGATAGAAACAATCAGTATAACCATGCTGCTAGGGTAAAATCTAAGCAATGGAATCAGCAAAGGACTCAGCAGAGGACTTATAAAAGGCCTCAGCAGGGACCTCAGCAGACTCCATACTATAGGGATGTTCCTAACAAACAGCAAACAAATGGTTATACTAATGCTTCTAACACCAAAAGTCACTTCAAACAGCATTATAAACCAAAAGGCCGTAAAACATATGTGAATCCTACACAACCTACCGTTAGGACATATGGATGTGTGGAATACATGTATGAACCAAAGTATGACACTTTTAGGAGAAGACCTTATGGAAACTTACCAAAAGTCATGCTTACTACTGACCACTATGGACCCAAACAGGTTTGGTACCTAAAATGTATTAACTTTGTTTTGTAGGGTGTCTGGTACTTTGACAAAGGGATGTTCCAGACATATGACAAAGAATAAGCACTGTTTATCAAACTTTGTGGCAAAAGATGGTCCAAGGGTGAATTTTGGCAACAAGAATACACCTGGATATACAAGAGGATATGGCACACTTGTGAGAAATGGACTTACAATCAAGAATGTTGCATTTGTGGAAGGACTGGACTACAACTTGCTGAGCACTGGACAATTCTGTGACATGGGATACAAGGTCACTTTTGACAAAAACAAATGTATTGTCATTAGTGAAAGAGGTGATCAAGTTGTACTGGCTGGTAGAAGATAACAAAACATGTATGTTGTAGATTGGTCTACTGCAGTTCCGAAACCTGCCTGATTGTGCATACCAAGTCTGAACTCAATTGGTTATGGCACAAGAAGTTGAATCATCTAAATTTTGATGATATCAATCGCTTGGTGAAGAAGAAGTGGTGATTGGTTTACCCGAGATCACATTCAAGAAGGATGCTATATGTGATGCATGTCGGCAGGGGTAAACAAATAAAGTCAAGTTTCAAGTCAAAAACTAAACAATCAACTAATAGAGTGTTGGAGCTGATGCATATGGATCTTTTTGGACCAATAACTCCAACAAGTGTAACAGGAAAGAAATACACTTTAGTGGTTGTGGATGATTATTCAATGTACACTTGGGTGATATTTATGAACAAGAAAAGTGAAACACTCAAAAGCATGCCTAATCTCTTAAAGAGATTACAAAATGAGAAATGTTTAATAGTAATAAAAATAAGATCAAATCAGGGTACAGAATTTCTCAACAAAGTTATAAGAGAATATTGTGAACAGAATGGTGTACTACATCAACTTGCTCGTCGTTGGGTACACCTCAAAGAAAATGGGGTTGCTTGAAAGAAGAAACAGGACCTTAAAGGAAGCGGGAAGGATAATGATTTGTGAAGCATTGCTACCTGAAAGATATTGGGCTGAAGCAGTCAATACAGCATGCTATACACAAAACAGAACATCAGTGAACAAGAAGCTGCTGAAGACACCTTATGAGATTTGGAATGGAAGGAAACATAATATATCCTATTTCCATCCATTTGGAAGCAAATGTTTTATTCTAAATCACAAGGTTCATTTGAAGACATTCCAACCAAAGTCAGATGAAGGAATCTTCTTGGGATATTCTTCAGTCGGTAAGGCATTCAGGGTACTGAACAAAAGGTCACTGAAGCATGAAGAAACAATCCACGTTGTGTTTGATGAACCTAAGTTCACTGGTATGGAAGATGAAGATTGTGAACCTGCCGAGAATCAACAAGTCACTGATGCAGATTGTGTTGAAGTTTTGGAAAGATTCAATGACTTAAAAGTTTCTGACACTGCCCCTGCTGAACACCCTGCTGGTGATATTACTGATGCAACAAAGGAAGAAATTCAGAATCTGCTGAACCCCCTGTTGTTGAAGAAGCTACAGCAGACCCTACTGAAGATGAGGTTCATGATAATAAAACCAACCAGAATCCACAATGGTTAAGGAATCACCCTGCTGAACAAGTTATTGGCAATGTACAGCAAGGTGTAAGAACCAGAAGACAACTGGAAGCAATGTTTACTTGTTTTCTATCTCAAATGGAACCCAAAGTTGTTGAAGAAGCAATCTCAGATCCAGATTGGATAATTGCTATGCAAGAAGAGTTAAATGAATTTGAAAGAAATCAAGTTTGGACACTAGTTGAAAGGCCAAGTCATGCAAACATCATTGGTACTAAATGGGTATACATAAACAAACTTGATGAATCTGGTACCATTGTAAGGAATAAGGCCAGACTAGTTGCAAAAGGCTATTCTCAAGTAGAAGGAATAGATTTTGATGAAACTTATGCACCTGTTGCAAGATTGGAAGCTATCAGATTATTCTTGGCACATGCTGCATATAAGAACTTCAAAGTATACCAAATGGATGTCAAAAGTGCATTCTTGAATGGCATTCTAGAGGAGGAAGTGTATGTACAAAGAACCTCCTGGATTTGAAGTTAAAGATCAAGAAGATAAAGTGTATAGACTCAGTAAAGCACTTTATGGATTGAAACAGGCACCAAGAGCTTGGTATGAGACTCTATCTCCATTTTTGGTAGATAATGGTTTTACTAAAGGCACCATTGATAAAACTCTTTTCAGAATCAATGAAAAGGACAGCACCCTGCTGGTACAGATTTATGTGGATGATATAATATTTGGTTCTGGAAATGATCTACTTTGTGAAAAGTTTGCAAATCTAATGAAGAGCAAATTCCAAATGAGTATGATGGGAGAAATGAACTACTTTTTGGGATTGCAAGTTAAGCAAATGAAAGATGGAATCTTCATTCATCAAACCAAGTATACCAAGGAGTTGCTGAAGAAGTTTGGTATGGAAAACAGCACTAAGATATCAACCCCTATGAGTACAAACATCAGAATGGATGAAGATAAAGAAGGCAAAGATGTTGATCAGACCTTATACAGAAGGATGCTAGGCAGTCTGTTGTACCTTACTGCCAGAAGACCTGATATATCCTTTGCTGTAGGTGTTTGTGCAAGATTTCAATCTAAACCTAAAGAAAGTCACTTAGGTGCAGTCAAGAGAGTTCTCAAGTATCTTAAAGAAACCTTGGGAGTAGGGATATGGTATTCCAAGGATGGAAGCTTCAAAGTTATATCCTACTCAGATTCTGATTATGCTGGATGCAAGATTGATAGAAAAAGCACTACAGGAACCTGTCAGTTAATGGGAAGTAGACTAGTCTCCTGGTTCAGCAAGAAACAGAACTCCATATCAACTTCCACTGCTGAGGATGAATACATTGCTGCTGGAAGTTGCTCTGCACAAGTACTATGGGTAAGACAACAATTAAGGGATTATGGAATTGAAGAAAAGGAAATTCCAATTATGTGTGACAACACAAGTGCAATTGCAATCACTGAAAATCATGTTTTGCACTCAAGAACCAAGCATATTGATGTGAGACATCATTTTATAAGAGATCATGTTGAAAAGAAAGATGTGGTGGTCCTATATATCCCTACTGAAAATCAACTTGCTGATATTTTCACTAAACCACTTGATAGTGAAAGATTTGCCAAATTAAGGACCGAACTTGGAATTATAAAAGTTGGATCGATATTCGGAATGTACCGGAATTCACCAAGGGGATTAGTCTTTGCTATGTTGGGTGAGCTCACTTAGCGTACTAGTCATTGGTATCAACAATTCCATGTACTTATGTTTGGACAATTGAGCAAATGAGGTTGCCAAGGGGATTGGTCTTTGTCATGTTGGGTGAGCTCACTTGACGGATCGCTCATTGGTATTAAACTTCATCTTGTATTATCAATTGAACAAAACAAGAAGAAATCAAGGATCAGCAGAGTCACTTTGTCAGCAGGCTGTTGAAGTACCTTCATCAGCAGACTGCTGAGCCAACCCTGCTGAGGACAACCCTGCTGAATGGAACGTTATTCAGTCAAACTTTATTAAAGTCAAAAATCAGTTTGGCGGGATATTTATTTTATCCATTATTACCATAGTTAACACGATCCAACAGTTACAAAACACTATGGAGGAGTTATGGAACACGTGTCAAGACCGCATTTATTTAGATTAATCGTGGTCAAGCATCAATGTACATGCACTGACAGTTACAACTACTCACTGTCTATTTATACACACCTACTCACAGCAGACCTTCTCTACTTGCAAAATCTACTTTATCACTACGATTTTACACTGTGTGAACACAGATTTACAATCTATCTTCTTCATCTTATTCTTCTCATAAAAATGGCGGAAAAGGTTGATGTTCAGATTGAGTCAAGCCAGAGTGTTAGAGGTTTTGTTGTTGATGCAAACAAAACTGAATTGGCCATTAATATTGGTCGAAGAATAAGGAGGTTTGCAGGTTTGGAGAACATACTCAATATCAGATTAGAAACAATATCATACACCAATGTTATTGATTTTTGGAAAAATATGGTTGTAGAAGAAGGAAGTGAAGCATTCAAGACAACTGTGAATGCTGAAGAGATTGAAGTTTCCCTTAGTCTACTGAGGGAAGTGTTTGGATTTGAAGAAGTAGTGGACGGTCCAGTAAATCCTGAATCAATGGGACTATCCAAGATGGCTTTTGTTGATCAAATCAAAACAAATGCAGCCACCAAATCCATTCCAGGCATCAATTGCGTACATATTGGGAATGAGTACAGTCTGCTGAGCAAACTCATTGCAAAGAACATACTTGGACTGGTTGGAAGTATGAACACTCTATCTGGACCCATGATAGAGTTGATGATGATTATTTGCAGAAGCATGAGATTTGATTGGGCTGGATACTTCATTCATTATATGAAGAAAGTAGCCAAGGAAGACAAAGAGGGAAAAAGGAAATCCAAGGCCTTGCCCTTAGGATTAATGGTTCAGACCCTGCTGAATCACTTGGAGGTTCCTGATATTGAACCTGAGAAGATTAATCAGTCTAGATACAAGAAGGAAATTGACTATGCTATTCCTGGTCTAGATGATGATGAAGATGTTGCTGACCCTGCTGCTGATGATGACATTAATGGAGATGATGGTGATGCTGGTGGTGAGCAGGTCCAGCAAACTAAGAAGAAATCTACTAAACCTGCTGCACCAAAGAAGACCACTGAGAAAAGAAAGGCTGCAGATACAAGGAAGATCACTGAGATCTTAAAGCCTAAAAAGACAAAGAAGCAAACAGCACAGACTGTTGTGTTTGCTGAGGGTCCAGCTTTGAATCTGAAGGTACTGACCCTGCTGTTGCTGCAAGAAGAACTGTTGTTGAGTTTCTGAGGGAACAACAGAAGGATGCCAGTAGAAAGAGGAAGTCTACTATGGTTGAAAAAGATGATGAGCCACTTTCCAAGAGAAGAAAAGAAATTATCCACAAAAAGAAACATGGAAAGGGGAAAGAATTGAAAAACTTGGAGGCACAAAGAGTCCAAGAAGAAGCATCAGTAGAAGAGGAAGAAGAGGCTATTGAGGCTGAGCCCTTAACTATCATCAAGCCTGTGGAAATTACTGACTCCTCACCAGAAGAGGTTGTTAAGTCTACTGAAGCTGAACAGGTTGTTGTTGAGCAATCTGTTGGAGATATACAGCAGTCTACTAACCCTGAGCCTTCTGTAGTATCTACCGAAGAACCACAAAAACCACCGAACCCGAACCCGAACTTCGCCGTGGTAGTTGAAGAATTGGTTGAAGACCCTGCAAGTGTTGCAAGAACTCAGGGGGAAGAGCAGTCTGCTGCTAACCCTGCTGATGAGCATGTAAGTCAGGGGGAACCAAGTATTGTACAGATGGAAGTAGTAGGTACAAACTTACAATCTCAGCAACCTACTGACTTTGAAACATCTGTTGAAGAAACAATGAATCTACTTGTTGGAACCTTTGGAGGTCAACAAGGCACTGAAGCTGCTCCCAGAAGATCCTTCATGCCCTTTGAAAGGCATGTGAAAGAAAAGAAGAAAACAGAAGAGTATGTAGATCCCAAACTTCATAAAGTTGCTGACTATTTCCAATGGAAGTTTGGTTTCTACAAGAGACAAAAGCCAGCTGCTGAACCTATGACAGACTTTGAAGAATGGGCTTTTGACAAGTTGGGAGTAGAGAATTTGTTGGACCTAGTTGATACCACTTTGCTGCAATCCGGATTGATGGACTTATTTGATGAACAACGAAAGAGGAGGGTATCAAGTTTAGGGATCCAAGAGATGACAATGATGATTCATCCTCATCATCAGATTCTAGAGGTGATTTTCCCTCTAGACCAGGAGGAACCAGTAGGACTGCAATACTAATAGAACCATCTGCACAACAGTCCACTGATACTGGTAAGTCTGCTGAGGGCCAGCAGACTGGAGAAATGGATGAGGATCTACCGGATCTCACCATGGATGATCTGGAAGCATTGATCAATGAAGGAGTTAATTTAAGTGCTGGTAGGCTAGCTGATGAATCTTCTACATTCCTTGTTGTAGTGCCTACTACACAAACTGAAGCTGAACAGAGTGAGGATTTGGATGAAGAGAAGGTTACTGATCACAGTGAACCTAGTGCCAGCTCAGAGGAATCTATTGAATATCAAGATGGATTTGACTTTGAGGGCATTCTTACTAAAACTGCCATCATTCTGACCAAGATTGGTCATGCTGAAGGATTCCAAGTGGATAATGAGGCTATATTCAATCCACAAAGAGTTGAAGAGGAGGTACAGTTCTTTGAGTTACAAACAAAGACTGGACACAAAGTTGGAACAGAGGTACAGTGCCGCCGAGTCTCAAACAAAGACACCGGACAAAGGTTGGAACCTAATTTGGGTTTGGAGGAAACCCCTGTTATTGTTCAAGAGGCCGCCGTAGTGGAGCCTATCGGAGACAAGACCACTAAAGGGAAAGATGGTCGCGGTCTGCATTAATGAGGATGAGCGAAATTTCTTGGACTATGACTTTAGTGATGAGGAGTTTCAAATGCCCGAAGAAGAAAATGTTGAAGTTGACCCCCCACGTGCATTTGTACCTATTTTTGAAGAACCACCATTGATCCTATCTTAGAAGAATATCAAGGACCTAATCCTGCCGGATTAGATAGGAGTTGGGCAATGGTTGTGAGCAATCGAGGCCACAAGTACAATGTTGAGGAGCCTGCTGATGGAGCTACTGGTGAAAGAATGACTGGTGAGGTACCAGTAGCAGTATTAAATGAGTTGAGGACTGTCAGGAATGACATGCAATAGTTAAGAACTCAACTTGATAGACAGGAACAAAGATTTGAAGAGCTGATGAAACTGGTGAATGAGAATAGACAATCTGCTGATGCAGTTACTTCAAATTTTACATCTACTCAAAATGCTGTCAATGATATGATGTTAGATGTGAGGGGAATCAAGCAAGGAAATACTTTGAAGGAAAAGTTATTGAAAGATCAATTTACATCCATTCATCAAAAACTTGACAAGCTTGCTGAAACCCCTAGACCTGCTGAGCCTGCTGCTGCACAACAATCTGTTGTGCTTGATCCTAAACTTACTGAGAGGATAACTCTGCTGGAGCAAACAATGCAAGAAAGGATCACAGCAATTGATACCAGAACTGAGATTATGGAAGGGCAACTGAATAATCTGGTTATTTCACAAGAGAGTGTTCATGGCCTAATGTCCCGGTTTGTTGATGATGTCACTAAGGGGGAAGGGCTAAACAAACGCAAAGAAAAGAGGCCGCAAGACTTTTGCACAAAAGAGATGGATAGATGAAACCAATGCTTTCAGGCAACCTGCATCTGGCAGAGTCCAGCTTCCTGATGATCTCTTTAGGCAGTACAAGAAAGAGTACTACAACAGGAGGAAACCTTATCAAGACAAGGGGTTTCATGAAGGACTCAACTCTTTCTTGGGACTGAAATTTTGGGAGGCAAGGATTAGAGCCTTAAGGGCAAGCAACAGAGTTGGAAGAAGTGGCAGAGGTGATAGGAACTTACCTATCACAAAAGCAAAGGATTCACTTGGAGAGTTTAAGGAACTGTATATGAAATTTGGCTTCAAAGTGAATCAGATAAACCTTCTCCTGCCTGAAGCATGGAATTGGTGGAAAGAGGTCAATCCCTACATTGATTTTACACTGATTGAAAATGAATGGATGAGGGATATGATAGCAGAAATCAGGGCCTATCAAGAACAAGTTGAAAAGGCCAGACAAGAAAGAGAAAGAAGACAGTAGATCAGCATACTTTAACTGCATTATGTTCTTGCTGATTCTAGACTGTAATATCTTTGAACAAATGATTATAATGAAAGATGACTATATTTGTTCTGTTTTAGTTTTTATCTTTTTGCTTTGCTGTTAGGTGAGGGTAGTGGCATCATCACCAAAAAGGGGGAAATTGTTGGACTTATTTCTATGTTTTGATGATGAGTGCCAGACTAGCTGTTATAGTGCAAAGGCAAAAAGATGTCTAGATCAAATGTATAGGTTTATTAGAGTTTGATTCATAAATAGGTTTGATCAAACAAGCATCGTAATAGGCCGTCGATTCATATCGCCGATCGGTCAAACATCGAGGGTAGATAGGTCGGTAGACTAGTCCGGAACCCGCCGAAGACGAAGGCCGAGGGCTCAAACTCGCTTCTGAAGGCTAAGGGATCAAACTTAGTAATTTCGAGTCAAGGATATGGAATCGAATTTAGGCAAGTCCGTGATGACCTAAATCGATTACATATACCTTGTGTACAAGGTCTAAGTTCCATAAGTTGGATGATGTTTGGAACTTGGTTATATTTAAAAAGGTGTGATCTAACTTCATAAATAAAAGTTAGATAAAAGAAATTAGCTGCATTGTATTTTATACACAACAAATTGATGTTCAGCAGACTGATTGGTATCTCAGCAGACTGATGAACCTGCTGATGATATACCTCGGTTAATTCAAGATTATATTGGAATATTACATGGATAAGGACAGCCAACTACCTCTGACTTATCAAACAAATCAAAGGCTGAGATCAAAAAGATGTTGGGATGATTCAGATTTTTAACCATTGGAAATAAGTCAGAGGGTGGACAGACTGCACTGTCAAAAAGGAATTCTGACAGTGCCAGTCCTATGAATAGTGATAGAAGGCAAATCAGATGGGACAAAAACAAGGAACGGTTACATTTGAATTTCAAATACAAGTCACATGCACTCCTACCTATAAATAGAGGACCTTCAACTCAGAAACAAGAAGATTGATAAAAATTTGATAAACTTTAAAAGAGGCAATTCTGAGCTGAAAAACACCCTGCTGAACTTACTGAACTTAAAGCTACTGATCCAGAGAAATTCTTCAAGTGTATTCAGCATTCAAGCTACATCAAGTATACACACTTGAAGACCGCAAGCCGCTGATTATATCATCCTAATCAAGCTGCTGCACCTGAATCATTTATTTGATTCAATCTTTGTTTTATAAAGAATCTGCTGAGGACAGTGAAGCACATTTGTGTGAAAGACTGTTGATTGTGGTGGAGCTGGTGAAGAGGCAATCCTACCCTTCAAGGACCAGTGGAAGACTCGGAGCAAAGAATCCTACCGTTCCCGCTTTTCGCCTTGTGAAGCCATAGTTATTGGTGAAGGACAAGCAATCTTAGGAATCTTTGTAACTGCAACATCAAAGATCTCTAGTGAATTTCCTCCAACATCACAGGAGAAGAGTGGACTGACAGGATTACACCACCTGGAACCACTATAAAATTTGCCTACTTACTTTCAGCATTTTCATTCTGCACTTAGTTTATTACATTCATCAGTCAACTGAATCTAGCAACTGAAATCACACACAGACACTACTGAGTATCTAATACTTAGTATCATATTTAACAACAAGTATTAAGGCTTAATTTTGATATAATTCCGCTGCACAAATTCAGCAAACTTAACTATCGATAGACTACTAAGGTATCGACGGACTATCGAAGTATCGCAGTCGCCGAAGTTGCGAATTTGTTAACTCCAAAGTTTTAAGTGTTAAGTTTATTCACCCCCCCCCCCTCTAAACTTAACCAAAGCCTTTTCAAGGGACCAACACTTCTGAATGTCAGTGCTCAATTTTGGGGTAAATCAACTGAAGACCCGAATCAATTTCTAAATCATTTCATGCAAGTGTGCAGAACGGTGAAGATGAATGGAGTTTCCGAGGAAGCGGTACGGATGTTGTTGTTCCCATTTACATTAAAAGAGGCCGCCGCAGCATGGTTCGAGTCACTTCCACATGATTCCCCGCACACTTGGGATCAAGTGACTTCAAAGTTTTTAATAAAGTATTGTCCCCTCTCCGAACCTTAGACATGAAGGCCGATATCGCCAAATTCGAGCAGATAGATATGTAGAGTATGTATGAGGCATGGGATAGATTTAAAGCGATGTTGAGGAAGTGTCCACATCATGGGTTAGAGGCATGGAATCAGGTACATCTTTTTGATGGTGGATTGCGAGAAACTGACCAGTCAAACTTGAATGCTGCATGTGGAGGTGATATGATGAGTGTGGAACCGGATGTGGCATTGGCAACTATAGAAAGAGTAGCAGAAAGCAACCGACAATGGAAAACTGGGAGAAGAATGTCGAGAAAGACAATTGGCTCTGTTGACCAAGTCGGTCCGAGCGAGGAAATTATGCGGATGCAAGTCGAGTTAGCGGATCTTAAGAAGCAAGTGAATGAGATGAGAGCTTGGCAGAGGGAGTCCAAAGTATGTGTTACATGTGGTGGTGATCATCTGGCCACAAACTGCCCTCAAACCCGGCATGTGAATCAGTTAACCATGAATCAGACTCTAACGGACCCATCTATTGAGAACCCCAACAACATGAGCTACCTGGATATGAATCCATTGTGCACGAGACCCATGGTCTATCAAACTGCAGATCCAAGTTTGACTCAAGGTTGGCGAAGCGAGTGAACTTTTTAGCCAATCAGAACGGGGGCCAGAATTATCAGAATTGGCGGGACAATCCCAATCTCACTTGGGGTAGAAATCAAAGGGCCGGGCAAACCACTCAACCGCAATTTGCGCAGCCTCAGCAGAGTCAATATGCACCACAACCGCAGACTACTCTTGTGAATCAGATGCAACCTCTACAAGGGGTTTATACGAAACCTAATCCATATTTACAATATGCCCACCCCCACGGTCAGCACCACCGCCCCTGGATCCCGTTCAACCTAAAAGTTCCACAGATATATTACTGGAGCAGATTAGCAAAGACATGAATGAGAATAATAGGGATGTGAACAAGGAATTGAAGGAGATGAGAAACACCCATGTAAACTTGCAAACTGTGGTCAGGAATTTAGAGACGCAAATGGGGCAAGTGAACCACAGGCAAGTGAATGCTATTTTTACAAGAAGTGGGAAAGCTGTGGGTAGTGATATTGAGGCGCCTGAGGAGGTTGAGAAGAAGAAGAAGATAGAAAAACTGAGAGAGGAAGATGAAGATTGGGTGGTGATCAATGAAGAGCAAGATGCTGAAGAGATAAAGAAAGAGGTGGAGAAGCCGAGAGTAGATCCAGAGAAACGGTCAGACACGACACGGGAAGGTACGAACAACTCAGGTATGAATTCTTTGAATAAGCCTTTTGATTTATCTAAGTTACCTTACCCCCCTCGTGGACCTACTAAGCCTACTATTTCTAAAAAGCAAAACAAGTTTCTTGATATTTTAAGAAAAGTTGAGATGTATATCCCACTTGTCGATGCGCTAGTGAACATGCCATCATATGTTAAATTTTTAAAAGGGATTTTGTCGAATAAAGCTAAAATGGAGAAAGTTGTTTTCTTAAACGAGGAGTGTTCTGCCATTTTTCAGAATAAGTTCCCCCCTAAGTTGAAAGATCCGGGTAGTTTTTCCATTCCTTGCACTATAGGCCGGATGTTATTTCCTAAGGTGTTGTGTGACTTAGGTGCAAGTGTAAGCCTGATGCCTAGGAGGATTTTTGAGAGTTTGGGGGTAGGTGAGCTAAAACGAACTAATATGACCCTGCAGATGGCGGATAGGTCGATTAGGCACCCCATGGGAGTTGTGGAAGATGTTCTGGTTCAAGTAGGTAAACTGGTCTTTCCGGTTGATTTTGTAGTGTTGGACATGGAGGAAGATAGACAGACCCCAATTTTATTAGGAAGACCCTTTTTGGCCACGGGTAGGACTTTACTTGATGTGCAGAAAGGGGAGATTACAATGAGAGCGGGTGATGAGACTGTGACCTTCAATGTCTACAAGAGCATTAGCACCCGGGAAATGATTGGGGTACCCGTGAGGAAGTCCAAAGGCTTGAAGTTTTTGAGGAAACCCCTTTGAGCTATGAGGCACCCAACGGGGGAGTGAGTAGTGAGAGTGTCCCTATGATGGAGGTAGAACCTAATGTCAAGTTTGGGGGATACGAGTCTTGCCGAAGACTATAAACTCGGCACCCTATCCAGTTTTTGAAATTCAATAAGTCGAGCTGACGACAATAAACACAAGCGCTTATGGGAGGCAACCCACATTTTTTTCTTTCTTTTCTTTAGGTTTTTAGGTTTGTTTTTTTAAAAGTGTGATAAAAATTTGACCGCACATCTCGAATTCCGTTTCATGCTTTGTGATAATCCATATTTTATATGCTTTATACATCCGCATACTTGTGCTTACCTACACCTAAGGTTTTGGCCTTTCGTCGTAGTGGATTCTTGGTTTTTTGTTGTGACTACACGGGTACCCTGGGAGATACATTTGGGGTTTCACTTGGCATGGTTGTGCACTGTTGCCAGTTCAGCTAAGTCTTTCTTTCTTTACTTTATCACTCACACACCGAGGACGGTGTTCCGTTTTAAGTGGGGGGTGGTAGACTTAGCTTCACTTGGCTACTTATGTTTAAATTTTTATGCATCGAATAAGTCACATGCTTGGTGTTTGGTCTAAATGAGTAAAATTGAGCCATATTTTAAAATTTTCATGGCTTTGTTGTTGCGAATTATATGTGAATTAATGGTATTCATTGGTTAATTATTAGTCATGAGTTGAATGTATGCGAGTCAAACCTTTATCTTGTTGTGGAAATTGAATTCTTATGCACATACTAGCCTTGCTTTCATGAATTATGGTTGGTTAGTGAATGATTATAGATGACACAGACATTAATCTGTTACCTAGAACTTATACCATTAACTTCGAGGCGAAATAGAAAGGTCAATCTTGGTAGATTAAGGGATGACGGTCCTGGCATTTCTTTGACTCGACCGGAGCCAAATAGCCAACCCTGTACATAATTTCCACAGAAACCCCTCTAAGCCTTTGTAGGGTGGTTAGACCCCCACCCGAACTTAGCCATTTGTTGATTAGCCTATAATTACCAACCATTAGCCTTTATTTGTGGTCTACATTTCTTTGGCACCCTACGAGTGAGTTTTAATCTTATTTTGAGCACACTTGCTAGCACAAGTGTGGGGTGGCGAAGATGTGTATCAAATTATGGTGCTGGTGGATCTTTGGTACTACGAATGAGAAGGGGTAGCAAAAAGTGTTGGTGTTGGTTTATAAAAAGATTAAAAAAAATAAAATTAAAAAAAACGGAAAAAAGAAGAAGAAAAAAATAAAGCAAAAATAAAAAAAAATGAATAAAGATTAGTCAATGTTTGCCGAGAAAAAAAAGGGCTATGTATTAATTCTTCCAAAGTGGCGTTGGTGGGATGAGTTTTCATGGAATTATGTTTGGATTTGAGAATAAAGAAGGAGAATTCTTGCTTGAATCAAGCTAAGAAGGTGAGGTATGAGCTAAATTCGAGATGTTTTGATTAGGCTCACTCGTATTTCTCTTTTGACATTCCTTTTTTCCTTTCGTTTAACCCCGTCCCTGGCCTAACGTTACAACCGTGCAAGTCCTGCTCGACCTTAGTTAGCCTTGATTTGACCTCGATTAGTGGAGATTCTTATCAAGTATAAGCCTATGGTGTAACGCCATTAGTCATGCATTTATAATCTGAGCCGGTTGACCGTGATTAATAATTGAGAAGCTATGCACGCACACACATTCTGTTTCCATGGTGAGATTTGTTTTGGCTCGTGTTTATTCGCTTATTGACTAGTTTTTACTCATTGAATATATTGGATTCCCGTATGATCACAACGTTGACCTCATGTTTTATTTTTGGATCGCTTGATTTGCTCGAGGGCGAGCAAACGCTAAGTGGGGGGTAGTTGATGAGAGTCAACTTTGCTATAATTTCGTATGCATTTTACCCCCTATTTGTAGCCTATTCGATGTAATTTTGGGGTAGTTAAGTGTTTTTATAGCACATTTCACCACTAGTTGAATCACGAGACAATAGGGCGTTTACGTCCGAAATCTCCATATTTTTGGTGAATTGTGTGCATTTTATTGGAATTTGTCATGCTTGGGTTTTCTTGTTTTTATTTGTTATAGGTGCGGCATGATAGAGGGCGTGACGAGGATCGCAACGGTACGAAAATCATCCAAAACGAATTTGGTATAAAGATATGGCGTGAGATTCAAGTTCAGAAGTTCGGGAAAAAAGAAAAGAATAAGAAAATTCGAGAAAAAAACAGCAAGTATCACACTAGGGTGTGATGGAGACTGTTTTTCACTCTTTAAAAATATGCCCGAAGTTAAAGAGTTGAAAC
The DNA here is from genome assembly GCA_036785695.1 of Gentiana straminea. NCBI lineage: Eukaryota > Viridiplantae > Streptophyta > Magnoliopsida > Gentianales > Gentianaceae > Gentiana > Gentiana straminea. The sequence continues at coordinate 1,494,254 of JAVUPR010000483.1, read as the reverse complement.
GATCAAGCATCGTTGATGTTTTCATGCTTCTGTCACTTAATCTGCATTTTGAGCTCCCTTAGAGGCATTTTCCGGAAAAGTTGTCTTCATCAAAGTTGTAGGGGATTGAATAATATTTCCAACGCAACTTGAATCGCGCAAATCAGAGTTCTACACGCAAAGATATCACCGAATTACTGGAGACATGCTTGGCTGGCAGCGCTGATGACATCATCAATACGCTGGATGATGTCAGCAGTCGTGAATTTCCGAGTTTTCCACTATTTTGGGTCGAATTTGGCCTATATAAAAGTCAAATTAGGTCAAATTTTCACCACAACTTCATACAATAATTTTCTTTTCAGTTTTTTAGATTTTCTTTTCCCCAAAACTCTAGATTTAGGTTAAATTTCTTCCATCAATTGCTGCGATTATTAGTTTATTTTCGTGATTTCTTCACTTTGGATTGACAATCCAATTGGGGGATTGCTTCTACGTTATTGGTAATTTATTTTTCTTATCTTTTATCATGTTTTCTTCCCAATTAATTATGATTTCTTGTTTCGTTCTTGTTATTATGCTTAGCTAGATTTATAATAGCTATATTATGTGATGGAATAACGAAATTGATGTCTAAATGATGATCTAGGGATGAGTAGGGTTTAAAATTAAATCTTTTGAATTGTTGTGTCCAAAAATTTGATTTTAATGCTTGAATTAATTTGATCACTTGATTCATGATTAAACACATGAACTCTATAAATGTATTTTGCGAGGGAGTGTGCGAACTAGAATTTTAGGATTGCCATGCACGAACTAGTCGAGTTTTTCGCAGCCTGTTCCTTGGTAAGTTTATTCTAGCTAAGCCGTGAACTCGGTGGATGCGGAGCGTCTCATTGTTTTTCATCATATTAGGTCAATTAAATCCCATGAGGGACCGTTGAACCGAGTATAGGGTAACTAGGTTGTGGTATTAGAGCCTAGGGACCGAGTTTAAGAGATTACACCCACAACACATTCATTAGAAACCATTGGTTGGTTGGTAGGTTAAGGCTCATCCCTAGTGATTCGGTAAGGTGTTAAGAGTAGTGTTCCTGATCATAGTTTAGCTATTCATCCTATCATATATTTTAAAGTTATAATTTTTATTTCTTTTTCTAGTTATAAATATTATTTTCACCCCGATTGTGAGCGTGAACTAGATACGAAAGTGGTTGTGATACTTGACCAATTCCTCGTAGGATACGACCTTGCTCGCCGTTGTGGTACAACCGACCCGGTACTCTGCCGGTTAAAGTTGGTTTGCTATAATTTGGCCATCACCATGCTAGCGGTCTTCTTATGCAACGCTTTATCCAGGCGGTAGCACTACGAAAGAAAAAATCTTAGAAAACAGAAATTAAAGGAAGAATGAAAGCTTTATAAAAAACCACTTACAAAATCAGCAAAGTCATCAGCAGACATGTCCTCAAAGTTGAAGGAAGAATCACTTGCAGAACTGCCAGAGGAGGTGGACTTGTGCCTCTTTTTCTGTCTTTGGGAAACGGTCCTGAGGGGAACTGCATTCAAACCAGTAGTTTGACCACTGGGGATATCTTCTTCAATAGTCAGATCCACAGGGTTAACTATGCTCAGAATGTTCTGGTCAGAAGGATTAGCATTGGGGATTGTTTCCTACGCGAGCGGCACTCGAGCCGGTGCCTATCTCTCGCATCCTCTTGCCGACCGAAACTTCACCACCTTCTGGAATAACGGACAAGGTCCGTTCAGAATCTTCTGCCATCTGTTCTGTCTCCTCCTCATCATCAATGTCAATGTTAAGCAAATCATCTACGTTGGCCACTACAAGGATGAAGAATAATCAAAACATATTCGAAAACAAAACAGAAAGCAAATACAAACGTACATTTTCTATAGTGTTTTTTGGAGAACTCCACGTAGCCAACAGGCCCTGCAGTCTGAAGCTGAGCAGCATCTATCAGGGCAGAACTTATGAAGTCTATGTTAAGGGAAATTTTATTACTAACGAGATATTGGGATAGCGTAGCATCAATGAAGTCTTCCAACTTGTCTTTAATGGAAGAGGTATTCCACCGCCCCAAAGTGGCATCCGAATTATGCTTCACAAAGAAGAAGTGTTCTTGCCACTTCTTCTTGGTCTTATCTTTGCCAGTTATAGGGATAATCGGAGCAATGGCCCTACGGCAGAAATGATACCACCTCCACTACCTTGTGTTAATTTGCACTGGTAAAAATTCCTAAATAACGTTACGGTGAAGGGAGTGGTGTTCAGACGACACCAGATCATGAAACCTATAAGAAATTTGACGCTATTTGGGTGTATTTGACCAATCCCCAATTTATAATACTTCATCACTTCGACGTACCCAGGTGGAAGAGGAAATCTCAGACCACTATGAAGCTGGTCAGCATATACTGTTCAGAAACCTGCTGGAGGATTGTAAGCATACTCTGTGGATTTAGGGAGCAGAACTTCAAAGGGTTCAGTGCGAATCTTGTAGGTCTTCAACAAACTGGCCATTTCAGTTTTGGTCATCTTGCTAGCAACACCGTGACAAGCCATTATTGCTTTGGTCTTGTCAAATCGAGTGATTTCTCTCCTTAAAGTGTTCAAGAAGGCAGTGTGATCTTCTGGATATTGATGGCCAATGGAAGTAGGAGTAAAAATCCCAGGAGGAAGAAGATGAGAAGGCAGAAGACACAGAGGGTTATCCCCAAAGGTAGAAGTATTTCTTAAATCAATCTGAGAGGACGGATGATCGGCCGGATTTGCAATTTTAGAGTGAAGAATGGGGTTGGAAGAACTCATTTCCTCACTATCTAAGGCAATCGAGATTTTTTCTTGTGATTCAAACAACTTTTCTACAGAACCACTAGAGGCGGTATTGGCTCTAAGACTCGTGAACGAAATAAAGATGCAAAAACGTAAAAGAACAAACGAGAGAGGGACTTACTTGTAATCTGAAATGCTATTCCAAAAGCCTGATATAGAAGTGGCGTTTGACAAAGAGGGGTGATTATATGACAAGAAGTGGATACGACGCAATGGTTCAATTCACAGTTATAATGGTGACCAAGCGTGACCTGGCCTCGTTTCACGATATAATAATGACAGAAGTTAAAATGTTTTCAGACTAGGCGGCTGTGAAGCATTCCACCCTAGTCTGGGGGGACTTATGATGATAGGTGGACCCATTGGGCCGGGTTATCCATAATTGGGCCAGGCCCAAAGTTAGACAGTCAAGATAATGGATTGGCACGGCAGGACCGTAAGTGCTGACCAGAATAGTCAGTGGAGCAGAACTCCATCATACGCTGCGCAGAAGTGTATCTCTAAAATACGATCGGCTGCGCAGAAGTATTTCTAGACAGAATATTCGGCTGAGCGCAACGAAGACCGAGTCAGCATCAGCTCAACGGCTTATGGACGTGGGGAGACTCCACGACCGGCAACGTACATAGATAACCGGCGATAACTTCCCATCATGCAAGGAAGAGAATCACGATCTAAAACTATATAAGGAACACCCTGAACTACGAGGGGGACTTGATTCCAGTTTATTATCTAAATTGGATACATAGGCAGCTCTTTCGAGGAGTTCAGTCCAAAATTATACTCAAATCTTATTTTTCTTACATTATTTTCCTAATTATAATTACCCGATTACCCGATTGTAATATTGATACTACATCAATCAGCAATTTCAAATTCCTCAAAATCATCACACGGTCCATCTTCATCAATCCTTCCGATTTTCCCTACTGCCACACTATAACTCCGGCCACCACCTTTCATCGGCATCATCATCATCCCCTGCTTCCGGCGATCATCACCGGAGACTTTATTCCGGTGGACCCTTGCTGCTGCATTATTATTATTATTAAATCTTTTTGACACCACACGAATAAGCTCACTAAGATCATCACCCTCTTCATTCTTGTTGTTTCTTGAAGTATCCTTTGATGATGAGCTGACACTGAAGTTTCTGGGCAGAGGTTGAGGTGCCATTGATAGTTTATCTGCACCCAATTGATGATACATTGTGGCGGCGCAGTTTGTCATTCCGGCCATGTACAGATTGTTTAGCTTTCTCAATGGTGCCGTGATATACCGCACGATTTTGCTTTGCTTCGATTTTGTGTTCTTCATTCTTTGAACAGAGAAAACTATTGATGAAAGAAAAATAGTTTCTTGTTTTTGATGTCAGGAAGATTGTGAATGAGAAATGTAATTCGAATATATATATATATATATATGATTATCATTTGGATTAATTTAAAACAGGATTATGTCAAACAAAAGAATCTTGATTTCATTTAGTTAACCGACAGAGTTAAAAGTGTATATTTGTTTGTATGTACTTGAAACAGAACCTTTTGCAAAGTATAATGAATTATATTTCCTTCATCATCCTCTGTGAAATTTTTATAGTAGAAGGTGTCGTGTATCGAAACAATGGGATAGTGAACTTTTGGATATGTTTTATTATTTTGTTGTAGAGAATAGTTGAGTTAGATGCATAGTTATCAGACCCGACCCGGTCATCGATCCGGAAAACTTACTGGGTCACCGGGTCACCGGTTCAACCGGTGGGTCACAACATAAGGTTAAAAATAATATTTTCATACAATAAAAAAATAAAAAAATTTGATAATAATAATCAATTCCAAAATATTCCAAGTTTTCAATATCCAAATCATAATAAATACAAATGAAAAGCGTTTTTGATACCAAAACACATGACGATACAAGTGAAAAACCATCAAAATTTCTTACAAAAGAGCTGGTCTATGCATTGTAACATTATTAATTCAAATGAAAACTAGTCCTCGTTCCCAACAAGTTTGTTTATAAACAATGTTAATTTATTACTTGCCAATTTTGGAAGTTGTATTGAATTTCGACTTTAGTTTGTGGTGTTTAATTTGACGAATATAGAAATGTAAGAACTCATTTCTGCCAAAAGATAGAGTATGAAATAAGAAATGATGGTTAAGATATTCGACTCCTACCTGAGGGACCTGGGTTCAAGTCACAGCAATGATGTTTTTTTATAATAAAAAATCCTGTGGCAATTTAAAAAAAAAATTAAAAAAAAGAGACCGGGTTGATTCATACCGGGCCGGGTCGCGGTTCACCGGTCCAACCACCGGGTTTTCCGGGTCTGGGCGGGTCAACTCCTTGAACGGTCAGACTCTTGAATCGGCCCGGTTTTGGTCCCGGGCCGGGCCAACCACCGGTTCGACCGCCGGGCCGGGCCGGGTCTGATAACTATGGTTAGATGTCGAATTTATTGTTTTATTGTATTGAATAGGAAATTAGGGTAATATTTCACTATTTCATTGTAAAGTATAGTGGATTTTTTATTGTCGATTTTATTGTTTTAACCAAAAACTTATTTTGATGTGGTCTTGGTTTACTTTATAAAAAAATCCAATGCAAAATGTACATGTAGTCATGAACATGTATTAAGTCTTGCTTCTATAAAAGATAATGTAAGAATATATATACGGGTGGTGGTCCTAAAGGACAACTTTACATCTTAAATGAAGAATAGGACAAAAAAAATAATATTTGGTTGAGAAGGACAAAAAAAAAAAAAAGAGATGTACAAAAATACCCTTAATGATAATATTTTTTTTTCTTTTCACATTAAAGCCGTGCTGGTGTTACTACGTGTTGGTGTTACTACGAGTTACTACATTATGTGTTACTATGTTTGAGGGTGTTTCCATTGCTTTCTATACCCTACTTGGGAAGGGGAACCCCAATAGGGGATTTGTGTACCTTAAGATCGTGCACATTCATAGAAAAAATGCCAAAACGTTACCCTTTCTATACCCTACTTGGAAAGGGGAACCCCAATAGAGGATTTGTGTACCTTAAGATCGTGCACATTCATACAAAAATGTAGTAACATTACAAAAAAGGCATTGATAATTCCTCAAAAACAAACAATTGATAATTCTTCAACAACAATTCTTCAAGAACAAAAATAAAGACAGTAGGATTCATACAACAACAATTGATCAAAACCGAAATGCAGCAAAACCTAAAAAAAATTGCAAAAATGCATTGAAATGCAAAGAAAACCTAAAAAAATTGCTTCCAAAACCGAAAAAAAATTGCTTCCAAAAAATTCTCTTCTGCGTTTTTTTTGCGTTTGAAAAGAAGGCGGATCAATTGAGTTTTGAGTTTGAATCCTTGAAGCTTCTTCGGTGTTTTTCTCTCGCGTTTTTTTTTGCGTTTGAAAACAAGCGGAGGAGGAAGGCGGATTCTCTTTCGCGTTTGTATCCTCGAATTAAGCCGGAGACCTTTTGAGTTTGAATCCTCGAATAACGTGAATCCGATCGTTTTTTTCTCTGCTTTTTTTTCCGATCGTTTCTCCGAGGAATGTATATAGCAGGATCAATTGAGTTTGAATCCTCGAATTAAGCCGGAGACGTTGAAGGCGGTGGCGGTGGCGGCTGCGGAGGAAGCTGAAGAGGAGAGGGGAAAACGTTTCAGAGGATGGAGGCTAGGGTTTCTACATTTTGGGATAATGGAGGAATGAGGCTAGTTATAATTAAAAAGGGTATTTTTGGATATATATTATTTTTTGTCCTTCACAACCTTTGCATTATTATTTTGTCCTTTTTACATAAATAAGATGTAAACTTGTCCTCTATGACATTTTCCTAATATATATATATATATATATATATATATATCCTAGAAAACACGATAGAGAACATGTATTAATCATAAAAAAATTCAAAAAAAGAAATGTAACAAAAAATAATGGTTGATAGCAAGATTCGAACCAACGACCTACTACTATTAAGTGCTAAAAGAGTAATTTTAAACAACTAGGAAACATAGTCAATTACTTGATAATTAGACACATTAAATACTTAATTTAACACTAATAATAATATAATAATAAAAAAAAATTTGTTTTTTAATAAAAATTTTGGGGTGGTCTTGAGACCACCCCACCCACATTCCGTTCCGCACCCGTTTACGGTATTGAATAGTGGATTTAAGGTAACGGGTTTCGAAATCCACCTGTTGTGGGCATAAGTGATAGAAAATTGGTGCATAAATTAATGATTTTTTGAGTTTTATTTTGAAAGATAGGATTCTAGAAAATAATTAAAGATAGAAAAAAATAAACTTTCGCCTGCCTTTCGAAATACATGCGCGTGTTGCTTTGAGCGATTTTTTTTTTCTTCATCAAAAGGGTAAAGTAGATTTTTTATCAGTAATTTTGTTTCCCCTAAGCCTACAAGGCAGAAAAACTTTGTTTTTTACTAGAGACGGATTGACTTAGAGGGTTTTGCTGGGGCTGTCCAGGAGGGATGGTCTTTGAATTTCCATGGCTCCAACATGTAAGTTCATGAAGAAAATTAAGGTGGTTAGAGTTCATATTCTCAAATGGAAAGGTTGCCGAAATTTCAATGCTGAGACTAAAATTAAAGACCTTAAAAGGCAACTTGACAACAACATTAACTCTAACTTCATCTTGTGTAAAAATACTGCTATTGAAAATGAACTTAAAGAGGCTTATCTTAAAGAAGAGCTGTTTTGGTCACAAAAAGCTAGGGCCAATTGGCTAAGGGGAGGGGATAAAAACACCAAATTATTCATGCCACAGTCACTGATAGAAGGCAGAAAATTTATATTGCTTCCTTGAAAAAATAAAATTCTGATGTCTAGTGCAACTCTTTGGAGGAAACGTCTGATGAATTTGTTAACTTATATTCTGCCTTATTCTCCTCCTCGGGTTCCACTCCTGGCCTTGGCAGGCACTTTGGAAATTTTTCAAAAAAATTCACCCACAACATGAATCAGCAGCATGATGAAGCCTATAACAGAAAAAGAGATCAGAAAAGAAGAGATGAGTTATAGAGGTTTCCGAATATGTTGGCCGTGGGCACAAAATACCTGTTAGGAAATCTACGCGGGAAAGCAGCCTTATTTGGTTATTGCTATAACCGCATTTAATCCGGCTAGATGTTCTTATGTGTGTGACCCGATAGGCTTCCGAATATGTTGGCCGTAGGCACAAAATGCAAATTACGAAAATGTCATTCATACCTAACGATCATGGATAGCATCGAGCAACACGTCCACGACTCCCAATCATCAGAAGAGTCAAATGCAATGACTGCTACCTTTCATGTGAAACGGTTACCGTGTAAATAGAATCATATCGTTGTAATAATATCCATACGATTGTATCTCGAGAATCAGTACATTAACGATCGTATCTTATAATCTGGATATCATGCTCTCTCAAAGTAACTAATTTACTCTCCTTATAAGAAGGCCATTTTTGATATTACTCTTACATAGGATACGCGATTTCCGAATGAGCAACATTAATCCTACGCATGCTTCAGTATCACACCCAATCACTACCGCATGATCGCCCCATGGCTAGGGGAAACCTCAATAGTGTCTAAGTATGACAATCCACACCGTGATGTCATGAAGACTCCGGTCTCAGGATAATTACACAACCACCACATAGTGTGACACTTAATAAAGTAAGTGAGTCAGTCTAACGTACGCATTCTCTAATACACGTCCACGTACAGTCCAAGTGTCTCTACACTTCGATAGAAGAGATCTATCCCTACCTTCATAAGATAGAAGACATCTAATACGTGTTAGTCTAATCGTACTTAATGTCATGTTTAATAGTACATACGACTAGAGACATTTAAGTATCAAACCTTTTAAAGTGAGTCGAGATCTCATCAACCATAATCACTATTATGATTTCTCTCTCACGGATTGACACTAGAGACGTTATCATATATATACAATATCATAATTGATCCATAAAACGAACAAATATATAATAACATAAAAGCCATTTATCAAATGTATAAACATAAAGAAATAGTAGAAATGATCCGACCCGGTTGGATCCGGTCCAACCCGATTGGGTTTAGTGTTAGGAAATCTATGCGGGAACGCAATGGAATTCAAAATTTTCTTTCCTTTTAACCAGGATTCACTTCGTTTAAACAACAAGCATAAAAGAAGTAGACGATGAATACCTTTCTTGATCTAAAAGATCGACGCTTTAACCGTCTAAGGAGAGTAGTGGTGCACGGAGCAGCCCAAGCGTTCGGCCTCTACCGTGAGTCCACATGAACAACCCGCCGGAATCCACCATTGGATTGCTACTAGAAAAATCCGGTTGCTAGACCGGCCTTTTCACTCTCTCTAATCTCTCTCTAAGAAGCTCTCTATTTTTCACAAGAACTATTAGCTCTTGGAATTGTGTTGTACAAAAGAGCTAGCCAAGCCTCCCTTAAATAGGGGTTGGTGCGCAACTTTCATATCCCAATCTGATTGGGAGAACATTCCTAGTAGATTGAGGAGAAAGAAAACATTTTTCTAATAAAATAAGAAAAATACATTTGATTGATTTATCTCATTAATATTCAATATCTCATATTAAATATTTCCAATATATTGTCAATATCTTATATTGACTATATTTGTCTTATTACCATAAATCTATTTTTTTTTTCAAAAAGAAATTAATAACCAATACTAATATTATGATAATCTTATTAATTAAATTGCACAACTCAAATGCATCCAATACACTTTAAAGTGGCGTCCCTTTCCCCACTAATTTGGGAATTGAGATTTTCTTTAATTAATACAATACTATGATTAATTAATTTGCAAAATACGTGTATATCATATATATACATATTTCGAAATATATGCATCAATATACATATTTAGTTAATCAACATAATTAAATATCTTGTATTTAATTTATTCATAATAAATAAATACCACCATTTTAATTTACCACTATAACCTTTATAGTCGTGAGATAAATTCCTTCCTTATTTGGTTATCAACTATAACCACATTTTAATCCGGCTAAATGTTCTTATGTGTGTGACCCGATAGGCTTCCAAATATGTTGGTCGTAGACACAAAGTGCAAATTACGAAAATGCCCTTCATGCCCAACGATCACGGGATTGCGTCTAGCAACACACCGTGACCCTCAATCATCGGAAGAGTCAAATGCAATGACTACTACCTTTCATGTGAAACAGTTACCGTGTAAATAGAATCTTTTCGCTGTAATAATATCCATACGGTCGTTCGTCGAGTGTCAAACATCAACGACCGCATCTTATAATCTGGATATCATGCTCTCTCGAAGTAACTCATTTACTCCCACTTTTCAAAGATTCACGAGAGTAAGACATTCCTTCTAAAAAGGCCCTTTCAGATATTCACCCTACTGATAGGGTACGTGATTCTCAGACGACCAAACATGTATACTCCGCATGCTTTAGTATCACACCCAATCACTACCCCATGATCGCCCCATGGCTAGGGGAAACCTCAATAGTGTCAAAGCATGACAATCCACACCGTGATGCCATGTAGACTCCGGTCTTAAGGATAATTACACAACCGCCACATAGTGTGACACTTAACAATGTAAGTGGGTCGATCTAACGTGCGCATTCTCTAATACACATCCCCGTACAGTCCAAGTGTCTCTACACTTCGATAGACGAGATCTATCCCTGCCCTTAAAGACAAAATACATCTAATACGCGCTAGCCTGTTCGTACTATCAATGCCTTGTTTAATAGGACATCAGCCTAGAGACATTTAAGTATCAAACTTGATAAAGTGATTAGAGATCTCATCAACCATAATCGCATATCATGGTTTCTCTATCACCGTTTAATACTAAGGACGTTATCATATAACAATTCATAATTGGTTCTTTAAATGAACAAATATATGACAACAGAAAAGTCATTTAATATATGTATAAACATAAAGAAATAGTAGAAATGATCCGACCCGGTCGGATCCGGTCCGACCCGATTAGGTTTAGGACACTATTTCAACATTTAAGACACTATTTCAAAAATACCTTGGTCTTCCTATCCTTATTGGCAGGTCAAAAAAAGATGCTTTTGCATATCTCAAACATAAAGTTTCATCTATACTCCGTTCTTGGAGGATTAATCTCCTAAGTCAGGGGGAAATGAAGTGTTGCTTAAATCTGTCATAACAATGTTAGTGTCCCACCCCTTGTCTAATCTGAAATTCCCTAAGGGATTATGCTCTGATCTCTCTAGTCTGATGGCAAAGTTCTAGTGGGGGAATGAGGCTGCTAGAAAGTCTGGTATCCATTGGGTTAGATGGAAAAAGTTGTGCTTAGTCAAGGGGATGGGGGGACTTGGTTTTAGGGATCTTGAGGCACTAAACATATCCTATCTTGCTAGACAGGCCTGGAGACTTTTGAAGAATACTAACCTTTTGGTCTCACAGGTCCTCAAAGCCAAATACTTCCCAAATTCTTCTCTTCTTGAAGCTGGTTCTTCTTCAAATAGCTCTTATTTTTGGAAGAGCATGCTCACAGTTTACCTCTCTTCAAGGAAGGGATTCTTTGGTGCATCGGAAATGGAGAATCTGTTAGATTATAGGACGATAACTGGATGCCTAACAACCCTAATTTCATATCTTTAATTGACAACGCCTAACCTGACCTTGAGAACGGCGCCAGAAATCTGACAGACAATTCCTGAGTTAAACGATTCTAACCGGCAGTGTACCGGGTCAAACTGTAGTGCTAGTATGGTGAGTCAGAGTGTCGAATCCTCAGGGAACTTGGTAATTTCTTTTACATGTGGTTAAACACCAAAGAGCAGTTATTAACTCGATCTAAACCGCAATTTTATAACACGAGATCACTACTATTCTAGTCAACATAAAATAAATACGAAAATTAAAAACTATACTAACATGATATATATAAATACATAAATATATATAGATCTCGCATAAACCGCAATTTATATATATAGATATAAGTATATATAGATACCAAAATATTAAACGTATAATTTTAGAGAACTCGGCCAAAACTTATATAATTGGTTTATACGATCTTTTCGATTAAATGAAATGTGTTCGATCTCTCCTTTTATTTTAGGTCCAATTGAGTAAATGAAACGGTGCACTCCCGAGGTAAACAATTCCTCCTCACACGAGCGTATGAAATTGTCATATGTCCATTGCATCGGTCCAAGGTCCACAACTCGTTACGGTTTTTCCGAACAGTCCCGAGTACAAATCTACCTTTAGATAAAAAGGAGTCATTCCGTTCGTCAAACGGTCAATTTTATTTTAAAGGCTCCGGTTGTCAAAGCCGGACGATTTAACTTTCCGGTTTAAGTTTCAATTAAACCGATGATTTAACATTATTACGATCTCGAGTACAAATTATAATAAAATTCATTTCTCCCAAAACAAATTTACCCCCGGGTAGAAAATCGGATTCCGTTATCACGTTATTCACACGGCCAATTTTACCCTCCGGTTTTTCTATCTTTTATCTCATATCCTAACTACGAGGCGTCAATTCATAATTAGATTATGAATTCCTCAGATCGATTAAATATGTCAATACGAATACGATTAAAATAGAAAAAGATTCAATTAACTCAATTTTAATCATTTTAACTTAACAACATTTCTTTAACGAAAAGATCGAAATAAAACCGATTACATAGTTTTGGCCAGTATTATATTTAGCCTAAAAACATTATAACAACGAAAAATATAAAAACAAACATAAATACTTAAGAAAAGTTACCCGGTTACAAATGCTGAATCAGAGTTGTATTCTTCCGGACATTACAACGACTTCTACAACACCGAACTTCCGAGACTTTCCCGAGCATTATAACGATACTTAAAACTACATTATTACGGCGTAAGGCCTTATTTACAACTACTACTAAAAATAAAAAAAAAAAAAAAAGAAAGAGAGATATATATATATATATATATATATATATATGAGATTGTATATATTTGGTACCCTGATCGATTGCGAAATGCTTTCTTTTATATAGACAAAGTCCCTTGGCCGGACCGGGCCGGGATTATACCGGATCGGTCCGGTATAATGATTACTCCCACTAACTGATCTCATCAGCATGTGCGCGTGATTATATATATTTTTATATATAATTATTAAACTTCTAAAATTCATATCTCGAGTTCGGACCTCCAAAAATTGCAAACGAAATGCCAAAATTAAGGTCTCGAGAAACTCTACAACTTTCATGAAGGACTCTTCTTCGGATAACGCCTTCTTGATAACCTCGTGTTCCTCCGAAGCTTTTACGGGATTTTTCTTAACCCAAATCGATTAGCCACTTGATCACTTGTTTAAGTTGTAGACCTCCAATCTTCATAATTTAAATTGCATTGGAAAGCTTTCGGAAAAATCTACAACTTTCGTGAAGAACACTTTTTCGAAAATGTCGTTTTGATGAGCCATTCGTTTGTCGGAGACATTTCTCGATTATTACTTAACCAATTGGTTGGCCACTTGTCCACTTAAGCTATTCAATTGACCATTTAAGCTCGTGGCACTCTCTAAATCATTCCGTAGATATGATTAAACTTCAATATGTCGATTCTCGGGGTCTCGGTTTATAAATCGCAATAAAATACCACAAATACCCACGTAAATCTGACACGACACTCCGATTTACTAAAATCGGTACAAAATTACAACTTTTTACTATTTTTACTACTAACTACTCTAAACTATAAAGATTAATATTTCATACTATTTATACCATAATTTCATATATTTTACATAGAATTCGTTGATAAAACATAATAATATAACATATTTTTAATCATATAAAAATAATACATCAAATTACTCCCCACTTAGCTTTTGATCGTCCTCGAGCAAAAATAAGCGGTAATAAAAGATAATATTATAATTTTTAATGTAATTTATATTGTCAAATATATTACTTATGCTAATTTAAAATTATAAGAAGACAGAAAGAGTATATAACTAAAATAACTTAAACATTAAATATTATTTAGATAAAATTGTACATGTAACACTTAATAAGTATAAATAAAATATTAGAATTATTTTTAATCGCAACTATTATGAAATTTTGGAATCGGAAACTTCGGTCAGGTAGTCGACAAAAATGGCTTATAGAGTTTAGGCTCAAGATGTTGGTTAATCGGAAAAAAGGAAATCAAAAAGAGAAAGAGGCAAGTCGTACGTACCTACATCTTCATATTCTTGAAAAAAAATAATCTCGATTAATAACATCTCTTCTTTTTTTTCGATTTTCTTCTTTTTTTTTTTTTTTAAGATTAAGAACTAAAAGCGTGAGTGTGTGTAGAAAATCAAACTTACGGGCATTGCTTCATCAAGATTGATCGGAGTACTACTCTTTCGATCGAAAATTACAAGTCCGGTTTCCTTAAACTTGTAATAATTCCTGAGATCTTATGATTCAACTTTTTCTTTTTCATTTTATCTTGTGCCTTCATTCCCGCAATAGGACATTTCGAGATAATACCCTAGCCGGACTACTATCATCGTGCAATCGGGAGCTTAATTACCTCATAGTGATATAGGACATTTCGTGATAATACCCTACTCACTCCAATCATTGGTAGCTACAACCGATCATTTCTTTTTATTTTTAAGTTGTTAATCACGTATAAGGAAGATACCCGATATTTGATTAATTCGTGTAAATATGGTGCTTCGTTCTTAATTTATAATATTAATATATCCGAACTTATTACCAAAATCGACCATCTTGCAAGTGTCATGAGGTAAGATCGAATATACTACTACTTATCTAATCTTTCCAATCTCAAAGATATACCAAAACTTAGCTTTTATGTCTCCATCTCTTTTCATAAGTACGTACAAACTTGCGGAATTTCAAGGAAATGTAGACCAAAATTAGCTAAAGCTTGGTTATTTAATCACAATTGACAATTTCGAGTGAGGTCTTGATCACTCTAATCAAGGTCGAGGTAGGTTATTTGGCTATAGTTATATTTTTGTGGTGCCAAAAATCAACATACTTAGTCCAATTCCAAACTCATAATTCATATTGAAAATGATTCTAAAAATTTTACTTATAAATATCAACATACTTATATAATTTCATGAAAACAATATCTAATATTAATTACTCAATTATATAAACTTAAAATCTTATTAAAATCTAAATTAGACATATAATATAATTATTTTTGACTATTTTTCGAAAATTTTAATGAATTTTCTAACCTAACTCTACTCCCCACTTACGAAGTGGCATCGTCCCGATGTTCAATGAGTAGTAAAGAAGTAGGTTCGAAAATAAAATTAAAATTATCTATTAACGTTATTTTTCGATTTTATTTTAGCGTATACTAATTATATGATTTTTTAAAAAAAACAAACAAACTTAAAAAACTAAGACATATATATTAAACAAGATACATTATTACAAAGAAAAACATAAACTTAACTAAAGAAACTTCAAACTTAACTTAATTTAACTTATTAAAACTTAAATATTACTAACAAACCACTAACAACTCTCTAGATGGTAGACGAACATCCCGGTGTATCAACCGGTAACAACCCAAACCGACTATCTCTAGACGGAAAAATTTCATCCGTCTCCAAACTCTTCTACTCCATTCGAAGAAATACCCAACCGTGATATCACCATGAATTTAGCCTAGGTTTCCCCCTTACTACTTTTGGTGTTCGAAACTTCCAATACGTCCTTTGAATCAATATACCCCAATCGACAAATACACCGAATGCCAAAGCAAAAAGTAGAAGCATTTCATTCTCAGCCAAACTTCCAAAATCCCAGGTGGGATAAACTCGAGAATTTATAAAATGCTTCCACGCCTTTAGATGTGGAAGTAGAGCTCGTGTTGACATGTCGTGATTTGTATCAAAAAGCGGGAACAGACATTGGAACGACTCGTGTACTTTATTCAAATGATTAGAGGGATTTTGTAGTCCCCATTGCATTTCAAAATGTGGCATCGTAACTGGTGGAATTTCAAAGATTTGGTTGATAATAGATGAAGAGAAGGGAACAGCCACTCCTCTTACTAGAACAATCTGAGTGATATCGATCATAGATGTCGTCATAAGTGCGAATAAAATTCTCGCACTATCGAGACATTTATCCGTCCTCTCGGTGTACTTACAAATTTTTTCCAACCAAAACTTCGAATGATAGTTTTTCCCCAGTTGATCAAGTCTTATCGATAACGATTTAAACCTTTCTCCAATAAAACTGAATTGGAGAAAATTTTGAAAAACGATTGTGTAAGAATGAAACTCTTAGACGTTTTTTTTAGCTTGAGATTCCGGAAGATCCGGGTTAAGGCCGGATCGGTCCGTGCCCAAAATTTTCCACTTTTTCAATTTTTTTTTGACTTTTTATGATTTTTGATGAAAACTTATAAAAATTCTAATAAAACTTAATTAAAATCTTAAAAATAAGTTTATAAAATTTAAAACTTACTAAAAATAAAATTTGAAGGAAATTTTATAATTTTATAACAATTTCTAAAAATTTAATAAAATCTTTATAACACTTTAATAAAAAGCTTAATAAATTTATATCAACTCTTATAAAACATCTAAATTAAAACTAAAAAAACTTTTATAAAACTTTTATAAAACTCCTCAAATTTCATAAAGATCCAATTTTATAAAATTTCGAAGTTATGTGAAAATTTTATAAAATAAAATATAATAAAAGACTCGAAACTTAAGGGGTTCCCGATTCTTCGATTTCTAAATCTTCCAAAGTTCGATATAACGCTCGATCAACCTAACTCCTAAAAACGAGCATTTGAATTATCTCTCGGAATTCCATCGGGATTTTCGGATAACCACCTAATCGTTCCCTTCCTAACAATATTCAAACACTCATCCCGGGATTTGGTTGTGTTTTTCCCACAACGTCCAACATGTTCACTTTTTCCACGTATTCTCGCATCTCATTAGAAACTTTGCCCTTCTTTTTATCGCACTTCTTGATGTTCCATTACATACTTCTCTCAATCTGATCTCTCTCAACAATTTCTTGTTTTGTTCAAAAACTAAAGCTTCTATAGAAAACGCGACATCTTTATCAAGGCCTAATTTTAAAAGTAAAATAAAAACTCCTATTCTATCTAAAAAAGACATCCAGTTCTTTTACGTCTATCCGGTAAAAGACGAAAAGAGTTTAAACATAATTAAAAATACAGAAAAGTAAAGAGTAAAGATAGATAGCACCCGGTATTCGGTGATTCTAGTTTCTCTCGCTTTTCGCTTTTTCATTTTTTCTCTCGCTTTTTCAATTTGTCGGGGGATCAATCAATAGCATTATTTCTTCTTTCGGTGTGATTCCTTCTCCTCCACAAATAACTTTACTCTGTGGCCATTGGCTATAAAAGTTGTATTTCCATCGCTTAGTTCAACAAATCTCCAGCTTTGTAAACCCGTGTTACTTTAAATGGACTTGTCCATCTTGATTTAAGCTTACCCGGAAACAACTTTAAACGTGAATTGTACAAAAGCACTCGATCACCTACATGGAACTCACGCTTAAAGATTCTCTTATCATGGAAAGATTTCGTGCGTTCCTTGTAGATTCGAGCGTTTTCATAAGAATCGAGACGAAATTCTTCTAGTTCTTGTCAATTGAAGCAATCTATGATCACCGACAACCTTAGGATCGAAATTCGTAAAATCTTATAGCCCGAAGGCTCGGTGTTCTAACTCAACCGGGAGATGACAAGACTTACCAAAGACTAGCTTATAGGGAGAACAACCAATTGGTGTTTTAAAAGCTGTTCTGTACGCCCATAATGCATCATCTAATTTAACTGCCCAGTTTTTACGATTTGAATCAACTGTTTTTTCCACGATTCTTTTAATCTCTCTATTCGATACCTCTACCTATCCACTAGTTTGCGGATGATAGGGCGTTCCTAACTTATGCGTTACACCATATTTTTCAATTAACTTAGTAAATGGTCGATTACAAAAATGTGAACCTCTATCACTAATGATTGCCCTCGGAATGCCATATCTAGTAAATATGTTCTTTTTAAGAAATCGTATGACAACTTTGGTATCATTAGTGGGAAGAGCTTCACTTCTACCCATTTCGAAACATAATCTACCATTACAAGAATAAATCTTTTTCCAAACGATATAGGAAAAGGTCCCATGAAATCTATACCCCAAACATCAAATAACTCACATTCTAAAATAGGTTGCATAGGCATTTCATGTTTTTTAGATACATTTCCCCATTTTTGACAAGATTCACAAGATTTAACATACTTATAAGCATCTCTATATAGTGTAGGCCAATAAAAACCACATTGTAAAACTTTAAAAGCAGTTTTCCAACCTCCATGATGACCTCCTGCCTCACGATCATGACAAAACGATAAAATACTTAAAATTTCATTATCAGGCACACATTTTCTGATTATCCCATCCGAACATTTACGGAAAAGGTCTGGTTCCTCCCAGTAATAAAATTTCAAGTCGTAAAAGAACTTCTTTTTTCTCGTTGCCAAGTCCAATGAGACGGAATATAATCACAAAGTTAAGTAATTAATGATATCTCCAAACCAAGGTGACATTTCCTTAGAAGGAATTCTATTTTTTAATAACCGCATGGTTGAAGGAGTATCTATTCTAAATAGTTGTTCATCGTGAAATGAATCTTTAATTTCATTCCCTATCTCTTCCTCGCTCCATTCTACTTAGATGATCTCGCTACTACATTCTCACTTCCTTTTTTATCTTTAATTTCAATATCAAATTCTTGAAGTAGGAGAATCCATCTAAGAAGACGTGGTTTCGCATCCTTCTTACTCGCAAATACTTCGTAGCCGAATGGTCCGTATAGATTATTACCTTAGAACCAACAATATATGATCTAAACTTATCTAAGGCAAAAATTACAGCCAACAGTTCTTTTTCTGTAGTTGCATAATTAAGTTGAGCTGCGTTTAATGTGTGAGAAGCATAGTAGATAGCTTTGAGAATTTTGTTATACCTTTGACCTAAAACAGCTCCTACAGCTAAATCGCTAGCATCACACATAATCTCAAAAGGCAAATCCCAGTCTGGTGCTACCAATACTGGTGCAGTAATCAACTTCGCTTTCGGGTCTTAAATGATTCCATACATTTACTATCAAAGTTAAAAGGTACTTCTTTTTCAAGCAAATGACTTAGAGGCTTTGCTATCTTCGAAAAATCTGCAATAAATCTCCTATAAAATCCGCATGTCCAAGAAATCCTCTTAGAGTCCTTAGATTCACCGGTGGTGGTAATTTTTCAATCACCTCGACTTTAGCTTTATCAACTTCAATTCCTATTTCGTAGATTCTATGACCTAGAACAATTCCTTCGATACCATTAAATGACATTTTTCCCGCTTTAAAACTAGATTGGTATCCTCACGGCGTTGTAACACTCTTTCTAAGTGCGACAAACATTTACCAAAAGAATCTCCGTAAACACTAAAGTCGTCCATAAAAATTTCTAAGAATTTCTCAACCATATCGAAAAATATAGACATCATACATCTTTGAAACGTAGCAGAGCATTACATAAACCAAACGGCATTCTTTTATACGCAAAAGTTCCATAAGGACAAGTGAAAGTAGTCTTTTCCCTATCTCCCGCCGCAATGAAAATCAGTAAATATCCTGAATAACCATCTAAGAAACAGTAATATTTATGACCACTTAAACGTTCCAACATTTGAACTATGAATGGAAGTGGATGATGATCTTTCTTAGTATGATCATTTAGTTTTCTAAAATCAATGCACATTCGATATCCCGTAATTTCCCTTGTTGGAATCCATTCATTCTTATCATTCTCTTTCACTGTGAAACCTCCTTTCTTTGGTACAACTTGAGTTGGACTTACCCATTCACTATCTGATATAGGAAAGATTATTCCCATTTCTAATAGCTTAATCACCTCTTTCTTAACGATTAACTCGTAAATTCGGGTTGAGGCGGCGTTGCGGTTGAATACAAGGTTTAGCATCTTCTTTCGAATTATCTTATGAACACAAATCTCGGGGCTAATACCTCGAATATCGGCAATCGTCCATCCAAAAGCTTTCTTATGCTTTCTTAACATTCTTAGTAATTGATCTTCTTGTTGCTCGGTTAAAGTTGATGAAATAATAATCGGTAATAGATTATCGGTTTCAAGAAAAGCATATTTCGATTTAAAGGTAACGGTTTCAATTCCGCATTCTTCGGCGGATCTTCTATTGACGATTTAAGAACCGGTCCTTCTAGTTCTAACTCCAAATACTTATGCCATGGTGGCTTAAAAGTAAAGCTTCCTTTATCTAGAGAAAGGATTATCTCTTTCATTTCAATGTCTTCCTCATCTTCTTTATAGATAGACGAGTTAAGCATTCTTCTAATCTGTCTTCAAAAGTTGGTAACGATTATCATAGACGGAATGAATATCTTCTATAAAGAACATGATTCTCGGTATGTATTATGGATGGTTCATAGCTTTGAAAATATTGAAAGCAACTTCATCTTCATTGACTCTCAAAATTAATTCTCCTTTCTGAACATCGATTAAAGTTCTTCCTGTAGCTAGAAATGGTCGACCTAGAATAAGTGGCGCTGAATATCCTTCTTCCATTTCCATAACTACAAAGTCTACTGGAAAATAGAATTTGTCTACTTTAACCAATACGTCCTTAATAATCCCTTTAGGGTACTTAATCGATCTATCTGCCATTTGCGAGTCATTTCGATCTTAGTAAGCTTTCCTATGCCTAGCTTTTTATAATCCTCATAAGACATGAGATTTATACTAGCTCCTAGATCACATAAGACCTTCTTAAACAGAAATCCTCCAATTTCACATGGAATCGTAAAACTTCCAGGATCTTTCGCCTTAGGTGGTAACTTATGCTGCAGAATTGCAGAACATTCTTCATTTAGGCATATATTCTCATATTCCTCTAATTTTTTCTTATTTGATAGTATATCTTTCAGAAACTTTCCATAGGCAGGTATATTAATCAGAGCTTCAATAACAGGGATATTAACATGAATATGACGAAAAGTGTCAAGGAAACGAGCATACTTCTTATCAATTTTTGCCTTTTTGATTTGATCTTTAGGAGGGTAAGGTAAAGATTCTAAATCTATAACCTTTGGCTCCCTAGTCAATTTCTCTTTTCCTTTTTCCTTAAACCTTTGAGTATTACTTAGTCGCCATGTTTCGATTCTTGAGTTTTTTCCTTTAAATTGTTCCCCGAATCAATCTCTACTTCGATTCTCTTTCGGTTCTTCCCGTTTCTCATCCTTATTACCGCTTTCATCTATTCTAACATGTTCCTTGAATAAATTCCTTAAATCTTTATCCATAGGGTCTTTCAAAATCCTAGGGATTTTTACCCATTTTTCACCTTCATTTTCAGATTCCAAACTTCTATTCCTTTTCAAGAAATTCTCTATAATTTCTTCTTCCTCATCAGTGAATTCAATTTCATCTTTAGTTTCATCATTCTTACCATCTAAATCATTTTCTACTTCATTATTCCCAAAGTTTTCAACTCCATTGCTACCACAGAGCTTTCTACTTCTCGTAACTACAACATTTACCTCTCTTGGGTTTCTTTCAGTGTTGCTTGGTAATCCTCCTGGGGGTCTACTGTTGTTACGTTCACCTTCCCTACTCAAATGATCTTCCATATTCCTCAATGAGGCTTCTATCGTTCTCATTCTGGTATCATGTCCACTCATAGATGTTTTCATTGTACTCATATCTTTAGTGACTGTACCAATAGAAGTCATCATTGTTTCCATATTCTTAGATTGAGTAGATACTACACCCATCATATTTTCCATTAGTTTTTCCCATTTTTCAACTCCTTCTGCAGGTTGAGTTGAACTCTGAGTTACTGGTATACTTTGAGTGGTATGTTGAGGATAGGATCTAGGTAATGATTGTAAATTCTGATTAGATGTATTTTCTTGATAAACTTGGTTATTATTCCTATATGGGACTTGGATATGGCGGTTGTCCTTGCTTACTAGGGTTTTCAGACCATCGATAAGTTGGATGATCTCTTCTAATAGCATTAAACGAGTTTGAGTATGCATTGTTCAAATTCCTATGCTGCTGAAGAAAACTCACCTCCTCTCTTGAATATCCCGTTGGTTCTTCATCCCTAATGACACATTATCATGACTTGAGTATTCAGTTGGTGTACTATTTTCGAACTTTGGTTCTTGTTTTTGTAAACCATCAAATTTCCTACTCAAATTTTCTAAATGTGCTAGAACTTCCGTATTAGACGTACATTCTCCCGCAAAAGCTACTTTTCCGTGCTAGAACCGGTTTCCCACATTCTCGTTATTTTTGGAAATCTTTTCTATAGCATCGTAAACTATTTGAGCTTCACTCATCATTAACGAACCACCACATGCATGATCTACATCCGCACGTGAATCTTTTCTCAATTTACGACAGAAGAGTTGAATTTGCATATCTAAGGAATAACCATGATCGGGACAAGCTCTTAACAATTTTTTAAACCTTTCCCACGCATTCCCGAGTGTTTCTTCAGATCCTTGTCTAAAGTTAGCAACCTCGACTTTTAATTCCAAATTTCGTCCAGGAGTGAAATATTGTTTCAGAAATTCAGTCTGAATCTCCTCCCAACTTGTATGTGAATGATGTGGAAGAGACATAAACCAATCTCGGGCTCGTCCTTTTAAAGAAAAAGGAAACATAGTCATCCTCGTTAATTCCTTATGAGCACCTTGACTTTTGGCCGTATTGCACGCTTCTTCAAAAAGATAGAGATGATGATGTGGATCTTCATCATCCTCTCCTAGAATTGGGCTCTTGCGTCAATTAAACCAAAAAGATGAGATTTAATTTCGAAATTATTCGCTCCTTCATTAGGTAAAGTATGGGATTATTAGTCCGGTTTCTTCTTACGGTTTGATCACGGATAGGTCTCGGGTTTGGCGGATTATTACGATTATTCGGTTCCGATTTTGATTATTTCTATTATTATTATTATTATTATTATTATTAACAAGGTTTTGTCCATGCCCTGTAGCATGTTCCAGCCTTGTTCAGGTGTTTCATCACTGATTTCAGCCATTCTCGTATTTTTATTAGAAGATGATTCTTGATCAGGATTTCCCTGACTAGTATGACCGCGTTTACTCTCTACTCTTAACTGCCTTTCGTAAGTGTTTATGTCAGGCTTATAAGGAGTGAGAGGGGCCTTACCACTTCTGGTCATCAACTAATGAAAATAGAAAATAACTAGAAATTGATAGTAGTAAAAATTGGTAATTTACCTATAAGGTAACAACCAACGAAAAATAAAATAGAAATGGGATAAGAAAAGTGTTGACTTATTCTCGAGAATTTTGAGCTAATACAAGTAGTAACCATAGACACAAAAAAAGAAATTAGCGACGTTCCCCGGCAACGGCGCCAAAAAGCTGACAACGCCTAACCTGACCTTGAGAACGGCGCCAGAAATCTGACAGACAATTCCCGGGTTAAACGATTCTAACCGGCAGTGTACCGGGTCAAACTGTAGGTGCTAGTATGGTGAGTCAGAGTGTCGAATCCTCAGGGAACTTGGTAATTTCTTTTACGTGTGGTTAAACACCAAAGAGTCATTATTAACTCGATCTAAACCGCAATTTTATAACACAGATCACTACTATTCTAGTCAACATAAAATAAATACGAAAATTAAAAACTATACTAACATGATATATATAAATACATAAATATATATAGATCTGCATAAACCGCAATTTATATATATAGATATAAGTATATATAGATACCAAAATATTAAACAGATAATTTTAGAGAACTGGCCAAAACTTATATAATTGGTTTATACGATCTTTTCGATTAAATGAAATGTGTTCGATCTCTCCTTTTATTTTAGGTCCAATTGAGTAAATGAAACGGTGCACTCCTGAGGTAAACAATTCCTCCTCACACGAGCGTATGAAATTGTCATATGTCCATTGCATCAGTCCAAGGTCCACAATCGTTACGGTTTTTCGAACGGGTCCCGAGTACAAATCTACCTTTAGATAAAAAGGAGTCATTCCGTTCGTCAAACGGTCAATTTTATTTTAAAGGCTCCGGTTGTCAAAGCCGGACGATTTAACTTTCCGGTTTAAGTTTCGCTTAACTGATGATTTAACATTATTACGATCTCGAGTACAAATTATAATAAAATTCATTTCTCCCAAAACAAATTTACCCCCGGGTAGGAAATCGGATTCCGTTATCACGTTATTCACACGGCCAATTTTACCCTCCGGTTTTTCTATCTTTTATCTCATATCCTGACTACGAGGCGTCAATTCATAATTAGATTATGAATTCCTCAGATCGATTAAATATGTCAATACGAATACGATTAAAATAGAAAAAGATTCAATTAACTCAATTTTAGTCATTTTAACTTAACAACATTTCTTTAACGAAAAGATCGAAATAAAACCGATTACATAGCTTTGGCCAGTATTATATTTAGCCTAAAAACATTATAACAACGAAAAATATAAAAACAAACATAAATACTTAAGAAAAGTTACCCGAATACGGCGGAATTCGAAATCGTATTTTCCGGACATTACAACTTCTTCAGCAAAACCGACTTCCGAGATTTTCCCGAGCATTACAACGATACTAAAACTACATTATTACGGCGTAAGGCCTTATTTACAACTACTACTAAAAATAAAAAAAAAAAAGAGAGAGAGATATATATATATATATAGATGTATATATATATTTGGTACCCTCTGATCGATTGCAAATGCTGCTCTTTATATAGACCAAAGTCCCTTGGCCGGACCGGGCCGGCAGTTATACCGGACCGGGCCGGTATAATGATTACTCCCACTTCCATGATTATCATCAGCATGTGCGGTGATTATATATATTTTTATATATAATTATTAAACTTCTAAAATTCATATCTCGAGTTCTGGACCTCCAAAAATTGCAAACGAAATGCCAAAATTAAGGTCTCGAGAAACTCTACAACTTTCATGAAGGACTCCTCTTCAGATAACGCCTTCTTGATAACCTCGTGTTCCTCCGAAGCTTTTACGGGATTTTTCTTAACCCAAATCGATTAGCCACTTGATCACTGTTTTAGTTGTAGACCTCCAATCTTCATAATTTAAATTGCATTGGAAAGCTCTCGGAAAAATCTACAACTTTCGTGAAGAACACTTTTTCTGAAAATGTCGTTTTGATGAGCCATTCGTTTGTCGGAGACATTTCTCGATTATTACTTAACCAGATTGGTTGGCCACTTGTCCACTTAAGCTATTCAATTGACCATTTAAGCTCGTGGAATTCTCTAAATCATTCCAGAGATATGATTAAACTTCAATATGTCGATTCTCGGGGTCTCGGTTTATAAATCTGCAATAAAATACCACAAATACCCACGTAAATCTGACACGACACTCCGATTTACTAAAATCGGTACAAAATTACAACTTTTTACTATTTTTACTACTAACTACTCTAAACTATAAAGATTAACATTTCATACTATTTATACCATAATTTCATATATTTTACATAGAATTCGTTGATAAAACATAATAATATAACATATTTTTAATCATATAAAAATAATACATCAACGAGAAAACACTCACGTGTTAGGAGCCAACCCGGGGACCATGGACCTATACCAGTAGCTATAATAAATTGAATAAAACATTCATCGAACAGAATATTTCCACTCAACTTATTAATTCCGGAACTACGCCACCATAAATCTGAAACTGAACTCTATCGATTATAGATATAACTTATTCTCAAAACATCGAGTCGAGTCGATAAGTGTCCATTGATATAATCATTACATATAAACTAACCCTTAGTAGACTATCCATAATGAAGTGGGATTATTTCCGTAAACCTTCTTCAATACATCTCATCCTTATTTACCATTAACCCACTAGTGATCAATTAGTTCATAACCAATACGAACTCCATGGATCGATCAGTTTCTAGGATTAACAAATAAGGGGATTGTCTTTCTACTTCCCGCAGGAAGGAATGGATTCCATGTCTGTGAAACACACACTTCTCACTCATTCCAGAATAGTGCCAACGTGAAAATGATTCGGACCGCGCCTCTTAGCGATCCTTAACGAACACATCAAACCATATCCTGGAACAAGTAGGAGTCTGTAATCACTTCAGGATTAAGGTTAATCCATATATGATCATCTTGTGATTTAATAAGATTTATCAATCACGGAATTATATGAGAAACGCAGATTAAATCGGTCCAAATCCTATATGACTCTCATCATATATAAATGCCCCACTTAGACAACCAATGTCGACGGTCCGGATAGGACGGTCACACCATAAAGTGTTCTGGGCGCATTAATGGTGGTTTAATCAATAGACCCCATACTTTGATTAAGTTCACCACGGACTAACAGTTCAAGTGTATCACCATAAACTTAATCCTCGCGTGTGACACACACTAAGTTATATGGCTACATTTGATACGACTTGGGGTTTTCAGTAGTGTATTATTTACAAGCACGAAGCAAGTAATAAGATGAGAATAAATCTGTCATTTATTAATTCTAAAAATAATTACATAAAATGTCTTTCGGGCGCTACTTCCAACAATCTCCCACTTGCCCGTAAGGACAAGCAACAATTGTCTTTCGGGCGCACTATATCTAACAGTGTTTTGCCCGGTGGATGCTAATTATATTTTGTCTGTACCTTTGAGATCTTGGAATCAACATGACATTATTTTGTGGTCTCCTTCTTCTAAAGGCATTTTCACCCTTAAATCTACTTATGATTTTTTCTTTAAAAGGTTAAACATCAATCTGCTTTCTGGATTTGATGCTAACTCTCCCTCAACTTCCTTAACAGATCCTGGTAAATTTTGGAAGGTTCTCTAGACCTTGAATATTCCAAACAAGCTGAAAATTTTCTTTTGGAAATGCTTGTCTAATGTTCTCCCCTGCAATGGTAACCTATCTAAGAGGCTAAGGACCTTGAATATCCCTACAAATTGCAATTTCCGTGGCCATGGTAAGGAATCAGTGAAGCATATCTTAGTAAACTGGAGGAAATTAAAGGATGTTTGGCTTTTGTCCTCTGTTGCCTGGCCTGATTTTTTCTCAAACTGTTTTAATCTGTGTACCTGGTGGAATGCTATTACTAATAGGCAAGATTTTTCTTCTCTAAAAGCCTCAGTTGAACAGACTGTTTATATTTTCTGGCAAGTTTGGAAATCTCGAAATGAATGAGTTTTTAATAAAAATTTGGTTGATCCATCTTCAATTTTTGCTATAGCTGTCAATGAGTACATTGAGTACTCTTCTGCTAATCAGTTCTCTTCTGATGATCCTTCTTATTATGCACATGACAGGAATGTGAATGCTATTGCTGCTAATTTTGCTTCCGTTGATGATCAGCTGGGATTCATTTTGTAGACTGATGCAGCTTGGTCAGCTCTTAATAAACCTATAGGTGGAGGAGTGGCTATTTTCTACAAAAACTACAATCTGATAGAAATATGGGGCTTTTTTTTCCCTCTTGTTGGATCTGCACCCCAAGCTGGAGCTGAGGTGATTCGATGGGCCTTGCTTTGGAGGCAAAGCGAAGAAAATGGAGCAATTTAATTTGTAAAACGATTCTCTAGTTTTGGTTCAAATGGTTCCGCAAGCTCAAAGCCCTACCCCCGAATTGTTGACAATTACCAATGACATCCAAAGTTTGATGTCTCGTTTTTGCTTGTTGTAGATTTATGCATATTAGCAGAAGTGTAAATTTTATTAGTCATCATGTTGCTTCATGCTAAGCTACTCGTTACTCCGGCTATCTCGATCGGAGTTTTCCCCTCATGGATCATTGATGCGAAACATGAGGATACCGCTAGGGATAATCCCTAATCTGCCGTAATCTTTGACTCGTTGTTTTCCTTTTTAATAGAAGATCTTTCGTTTCTAGCAACAACAAAAAAAGACAACAATATTTTTTTAATTGCTTTCACACATAAATGAATTTATGTATAAGCTTTTTGGCTCTTATTTATTCTATCTTTTTTATGGTGTCAAACTCTACTAACATCTATCTATTGTGAAAATGACTAATATATGGTATATATGAATATTTTTGTATCTTTCACACAACAATGAATTTATCTATTGTAAAAATGGCTAATATGATTTGTAGGATTACATCTCCTCAAAAATATAAGTTGATGCAACGTTTTCTACACTTTTTAAAACTCCCCTTTAAATGTGAGTCAATAATAAACATGAGCCAACTTGATAGATAAAGACATTAGCTAGATAGATAATTAACATTTTACATTTTATACACTTTTAACACACCCCCTAAGTGTTGGCCTATAACAAACATGAGTCTACTTGACACATAAACGCACTACGATACAAACAAAGAAACCCAACAATTGCACAATATAAATATGGAAACATTATACATTGGCAACAATGTTTGAACTCATGGTATTTCGCTTTGATATCATGTTGAATTGCATAACAAGAGTATGTATAGTTAAATCACAATACAAAACCCTAGTTACATCATAATACAATGTGACAAATATACCCTTACTGACATGGTTTGAATATCATTCATGGGTTGAGGATTGCTATACGTTGGGAGGCTAATTTTGATATCTTCGGAGCGATTTTGCAATTGGGTGCTGTACATATTGAGGCTTCAATATTGATTTTGTCAGGAACTGAGTCGCAAATTAGTCAGTTAGTTAGTTAGGGATTGCTACACAACTGTCACACAACTATCATATAGCGGTTATTGAGATGTATAGGCTGCTATACAGTATATAAGGGAAGGGAACACACTTGTAATTCCTTCATTCATGACATAAATCAATAAACTTCTATTTTCCCTCTTTTCTCTGTATTCTTTCCCCCCATTCCATGTTATTCTGCTATTTTTTCCTTCTTAGTTCCTTAAAAGTGGTATCAGAGATAGCGATTCTCTGCCATGGATGATGCTCGTCTCAAATCCGTTGATGAGCGAACAAAGAAGAATACCAAAGACATCGAAGAGCTGAGCAAAACAATGCAGGACCTTAAGCAAAATTTAGATGATCGGTTAGCATACATGAAGGACCAATTTGCAGCTATCTTCGTTGTTCTGTCCAACAAACCAGATAGGGAAAAGTTGCCCGCCCCTCCTGCAGCTGAGATTCCGTCCACTAGCCTGGGAATTTTGGGTCCTCAAGCTTTGAGAGATGTTGTTCCTAACTTAGCCGCAGCACGGCATATAACTCAGTAGAGGAGGTGTTTGAAGTCAGAAATTTGCCGGATTATGAAGGAGAAACAATGGCTAAGCAGATTCTTGGTGTTCAAAGCGAATCTGAAAATGGCGCAGACAAGGTGCTCGAAAGAATGACCATTTCAGTGGCAACAGGTTTGAAATTGTTTCATCCGAATTACATCACAGAAAGAGAGTATTCTTCTCATTCTTTTAGCGGAGATGAAGTTAGCTTCCTGCTCTCTAATTCCCCTTCCTTTAAGCCTGGGAATTTGTTGATTGATAGGGATTTTCAGCCCACTACATTAAGGATTGGAAGTGTTGAAGTGACCCACAACCACCTGTTTGATGAAATGGCTGAGTCATTTCCGGCGAGACTCGGGAATCGGTTGGTTAATGAGGTGGGACAGCCTTATTTGTTGAAACTTGAACATTTGGGAGATACCCGACACGTGTTCGACGAAATGCCATTTGAACCCAACATAGGAATTGGTAGTCATGAAGCATTGGTGCTTCCGGTTGTTGGTATCCTGAGATTATTTGGTCATGAAAATGAGGCAACAAAGGTTAGTTTAATCATCGATTCATCCAAGCCACGGATTGAGGGAGTAGCTGAGTTTGTAAATACGGAAAAGTATGAAATGACTACTTCACATGCCATTCTTGTTTCCAAGCTTGATATTGGATTTTTGTTGGGAAAGATGTCGATGTTTATATTCGATCCAGGGGGTTGCTCCTTATACCGTATGGGTTGTCATTCGTTCAAGATTAGTGGTGATAAGCAAGATTTTGATTTTTGGGCTAATATGCTTCATGTTGGTTCTAGTTATGCTAATGGCGTTGGTAGATTTCAATTGAGCAAATCGATTATTGATCGTTTCACAATGGCTAGGGCTGCAAATCTGTTTTCTTTGGTCGACATATGGGCTCTTGGATATACACGTTGTGAAGGCTATCAGTGCTACTATTCTTGGACTTCTTGTCGATATTAATGCTGCAAAAGAATTGGCATGGCTACTCTCAAGCCTTAATGCCCAGACTCTAGCCTTTGGCTCCAAGTTCCTTAGGGAATTTGATGGTGATGAGCTATTCGCTTTGGAGTCTATAAAGCCTATTATGTGTGCTAAATTGTTAGTTTCAAGCATGGCTGGTATTCTTGGACGTCTTGGTATTGTTCTCTTAGCTGAAGCAATCAAATATTGTTCTTGTGCGGTTTGTGTGCCGGAGAATGAGGCCGGACTGCTCTTACTTTACAATGCTCACACGAATGTCGTATATGCCTTGAACATAAATTTTGGTTCAAGCCTTGCGTCCATTGCATCTAGCCAAATGGATTGTGTGGCAGAATTCTTTTTCACCATGCCGACATTTAATTTCCCAGCGATTGGTGAAATTCACATATTAGTGTTGATTGGGAAAGTGGTTAGTGGCATGAATGGTTTGTTATGGAGCTTTAACACAATTGCTCACGATGAAGAAGTAGTAAAACAGTGCAGTTGGGGTTATGTTCACCATTTAGGAGAGGGGTACTTGGTCAAACCAATCATCATTAGTGAGTTGGATGGCTTCATACACATGTGGCAAGATAAAATGTTCGCATCCGTCAATTATATTGCTGATTGTTTTTTCCATGGGAAGTGTGCTAGATTTGAATGAGGTAGCTAGAGTGTTTGCTAAACCAAGCACGATATTGTTGAAGGCTATGCTTGAAGTTCCTTTTGCATTTAAAAGAAGAGAGACTGTTTTTACATATTTCGCCCAATATGTAAAAGGACTTTGTTTGGAAGATGGAAGTTGGAAGTTGGGTTTGTCAATATTTCGTTAATGAGCTAAGAACTTGAAAATTTGGAGGGAATATGTGCAAGTTGGTACTTCTAAGCGACGGGGAAGAGGAAGAGTGTTCTTGCCATGGTTCCTACCTTAGAGCATTTTGTGTGGGATCCGGGACAATGTGCCATTTTCGTCTACATCCTTGAGGACAATGATGTTTTTAAGAGGGTGGGAAATAGGATAGTATGTATGGAGTATGGACATTACATGGGTGATAATGGAAGTAATTAAGGATGTCCAAAGTAATCGCATAATCATGAGATGGTGTGAGATGGCTAGATATTTAGGGTTGTCTTGTGACAATTCTAATGATGGGTATATGATGCAGACGGAACATATGATGAAGGGCTAGCTGAGGTTTATTTGGGGACAACACAAAGGGTTCATTGATGAAGATTACTTTCTCTTCGTTATCGATGTGAAGCACTTTGTTTGGAACGGATTGATGTTTTTAGCGTTTCATCTTTTTTGATTTTTTTTTATATATCCTTGAGGACAAGGATGTTTTATAGGGGAAGGAGATGTCAGGAACTGAGTCGCAAGTTAGTCAGTTAGTTAGTTAGGGGTTGCTACACAACTGTCACACAACTGTCATATAGTGGTTATTGAGTTGTTATTAGTCGTTATTGAGATGTATAGGCTGATATACAGTATATAAGGGAAAAGAACAGACTTGTAATTCCTTCATTCATGACATAAATCAATAAACTTCTATTTTCCCTCTTTTCTCTGTATTCTTTCCCCCATTCCCTGTTATTCTGCTATTTTTTTCCTTCTTAGTTCCTTACAGATTTTGTTATAAAATATAACTAAAAATAGCAAAGCAAAACATGATATTCATCAAAGCCAAGCGAACAAAGAAATGGAATGATGTATGTATTCAAAAGGGTGGAAGTATATCTTTTATATTTTCACACCATTCCTGTTTGCATAAACTATATATATATACAAAAAGGATTGGCTGACTTGAGGAGTCGGTTTGAAAAGTCGGCTGGATAATTATCTCCTTTCTTTTTGTGATTATCTAATCACGGCACCGACTAATAAAGACACGACAAAATATAGGTGGCTTTACGGTGTAAAAATATCCGTCGATTACATTATGTATTTACGTCGATGCTTATCCATTAAGTTACTAGTTGCAGGCTAGTACTTTTACGGAGGAGATATATATTATATCTAATGGACATCCACATATAACGCGTATATTTATAACACTCCCCCTTGGATGTCCATTCACAATGAATCTGCCTCGTTAAAACCTTTATTACGGAAAACCCTGTGGGAAAAATTATAATGAAGGAAAAAGAGTTCAACCTTCATTTGTGTTATACTCCCTTTGATTTTAACATCTCTTCAAGTCTTTAAGTTGGCGCGTCCCGATCTTCTTAATCAAACTCTCGAACATAGCGATAGTCAACACATTAGCGAACAAAATTTCTGGATTGTCACTTGATCTGATTTGCTAAACATCAATATGGCCTATCTTCTAGAGATTTGGTGAAATGTGTTTTCTCTAATCGACTTTTACGTAACCACCAATTAACTGAGAAATACACACAACATTGTCTTCATATAATCAAGTTGGCTTCTCTTCCTCGGAACAATCCACAAGTTTCTTGGATCTAATGTGCCAGTGATCCGAACAAAACATATTATCGGCTTGCTTAAGGAATAGTTGTTGTTTCGTCATGATTTGAGGATGTCGTGACCAAAATTTGCTAAGTCCAGCGCCATGAAATCTATGTACCACCATTGGTGAATGAACAACCAATTTGAGGCCTTGCTTTTAGGGGGCGGATAAATATCCATCATCCGCGTAACAACAAGTCCTCGACTTGCTTTTCGTTTGATCTGATTTGTATAACGTATATGGCATGTATCAAAAACCTTGCTTGAAAAAAACCCAGTGGGAAAAAATTCAGTCAAGGAAAAAAGATTCATGACATATACGCTCCCGTGCACTGATTGCCTCATTAAAAACCCTTAACTATGAAACCCAATGGGAAAAACTTGTTAAAGGGAAAAAGAGTACAATCATTGGTCTTCAGGGCCAAATGATATCTTTCATGTGTATTTAATGGATCTCAATAGTATAAGTCAAATACTCATACTTTATCATCTTTTCTAACTCTACCGGAGTTTAATTACCGATCCAAACTCTCTCAGATCAAAAATATCTATCCCTCTTATGGGGTAATTTACGCAATATATTACGTATTTCATACATTTTGTATGCTTCGGGTATTTAATGCTTCCAAATAGCGTCTTATATGCTTCATGCATGCTTCTAGTGTCTTATACGCGAGGCATGCTTCTAGAGTCTTATACGCTTCAGGCATGCTTCTAGCCTCTTATATGCTTCAGGTACGCTTCAAGCGTCTTATACACTTCTAGCGTCTTATGTGCTACATGCACTATATTCGTTTAAGGCGATTTCGACATTTCGAAACATGCTTACCTCTTTTTATGAACCTCGTTCATAAAACCAAATGTTGTATTATCTATCTCATTATTCAAGTGATGATAACATTAATTCATTATCTCAACACTATGAGATTTATATTTGTTTGGAACTAATATGTTTCTCACGCTTCAAGCGTTGAACATAACTAACAATATACCACTATGCAATTTCAGATTCTTCAAGAATCATTACATTTTCTCCGGGGGTCGTAAGAAAATAACACGAGGGAATGAACTTCAAGTTCGTTTTATCCTGCCTCATGTATGTATGACAACTGCATATTATTTGTTCCACACATATTATTTATCAACACTTGTTGACATTTTCTAACCTTGACCTCGTCAAGGGTTTATGATTTCATTACTCATATGGAGTATGCCATCGCTCTTCCAGAGCTTCATAGACTATAATATTTTTTTCTCGAACATTTGTTAACTCTTCTGGAGTTCTCATAAATTATATAGTCATAACAACCTCTTCTATGGAATTTTAATTATCGAGCCAATTGGTCTTTAACGCTTATAGAGTTATATTCTTTAATTTGATACGTATCATATTATGTCTTTCTTGGACTTTCCCTTCTGGGATAAATATTATCCTCCTACGAGAAACCTTTTCGCGACATTGAATCCAACCGAGCATTTGCAACTGCTCACTCTTCAAGAGTAATTAAATGCGTTCGGTGATAAAATATGCGTTAATATAATGTTTTTCCACGAGATTCATAAACTTCAAGTTTACTTTCCTCCCCCAATCTCGGGAATACATTTCATTATAAGTCATATCTACGTAAGTTTACAATAACCCTTTTATGGGATTCAAAGCATTTCGATGTGTATCCTTATGTGGGATTCTACATGTCAATGTGTATCTAGTAATATGAGTATCAACAAACATTACGAGATATTTATTCAATCGGGAAGTATATTATCTCTTCGAGAGATTCACATCCTTTTTTAATTCTTCCGATGTCTCAATTTAATATCCACATCGGGGATATCCGCACAACTTATTGCGTTTGAGACTTTGAAAAATGATAAACAAAGTTTATCATATCCGGATCATCTTCAAGATAACCGTAACATATAATATGTGTGTCATGATATAGCCTTTACTATAAATTTTGAAGCTTCATTATTCTCAACCAAATATTTCTCCGTATGACAAGTACGCGACCGGTGACCTTTTAATGCCACTTTGTGAAAATCGATTTTCATTATTCTTCTGGAATTTAGTTTCATTGTTGTTCCACTTCTGGTGGATCATTCTTCCCATTCGAGAAGATAAACATTTGTGATATCCGTCAGGGATATAGTAACCATGGTTTTGTCTATGAATGCAGACACGTTTATGAACTAAATTAAATAACAAAGGTAAAATTATTACTCGTACGCTATCTATATCCTATTATGAAAACTAATGCACACGTAATTTATAATAATGCTACTACTACTGATCAAAGTACGCTTTGATCCTTTTTTTCATATCACGAATCCGGGGACATTCACTTCGGGGAATGGACTTTGGATCAAACGAATCGGGTTTCATGATTATTCTATGATAACCATCTAGTTGAACACAAACCACTTTTTTCAATATTGTTACTATAGAAGCATATTATCGCAACGATAAATACAATTCTTTTACGAGGATTAAAGAAGTGTCACGATGTTCAACTGAGTTTTCTTTCTTTAGACTTCAGGTCATTCGTTGGAACATCATTCCATTTCATTTGGACTTCAAGTCCGTATTTATTTCTGTGAATTCTAGATTCACTTTATAAGCATACAAGTGCTTCTAATGAACTCCAAGTCCATCTATATATAGTTTAAATGAATGATCATCTTCAGGTGATCAAATTTCAAATCAAATATGTCTACGGGACAAAATGATATCTTATGTTAGACTCGGTCTTCAGGACTCAATCTAAGCAATGCAAAAGTAAATACATAAATAAATAAATACATAAATAATTATTTATATTTGTATATGTATATATAATAAATAATAAAATATAAAACGAACTCATTGTATACCGGGTTCTACTGATGTATCATTTTCACACTGATGTCATCAACTCACTTCTGGTGAGATTTAGTATGGCGATTTTAAAATCATAGTCTCATATATGTCAAGTTCACTACAGGGAGCTGCCTGACGTGATTTGATATATCTTTAAATACCGCTTTATGAAGATGCCCCAGCCTGCTGAGGCTGCTGGGGCTCTACTGAGGGTGAAGATGCTTTGGATAATGAAGACATTCTAGAAATGATAGGAGAATTTGCAGCGGATTAAAGGAGAAGTGGCTCTGCTACCATGAAGAGAGTTTGAGAAAGTAAAAATACTAGAGTAAACTCAACTTGTTTTATTCATGATAAAAGAATGAGTAAATAGATACAAGCATGAATGAGAAAGGTCTAGTAGAGTAATAAGTGCTAGGAGTAGAGTATTAAATGCTAGAGTCGGATAGCATTAATTGCTTTAGAGTCGGCTATTACATAATAGGACAAACAAGTTACTTTATGACATATTAGTTGTTTATACAATACACTTAATATGTCATGTTACACAAGTACCGTGTTACAACTATATAATAATATTTCCACACACCCCTTCTCAAACTGGGTTATATATGTCAATACAGCCAAGTTTGCTACTCAGTCTGCTGAACATAAGTGGTGGAATGGCCTTGGTGAGAATATCAGCATTCTGGTCTGCTGAGGGAACATATTGAAGTTGAATGATCTGGGCATCAATCTGCTCTTTAATGTAATGTCTATCAATGTCCACATGTTTTGTCTTATCATGATGAACAGGATCCTCTGCCATGCATAATGCTGAATTATTGTCACAACATAGGATGATAGGTTGCTGAAGGTCAGTAAGGACTCTTTTCAGCCACAGTGCTTCATAAATGCCCAAAACAAGTGCCATGAGTTCAGCTTCGGCACTGCTTCTGGAGACAGTAGGTTGTTTCTTGCTTCTCCAAGTGACAAGATTACCCCACACATATGAACAATAGCCTGTGGTAGATCTTTTGTCTATGTGGAAACCAGCCCAGTCAGCATCAGTATAGACCTTCACTGATCTTTCAGTAGACTTAGTGAAATATAAGCCTTGGCCAGGAGTTGACTTTAAGTATCGTAGTATCTGTAGACAGCATCCCAATGGTTCTCAGTAGGTCAATGCATGAACTGACTGACAAGGCTGACTCCATATGCAATACCAGGTCTTGTATGGGAGAGGTAAATGAGTTTCCCTACAAGTCTCTGATATTGTTCCTTTCATACAGCAATATTACCGTGCACTAGTGGATTACTGGGGTCTACTGGAGAGATAGCTAGTTTGCACCCTAGCATGCCAGTTTCCTTCAACAGAGTCCAGCACATACTTCCTCTGTGAGACTGAGATACCCTGACTGTTTCTTGCTATTTCCATGCCAAGGAAGTACTTGAGGTAGCCCAAATATTTAACTTGAAACACTTTTGCCAGTAGGGTCTTCAATTGTTGGATCTCAGCAGGGTCATCACCAGTAAGGATGATATCATCCATATAGACAA
The DNA here is from genome assembly GCA_036785695.1 of Gentiana straminea. Lineage (NCBI taxonomy): Eukaryota > Viridiplantae > Streptophyta > Magnoliopsida > Gentianales > Gentianaceae > Gentiana > Gentiana straminea. The sequence continues at coordinate 1,457,173 of JAVUPR010000483.1, read as the reverse complement.
TAAGGATGGATCTTCTCTTATTGGTTGTTTTGATAAACATAGTGTGATCTGAGTTGCACTGATGATAACCAGCAACTTTAACCACAATAGTAAGTTTTCCAAACCATGCTCTTGGGGACTGCTTCAGGCCATATAGGGATTTCCTCAGTTTGCAAACTTTCCATTTAGTGTGATTGTTGGTGAAACCTGGAGGTACAGTCATATAGACTTCCTTAGTTAGGTCACCATTTAGGAAAGCATTCTGGATGTCTAATTGGTGAAGTGGCCAGTCAAGTTGGACTTTTAGGGATATCAGCACCCTAACTGTGTTTAGTTTCGCCACAGGTGCAAATGTCTCTTTGTAGTCAAGTCCATATGTTTGAGTGAAGCCCTTTGCAACCAGTCTAGCTTTGTACTTGTCAATAGTATCATCAGCATTGTACTTGATGGTGAACAACCATTTACAGCTGACTGTCTTCTTTCCTTGTGGGAGAGAGGTGAGATCCCAAGAATGGTTGTCAAGAAGAGCAATCATTTCAGTTTTGACAGCAGCCTTCCACCTGTCATGTTGAAGAGCTTCTTGTATATTCTTAGGAATGGAGTGAGTATCCAAGTCCTGTGTAAACATAGCAAAACCATGTGACAAGTGATCATAGGACACATAATTATGGATAGAGTGATCAGTGCATGATCTCTTTCCTTTTCTGACAGCAATGGGTCTATCATCAATATTAGTAAACGTGTTCATAAGTTCAGGAGTTTGAGGAGAATCGGCGAGTGGCGAGGTTCGAGGTTCGATAGGTTCGGTGGGTTCGGTAAGTTCGGGGGAGGCTGCGAGGTTCGATAGGTTCAGCAGCTTCAGTAGGTTCGGTGTCAGGAGCTTGATGAGTATTAGTAGGCTGTTGAAGATCAGGAATCTGCTGAGGAGTTGTTTGAGGGATTGGAATGGGCTCAATTTCTATAAGGTTTCCATCTGTGTCTGTCTCCGTAGGTGTGCTGTAGTAAGGGTTTTTTCAAAGAATTTTACATCCATAGAGTTGTAGAACCTTTTTTCAGTGGGAGAATAACACTTGTAGCCCTTTCTGTCTTTGGCATAACCTAGGAAAATACACTTATGAGCTTTGGGGTCAAGATTGCTTCTGTGTTGGGCATGAATATAGACAAACACAGTACATCCAAAGATTTTTGGAGGCAAGTCAGCAATGAGATGAGGACATGGATGAGTTGTCAATAGGGTTTGGATGGGAGTCTTGAAACCTAACACTCTTCAAGGTAACCTGTTGATCAGATATGTGGCAGTTAATATAGCTTCACCCCACATGTATTTTGGCACATGAGTGGTGAACATGACCGATCTAGCCATCTCCAGTAAGTGCCTGTTCTTCCTCTCAGCAACCCCATTCTGATGAGGTGTCTCTACACAACTACTAATGTGAACTATTCCCTTATCATTCAGGAAGGTGCTGAGGTTGGACTCATAGTATTCCGGTGCATTGTCTTTTTTAAGATTTTAATCTTAGTGTCAAATTGAGTGGCTACCATGTTATAGAACTCTTGGAAGATGGTTCCAACTTCGGATTTATCTTTCATCAAAAACGACCATGTGATCCTGGTGTGATCATCTATGAAGGTGACAAACCACCTCTTTCATGTTATACTTTTAACTCTTGAGGGGCCCATACATCACTATGAATTAAAGTGAAAGGTGTGGATGGTAAGTAAGATATTTTTGTATACACGAGATTTAGTAAGTTTGGCAAGTGACAAATATCACATTGAAGGTTACGAGGTTACATCCTTTAAACAATTCGGGAATTAAAGAATTTAAATAACCAAAACTTGGATGACCTAGTCTATAATGCCATAACATGATATTGTCTAAGGTTTGGTTGCGAGTCTTGAGGCGGTTTCGGTCTTTAATCTTACGTCTTCTTCGGCGGGTTGACCATAAACAATCACGATCGGGCTTTAGCTCTCCCAATCACTTTATGTGAAGAAAGATCCTGGAATATACAACGATTTTATTAAACATGAATTTGTCCAATTTAAGTCTTTAGTGAGTCTACTTGACGGATATAAGGTTACGATCTAATTTTGGAACAAACGGGACATCCTGTAGGTAGATCTTATCAGTAAGTTTAACATTTCCAAAACCTTGTGCACAAGAAATAGATCCATCATCAATCTTAATATTGTGGGTCTAATGACAGGGCTTAAGGTGAGATATGAGTCTTTTGTTACCAGCCATATGGGAGGATGCCCCAGAATCAACAATCCAAGTATCACTACTGAGAGGTGAGTGGAATATACATGTTTTTGCATGAGTAGCTGTGTCAGTGATAGATCTACCTTCCTTTTGTTGAGCAAGGAAGGCTTTGAAGGCGACAAGCGAGCATCCAATGTAGTGTCTTTGTTACCTTCTTCAACGGCATGTACGCACGACTCTCCCTGGTTGGTTTGGAGGGTTTAAGAGGGTTAGGCTTACCATGTAGTTTCCAGCAAGTGTCCTTGATGTGGTTTGTGCATTTGCAGTGGTCACAGAACATCTTTCATGTCTTCTCAGTAGGTCTACTGTAGGTATCAATAGCCTCAGCAGGCTTCCTGACCACCATCAGTGCTGAGCTCTCAGTAGAGTGATCAGCAGGGTTGCTTTGCAGCATCATTTTTCTCCTGATTTCTTCATGTTTGACTTCAGCAAACACATATTTGAGGTTGGGAAGGGGTTTAGTAGCAAGGACTCGACCTCTGACATCATCAAGAGATGGGTTTAGTCCAGTAAGGAACTTGAATACCCTCTTCTTTTCAATGATATCCTTGTATAAAGCAGCATCCCCTACATCCTTCCATGGGTGAGTTTCCAACATATCTAGGTGTTGACATGCCTTAGATAGTTGGTTGAAGTACTGAGTTACAGACAGATCATCTTGCCTGCAATTTTGGATTTGGGCTTCAAGATCATAGACCTCAGATGTATTGTCCTTTTTTGAGTAAAGGTCACTGGCATTATCCCAGATTTCCTTAGCAGTGTCATACATCATGAAGTTCTCACTGATCTCTTTTGTCATTGACCTCGTGAGGATGGTCATGACTTGGTTATTTTCTGTATCCCATGCTTCAAACTTGGAGTCAGTTTCAGCAGGGGCAGGTTTGGATCCAGACAAGTATCCCATCTTGCTCTGGCCTGAGATGTACATTTTCATAGATCTTGACCACAGTAGGTAGTTGTTTCCATCAAGTCTGTGATTTGTAAACGAAGAGTTTTCAGTGGCTCCAGCCTACTGCGAGGATGTTGGGGCTCTACTGAGGGTGAAGATGCTTCGGATAATGAAGACATTCTTGAAATGATAGGAGAATTTGCAGCGGATTAAAGGAGAAGTGGCTCTGCTACCATGAAGAGAGTTTGAGAAAGTAATAATACTAGAGTAAACTCAACTTGTTTTATTCATGATAAAAGAATGAGTATAAATAGATACAAGCATGAATGAGAAAGGTCCTAGTAGAGTAATAAGTGCTAGGAGTAGAGTATTAAATGCTAGAGTCGGATAGCATTAATTGCTAGAGTCGGCTATTACATAATAGGACAAACAAGTTACTTTATGACATATTAGTTGTTTATACAATACACTTAATATGTCATGTTACACAAGTACCGTGTTACAACTATATAATAATATTTCCACACTATAGAATATCTAGATTTTGTTACTTTCACTTCAGGGAACAGACTCAATACATCTAGAATTTTTGACTGTCCACGTTCACTTCAAGGAATGGACACATAAATTTTGAGTTTAGTCACATCCACTTCTAGGGATTGACATGCGTAATTTGATACATCATAAATATTAAATTTACTCATATTCACTTCTGAGGATGAGACTGTATAATTTGATGTATCTTCAATATTTATAATTTGGCCACGTTCAGTTCTGGGAACGGACTCGTATAATTTGATATATCCCAAATATATGATTTAGCCACAGTCACTTCTGGAAATGAACCTATAAAATTTGGTGTAACTTATATACTTTCATTAAGTGGTCCTATTCACTTCCGGGAATGAACTCTGGTACTCCGATACATCTCGAGTATTTCATTTCGTCTCATTCACTTCGGGAAATAGATTTGTGTCAACCGACACATCTTAGATATATAATTTAGTAGTGTTCACTTCAGGGAACGGGTCTATATACTTTGATGCATTTAAACCGTTTATACACATTCACTCCAAGGATTTGGTATTGCATCATCGTTTTTACCAATAATTGATATATTACAATACAAAATAATATCACCATATTAACAAAATAAAATTTTACCTTAATCATTTACCTCAGATATAGTCTCTGATATGTAACCATAAAAATGAGATAAGATGATCACCATCATATATTATTGACTTCGTCGACCTATAATAGATATCCATATATCGCATAAGATAGATCAATAAAATATCCAGACGTGTGCCAGTATAGAAATTCCCAATAATCGATGAACATCGATAATATATAACCATCCATAGAATATCCGGATGTGTATCAATATAGAAATCCCGATAATTAATCAACATCAATAAGAGATAATCATCGATTGATAATTAAATAATAGAAATTCAGAATACCCGATATGACAATAAAATAAAACAATAGATGAATATCATAGACTATCCATCATCCCTTATTATGCTGCCGGAAGAATGCAACCTTAAAGCTCATACTAAACCTTGCCGTCCTTTTTCTTCAACTTTCCCTTGCGCTATTAGAAATATAAAAAGAGAATTTATATAGCAAGCAAGAATAACCAATCATCCCACTTGCTTATTGATATGATGAACAGCAAAGCTTTGAAGCCACCCTTTTGGTTATTATAAAAGCTTATTGATATGATGAACAGCAAAGCTTTGAAGCCACCCTTTTGGTGATTATAAAAGAGAGAAGAACGGATACAACAATACGGAGATAAGGATATTCATCCCGTAGCTTATCGAATCTAGAAGGATTATATTACATGGCTCAATCGATAGAGACTCGTGCTTGATACGTTGATGAGTCCATATTTTGTGGTGTTTTATGTGCTTATTTTATATCAATTTTGTCGAGAGATACTCTTTTTCTGGTATATTTTGAATGATTTTCAGGTTTTAAAGGCTCGGGAAAGATGCTAGAAGATTTTGGGACTTATTGAGTGATAGGCCGGCTCTGCCTCCCGGCCCACCAACCCGACTGTGGGTCCGAACAAGATCACCGAGAATGGGCGGATGGGGGCGAGAGAGAGGAGATGTGTATAGGCCCCGGATGCGAGATGCATTCGCTTTGGTAATGGGCTTTGGTAATAGGCCCACGATGAGTAGAAGGGTAATGGATTCGCCAGAGATCCTCTTCCCCATCATCTGGAGAGTATGGACCGACGACACAACCAGCCGGCTAGGGACGTACGACGATAGCCTAGGGATCCGCGCCGCCATTGATTCATTGCGGCCTGATCAGCCACCATAGATTTAGTTGTACTATGTCCTTAGTTGTAATTACGTTGAACTTAGTCGGTTCCCGTCCTATAAATAGGGCTCAATGTACAATCCATAAACTAAGCTAGATATATATAAAACAAGGCAAAACTCTGCCGAATTGGTCACTCTCTCTTACTTATATTGCATCACAACACCCGCTGTAACGCCCCGTTCCCGGACACCGAGTCCTTATCCGGAAAAGGAACGTTCGGCACGTATAAAAATAAAAATAAATTCACTTTATACGTAAGCCTCTACTACGTCGTATCAAAAATAAGCAAACGGAAGCGAAAGACTCGGGGTATAAAAATTTCAAACATCCAAGAATAGAATTACCGTCTAAAGATGGAAATGTAACTTTATTACATTCAAAGAAAATACGAAATCCCAAAAGAACGTACGATATTCTCAAACGGAAAGTAAAGGTACTTCAAGTCTCGGAAGACCAAAAGTCTAAACCAACAGTACTAAAAACAGTCTAATAAATGAATAACAAATGATAAATGTAAAGTCTTCAATGAGGCGTCTTCAAACGTCATCATCGAACTCATCCTCGTAACTATGACCCACCTGTTCGTCTTCTCACCCCCAAACACATAGAAAACAAGAATTTGAGGTAAGTACAACGTACTTAATAAGAAAGAGAAGCTACGACAACAATTACAATTTATAAAGAAAAGATATTTAGAAGTTTAGTTGTTTATGTATGACCGACTCAATCTAGGGTTCATTTCATGTCCATCTACATGAATTGACTAAACGTTTCTACTTAACTTATCTATGTTAAAACCGCATTCAAGGGCACTACGCGTATCCACTTTTGGGACACTATTGTCAACATATTAGTGGATCACACCAATATCCACGAAGTCTAGAATATGTAGACTCCGATAGTACGCACATCTTAGTGGAGTCTCCCGAACTTGTGGTTTTTTTGACCTACGGGTTCTTCCACCTTCAGAGGTAGCACATACATCGCGATATAGACTGGTGCCTATCCAAGAGAGACATGTTGTTTAATCTTTTACTAGTCAAGTACGTATTTATTAAAATGATTAACTAACCACCTAAGTGTTTTCAATTAATCTCCCTCACAAATACTACTCTCTTCCTAGACCACTAGACATAGACAAGGCCTAGCAATTACACAGACATTGATGAATGCTAATTCATCAAAGCACAAGCCTATCATGCTCTTCCGACGGATCCGAACTTCAACTCCCTTTAAGAGTACATTCGGTGTTTTAACTGAATGAATCAGAAGCTCAATTCAGGCTTGTTTATGTTTATAAAATGTTCACGTATCACAAATTAAGGGTTTAAAACAATAATAACATGATTATGAAGCCCGAAACCAATTAAGCTGAAACGATAAAACAGTAAAAACAAGGTAAAACAGGTCGAACGTCCGTTTGACATCCTATGGACGCCCATTTGTCATCAAACGCCCGTCCACTAACCCCAAACGCCCGTCCGTCAAAAACGGCTACATCCTGAATCAAAAATCTAACCTGAAACGCCCTTCTTCCTTGTGCAAACGCCCATTTGAGCTACTACAGTCGCAAACGCCCGTTTGCCTAGTGAGAACGCCCGTTTGCCTGGGCTTTTCCCAAAACGCTAAAATCTTCAAAACGCGATTTCTAATCCGTTTTTAACCTAATTGGCATCGATTTCAACACAGAAAACATATCTAAACATTCCGAGAATACCTATGATCCTTGATCAATGAAAAACACATCTTTCTTGCATCTACGCATCTTAAAACATGATCTAAACTTTACGAATCATAATCGAGATCATAGGAAGAGTTTCTTACTTATTTGCAGCCAAAAAACCAGATTCAAAAGCCTCTGAAAAACTGCTGCACTTCCCTTGAGCTGATAACCAAACGTTGCCCTTCTTACAACGGTTCCAAAGCTCTCGTCTGATCAGAAAACGGTCAAGCTATCTCTTAGAATTTGTGAAAATCGTCCAAGCCCTATTTCTTCCCCTCAGAGCCGCAGAGAAGAGGTGAAAAACTGAGTTCTGATTTTTTTGTGTTTAGGTTAAGGGATTATTGTGTGTAAATTTCCTTAAATACCAATTTCCCATAAATCCCTTTTTCCTTAATTGTCCTTTAATTACCAAATAATCAGATTTTCCCTTAATTATATATACATATAACTCGAAAATATATATATATATACTCTATTAAATACTTACTCCCATAAAATAAAAGAAATAATAATATTTCATTTTCGCAAAATGACACGTTTGCCCTTTCCCGAAAATCAGAATATTACATTCCTCCCCCCTTAAAAGGAGTTTCGTCCTCGAAACTAGAACATACCTGGTAGATCAACAAACTCTTGGAATTCACTGATCATATCATCTTCAACTTCCCAAGTTGCTTCCTCGGGTGAATGATTGCTCCACTGAACCAAAACCAACGGGATCATTCGTCTCTTAATCATCTTTTCCTTCCGGTCCAAAATCTTGATCGGTCTCTCATCATAAGCAAGATTGTCTTGTAGAATTTCCAGATCAACCATAGTTTCAACATCATTCCTCGTCAGACACTTCTTCAACATTGAAACGTCAAACACACTATGGACTCTTGACATGGATTCCGGTAACTTAAGCTTGTAAGCCAACGGTCCAATCCTTTCCAGAATTTCAAACGGTCCAACATACCTTGGACTTAGCTTTCCCTTTTGTCCAAAGAGTTTCACTCCTTTCATCGGTGAAGCTCGTAGATAAACTCTATCACCGACTTCAAACTCAAGCGGTCTTCTTCTAACGTCTGCCCAACTTTTCTGCCTGTCTTGAGCTGCCTTCAGATTCTTCTTAACCAACTGGACCCTTTCCTTAGCTTGTTCAACCATTTCCGGCCCTGTGATCTGTCTTTCCCCGACTTCATCCCAAAACAGCGGCGTTCGACATCTTCTCCCATACAAAGCTTCAAACGGCGGCATGCCTATGCTTGCATGATAACTGTTGTTGTAGGCAAACTCTGCTACAGGTAGGTAATCATCCCATGATCCGCCTACTTCCAAAACACAAGCTCTTAGCATGTCCTCGAGCGTTTGGATAGTTCTTTCTGACTGTTCATTTGTTTGCGGATGAAAGGCCGTACTCAAATCCAACTTGGTTCCAAAAGCTGCTAGTAAGCTCTTCCAAAACCGACTGACGAACCTCGAATCACGATCCAAAAGTATCGAGATAGGAACTCCGTGTAACTTTACTATATTATCCAAGTATAGTGTCGTCATCTTCTTCAAAGGCATATCAACCTTATACGGTAAGAAATGAGCGGATTTGGTCAATCTATCCACAATCACCCAAATCGCATCATGACCACCTCTTGTCTTAGGTAACCCGGTGATAAAATCCATCGTGATCTTATCCTATTTCCATTCAGGGATATCCAGTGGCTTAAGCATTCCTCCTGGTCTCCTATGCTCTGCCTTAACTTTCTGACAAACGTCACACTCCGCCACGAACTTGGCAATTTCCAACTTCATCGAGGGCCACCAAAACCTTTCTTTCAAGTCCCGATACATCTTAGTAGCACCTGGATGAACTGCAAAAGCTATCCTATGTGCCTCTTCCATAACTCTTTGTCTTAAGTCACCAACATTAGGCACACACAGACGATCCTGGTACCAAAGGTTTCCATTCTTGTCCAAGACATAACCACAGTAGGCTTCTCTCTAGCAACTCGCTTCAAATCAACTAAAGCTGGGTCTTCATCTTGCTTCTCCCGAATATCATCCATCAACTCAGACCTTGCTAACAACGGCGCCACAAACTGTCGATCCTCAATCTGATCAAATCTGCTGATTTCCAGCCCATCTAACCTTTCTGCCACATCTTCGATGCTTGAAGCCGCAAACACTGGTTTCCTGCTCAAAGAATCTGCCACCACATTGGCTTTGCCTGGATGGTACTGAATATCCAAGTCGTAGTCCTTTACGAACTCTAGCCATCTCCTCTGTCTCATATTCAAATTCTCATGTGTAAATAAGTACTTTAAACTCTTGTGGTCGGTGAAGATCTTTGCTTTAACTCCACATAAGTAGTGCCTCCAAGTCTTTAATGCAAACACTACTGCTGCCAACTCTAGGTCGTGTGTCGGGTAGTTCTTCTCATGCACCTTCAACTTCCTAGATGCATAAGCAATCACTTTCCCTCCTTGCATCAATACACAACCTAAACCATGTCCCGAAGCATCCGTGTAGACATCGTAGTTATCAAAAATCTCCGGAACTGCCAGCACTGGGCTGTAGTCAACTTATCCTTCAAGGTATGAAAAGCTGTATCACACTCGCTAGTCCATTCAAACTTCACATTCTTCTGTGTAAGCTTAGTGAGTGGAGTAGCTATCTTCAAAAAGTCCTGCACAAACTTTCTATAGTAGCCAGCCAAACTGTCACGGATTTTATCAACACAAAATAAACAAGTAATAATCCGGTTAACCTCAAGTATAAGGATCGTAGTAATAGCGGTTAATGCCGGGTCGATCTTACGGGGAACTAAACGATTGTGATTTCTAGTTTTTATCTAACTAACCTATGTCACGATTACTAAGCTAAATAGCGGATAAAACTAAACGAATGCTGAAAATTAAACTTGACTAAAACGTAAAACTCGGACAAGAGATGATCTAAAGCCGGGAAGGATACGGGCTGCGAACCAATTTAAACTAACTAATCTAAGATGCGTATAAAAGTAAACTAACTAGACAAATTCAAGCTTTTAAGGATTTAAATCAAATTTATAACGAGCAAACGAGGATTGATCCACCTATCCAACAAGCATTGATTTCCTATCTCGATTATATTGCGCTTTTATCTCGGTTGTGATTCACCTCACCTAAACATGAACCCTAATTCCTTAGAAAGTTCATCTATTAATCTATTATCTTCCGATGTAAGATTAACGCGTTTTCTAACCAAAGGTGCAAACTTTGTGTTTATAATCTAGTAATCAAACCTATTAACTTCCGTTATGATAGATTCGAATTACTATTCTTATTCATGGTGATCTAGGGTTTATTAAGACTTCCATCAACAATAAACAATCAACACATGCACATCTTCCGATATAAGAGCAATTTAAACATGAATAAGCATGAATAAGAAACAACCTTTATTAAAAACTCACAAGATAATCGAAGAAAACGAAATCAACAATTGTTGGACGGCTTCACAATACTCGTTTGATGAAGCTTTTAGCCTCTCGAACATCCTCGAACTCAAATTTGCGTAAACAAGGCATAAAAAGTAACTAGTTTTTAATCTAAACTAAGAGCATAAAAACTCGGAATAAAAAGATGAAAAACGCAGCCTAAAGCCGCCCCTAGGTTTAGGGTTTTAAATAATGAGTGTATGATGCCTTTGTGTGGAGAAAACGTACCGACTATATATAGATTTTAAAGTCGGTTTCGAAAGTCGGCTACCGGACGCCCGTCCGGATCCTTGAACGCCCGTCCATTCTTCATATGAACTTCAAATCGGGCCGAGTCATGACCAAACGCTCGTCCGTACGGCGTCCACTTCGGCGTCCAAACATCCCGAATCAACTTCCCATCCCCGGACGCTCGTTCGCCACATCGACGCCCGTCCACCGGACGGGACTCGGACGCCATCCAATATGACCGGATTTCGATTTCTTTATCTTTATCTCCTTTTAATTCAATGTAAATCATCATTATCTCCTCCTCTTTAATCAAATCCGACTTGATCATCTTTGAATCACCTCTTGAGCTCGAATTTGTGCTTCTATGACACATAAAAATATCGCAAAATGTAATATCGCTCAAATAATCATAAAAACATAATTAAAACACATAAATTAATCTATGTTGCGAATAACTTATTTAAAATACCATTTGCTCGATAAATCCATTAAACGCTCGTTTCTTATACAAATTCATACAAATATGAGGGAAAATAACATAAAATATAGCGTTATAAATCGTATAAATTCACCCTTAACAACTCCCCCACACTTAGCTTTTGCTCGTCCCGAGCAAAACAAAACAAAAACTAGGCTCGGAAAAAGAACGTACATCTCAACATATATAACATATATCCAATAAATCGAAGTTCACCAAAGCGTGTGTGCTAAACCATAGAAAACTTCCACTAAATCCAAACTTGAAAAACTCAAAGCAAAACTAGCTAATACCCCCTTGTAGACTAGTAATCAATGACACTCATAAGATGCACCCTACAAACGTGATATATCCCGAAAAGAATGACCGAATATATCTAGGGCCTTTCGAAATACTCGAGGACAATCCCTACAAAGATATCCGACGCTTTCTACCGGGGATAAGATAGACGATAACTTAGTCTTATATCAATTTCATACCAATTCTTTAGTTGATTTAATTATTTCACTTCAAAACGCACATCGAATGAGCTCTTGCCCCGTCATAGCGAATAGGATATTCGAGATATACCCTACCTTACTCAAATCATAAAGCAAATTCTTCGATCGTCGTGAGCTTTTAGTCATCATAGTGGTATAGACATACGTGGTATACCCTATCACACTCAAATCATCGACCGACTTTCGACACACACAATTAATTCATATTTTTTTACTCAACTTTTTCATTTGAATAACAACTTTTTCAACAACTTTAGTTACGCTTTACTTATCACATTCAAACCTTAGATATTCACAAGACAACATACTCCGGATCTAGATACAAACTATCATAAATCTCACGATATATACGTAGCACTAAGCACATGACTTATAAGAAAACAAAAATCACTAATCCAAAAGGGGTATAACTTTATAGAATAGCTCATCATTCACTATGGCTCGTGAAAAATAGTTTCGGGTGAAACAACTCACTTACTAACCATATGATATATAGCATGATGACTATAAAAAAAAACGAACATTGAAGTGAATTGCCTACTCGGGACAAAACAAAAACGAAAATGTCGGAGAATTTAATTTTCAAAAAATTTAGCTCATTTGCAAAGAAACATTACGAATTAAGCAACTGTGTAGATACCTATCGAAACATTCCCCTCCCCCACACTTAAAAACTCAACATGTCCTCATGTTGCGCAGATCGGAAAGAAAAAAAAAAGAAAAAGACTTAGCTGATTGAAACCGAAACGCGAATCGTCAGTCAGGCCGGAGCCTACATAATGACACTTTAGAACGCGTAACCAGACAATGTAGCTCGTCGAAACCGCTAAAAATATACCTGCACGTCTGGACAAGCATGGAACCATCTCGGGGAAAACGGGGAGTTATACCAAAATGAAAAGAGATATCAAAAATGAATATAACGCAAAAGTGAAAACATTCAATACATCCGTAAAGTGTAAACACAAGAGACGTGAAAGTACCGGCGCCTTATGGCTTACATGATCCATCGGGAAAAGTAACGTAGTAATAGCAAAATTACAACGAATCATATAAGAAAAAGTATCAATAACATACATCCATCGGAGCAAAGAAAAAGAAAAACTAGAATCGAAAAAAAAAATCAAGGCCGGCTCGGTGCCCCGTAATCATCGGGCGAGGATCGGAGGATGGTCCGTAAGGTGGTGCCGTATCCCTAGCCGCCGAGTCGCCGCTCCTCATCCGAAGACGTCTCGTGGTCGTGTAGAACATCCGCGATGACCTCGCTCGATCTCATCGGAAAAAAGAAAATCAACGGAGCTCGGATTGAACGTCCTTTCGTCCCTCGGCCGCCGGCCCTCACGTATACACCGAAGAATCGATAAAATATTGTTCTCGTGAGTCCCGGATATCACTCGGCCATTCCCGGAAACCGTTGGCCATGCTCAACCGCATCCTAACCGCGGGAGATAAAGTAGGAAGGGAGGATGCACGAGGCGGTGCCGAAGAACCAGGCTCCCGAGGTATCTCCGTCTCGCCCGTCCCGAAGGCTTGCCTTTTTCTCGCCGGATCGGCCTTGGATTCTTCGGCTTGTGATCGGCTCCATACTCGTGCACACCGGCATCGATACGTAGACCGTGGATCGGGTGAGGGATAATCAAGCATCGGGTATAGATCTTCCGATTAATAGCCACCTCATCATATAACGCCCGTCCCACATCTACGTTCGTGCCAAATGTCAATGCGTATAACATGCCTAGGTCACCAATGTGAAAGTGCGTCAAGTTGTTCTTAGGCAACAACCGATTCTGAATAAACCGACACTGGACCTTCCAATCCTCCGTCCAGGTCGTGGTAACCAACTCCTTCCGGTCGCCTCCCGGCCTTAATGTCCATGCCACATCCGGACACACTCTAAGGCGCAACTCCTCCAAAGGATCCCGCCCCCAAACTCTGTCTATGTACAATCTCTTCCTTATAATCCCTACCCTCGAAAGCCGCTAAGTCGTATTTCTGATTGATCACTTCCGGTGTAAAAGGGACTTCTACCCCTCGAACCACAACTACCTTCTTCCCCAAATCGGTTTCCGAACAAGCTAGCATAAAATTCCCGAACTAGGGAGCTATTTACCGGGGTAGTCGGGATTGTCATCAAGGTTTCCCATTTCCGATCTTTGAGCAACTTAACGAACCCCGGATCGACTTTGGCCTCCAAAATGGCCCGCTCAATCAACATCGTCCTCGAGAAATAATGCCGTTTATACACATCGTGAGCTCTGTGGTTCACGAACCGACGAGGTAATGGCATAGGAGGTACGGTTTTGGATTTCTTTCTAGGAGGGGCAGCCCTAGGTACAACCGGTTCCTCTTCCCGGGTAGCATCGACAGCTTCTCAGCCCTAGACGAACCTCCACCTCTCTCGAACTCTGTGCATCCGTACCAAAGGCACATCGTCATCGGGCCTCGCAGTCGAGGTCGGCTCATCTCTCAAAGTAGCCCTAGTTTGGGTGGCTCTAGGAGGTTGTTCTCGTATACTCACTCCCCGGTTAGGATCAATTAAAGTAGGATCAAACTCCTTGCGTTTCTTTCCGGCCTCCCTAGCCACTTCCTTACCATGCCTCTTAACCACTCCCTTCTTATGAACCATATTCGAAACCTACACTACACGAAAACAATCCCAATTCACAACAAGAGATACCCGTTTAACATCCAAAGCGGGATTTCAAATCAACCAAACCACAACCATAACCATAACCATCACCAAACAACCCCAATGCATCACCCATCATAACACCATATCACCAAAACAAAGCAACAAGAAACAAAAAAAACAGAAAAAAACCGAATTAAGGTAGTATTCAAGTGAACGAGCCGACCCGAAGATCGTACTCGCAAAAACGTGAATAAAAACTAGAAATTTTGCTACGAACTTACCAAGTAGGGTGAGTGGATGTTGATCGAGGTGAAAATCAATCCAAACAACACCAAAATGGACTCCAAAATCGAATTTTTCTTCTGAAAAGTCGGACTTGAATGGGGCCTGATTCTCCAAGAATATGGTTTGTTGGGGAATTTGGTTATGAAAATCAAAGAGAGGGGATCAAGAGCGGCCTGTAGCACTTGGAATCGCTCAAAATGGTTTAGAAATGAAGATTTTAGGGCAAAAGGAGGGGAAAAGTCGGTTTTTGCGTTTGAAAATTCAGAAAAGTGAAGGTTCACTGTCGGAGGGGGTATATATAGACAGAGGTTGGACGCTCGTCCCACTCAGCCGGACGGGCGTCCACCGGGAATTCGATGAACCGGACGGGCGTCCGCTTATTAGACGCTCGTCCAAGAGTTTAAATCACATACAGATTGGAGGGAATAAAGCGTACGGGCGTCCGTGCTTAGTGGACGCTCGTCCTAAAATTGGTCAAGGCGGACGGGCGTCCGTAGTTCGGACGGGCGTCCAAGCAGAAAAATGCAAAAATTATAAAATTTCCATACAACTCAAATTCAAAAAGTGCACTTTCTTATTAAACTTAAATAAAACTTCAAAAATACAACTTCAAATCAAACAAAGTACATAAAGTGACTAGAAAATAGGGAAAAACAAATAGAAAACAAGGGTTGCCTCCCACAAAGCGCTTTTGTTTTACGTCGTTTGCTCGACGAAACAAATCTAACTAACGCTAGTCCGCATAAATCTCGTCCCAATCCACCAACCGGATGAGACGACGAAGCATATCAATAGCAAGAGGGAAATCATAGTCGTCTTGTACACCCCGCCATCTCCGCCTACCTCTAAACCTCTAAAATGTGAATCCCGCAAGACATCGCTAGATCCGTCGCAAGATAGGTCATTTAGGATCGTATATGGGCGTCCTATAGCTTCCCGCAGCTCCTCGCGGTGAAGTCACTACCTCCCGAACAAGCGGGGTACAATGAGAACATAGGTGATGGTCTTCGTACGTGTACTAAGCTCAAAATCTACGTGCAAGATTATAGTGCCTCCCGGTCCATCGCCTATCGTAATCGTGGGATCCGACTAATGATGGTGAACTCCTCGTGAAGAACTCCGTAATCCATATCTAAAAAGAGCACTAACCGACGTATATAAATAGAAAAACTTAGTCGCTAAAACTTAATTAAACTAAAACTTAATAAATAAAACACTAACAAATAGCGTGAACAAACTTAACTAATATAATAAGGGATATCTAGGATGCCTCCTAAGTAGCGCTTTTGGTTAATGTCGTTAGCTCGACATCGTTGAAAACTCAGCTGGGTCGCCATTTGACTTTTCTCGCCACCACTACCTCGTGTAAGCTCGATCGCAGTGTGGCCGCGTAAACAAGATCTCACACACGGGGTGAAATCTTTAATAGCTTTCCACATACGCTTGAACTTCCCCATGGGTGACCTCTTCATTCTCTGAGTCCTCTGATAATGCTTCAACTGACGCTCCCTCTCCAATTCTTCCATATCCCAACTACCAGCTAGAACTTCTTCAGAAGGACCACTACAAACCCATCCTCCGAAAACAGGTTGAGTGAAGACTCGTCGAATTCTTCGACTTCCGTAGCACCACACCCTAAGATGTCGAGGCAACGGACATTCGAAGGTCTCTCTTTAGGTTCACCAATATAATGCTTGCACCTCTGGCCATTTACTCGAAACGGGTCACCACTATAACCACGAAGTTCTAGAACGCCTCCAGGGATGATTTGGAGAATCTCGAAAGGGCCGGACCAACGTGTCCTTAACTTTCCAGGAAACAGATGTAACCTAGAATTGTATAGAAGAACTTGTTCGCCGACTAGAAATTCTCTCTTCTTAATCTTAGCATCGTGGAGTAGCTTCATCTTATCTTTACTAATCCTGGCACTTTCATAGGCCTGGAGTCTGAATTCGTCTAGCTCATGTAACTCGCCGTAGCCGATGTTGTCCACAAGATTGGGAATCGAAGTTCGTAAACTTTGTAGCCCAATAAGCTCTATGCTCTAACTCGACAGTGCATGACATGGTTTCCCGTAGACCATTTGATATGGAGATGTCCCCATAGGGGTTTTATAGGCGGTTCTATAAGCCCAAAGTACATCATCCAATTTCAAACTCCAAATCCTTTCTATGACTCGTTTACCGTTTTTTCCAGGATTTTCTTGATACTTTGGTTGCTTCTCTCAACCCGACCACTAGTCATCGGATGATATGGTGTGCCGTTTTATGACGAACACCATACTTTTCAAGAACTTTCTCTAGAGGTCGGTTGCGTAAATGCGTTCCTTCATCACCGATCAAGGCACGTGGACATCCAAACCTCACGAAGATATTCTTCTTTAGAAATTTCATGACCGTTTTATGATCATTGTGAGGAGTGGCTTGAGCCTCCACCCATTTTGACACATAGTCCACGCGTACTAAGATGTATTTGTTACCGCAAGATGATGGGAATGGTCCCATAAAATCGATACCCCATACATCAAAGACTTCGCATTCGAGGATGGGTTTCAAAGGCATGTCAAACCGCCTTGTCGAGCACCGGTCCTTTGGCATCTATCACAAGCTTTACGAAGGCTTCGTATCTTTAAAGATCGTCGGCCAATAGAATCCGGACTCGGAAGATCTTAGCAACCGTTTTCCAAGGACCAAAGTGACCACCCGTGGGTCCACTATGGCATTGCTCGATGACATCGCGTTGCTCGTACCCTCGGAACACACCTCCTCGCAAAACCATCCTTGCGGATCTTGAAGAGGTAAGGTTCATCCCAAACGAAATATTTCATATCGAGAAGAACTTCTTCTTCTCTTGATAAGACATTTCAGATCAAGGTATTTGGCATGAAGGTAGTTGACAATGGCGGAGTACCAAGGAACATCCGGAGAGCGGCCATCGATCAACATGATGTTCTCTAGAGGAAAGTAAAGATCTATGTCATCAGGATCACTCTTTTCCTCACTTAACATCCTAGAAACATGATCCGCCACTACGTTCTCACTGCCCTTCTTATCTTTGATTTGAACGTCAAACTCTTGGAGGGTCGCATCCAACGCAAGAAGCGCGGTTTAGCTTCCTTTTTGGTCATGAGATACCGCAAAGCAAATGGTCGGTCCATACAATCACTTGAGCGCCCAAAGCAAGTAACTACGAAACTTATCCATAGCAAAGACTACGGCTAATAATTCCTTTTCGCCTGTTGTGTAGTTAACTTGAGAAGGATTCGTGTGTGACGGCATAATAGATAGGTCGGAACTTTCCATTAAGCTTTTGCCCTAAGACCGCACCAACAAGATAGTTGGATGCATCGCACATAAGCTCAAAGGGTAAGTTCCAAATGTGTGAAATAAGAATTGGAGCGGATATTAACCGATTCTTGAGCTCCTCAAACGCTTGCTTGCGCTTTTCATCGAAATTGAACTCAACGTCTTCCTTGAGCAAGAGTAGATAGGGGCTTGGCTACTTTGGAAAAATCTTGGATGAATCTCCCGTAGAAACCGACATGTCCGAGGAAACCTCTGACTTCGCGCACATTCTTAGGATAACTCATCTTCTCAATAGCTTCTACCTTGGCCCTATCTACTTCTATACCTTTGGCGGACACTTTGTGGCCAAGGACTATGCCTTCATCTACCATGAAATGGCATTTTTCCCAATTAAGCACTAAGTCCTTTTCCACACATCCGGACAACACCCGATCAAGATTATTATCGAGGCAAGCATCGAAGGATTGACCAAAGACCGAGAAATCATCCATAAAAATCTCCATGCACTTTTCAACTAGCCCGTCAAAGATTGCCATCATACACCTTTGGAAGGTGGCCGGGGCATTACAGAGACCAAATGGCATCCGCCTGTAGGCGAATGTCCCATAAGGGCAAGTGAAAGTAGTCTTCTCTTGGTCAACAGGATCGATGGGTATCTGGAAGTATCCTGAATATCCATCCAGGAAACAGTAGAATGCGTGCCCCGCCAGACGCTCAAGCATCTGGTCAATGAATGGAAGGGGGAAATGATCTTTCCGTGTGACCTCATTGAGCTTTCGATAATCGATACATACCCTATAGCCTGTAACGAGCCTCAATGCTATCTCCTCTCCCTTCTCATTTTTCTCAATCGTAATTCCACCTTTTTTGGGAACTACCTGAGTTGGGGATACCCACTCACTGTCTGCAATGGCGTAAATGATACCCATATCTAGAAGCTTTATAATTTCCTTCTTGACTACTTCTTGCATATGAGGGTTAAGCCTTCTCTGAGGCTGTCTAACTTGTTTTGCACCCTCCTCGCCTTGATCTTGTGCATACAGATGTCGGGAGATATCCCTCGGATATCTCCCACCTCGCCATCCAAAGGCTTTTTCGTTTTTGCGCAAGACGTTTAATAATTTAAGCTCTTCTATACGAGATAGCTTGGCGTAGATGATCAAAGGAAGCTTGTCACCTTCTCTTAAAAACACATACTTAAGATGTTTAGGCAACGGCTTCGAACCAAGTCTACAAGGGGTTCCTCTAGACTTGATTTAAGATCTCCACTCCTCAACTCAACATCGTTGAGCTTACTTAGTGGCCCTACCGCCAAAGCTTCTTCTCTTAGCTCGTCCTCGAATTCACCGCTAACCGATCTAGATTAACCGCACCATGCGTATTTAGATTATCAACCAATCGCTCATATTCCGCTTCTACAGCCATGACTTGCTTATCCATATAATCGGTGAAATCATCCGTCATATAATCAATGGAAAAGCCGGTTGGAGGGCCGTAGGGCACTTGAATGGACTTTAAGACATTGTAACTCACCTC
Organism: Gentiana straminea; assembly: GCA_036785695.1. NCBI lineage: Eukaryota > Viridiplantae > Streptophyta > Magnoliopsida > Gentianales > Gentianaceae > Gentiana > Gentiana straminea. The sequence continues at coordinate 1,437,552 of JAVUPR010000483.1, read as the reverse complement.
TTGATCACCAACTCGGATAGTCACTTGCCCACCATCGCAATCGATGAGGGCTCTAGCCGTAGATAAGAAAGGTCTTCCAAGAATCGGGGGAACATTTTCATCTTTCTCCATATCTAAAACATACCAATCGACCGGGAAGGTAAATCTATCAATTTGAACCAAAACGTCTTTTAGATCCCCGAAGCTTTCTTAGAAGATCTATCGAATTGTAAACTCATAGTAGTAGGTTCTAGAAGGCTTTGTAAACCGAGCCGTTTGCATACGTACATTGGCATAAGGCTTATAGAGGCACCTAGATCACACAAAGAGTTAGGGAAGACTAGACCTCCCATTAATACCGTAAGTACGAATTTGCCGTGGTCACCTCTTTTAATTGGCAAGTCTCCATAATTAATCATGGAGCAATCCTCACCAATTTGCCTTTCCATGCCTCGCTAACTTCTTTTTCGAAGACACAACATCCTTGATAAATTTTGTATACTTAGGCATCTCAACCAAGACATCCGATAAAGGAAGATTTACCTGAGTATTCTTCAAAAGGTTCAGAACCTTCTCGTACTTTTTGTCCTCAATCAAGGGAATGTTGCTCTTTCTTGGTGGAAATGGAAGCTTCTTAAGGTCACTCTCGAAAAGACTTTCTTTGAGGATGCACTTACGCCTTTATCTTCCGCATCTTTCCATCGAACAAATTTTTCGATTTCTTAATAGTCGGGGGGTCGCATCCCGACTTTCGCTTACTTTTTCGGTCCTCAAGGGATCGGCCACTTGAGGGTCTCCAACTTTCTCACCTCTCGGGGGATCGGCCACCCGAGTTTTCTCTTGCGCTTGAGGGGAGTGTAGGTGCTCGGCTTCCCTCCCGCCTTATCGCGGCGGGAGGGGCTAGTGGTTTCCCCGGAAGCCGTGGGGGACCACTCAGCTGAGTGCCACTTCTTAAATTCATCGCACTGGCCTCCTCTTTACCGTATTGCATTGTTGGCACGAGGTCAGTGCATGGGCCTTTGTTTAAGTCAGCTTGAGCAACTTGACCTCCCTTTGGATTCTTCTCGGTGAAACTGGGCAGCTGCCCTGGGGGTCTAGAAGCTAATTGTTCGGCCAAATTGCCCAATTTGTCTCTCTAGATTTTTCATTGACTCGCTTTGCTCCTCCAATTTAGCTTCAAGATTGGTAGATTGGGAGGGGCCTTGAGAGTTTTGGAAATTTGAAGAATAGGGCTGGGCCGGGCCGACTTTGAAATTGAGAATTTGAATTGGAAGGCCAATTCGATTGAATTTTTGAGTCGGATTGGAAAAATTCGAGTTTTGGTTCGACTAAACCCGTGGTTTCTATTGAAGTTCGATTCGAATTAGAATTCGAATTAGGATTGAAAGTTGAAGATGGATTAACCCCTTGGGTTTGGAAATTGTTCTCGCGTAAACCGATTGAATCTTGGATTGTTCTCGCCATAGAATGCATTCACTTCCGCATTCGTCCATTCATAGGACAAATTTAGAAGTGTGCCCCAACTCGTCACAATTCGACATGTGACTTGATTGTATTGTCCATAATCATGGACAACATTCACTTGATAAGGTGCGAGAGGGATTAAATTGACACCGGCCATTCATGTGGCCGGTCGACAAAGAATTTTCACAAGATAGAACCCGAGGGTTCTGTGGGAAAGAAGGAGTTTGATTTATCGGATTTGGAACCTGGGAAGTTGCCATCTGCTTCTGTAGCATGGCGATCAAACTTTGCATGTTAACTTCCTCAACCTTAGGAGGAGGAGGTGCTTGAATTGCTTGATAAGAGGGGGCGTAATTGTACTTTGCAATGTCCTCAAACAGTGCCCATCCCTCTTCAGGTGTTTTCTTCGAAATGCCCCACCGTAAGAACTATTGACCATGCCTTTGGTGAGCTCGGTCAATCCGCTAAAGAAAGTATTGACTTGCCTTTGCAAACGGCAAGCCATGGTGGGGACACTTTCTAAGGAGAGATTTGAATCTTTTCCAACACTCGAAAAATGATTCATTCTCTTTCGATAGAAGGTGAAGATTTCATTCAAACATTGGGCGCTTTTGGAAGGTGGGAAATATTGACTCGGAACTCCCTCTCGAGTTCAAATTTCAAGTATTGATGGATTCGAAGGGAGAGAGGTGTACCACTCTTTAGCTTCTCCCTTTAAAGAAAAAGGAAAAAGTTTCGCTTTGATGGCATCATCATTTACCCCTTGGATGCGTGTGGTGCCGCATATCTCCAAGAATGTGTGTAAATGAGTATGGGGATTCTCTCGATTGATAGCCATGAAAAATTGATGCATGCCGCATCATCCGGATAAGTCCCGGCTTAAGTTCGAAAGTTTGTGCAAGAATGGCCGGTAAAACGATTGCCGGGTTGACAAGCACGCACCGGGCATGGCGTAGTCCGCCAACGTCCGTCTATCCTCGGCGGCCATTATTACGAGATCTTCGATTTCCTTTATTAAGTTTTGTTCAATTTCTTGATCGGTTAAACTTCCTTCGCCGCAGGATCGGCAAAACGAAGTCTTCGCCTATTGGGTCGGACTATGGTCCGCTCGGGGTCGTGTGAAAAGAACAATGGTCCTTTCGACTTCGAGTTTGCATAAACCGACACCCTACTCAAGATGTTGAACCTATTAACTAAAGAAAAATTAAAAGCCTAGACTAGAAATTAAAAACCTAAAGGAAAGAAAAGGAAAGAAGAAAGGGAAACAAAATTTATTGAATAAAGCAGACCGTACGGACGTCCAATAATTTGGACGGGCGTCCGGGTGAAATTTGGACCGGACGGGCGTTTAGTGGTCCAAACGCTCGTCTGAAAATTAGAATACTTGAACGGGCGTCCAAATATTATGGACGCTCGTCTAAGTGAATAAAACAGAACAGAGTTGATAATTTTCCAGCGGACGGGCGTCCAATATCCCAGACGCCCGTTTGGTAGCGGAAAAATTTAGAACAGTAGTAGAAAATTTGCAGAAAATAACAGAAAAGATAAGGGAACAAAAGAAAAGGGAAAAGAAACAGAGGGAGAAGATAGAGGGGAGAACTAATCACAAGAGAACCTTAGAAAAAAATATCTTTAACCCTATTTAAACCCTAATTAACTAATTTCCTAAACGTTTATGAATTAAAAACAGGACTCTAAAAATGAAATAACAAACAGAAAAATAAAAACTAGACAACCGTCCGGTTCCCCGGCAACGGCGCCAAAAACTTGTCACGGATTTTATCAACACAAAATAAACAAGTAATAATCCGGTTAACCTCAAGTATAAGGATCGTAGTAATAGCGGTTAATGCCGGGTCGATCTTACGGGGAACTAAACGATTGTGATTTCTAGTTTTTATCTAACTAACCTATGTCACGATTACTAAGCTAAATAGCGGATAAAACTAAACGAATGCTGAAAATTAAACTTGACTAAAACGTAAAACTGGACAGAAGAGATGATCTAAAGCCAGGAAGGATACGGGCTGCGAACCAATTTAAACTAACTAATCTAAGATGCAGATAAAAGTAAACTAACTAGACAAATTCAAGCTTTTAAGGATTTAAATCAAATTTATAACGAGCAAACGAGGATTGATCCACCTATCCAACAAGCATTGATTTCCTATCTCGATTATATTGCAGTTTTTATCTCGGTTGTGATTCACCTCACCTAAACATGAACCCTAATTCCTTAGAAAGTTCATCTATTAATCTATTATCTTCCGATGTAAGATTAACGCGTTTTCTAACCAAAGGTGCAAACTTTGTGTTTATAATCTAGTAATCAAACCTATTAACTTCCGTTATGATAGATTCGAATTACTATTCTTATTCATGGTGATCTAGGGTTTATTAAGACTTCCATCAACAATAAACAATCAACACATGCACATCTTCCGATATAAGAGCAATTTAAACATGAATAAGCATGAATAAGAAACAACCTTTATTAAAAACTCACAAGATAATCGAAGAAAACGAAATCAACAATTGTTGGACGGCTTCACAATACTCGTTTGATGAAGCTTTTAGCCTCTCGAACATCCTCGCAACTCAAATTTGCGTAAACAAGGTATAAAAAGTAACTAGTTTTTAATCTAAACTAAGAGCATAAAAACTGGAATAAAAAGATGAAAAACGCAGCCTAAAGCCGCCCCTAGGTTTAGGGTTTTAAATAATGAGTGTATGATGCCTTTGTGTGGAGAAAACAAATTCGACTATATATAGATTTTAAAGTCGGTTTCGGTAAAGTCGGCTACCGGACGCCCGTCCGGATCCTTGAACGCCCGTCCATTCTTCATATGAACTTCAAATCGGGCCGAGTCATGACCAAACGCTCGTCCGGACGGCGTCCACTTCGAGCGTCCAAACATCCCGAATCAACTTCCCATCCCCGGACGCTCGTTCGGCCACATCGACGCCCGTCCACTGGACGGGACCTGGACGCCAGTCCAATATGACTGGATTTCGATTTCTTTATCTTTATCTCCTTTTAATTCAATGTAAATCATCATTATCTCCTCCTCTTTAATCAAATCCGACTTGATCATCTTTGAATCACCTCTTGAGCTCGAATTTGTGCTTCTATGACACATAAAAATATCGCAAAATGTAATATCGCTCAAATAATCATAAAAACATAATTAAAACACATAAATTAATCTATGTTGCGAATAACTTATTTAAAATACCATTTGCTCGATAAATCCATTAAACGCTCGTTTCTTATACAAATTCATACAAATATGAGGGAAAATAACATAAAATATAGCGTTATAAATCGTATAAATTCACCGTTAACACAAACCAAGAAAACTCCATACTTCCGAAACTGTGGTAGGTCTAGGCCAATTCTCAACTGCATCTATCTTTGCTGGATCAACTTGAATGCCATCTCCAGAAATGACATGACCCAAGAAACTAACTTGATCCAACCAAAAGTCGCACTTAGAGAACTTTGCGTACAACTGATTCTTCTTCAAGGTATCCAACACTATCCTTAAGTGTTCCTCGTGTTCTTTCTCATCCTTAGAGTATACTAGGATATTGTCTATGAACACTATCACAAACTTATCCAAGTATGGCATGAAAACTCGTTGCATTAAGTCCATAAATGCAGATGGAGCATTAGTGAGTCCAAAAGGCATGACCAAGAACTCATAATGTCCATATCTCGTGCTAAAAGCCGTCTTCGGTATATATGCCACCTTAATCTTCAACTGATGATAACCGGACCTAAGATCAATCTTAGAGAACACTTTCTTGCCTTGCAACTGGTTAAACAAATCATCTATCCTTGATAAAGGATACTTATTCTTGATAGTAAGATTGTTCAACGCCCTGTAGTCGATACACATCCTCATGCTACCATATTTCTTCTTCACGAACAAAGCAGGGGCTCCCCAAGGCGAAGTACTGGGCTGAATTATATTCCTCTCGAGCATATTCTTAAGTTGTGCTTTCAACTCTTTTAATTCAGCCGGTGCCATTCTATAGGGTGCCTTAGCAACTGGTGCCGCTCCCGGTACTAACTTGATCTCAAACTCGATTTCCCTATCCGGCATGTTTCCCGGTAACTCTTCCGAAAACACTTCTGGATACTCTCTCACTACAGTAGTTTCCTCTAGCTTTGGCTTCACTTGTTCCACATCCACTACGTACAACAAGTAGCCTTCACAACCCTTCGACAAGCTCTAATTGCCTTGACTCGCCGAAATTATCGGATGTCGCTTCTTACTCGGCTTGTACACGTTACCTTGATAAGTCTTATCGACTTCCCGGGTATCTTAAAAGTCACTTTCTTCTCTCGGAAATCTAGGTGAACATAATTCTCGGATAGCCAGTCTATTCCAAGAATTACATCGAAGTCTGAAAAGTCTAAAACTGTGAAGTCACTCTTGCATCGATAAGATCCAACTCGAACTTCCACTTGAGGTATCATCCTAGTTACCTTAGTCACCTTTCCTAATGGTGTAGTTATCTCCAGGATGTTTCTTAAAGGTTCTGAGGGTAAACTCAGCTTCTTAGCTACCTTGGTAGACACAAAGGTGTTAGACGCTCCCGTATCGAACAGAGCTCTGACCACTAGATTATCTAACATTATCGTACCTAGGATGCATATTCATTCATTTAAATAAAATTACAGCATGAGTAAACGTGCTATAAAAATATCTTAATAAAATAAAATAACAACAAGGTACCCGAGATAACATCATCCTCTCGGTTCGCATACCTAGCATCGCCGCAAAAACTCGAACCGGCCGCTCGGGCCGCTTCTTCGCTCCTCGGCTCGTACTCCCTCTATTCCCCTTATTGGGACATTCTCTAGAAAAGTTCCCCGGTTCTCCGCATACGTAGCAACTATTTGTGTTCTGTCGGCACTCACCTGAATGATTCTTATTGCACTTGGAACACAGAGGTGCACTATTTGGGGCCTTTGTTGCCGTAGAAGCTGTTGTCTTCTTGACGTTCTGTTGTGGTGCTCCTCGATAATTGCCTTGACTCGTCCTAAAGTTCTTCTTGTTACCAATAACCACTGTAGCCTTCTTCCTGAAGGTCTCAACCTCCAAGGCTTTATTCAATAGCTCTGCCATGTTCCTCACTATAAATCCCAACATGCCAGACTGTATCTCATGAGCTAACCCTTCCTTATAAAGAGCCATCTTTCTCTCTTCCACTTTTATAAGCTCGGGATAGAACCGTCCCAACTCATTAAACTTATTAGTATACTGAGATACCGTCAGATGAATACCCTGCTTAAGTTTTAGAAACTGACTTGCCTTATCTGCTTGTACTGTTGCCGGGAAATACTCGTTGTAAAACATAGCTTTGAAAGCTTCCCAATCTGTTACTTTGCCGTTGCTACTCTGTATCGCATATATCCATGCTTCAGCTGCACCCAAAAGAAAACTAACTGCCAGCTGTGCCATCTCAGTCTCAGGCACATGTATATTCCTGCATGCCTTTCGAAGCTTCTTATCCATTGCTCAGCTTTCGAAGGTTCCGTATTCCCAAAGAAATCCTGACCTTTGTTCCTCCTCAGCCTTGTATACCAATCAACGGACGGTGCTTGCTCAAAAGCCGGTCTCATTGGTGGATAAATAGGTGGGTATTCAAAAGGTATCTGTTGCTGGTACTGGGGTTGTTGAGGGTAAGGTGGGATCACTTGAGGCTCAGTCTAGTAAGGATAAGATCCCTGATGGTAATTCTGGTGGTGCTGTGGGGTCGGCCGAGGTTGCTGGAAACCGAAGGGTGGGTAACCAAAACCTTGTTGATGGTCGAAACGCGGTGAAAGTGGTACGGTAGGTCGAGGGGTATGACCTACAAGAGGTGGGTAAAAGGTCTGCTGCTGTTGGTGAAACACTAGTGGTGAGGGGTGGCTCAATGGTGGAGGGTACACGCTGACCGGTGGCGGTTAAAAGATTTGCTGGTGCGGAGGGTTGCTTACCGGCGGTGGCTCAAAACCTGCTGGAACATCACTTACCAAAGAAAACTGAACCGAACTCCCCACGTGCCATCGTGGAGGTTGCTCCTGATGAGGTCATGGTGACAAACCCTGTTGAGACGTTGGTGTGGGTGTCGCGGTACGAGGTGGGGGCGATAAACTCCGCTGAGGTGGTGGAATCTGCCTCACAACACCGCCTCCTACGACCGGTGTTGGACTTTCCCGTCGAACTCTGAAGTCTCTCGCACCCGCTCCGGTTCTCGTGAACACCATCCCGATGATCCAAGAAAACCGAACGTTACTAAAAGGTCTAAAGAAAGATTATCTTAAAAGGGAGGAAGCCTAAAAGACGCTTTTCTCTGATACCAACTGTAACGCCCCGTTCCCGGACACCGAGTCCTTATCTGGAAAAGGAATGTTCGGCACGTATAAAAATAAAAATAAATTCACTTTATACGTAAGCCTCTACTACGTCGTATCAAAAATAAGCAAACGGAAGCGAAAGCCTCGTGTATAAAAATTTCTAACATCCAAGAATAGAATTACCGTCTAAAGATGGAAATGTAACTTTATTACATTCAAAGAAAATACGAAATCCCAAAAGAGCGTACGATATTCTCAAACGGAAAGTAAAGGTACTACAAGTCTCGGAAGACCAAAAGTCTAAACCAACAGTACTAAAAACAGTCTAATAAATGAATAACAAATGATAAATGTAAAGTCTTCAATGAGGCGTCTTCAAACGTCATCATCGAACTCATCCTCGTAACTATGACCCACCTGTTCGTCTTCTCACCCCCAAACACATAGAAAACATGCATTTGAGGTAAGTACAACGTACTTAATAAGAAAGAGAAGCTACGACAATAATTACAATTTATAAAGAAAAGATATTTAGAAGTTTAGTTGTTTATGTATGACCGACTCAATCTAGGGTTCATTTCATGTCCATCGACATGAATTGACTAAACGTTTCTACTTGACTTATCTATGTTACAACCGCACTCAAGGGCACTACGCGTATCCACTTTTGGGACACTCTTGGCAACATATTAGTGGATCACACCAATATCCATGAAGTCTAGAATAGGTAGACTCCGATAGTACGAACATCTCAGTGGAGTCTCCAGAACTTGTGGTTTTTTTGACCTACGGGTTCTTCCACCTTCAGAGGTAGCACATACATCGCGATATAGACTGGTGTCTATCCAAGAGAGACATGTTGTTTAATCTTTTACTAGTCAAGTACGTATTTATTAAAATGATTAACTAACCACCTAAGTGTTTTCAATTAATCTCCCTCACAAATACTACTCTCTTTCTAGACCACTAGACATAGACAAGGCCTAGCAATTACACAAACATTGATTAATGCTAATTCATCAAAGCACAAGCCTATCATGCTCTTCCGACGGATCCGAACTTCAACTCCCTTTAAGAGTACATTCGGTGTTTTAACTGAACGAATCAGAAGCTCAATTTAGGCTTGTTTATGTTTATGAAATGTTCATGTATCACAAATTAAGGGTTTAAAACAATAATAACATGATTATGAAGCCCGAAACCAAACTGAAACGATAAAACAGTAAAAACAAGGTAAAACAGGTCGAACGCCCGTTTGACATCTGAAGAGAGTTTGAGAAAGTAAATAATACTTGAGTAAACTTCAACTTGTTTATTCATGTTGAAAGAATGAGTATAAATAGATACAAGAGAGTATCCTAGCTAGTAAAGTAAAAGTAACTAGAGCCGGCTAGAATAAATGCTAGAGTCGGCTATGTCTATGCTATTATATAATAGGACAAAAGATAGTTACTTTATGACTTTTAGGACATATTAATTGTTTATTTAATACAATTAATATGTCTCTTTGATACATAAGTAACATGTTACAATGTAACGTGTTTAATGAAATATTATGTAATATTAACCATAATATTAACCATAATATTTCCACACCCCCCCTCAAACTGGGTTGTATATGTTAATACAACCAAGTTTTCTACTTAGTCTGCTGAACATAAGCGGTGGAATTGCCTTTGTGAGAATATCAGCATTTTGGTCTGCTGAGGGAACATACCGAAGTTGAATTATCTTGGCATCAATCTTCTCTTTAAGGAAATGTCTGTCAATATCAACATGTTTGGTTTTATCATGATGAACGGATCCTCTCGCCATGCATAAGGCTCGAATTATTGTCACAACAGAGTGTGATAGGTTGTCGAAGGGGGCCGTTGAAGTTCGCCGGACCCTTTTGATCCATAGAGCTTCACAAATACCCAAAACTAGTGCCCCGAGTTCACTTCGATCGCTTCTAGAGACAAGTAGGTTGTTTCTTGCTCCTCCAGGTGACAAGATTTCCCCATACATAAGAACAAGAGTCAGTAGTGGACCTTCCGTCCGTGTGACAATGGCCACCCAATCGATCGAGTAAACCTTGATAGATCTCTCGGCGGACTTGGTGAAATGTAAGCCTTGGCCAGAGTGGACTTCGGGTACCACGATCCCGTTCACGCATCCCAATGTTGCTCGCAGGGCAAAGCATGAACCGGCTAACCGATCGACTCCATATGCAATATCGTCTTGTATGGGACGATAAATGAGTTTCCCTACAAGTCTTTGATATTGATCCTTTCGACAAAGAATGTTACCATGCGGGGGTATTACTCGGGGTCTATTGGGGATACAGCAGGTTTGCATCCCAGCATGCCAGTTTCCTTTAGCAGGTCTAGCACATACTTCCTCTGTGATACAGATATACCCTGGTCGTTCCTAGCTATTTCCATACCAAGAAAGTACTTGAGGTAGCCCAAATCTTTAACTTGAAATACTTTGGCCAGTAGGGTCTTCAATTGTTGGATCTCAGCAGGGTCATCACCAGTAAGGATGATATCATCCACATAGACAATAAGAATGGATCTCTTCTGGTTTTTTGTTTTGATAAACATGGTGTGATCTGAGTTGCATTGATGATATCCAGCAGCTTTAACCACAGTAGTAAGTTTGTCAAACCAAGCTCTAGGGGACTGCTTTAGGCCATATAGAGATTTCCTCAATTTGCAAACTTTCCCTTGAGTGTGAGTGTTGGCGAAACCAGGAGGTACATTCATATAGACTTCCTCGCAAGGTCACCATTTAGGAAAACATTCTTGATATCTAATTGGTGGAGAGGCCGGTCCAAGCCGGACATGACAAGTGAGATCGCACTACCACGACAAGTGTTTAGCTTTGCCACGAGGTGCAAAGGTCTCTTTGTAGTCAAGACCATATGTTTGAGTGAATCCCCTTGCAACCGCCTAGCTTTGTATTTGTCAATAGTACCATCGCATTGTACTTGATAGTGAACACCATTTGCACCGATGTCTTCTTTCCATGTGGGAGAGTGGTGAGATCCCAAGTATGGTTGTCAAGGAGAGCAATCATTTCGCTTTGACATGTACCGCCTTCCACTTATCATGTTGGAGAGCTTCCCGTATATTCTTAGGAATAGAGTGAGAATCCAAGTCCTGTGTAAACATAGCTAAAGAAGGTGACAACTGATCATAAGATAGATAATTATGAATAGAATGATCAGTAATGCACGATCTCTTTCCCTTCCTGATAGCAATAGGTCTATCATCAATGTCTGCAGGTTGCTGAGAGTCGCAGGTTGCCGAGTATCGCAGGCTCGAGTCGCGGGTCCCGGGTCGCAGGCTCGGTTTAGTAGGCCGCCGAGGATCGCAGGGCCGCCGAGGGTCAATAGGGTGCCGAGGTTCGGTCCGCCGAGAGTCGCAGTTGTTTGGGGGTTAAGAGTTTACTGAGGGAACGGATTTAGATCAATTTCAATCAGGTTTCCATCATTGACTGCCTCAGTGGACTGACTATAGTAGGGAGTCCTTTCAAAGAATTTTACATCCATAGAATTGTAAAATCTCTTTTCAGAAGGAGAATAACACTTGTAACCTTTCCTGTCCTTTGCATATCCTAGGAAAATGCACTTGTGAGCTTTGGGATCAAGTTTTCTTCTGTGTTGGGCATGGATATAAACAAACACAGTGCAACCAAAGATTTTTGAAGGTAACTGGGAAATAAGATGAGGGCAGGAGTGTGTGGTCAGGAGGGTTTGGATGGGAGTTTTGAAGCCTAACACTCTGCTGGGAAGTCTGTTGATTAAGTATGTGGCAGTTAATATAGCTTCACCCCACATATACTTTGGAACATGTGTGGTGAACATGATTGATCTAGCCATCTCCAGTAGGTGCCTGTTCTTTCTCTCAGCAACCCCATTTTGTTGAGGTGTTTCCACACAACTACTGATATGGACAATCCCCTTATTCATCAAGAAATTACTGAGGTTAGACTCATAGTATTCAAGTGTATTATCAATCTTTAAGATCTTGATCTTAGTGTCAAATTGAGTAGAGATCATGTTGTAAAATTCCTGAAAAATTGTTCCAACTTCAGATTTCTCCTTCATTAAAAACAACCATGTGTTCCTGGTATGATCATCAATGAAAGTGACAAACCACCTTTTTCCTGTTATACTTTTTACTCCTGAAGGTCCCCACACATCAATATGAATTAAAGTGAAAGGTGTGGATGGTAAATGAGGTAGTTTGGTATACACAGATTTGGTAAGTTTGGCAAATTGACAAATATCACATTGAAGATCATTGATATTACAACCTTTAAATAATTCAGGAATTACAGACTTCAAATAACCAAAACTTGGATGTCCTAGTCTATAATGCCATAACATGATATTGTCTAAGGTTTGAGTGCAGGCTGCTGAGGCAGATTCAGTCTTCAGTCTTCTGTCTTCAGCAGGGTTGACCACATACAAACCTGAGCAGGGTTTAGCCCTCCCAATCACTTCCTGTGAAGAAGGGTCCTGGAAAGTGCACTGATTCTTATTAAAAACAACAGTCCAATTCAAATCTTTTGCAAGTCTACTGACGTATATGAGATTGCGAGCCTAATTTTGGAACAAATAGGACATCCTTTAGGCATATCTTTTTAGTGAGTTTAACATTTCCAAAACCTTTTGCACATGAGATAGATCCATCGCTAGCCTTAACATTGTGAATTTGATGACATGGCATAAGGTGAGTTATGAGGTTTTTATTGCCGGTCATATGGGAGGAGGCCCCGAATCAACAATACATGTTTCATTACTAATAGAGGAGTAGAATTTACCTGCACTAGCCTGAGTAGCCATGTCAGTAAAGGGACTCCCTTCTTTTTGTTGAGTGAGGAAAGCTTTGAATGCAGCAAATGTTAAGGGTGAATTTATACGATTTATAACGCTATATTTTATGTTATTTTCCCTCATATTTGTATGAATTTGTATAAGAAACGAGCGTTTAATGGATTTATCGAGCAAATGGTATTTTAAATAAGTTATTCGCAACATAGATTAATTTATGTGTTTTAATTATGTTTTTATGATTATTTGAGCGATATTACATTTTGCGATATTTTTATGTGTCATAGAAGCACAAATTCGAGCTCAAGAGGTGATTCAAAGATGATCAAGTCGGATTTGATTAAAGAGGAGGAGATAATGATGATTTACATTGAATTAAAAGGAGATAAAGATAAAGAAATCGAAATCCAAATCATATTGGATCAAGGCGTCCGTGTCCCGTCCAAAGTGGACGGGCGTCGATGTAACCGAACGAGCGTCCGGGGATGGGAAGTTGATTCAGATGTTTGGACACCGAAGTGGACGCCGTCCGGACGAGCGTTTGGTCATGACTCGGCCCGATTTGAAGTTCATATGAAGAATGGACGGGCGTTCAAGGATCCGTACGGGCGTCCGGTAGCCGACTTACCGAAACCGACTTTAAAATCTATATATAGTCGGCCGTTTTCTCCACACAAAGGCATCATACACTCATTATTTAAAACCCTAAACCTAGGGGCGGCTTTAGGCTGCGTTTTTCATCTTTTTATTCCAGCTTTTATGCTCTTAGTTTAGATTAAAAACTAGTTACTTTTTATGCACTCGTTTCGCAAATTTGAGTTGCCGAGGATGTTCGTAGAGGCTAAAAGCTTCATCAAACGAGTATTGTGAAGCCGTCCAACAATTGTTGATTTCGTTTTCTTCGATTATACTGTGAGTTTTTAATAAAGGTTGTTTCTTATTCATGCTTATTCATGTTTAAATTGCTCTTATATCGGAAGATGTGCATGTGTTGATTGTTTATTGTTGATGGAAGTCTTAATAAACCCTAGATCACCATGAATAAGAATAGTAATTCGAATCTATCATAACGGAAGTTAATAGGTTTGATTACTAGATTATAAACACAAAGTTTGCACCTTTGGTTAGAAAACGCGTTAATCTTACATCGGAAGATAATAGATTAATAGATGAACTTTCTAAGGAATTAGGGTTCATGTTTAGGTGAGGTGAATCACAACCGAGATAAAAACTGCAATATAATCGAGATAGGAAATCAATGCTTGTTGGATAGGTGGATCAATCCTCGTTTGCTCGTTATAAATTTGATTTAAATCCTTAAAAGCTTGAATTTGTCTAGTTAGTTTACTTTTATCTGCATCTTAGATTAGTTAGTTTAAATTGGTTCGCAGCCCGTATCCTTCCCGGCTTTAGATCATCTCTTCTCCGTCCAGCTTTACGTTTTAGTCAAGTTTAATTTTCAGCATTCGTTTAGTTTTATCCGCTATTTAGCTTAGTAATCGTGACATAGGTTAGTTAGATAAAAACTAGAAATCACAATCGTTTAGTTCCCCGTAAGATCGACCCGGCATTAACCGCTATTACTACGATCCTTATACTTGAGGTTAACCGGATTATTACTTGTTTATTTTGTGTTGATAAAATCCGTGACAAGTTTTTGGCGCCGTTGCCGGGGAACCGGACGGTTGTCTAGTTTTTATTTTTCTGTTTGTTATTTCATTTTTAGAGTCCCGTTTTTAATTCATAAACGTTTAGGAAATTAGTTAATTAGGGTTTAAATAGGGTTAAAGATATTTTTTTCTAAGGTTCTCTTGTGATTAGTTCTCCCCTCTATCTTCTCCCTCTCGTTTCTTTTCCCTTTTCTTTTGTTCCCTTATCTTTTCGTTATTTTCTCGCAAATTTTCTACTTCGTTCTAAATTTTTCCGCTACCAAACGGGCGTCCGGGATATTGGACGCCCGTCCGCCGGAAAATTATCAACTCTCGTTCGTTTTATTCACTTAGACGAGCGTCCATAATATTTGGACGCCCGTTCAAGTATTCTAATTTTCGTACGAGCGTTTGGACCACTAAACGCCCGTCCAAATCCAAATTTCACCCGGACGCCCGTCCAAATTATTGGACGTCCGTCCGGTCCTCGCTTTATTCAATAAATTTTGTTTCCTTTCTTCTTTCCTTTTCTTTCCTTTAGGTTTTTAATTTCTAGTCTAGGCTTTTAATTTTTCTTTAGTTAATAGGTTCAACATCTTGAGTAGGGTGTCGGTTTATGCAAACTCGAAGTCGAAAGGACCATTGTTCTTTTCACTCGACCCCGAGCGGACCATAGTCCGACCCAATAGGCGAAGACTTCGTTTTGCCGATCCTCCGGCGAAGGAAGTTTAACCGATCAAGAAATTGAACAAAACTTAATAAAGGAAATCGAAGATCTCGTAATAATGGCCGCCGAGGATAGACGGACGTTGGCGTACTACGCCATGCCCGGTGCAAGAATCGTCAACCCGGCAATCGTTTTACCACCATTACCGCACAAACTTTCGAACTTAAGCCGGGACTTATCCAGATGATGCAAAGATGCATCAATTTTTCATGGCTATCAATCGAGAATCCCCATACTCATTTACACACATTCTTGGAGATATGCGGCACCACACGCATCCAAGGGGTAAATGATGATGCCATCAAACTCGAAACTTTTTCCTTTTTCTTTAAAGGGAGAAGCTAAAGAGTGGTACACCTCTCTCCTTCGAATCCATCAATACTTGGGCCGAACTCGAGAGGGAGTTCCCGAGTCAATATTTCCCACCTTCCAAAACTCGCCCAATGTTTGAATGAAATCTTCACCTTCTATCGAAAGAGAATGAATCATTTTTCGAGTGTTGGAAAAGATTCAAATCTCTCCTTAGAAAGTGTCCCCACCATGGCTTGCCGCCGCAAAGGCAAGTCAATACTTTCTTTAGCGGATTGACCGAGCTCACCAAAGGCATGGTCAATAGTTCTTCTCGGTGGGGCATTTCGAAGAAAACACCCGAAGAGGGATGGGCACTTGTTTGAGGACATTGCAAAGTACAATTACGCCCTCTTATCAAGCAATTCAAGCACCTCCTCCTCCTAAGGTTGAGGAAGTTAACATGCAAAGTTTGATCGCCATGCTACGAAGCGATGGCAACTTCCCGTGTTCCAAATCCGATAAATCAAACTCCTTCTTTCCCACGAACCCTCGGGTTCTATACCGTGAAAATTGTCGTCGACCGGCCACATGAATGGCCGGTGTCAATTTAATCCCTCTCGCACCTTATCAAGTGAATGTTGTCCATGATTATGGACAATACAATCAAGTCACATGTCGAATTGTGACGAGTTGGGGCACACTTCTAAATTCGTCCTATGAATGGACGAATGCGGAAGTGAATGCATTCTATGGCCGTAACAATCCAAGATTCAATCGGTTTTCGGCGTAACAATTTCCAAACCCAAGGGGTTAATCCATCTTCAACTTTCAATCCTAATTCGAATTCTAATTCGAATCGAACTTCAATAGAAACCCCGGGTTTAGTCGAACCAAAACTCGAATTTTTCCAATCCGACTCAAAATTCAATCGAATTGGCCTTCCAATTCAAATTCTCAATTTCAAAGTCGGCCCACCAGCCCCCCTATTCTTCAAATTTCCAAAACTCTCAAGGCCCCTCCCAATCTACCAATCTTGAAGCTAAATTGGAGGAGCAAAGCAGTCAATGAAAAATCTAGAGAGACAAATTGGGCAAATGGTCGAACAATTAGCTTCTAGACCCCCGTATGTACCGCCCGCTCACCGAGAAGAATCCAAAGGGAGGTCAAGTTGCTCAAGCCGACTTAAACAAAGGCCCATGCACTGACCTCGTGCCAACAATGCAATACGGTAAAGAGGAGGCCAGTGCGATGAATTTAAGAAGTGGCACTCAGCTGAGTGGTCCCCCGGCTTCCAGGGAAACCACTAGCCCCTCCCCGCCATCGATAAGGCAGAGGGAAGCCGAGCACCTACACTCCCCTCAACCGCAAGAGAAAACTCGGTGGCTGATCCCCCGAGAGGTGAGAAAGTTGGAGACCCTCAAGTGGCCGATCCCTCGAGAGGACCGAAAAAGTAAGCGAAAGTCGGATGCCGATCCCCCGACTATTAAGAAATCGAAAAAGTCGTTCGATGGAAAGATCCGGAAGATAAAGTCGTAAGTGCATCCTCAAAGAAAGTCTTTTCGAGAGTGACCTTAAGAAGCTTCCATTTCCACCAAGAAAGAGCAACATTCCCTTGATTGAGGACAAAAAGTACGAGAAGGTTCGAACCTTTTGAAGAATACTCGGTAAATCTTCCTTTATCGATGTCTTGGTTGAGATGCCTAAGTATACAAAATTTATCAAGGATGTTGTGTCTTCGAAAAAGAAGTTAGCAGCATGGAAAGGCAAATTGGTGAGGATTGCTCCATGATTAATTATGAAGACTTGCCAATTAAAAGAGGTGACCCTGGCAAATTCGTACTTACGTATTAATGGGAGGTCTAGTCTTCCCTAACTCTTTGTGTGATCTAGGTGCCTCTATAAGCCTTATGCCAATGTCCGTATGCAAACAAATTTCGGTTTACAAAGCCTTCTAGAACCTACTACTATGAGTTTACAATTCGCCGATAGATCTTCTAAGAAAGCTTCGTGGATCCTAAAAGACGTTTTGGTTCAAATTGATAGATTTACCTTCCCGCCGATTGGTATGTTTTAGATATGGAGAAAGATGAAAATGTTCCCCCGATTCTTGGAAGACCTTTCTTATCTACGCTAGAGCCCTCATAGATTGCGATGGTGGGCAAGTGACTATCCGAGTTGGTGATCAAGAGGTGAGTTACAATGTCTTAAAGTCCATTCAAGTGCCCTCTCGGCCCTCCAACCGGCTTTTCCATTGATTATATGACGGATGATTTCACCGATTATATGGATAAGCAAGTCATGGTCAGAAGCGGAATATGAGCGATTGGTTGATAATCTAAATACGCATGGTGCGGTTAATCTAGATCGCCTTGGCCGAATTCGAGGACGAGCTAAGAGAAGAAGCTTTGGCGTAGGGCCACTAAGTAAGCTCAACGATGTTGAGTTGAGGAGTGGAGATCTTAAATCAAGTCTAGAGGAACCCCCGTAGACTTGGTTCGAAGCCGTTGCCTAAACATCTTAAGTATGTGTTTTTAAGAGAAGGTGACAAGCTTCCTTTGATCATCTCTCGCCAAGCTATCTCGTATAGAAGAGCTTAAATTATTAAACGTCTTGCGCAAAAACGAAAAAGCCTTTGGATGGCGGTGGGAGATATCCGAGGGATATCTCCCGACATCCGTATGCACAAGATCAAGACCGAGGAGGGTGCAAAACAAGTTAGACAAATCGAGAAGGCTTAACCCTCATATGCAAGAAGTAGTCAAGAAGGAAATTATAAAGCTTCTAGATATGGGTATCATTTACGCCATTGCGTACGCTGAGTGGGTATCCCCAACTCGGTAGTTCCCAAAAAAGGTGGAATTACGATTGAGAAAAATGAGAAGGGAGAGGAGATAGCATTGAGGCTCGTTACAGGCTATAGGGTATGTATCGATTATCGAAAGCTCAATGAGGTCACACTGAAAGATCATTTCCCCCTTCCATTCATTGACCAGATGCTTGAGCGTCTGGCGGGGCACGCATTCTACTGTTTCCTGGATGGATATTCAGGATACTTCCAGATACCCATCGATCCTGTTGACCAAGAGAAGACTACTTTCACTTGCCCTTACGGGACATTCGCCTACAGCGGATGCCATTTGGTCTCTCGTAATGCCCCGGCCACCTTCCAAAGGTGTATGATGGCAATCTTTGACGGGCTAGTTGAAAAGTGCATGGAGATTTTTATGGATGATTTCTCGCCTTTGGTCAATCCTTCGATGATCGCCTCGATAATCTTGATCGTGTGTTGTCCGGATGTGTGGAAAAGGACTTAGTGCTTAATTGGGAAAAATGCCATTTCATGGTAGATGAAGGCATAGTCCTTGGCCACAAAGTGTCCGCCAAAGGTATAGAAGTAGATAGGGCCAAGGTAGAAGCTATTGAGAAGATGAGTTATCCTAAGAATGTGCGCGAAGTCAGAGGTTTCCTCGGACATGTCGGTTTCTACAGGAGATTCATCCAAGATTTTTCCAAAGTAGCCAAGCCCCTATCTACTCGCTCAAGGAAGACGTTGAGTTCAATTTCGATGAAAACCGCAAGCAAGCGTTTGAGGAGCTCAAGAATCGGTTAATATCCGCTCCAATTCTTATTTCACCGACCGGAACTTACCCTTTGAGCTTATGTGCGATGCATCCAACTATGCTTGTTGGTGCGCCTTAGGCAAAAGCTTAATGGAAAGTTCCGCCTATCTATTATGCCGCTCACACACCGAATCCTTCTCAAGTTAACTACACAACAACCGAAAAGGAATTATTAGCCGTAGTCTTTGCTATGGATAAGTTTCGTAGTTACTTGCCGGGCGCTCAAGTGATTGTATGGACCGACCACGCCGCTTTGCGGTATCTCATGACCAAAAAGGAAGCTAAACCGCGCTTATCGCGTTGGATACCGACCCTCCAAGAGTTTGACGTTCAAATCAAAGATAAGAAGGGCAGTGAGAACGTAGTGGCGGATCATGTTTCTAGGATGTTAAGTGAGGAAAAGAGTGATCCTGATGACATAGATCTTTACTTTCCTCTAGAGAACATCATGTTGATCGATGGCCGCTCTCCAGATGTTCCTTGGTACTCCGCCATTGTCAACTACCTTCATGCCAAATACCTTGATCCTGAAATGTCTTATCAAGAGAAGAAGAAGTTCTTCTTTGATATGAAATATTTCGTTTGGGATGAACCTTACCTCTTCAAGATCTGCAAGGATGGTTTGCTGAGGAGGTGTGTTCCTGAGTCTGAGCAACGCGATGTCATCGAGCAATGCCATAGTGGACCCACAGGTGGTCACTTTGGTCCTTGGAAAACGGTTGCTAAGATCTTCCAGTCCGGATTCTATTGGCCGACGATCTTTAAAGATACGAAGCCTTCGTAAAGCTTGTGATAGATGCCAAAGGACCGGTGCTCTGACAAGGCGGTTTGACATGCCTTTGAAACCCATCCTCGAATGCGAAGTCTTTGATGTATGGGGTATCGATTTTATGGGACCATTCCCATCATCTTGCGGTAACAAATACATCTTAGTCTGCGTGGACTATGTGTCAAAATGGGTGGAGGCTCAAGCCACTCCTCACAATGATCATAAAACGGTCATGAAATTTCTAAAGAAGAATATCTTCGTGAGGTTTGGATGTCCACGTGCCTTGATCGCTGATGAAGGAACGCATTTCGCAACCGACCTCTGAGAAAGTTCTTGAAAAGTATGGTGTTCGTCATAAACTCGGCACACCATATCATCCGATGACTAGTGGTCGTGTTGAGAGAAGCAACCAAAGTATCAAGAAAATCCTGGAAAAAACGGTAAACAACATAGAAAGGACCGGAGTTTGAAATTGGATGATGTACTTTGGGCTTATAGAACCGCCTATAAAACCCCTATGGGGACATCTCCATATCAAATGGTCTACGGGAAACCATGTCATCCGCCCGTCGAGTTAGAGCATAGAGCTTATTGGGCTACAAAGTTTCGAACTTCGATTCCCAATCTTGTGGACAACATCGGCTACAAAGCAGCTTACATGAGCTAGACGAATTCGTACTCCGTGCCTATGAAAGTGCCAGGATTAGTAAAGATAAGATGAAGCTACTCCACGATGCTAAGATTAAGAAGAGAGAATTTCTAGTCGGCGAACAAGTTCTTCTATACAATTCTAGGTTACATCTCGTTTCCGGAAAGTTAAGGACACGTTGGTCCGGCCCTTTCGAGATTCTCCAAATCATCCCCGGAGGCGTTCTAGAACTTCGTGGTTATAGTGGTGACCCGTTTCGAGTAAATGGCCGCAGGTGCAAGCATTATATTGGTGAACCTAAAGAGAGACCTTCGAATGTCCGTTGCCTCGACATCTTAGGGTGTGGTGCTACGGAAGTCGAAGAATTCGACGAGTCTTCACTCAACCTCGTTTTCGAGAGGATGGTCGTAGTGGTCCTTCCGAAGAAGTTCTAGCCGGTAGTTGGGATATGGAAGAATTGGAGAGGGAGCGTCGCTGAAGCATTATCGAGGACTCGCAGAATGAAGAGGTCACCCATGGGGAAGTTCAAGCGTATGTGGAAAGCTATTAAAGATTTCACCCCATGTGTGAGATGTCGTTTCGCAGCCACACTACCGATCGAGCTTACACGAGGTAGTGGCCGGCGTAAAAGTCAAATGGCCCGACCCAGCCGAGTTTTCAACGATGTCGAGCTAACGACATTAACCAAAAGCGCTACTGGAGGCATCCTAGATATCCCTTATTATATTAGTTAAAGTTCGTTCACGCTCGTTAGTGTTTTATTTATTAAGTTTTAGTTTAATTAAGTTTTAGCCGACTAAGTTTTTCTATTTATATCCGTCGCTTAGTGCTCTTTTTAGATATGGATTACGGAGTTCTTCCCGAGGAGTTCCCCATCATTAGTCGGATCCCACCGATTACGATGTAGGCCGATGGACCGGGAGGCACTATAATCTTGCACGTAGATTTTGAGCTTAGTACCTGTACGAAGACCATCACCTATGTTCTCATTGTACCCCGCTGTTCGGGAGGTAGTGACTTCACCACTGAGGAGCCGCAGGAAGCTATAGGACGCCCATATACGATCCTAAATGACCCTATGCTGACAGATCTAGCGCTGGTACTGCAGGATTCACATTTTAGAGGTTTAGAGGTAGCTGGAGATGACTGGGGTGTACAAGACGACTATGATTTCCCTCCTGCTATTGATATGCTTCGTCGTCTCATCCGGTTGGTGGATTGGGACGAGATTTATGCAGACTAGCGTTAGTTAGATTTGTTTCGTCGAGCAAACGACGTAAAACAAAAGCGCTTTGTGGGAGGCAACCCACTGTTTTCTATTTGTTTTTCCCTATTTTCTAGTCACTTTATGTACTTTGTTTGATTTGAAGTTGTATTTTTGAAGTTTTATTTAAGTTTAATAAGAAAGTGCACTTTTTGAATTTGAGTTGTATGGAAATTTTATAATTTTTGCACTTTTTCTGCTTGGACGCCCGTCCGTAACTCGGACGCCCGTCCGCCTTGACCAATTTTAGGACGAGCGTCCACTAAGCCTCGGACGCCCGTCCGCTTTATTCCCTCCAATCCTGTATGTGATTTAAACTCTTGGACGAGCGTCTAATAAACTGGACGCCCGTCCAGTTCATCTGAATTCCCAGTGGACGCCCGTCCGCTGAGTGGGACGAGCGTCCAACCTCTGTCTATATATACCCCCTCCGACAGTGAACCTTCACTTTTCTGAATTTTCAAACGCAAAAACCGACTTTTCCCCTCCTTTTGCCCTAAAATCTTCATTTCTAAACCATTTTGAGCGATTCCAAGTGCTACAGGCCGCTCTTGATCCCCTCTCTTTGATTTTCATAACCAAATTCCCCAACAAACCATATTCTTGGAGAATCAGGCCCCATTCAAGTCCGACCTTTCAGAAGAAAAATTCGATTTTGGAGTCCATTTTGGTGTTGTTTGGATTGATTTTCACCTCGATCAACATCCACTCACCCTACTTGGTAAGTTCGTAGCAAAATTTCTAGTTTTTATTCACGTTTTTGCGAGTACGATCTTCGGGTCGGCTCGTTCACTTGAATACTACCTTAATTCGGTTTTTTTCTGGTTTTTTTTTTTTTTTTTTTGTTTCTTGTTGCTTTGTTTTGGTGATATGGTGTTATGATGGGTGATGCATTGGGGTTGTTTGGTGATGGTTATGGTTATGGTTGTGGTTTGGTTGATTTGAAATCCCGCTTTGGATGTTAAACGGGTATCTCTTGTTGTGAATTGGGATTGTTTTCGTGTAGTGTAGGTTTCGAATATGGTTCATAAGAAGGGAGTGGTTAAGAGGCATGGTAAGGAAGTGGCTAGGGAGGCCGGAAAGAAACGCAAGGAGTTTGATCCTACTTTAATTGATCCTAACCGGGGAGTGAGTATACGAGAACAACCTCCTGAGCCACCCAAACTAGGGCTACTTTGAGAGATGAGCCGACCTCCGACTCTGAGACTGATGACGATGTGCCTTTGGTACGGATGCCTAGAGTTCAGAGAGGTGGAGGTTCGTCTAGGGCTGAGGAAACTGTCGATGCTACCCGGGAAGAGGAACCGGTTGTACCTAGGGCTGCCCCTCCTAGAAAGAAATCCAAACCGTACCTCCTATGCCATTACCTCGTCGGTTCGTGAACCCTGAGCTCACGATGTGTATAAACAAGATTATTTCTCGAGGACGATGTTGATTGAGCGGGCCATTTTGGAGGCCAAAGTCGATCCGGGGTTCGTTAAGTTGCTCAAAGATCGGAAATGGGAAACCTTGATGACAATCCCGACTACCCCGGTAAATAGCTCCCTAGTTCGGGAATTTTATGCCAACTGTTCGGAAACCGATTTGGGGAAGAAGGTAGTTGTGGTTCGAGGGGTAGAAGTCCCTTTTACACCGGAAGTGATCAATCGAAATACGACTTAGCGGCTTTCGAGGGTAGGGATTATAAGGAAGAGATTGTACATGACGAGTTTGGGGCGGATCCTTTGGAGGAGTTGCGCCTTAGAGTGTGTCCGGATGTGGCATGGACATTAAGGCCGGGAGGCGACCGGAAGGAGTTGGTTACCACGACCCGGACGGAGGATTGGAAGGTCCGGTGTCGGTTTATTCGTAATCGGTTGTTGCCTAAGAACAACTTGACGCACTTTCACATTGGTGACCTAGGCATGTTATACGCATTGACATTTGGCCCGAACGTAGATGTGGGACAAAGCGTTATATGATGAGGTGGCTATTAATCGAAGATCTATACCCGATGCTTGATTATCCCTCACCCGATCCACGCCTCGTATCGATGCCGGTGTGCCCGAGTATGGAGCCGATCACAAGCCGAAGAATCCAAGGCCGATCCAAATGAAAAAGGCAAGCCTTCGGGACGACCGAGACGGAGATACCTCGGAGCCTGGTTCTTCGGCACCGCCTCGTGCATCCTCCCTTCCTACTTTATCTCCCGCAGTTAGGATGCGGTTGAGCATGGCCAACGTTTCCGGGAATGGCCGAGTGATATCCGGGACTCACGCGTAACAATATTCTATCGATTCTTCGATCCTCCACCGTATCCGCACCGAGGGCCGGCAGCCGAGGGACGAAAGGACGTTCAATATTCTACTGTGTTTACACTTTCTGGATGTATTGAATGTTTTCACTTTTGCGTTATATTCATTTTTGATATCTCTTTTCATTTTGGTATAACTCCCCGTTTTCCCCGAGATGGTTCCATGCTTGTCCAGACGTGCAGGTATATTTTTAGCGGTTTCGACGAGCTACATTGTCTGGTTACGCGTTCTAAAGTGTCATTATGTAGGCTCCGGCCTGACTGACGATTCGCGTTTCGGTTTCAATCAGCTAAGTCTTTTCTTTTTTTTTTCTTTCCGATCTGCGCAACATGAGGACATGTTGAGTTTTTAAGTGTGGGGGAGGGGAATGTTTCGATAGGTATCTACACAGTTTCTTAATTCGTAATGTTTCTTTGCAAATGAGCTAAATTTTTTGAAAATTCTCCGACATTTTCGTTTTTGTTTTGTCCCGAGTAGGCAATTCACTTCAATGTTCGTTTTTTTTATAGTCATCACAGCTATATATCATATGGTTAGTAAGTGAGTTGTTTCACCCGAAACTATTTTTCACGAGCCATAGTGAATGATGAGCTATTCTATAAAGTTATACCCTTTTGGATTAGTGATTTTTGTTTTCTTATAAGTCATGTGCTTAGTGCTACGTATATATCGTGAGATTTATGATAGTTTGTATCTAGATCCGGAGTATGTTGTACTTGTGAATATCTAAGGTTTGAATGTGATAAGTAAAGCGTAACTAAAGTTGTTGAAAAAGTTGTTATTCAAATGAAAAAGTTGAGTAAAAAAATATGAATTAATTGTGTGTGTCGAAAGTCGGTCGATGATTTGAGTGTGATAGGGTATACCACGTATGTCCTATACCACTATGATGACTAAAAGCTCACGACAATCGAAGAAGTCGCTTTATGATTTGAGTAAGGTAGGGTATATCTCGAATATCCTATTCTCGCTATGACAGGCAAGAGCTCATTCGATGTGCGTTTTGAAGTGAAATAATTAAATCAACTAAAGAATTGATATGAAATTGATATAAGACTAAGTTATCGTCTATCTTATCCCCAGAGAAACCGTCGATATGTCGTAGGATTGTCCTCCGAGTATTTCGAAAAGGCCCTAGATATATTCGGTCATTCTTTTCGGGATATATCACGTTTGTAGGGTGCATCTTATGAGTGTCATTGATTACTAGTCTACAAGGGGGTATTAGCTAGTTTTGCTTTGAGTTTTTCAAGTTTGGATTTAGTGGAAGTTTTCTATGGTTTAGCACACACGCACTGGTGAACTTCTGATTTATTGGATATATGTTATATATGTTGAGATGTCTGTTCTTTTTCCGAGCCTAGTTTTTGTTTTGTTTTGCTCGGGACGAGCAAAAGCTAAGTGTGGGGGAGTTGTTAAGGGTGAATTTATACGATTTATAACGCTATATTTTATGTTATTTTCCCTCATATTTGTATGAATTTGTATAAGAAACGAGCGTTTAATGGATTTATCGAGCAAATGGTATTTTAAATAAGTTATTCGCAACATAGATTAATTTATGTGTTTTAATTATGTTTTTATGATTATTTGAGCGATATTACCTTTTGCGATATTTTTATGTGTCATAGAAGCACAAATTCGAGCTCAAGAGGTGATTCAAAGATGATCAAGTCGGATTTGATTAAAGAGGAGGAGATAATGATGATTTACATTGAATTAAAAGGAGATAAAGATAAAGAAATCGAAATCCAGTCATATTGGATGGCGTCCAGGTCCCGTCCAGTGGACGGGCGTCTGATGTAACTGAACGAGCGTCCGGGGATGGGAAGTTGATTCAGGATGTTTGGACGCTGAAGTGGACGCCGTCTGGACGAGCGTTTGGTCATGACTCGGCCCGATTTGAAGTTCATATGAAGAATGGACGGGCGTTCAAGGATCCATACGGGCGTCCGGTAGCCGACTTACTGAAACCGACTTTAAAATCTATATATAGTCGGCTGTTTTCTCCACACAAAGGCAGCATACACTCATTATTTAAAACCCTAAACCTAGGGGCGGCTTTAGGCTGCGTTTTTCATCTTTTTATTCCAGCTTTTATGCTCTTAGTTTAGATTAAAAACTAGTTACTTTTTATGCACTCGTTTCGCAAATTTGAGTTGCCGAGGATGTTCGTAGGCTAAAAGCTTCATCAAACGAGTATTGTGAAGCCGTCCAACAATTGTTGATTTCGTTTTCTTCGATTATACTGTGAGTTTTTAATAAAGGTTGTTTCTTATTCATGCTTATTCATGTTTAAATTGCTCTTATATCGGAAGATGTGCATGTGTTGATTGTTTATTGTTGATGGAAGTCTTAATAAACCCTAGATCACCATGAATAAGAATAGTAATTCGAATCTATCATAACGGAAGTTAATAGGTTTGATTACTAGATTATAAACACAAAGTTTGCACCTTTGGTTAGAAAACGCGTTAATCTTACATCGGAAGATAATAGATTAATAGATGAACTTTCTAAGGAATTAGGGTTCATGTTTAGGTGAGGTGAATCACAACCGAGATAAAAACCGCAATATAATCGAGATAGGAAATCAATGCTTGTTGGATAGGTGGATCAATCCTCGTTTGCTCGTTATAAATTTGATTTAAATCCTTAAAAGCTTGAATTTGTCTAGTTAGTTTACTTTTATCTCGCATCTTAGATTAGTTAGTTTAAATTGGTTCGCAGCCCGTATCCTTCCCGGCTTTAGATCATCTCTTCGTCCAGCTTTTACGTTTTAGTCAAGTTTAATTTTCAGCATTCGTTTAGTTTTATCCGCTATTTAGCTTAGTAATCGTGACATAGGTTAGTTAGATAAAAACTAGAAATCACAATCGTTTAGTTCCCCGTAAGATCGACCCGGCATTAACCGCTATTACTACGATCCTTATACTTGAGGTTAACCGGATTATTACTTGTTTATTTTGTGTTGATAAAATCCGTGACAGCAAACTGAGCATTCAACTTGTTATTATTCTCCTCTTCATTGACATACCTGCCCTGACTTTCCCTGGTAGGCTTGGAGGAGTCAGGTTTGCCATGTAGCTTCCAGCAAGTGTCCTTGGTGTGATTTGTGCGTTTGCAGTGCTCACAGAACAACTTTCCAGTTCTATCAGTAGGCTTCCTAGATGTCTTAGTGACCTCAGTAGGCTTCCTGACCGTCAGCAGGGTAGCACTCTCAGTAGGGTTGTCAGCAGGGGAGTTCAGCAGCATCACTTTCCTCCTGCTTTCCTCATGTTTGACCTCGCAAACATGGATTTGAGATTGGGGAGAGGTTTTGTGGCAAGGATTCTTCCTCTAACATCATCAAGAGTAGGATTCAAATCCCAAGAAGAAACTTGAATACTCTCTTTTCTCAATAAATGTCCTTATAGAGGCGCATCCTTAACATCATTCCGGGGGAGTTTCCAACATATCTAGATGTTGCCATGCCCTAGATAGTTGGTTGAAGTATTGAGTTACAGACATATCTCCTTGTCTGTAGTTTTGAATCTGAGCTTCAAGATCATAGACCTCAGATGTATTGTCCTTTTTTGAGTAAAGGTCTCTGGCATTGTCCCAGATTTCCTTTGCAGTATCATACATCATGAAGTTATCACTGATCTCTTTTGTCATTGACCTCGTGAGGATGGTCATGACTTGGTTATTTTCTGTATCCCATGCTTCAAACTTGGGGTTAGTTTCAGCAGGGGCAGGTTTGGAACCAGACAAGTATCCCATCTTGCTCTGGCCTGAGACATACATTTTCATAGATCTTGACCACAGCAGGTAGTTGTTGCCATCAAGTCTGTGATTTGTAAAAGAATGGTTTTCAGTGACCCCAGTCTGCTGAGGCAGCTGGGACTCAACTGAGGGTGAGGAAGCTTCAGATAATGAAGACATTCTTGATTCAAATAGGTACCGAGAATTTGCAAATGGATTCAGGAGTTTAAGTCTCTGATACCATGAAGAGAGTTTGAGAAAGTAAATCAACTTGTTTATTCATGTTGAAAGAATGAGTATAAATAGATACAAGAGAGTATCCTAGCTAGTAAAGTAAAAGTAACTAGAGCCGGCTAGAATAAATGCTAGAGTCGGCTATGTCTATGCTATTACATAATAGGACAAAAGATAGTTACTTTATGACTTTTAGGACATATTAATTGTTTATTTAATACAATTAATATGTCTCTTTGATACATAAGTAACATGTTACAATGTAACGTGTTTAATGAAATATTATGTAATATTAACCATAATATTTCCACAACATCCTATGGACGCCCGTCAACTAACCCCAAACGCCCGTCCGTCAAAAACGGCTACATCCTGAATCAAAAATCTAACCTCAAATGCCCGTCTGCCTTGTGCAAACGCCCGTTTGAGCTACTACAGTCGCAAACGCCCGTTTGCCTAGTGCGAACGCCCGTTTGCCTGGGCTTTTCCCAAAACGCTAAAATCTTCAAAACGCGATTTCTAATCCGTTTTTAACCTAATTGGCATCGATTTCAACACAGAAAACATATCTAAACATTCCGAGAATACCTATGATCCTTGATCAACGAAAAACACATCTTTCTTGCATCTACGCATCTTAAAACATGATCTAAACTTTATGAATCATAATCGAGATCATAGGAAGAGTTTCTTACTTATTTGCAGCCAAAAAACCAGATTCAAAAGCTTCTGAAAAACTGCTGCACTTCCCTTGAGCTGATAACCAAATGTTGCCCTTCTCACAACGGTTCCAAAGCTCTCGTCTGATCTGAAAACGGTCAAGCTATCTCTTAGAATTTGTGAAAATCGTCCAAGCCCTATTTCTTCCCCTCAGAGCCGCAGAGAAGAGGTGAAAAACTGAGTTCTGATTTTTTTGTGTTTAGGTTAAGGGATTATTGTGTGTAAATTTCTTTAAATACCAATTTCCCATAAATCCATTTTTCCTTAATTGTCCTTTAATTACCAAATAATCGAGATTTTCCCTTAATTATATATACATATAACTCGAAAATATATATATATATATATATATATATATATATATATATATATATATATATATACTCTATTAAATACTTACTCCCATAAAAGAAAAGAAATAATAATATTTCGTTTTTGCAAAATGACACGTCTGCCCTTTCCCGAAAATCAGAATATTACACCCGCCACCGCACTCTCTCACAGCTCCACCGTGAGCCACCTCCGTTTCATCATATTTGTAGCCATATAACACCCGTGATAATTCTGACGTTATCAGTTGTCTCCGTTACCGGGAAAATCAAGTTTCTCAGCCTGCTTCCGGCGTACGGCTCACCCACAGCTCACAGGATTTGCGGCGGCCCCGGGAAGAGCCTCATCTTCTCCAGGCCACCCCCACGGTTTCTTCCTCAAAAATCTCTCAGCTCTCACTCGCTCACGTTCAGATTTTCGACTTAATGCCGAAAGCATCTCAAAATAAGGTAACCTCCCCGATTTCTTGCTAAGAATCACGAGTTTGCGTTTGAATCATCACCACTCTCGTGAATTTTGTGCAAAGAAACTCGCCGGAGTTGGCAGTATACGTTTCCTGGCCCGAAACTTCTTTTTAGAGCTTTTGGTTTGTTGTTTGTGACTGTTCATCTACGATCATCTACAAAAAGGACTAAAGACACGTGAATCTATCGAGTTCGCTCGTGAGAAATCGACACTCAAGTTAAGGAAATGAGCCAAGGTCACGCCTGTTGTTTTGGCTGTTGCTATAACCGTTATTTTGGTCGTTGGTTTTGTGCATATTCAAAGTTTTTGGGTATTGTGTCAAGTGGAGCTCGTTTTGTTGTGTTGTGTTGTTTCTTTGGATCTGAAAAAGACATACTGGTATCAATAAGATATTGGGATTTTTGGGACCTCATGCTTGAGAAATCGCAGTTGCTCCCAGATTCTGATATCCGTACATCGGCACCGTCATCAGATCCACCGGATAAGTCACTTTCGATAAAATCCCTGACACGCCGCATGTGCACCTGGAAAATACAAGGTTGGTGAGTGTATGAACGGTTGAGGATCGGAGTAATTTTTGGTGTTTTGCGTAGACAACCAATCAGAACCTGACACATGGCTGGGACAAAGGACAACGCCCATGTGCCACATACTCCAGGCAAGGGGCCCGCACGGGACCCCCCACTAGGATAACTTGGACGCCATGCTTGAGAACCCCACCGTAGGATTTGCTGTCCAGACAGACTTACATGCGTGCAAGGACTATTTTGAATCAAAAGAGATCAGGTCCAGAGGTTGTGATGCGAATTCGGCGTCGGCCCACTCTGGTCCCATACGTGATAGGAACGCAGAGGGGACCTCAAAGCAGCATGAGGGCAGAAAGACGGTCCCAGAAAAAATTCCAGGGGTGGAAGAAACCCCAGAGGCCAAGTCCCCAGAGGCGAAAGCAGCGCTGGCCTACGCCGAGTATGTGAAACAGGTATATCTGGCGAATCTGTGCCTGGCTGCGTGTGGTCTTCCTCTCAAAACAGCTGATGAGCAGCTCCCTGTCCCATCTGGGCGTGAGGCCGCAGCTCTCCATAAAGAGGAGCCAATCCCCACGCGTGAACCAACGAGGATTGAAGTAGAAGGGAGTGAATACTCATCGGTGGGCCAAAGGAAGAAACATATCCCTGAGAAAAGCATAGAAAGGAAATTGGCTCTAGAAAGGTTGCACCATCCTGAGAAAAGAACTTTGCTACAACACACGGGACCTATCCGTCATGAAAATAATGTCATCCCACGCCGCGAGGCCAAAGACCTCCGCGACGCACGGCGATCATTAATGATAAGAAAACGAGCAAGATATGGAATCAATTTACTATGCCGATTCAAGACCTAATTCAAAGAAAGGTGGTTCCGGTGAGGGATACCGAACCCAGGAAGGATGACAGATTGGAGAAAATTGAAAGAGAAATATCAGAGCCAAAGAAATCCAAGCAGGATGAAAAACATGAGCCAACTCAGGGGATCGACGTTCTCTCAGATGAAATTTTAGACTCGCTGCCCTCGAAAGGTGTTCAGCACTCACGGTATGTCTATTACAAAGGAACCACCGTCCTCTTGAATGGATAGCCGAACCTCCTAGCCACCAAGAACAAATATGCTTGGTGTGTCGCATTCGTGGGAAGTATGCAAGAGCGGGCCGTAGCTTGGCTCCGAAGCTTAACTCGTGGCTCGATCAATAGCTGGGATGAGCTGAGGACAAAATTCCTGAAAGAGTTCGAAACGGCTTAGCGACCAAAGAAATCCATTGAAGATTTGTATGAGGTCCGCCAAGGGGAGGGGGAATCATGCAAGAGATATTACGATAGATTTATGAAATTTTATGAGCAATCAAAGAACCTGCCTGAAAACGAAGTCAAAAGTGGTTTCCTAAATGGCATCGCTAAAGGAATGATGAAAACTCATTTCGCAATGAACCCGCCAACGATTTGCGCGACCTTTTCAACCAGGCCCGCATATTCGGATTAACCGTAGCGGCTCCCTCGCCCTCTGGAAAAGGAAAAAAACGAATTGAGTCCAGATCCTCTAGGGATGAAAAAAGAGAGGAACATAAGGAGGAGCAAAAAGATGATCAAAAGAGAGGAAGGGACCGATACAGAGAGGTCAAGAAACCGATGAAGTTTGATGAGTCCGAGTTCATCCCCATCAATGCGAGTTTATCCGAGATACTCTATGAAATCCGTGATCGAATCGAAAGGCCAAGACCCATAAGGTCTGACCCCAAAACATGGGATGAGACAAAGTATTGTGATTTCCATGAGGATTACGGTCACATCACAGATGAATGTATCACCCTGAGAAGGATTGTTGACACAATGATCAAAAATGGAGAGTTGGACAAACACAAAAAGCACAATGGGAGAAACAGAAATGATAGGGGGGCCCGCAGGTACCAAAATGAGATCAAAGTGATTATTGAAGAATTTCCCAGCAACCATCAGATTAAGAGCCAGATCAATGCAATTAACATCAGAGGAAGAGAAAAGCCGGTTGTCCTAGCTCCAAATGAGAAGGCTATCTCCTTCACTCAGAGCAAGCTAGCAGGACCACCGGGGGCAATGGAGTTGCCCATTGTGGTACTGGTCGGAATCAATGATTGCGGCGTTACCCGTGTCCTCCTAGAAACGGGAGCCGCCAGAGACATCATTTACCTGGAAACCCTCAGACAATTTAAGATAGGAACGTCCAGGCTAAAGCCTTATCTGAGGATGCTGGAAGGATTTTCTGATGATAAAGTATCCATGTCATGCGTCATTGATCTGGAGGTCGAAATTGGCGACCACCCACCATAAAGAAAAGAGAAAGTTGATTTTTTGGTCGTTGACCCGCATTCGCATTACACGGAGATCCCGGGATCCCGTCTCAAAGGAAGTTTTAGATGGTCGTCTCGATGCCCCACCGTATGTCAAAGTTTTATACTAATAAAGGAATTGGAATGGTTGTTAGCCGTCCCAAGAGTCTGCTGGATCATGTGACCACAAATTGAAGTGATTATCCAGCAAGGGGGACGTACAAGACACCTCAGGTCGAATCCTCTGAGTCAGCCTCCCGACGAGCTCATATAGACACAGTCGAAGAGGCGGAGGCTCAGAACGAGCCGAATCTGTCAAAGGTGGTAATGGAGGTCGACCGGGAAAAGAATAGAGAGCCCATGGCCGTCGAGCCGAAAAAAGTCGTTTGCGAAACCCTTCAAGTCAGAGACGAGTCCAACTTCATGGCCCAAGACGAGTTGATTGAGGTGGTTATAAATGAAAAATATCCCGATCAGAATGTGAAGATAGGCAGGCAAATGGAAGAAGAAGAAAGAGAGAAGCTGATATCGATGCTCAGGGAAAATTTGGATGCGTTTGCTTGGATAGTTACGGACATGAGAGGCATGGTGCCCGAGGTCGCCTTACATCACTTGAATGTAGACCCGCTTCAAACCCATATAGCAAAGATCCTGCCAATTTTCCAAAGAGAAAGAAGAAGCAACTAAGGTTAAGGTAAACAAGCTGGTCAAAGCTGGAATTATCAAAGAGCTACAATACCCGACTTGGCTAGACAATGTAGTGATGGTCAAGAAACACAATGGGAAATGGTGCATGTGCGTCGATTTTACGGACCTGAAGAAGGCCTGCCCAAAGGATCCTTACGAGTTGTCCCGGATTGACAGAATGGTCGATCGGATCGCCGGTTTCGAAATGCTGAGCTTCCTAGACGCGTACTCCGGGTACCATCAAGTGAGAATGGCTGGCGAAGATGACTGCCTTTAGGGCAGCAGGTGGAATGTACTATTACAAGATGATGCCATTCGGGCAGAAAAATGCCGGATCCACCTATCAGAGAATGGTCAATAAGGTTTTCAGTTGGGAAGAATATGGAGGTGTACATCGATGACATGGTCGTCAAGTCTGCTCAGACCGATCACTTGGAGGACCTGCAAGAGACTTTCAACAACGTCAATATGCATTCTATAAAATTGAATCCTGCAAAGTGTACTTTCGGAGTTCAAGCTGGTAAGTTCCTAGGCTTTATGGTCACCTAGAGGGGGATTCAAGCGAATCCCGAGAAGATAAAAGCACTGGAAAACATGAGGGAACCAACCTGTGTTAAAGAGGTTCAGAGGCTGAATGGAAGAATCATTGCTTTGGGAAGGTTCTTCCCCCGATCTGCTGACAGATGTCTCCCGTTCTTCAAGATTCTCAAAGGGAACAAGAGCTTCGAATGGACCGAAGAATGTTCACAGGCCTTCAGGGCCATCAAGACTTATCTAGCAAGCCCCCCTCTGTTAGTCAATCCAGTGCTCGAGGATGAACTGTTTCTGTATTTGGCAGCTTCGGACCGGGCCATTGCTGATGTTCTTGTCAAGGAGTACGTGACCCTCCAAAAAACCGTTTACTATGTTTCAAAAGCACTCAGTCCCGTTGAGAGTCGTTACCTAAATGCAGAGAATTGGCTTACTCGCTTGTCATTGCAACCCGAAAACTAAGGGCTTTTTTCTTCACACACGATCGTCGTGCTGACGAATAGTCAACTTTGACAACTACTGCATAAGCCAGACCTATCAGGCCGTCTGTTATGATGGGCTATCGAACTCACCGAGTTCGACATCCAATACGATCCCGGGAAAGCAATCAAGACACAATCTCGGCTCGATTTCATAGTCAAAGCGAGCTTCAACGAGGACATATCCGTCGGACAGCTTAGCTTGCCAAACGTCGACGAATTAAATACCCCAACGGTGGTCGCGCCGCAAAGGCCAAGTCACTGTTGGCAGAGATATGTCGATGGGGCCAGGAGCCGAAATGGCTGTGGAGCCGGGATAATACTCTTGGAGCCAGGCTAATCCGAAGAGATTGAAAAGGCCTTAAGATTCAATTTCACCGCTTCCAACAACCAAGCCGAATATGAAGCAGTCATAGCCGGACTAGAGTTGGCCAAAGCTATGAACGTCAAAAACTTGGAAATTTTTTGCGATTCGAAAGTAATAGTATGCCAAATCAAATGTACCTTCAAAGCAAGAGACGAAGTATTAAAGCGATATCTTAATCTCATCAAAAAATTGAGAAGCGGTTTCAAATAATGTGAGTACCAAAACATACCGCGTGAACGGAATGAGCGAGCGGATTGTTTGTCCAAACTACTCTCCAAAGATGAGTTCAGCGACCCCGCGGTCAAGTTTGAGTACCTCGAAGAGCCAACCGTCTGTCGGGCCGAGATCATGGATATTCAACCATCGATCCCGTGCTGGATTGACAAGATCAGGGCATATATTGAAAACGGAACGCTACCTGAGGATACCAAGGAGGCCCAAGACTTAAAGAAAAGGGATGCATGTTACACAGTTCTGAATGGAATCCTATACCGAAGATCTTTCTCCAGGCCGCTACAACGATGTGTCCGCCCTGAAGAAGTACGAGGTATTCTGACAGAATTGCATGAGGGGGTGTGTGGAGGCCACCCTTCCAACCGTACTCTGGCTCGGAAAGCTTTATTAGCAGGATATTATTGCCCAAACCTGGTTGAAGATGCTGAAAGATACGCTAAGAGCTGCGGCAAGTGCCAGTGCTTCGCCGACATACAGAGGTTGCCTTCAGTGGAGCATAGTATCGTCGTCGCCGCATGGCCCTTCGACATGTGGGCGATCAACTTGATCGGCCCGCTTAAGAAAGCCCGATCGAAATGCAAATACGTGGTCGTCGTCGTAGATTACTTCACAAAGTGGATCGAAGCGAAAGCACTTATTAAGATCTGCGCCAAGGATATAATATATTTTTTTGGGATCAAGTTTGGACACGGTTTGGGGTGCCACGAACCATTGTATCGACCATGGGCCATAGTTTAGAGACGAATTTGATGAATTCGCAAAGAGCATAATGTTAAACAATGGCAGCCTTCGGTATGCTACCCCCGGGGAAATGGTCGGGCGGAAAACTCCAACAAGCGAGTCTTTGAAAGTGTTGAAGAAAAGCCTAGAAGCCTTGTGGTCACTCCGCACAACCCGGAAAGTAACAACCGGAGAGGCGCCGTTTGCGCTAACATACGGGTCGGAGGCACTGGCACCTATGGAAATGGCCCTACCAAGTATAAAGGTTTCCCACTTCGATGAGGCCGACAACGTCACTAATCGAAAGATCGAATTGGACCTTGGCGAATAAAAGTGCCTGAAGGTGCACGCCCAGCTGGTTAACTACAAGCAAGCCATAAAGAGGCACCACGACAAGCGGATCCATGATCATTCTTTCGCAGTGGGAGATTTTGTCCTGCACAAAAGACAAGCAACCGGCCAGAAAATAGATAAAGGAAATTTGGCCGAAAATTGGAAGGGTCCCTGGCAAGTGTCGAGAATTGTCAAAAAAGGGACTTATATCCTCTCGGAAAAGGAAGGTCGCGAGTTCAATTAACCCTGGCACGCTGACAATTTGAAACGATACTACACGTAAGCAGTAATGTTATTTGTTTCAGAGCATCTTTTTTTAAAGGCGTCAAGCCCATTTGATTACAATCAATAAAATCTATTTTCAAAAGTCAAATAAACCACAGCAAATTTTGTCCCCGTCAAGCAAAGCTTGTCCGACACAGAAATGGGGCACACGAATTCACTGGAACTATGTCGGTAACGATCGCAGAGGCGCAAGTTTACAAGAAAACAAAGCGCAGAAACATAAATCAGGCTAGCAAAAGTAAGAAGATTCAATCCATTAAAAAATGAAGAGAAATTTTTACAGAGGAGCAAAAAGAAAACAAATGGGGGGGCTCCGTTTTTTATTCGTTGGCCTCAGGATAGGAGAAGTATATGTCTGTAATAGGACAGACCGGCATTCCTCGGGTCAGGATACACATGGTCAAAATCATCCAGGCAAAAGGTAAGGGTAACGCGCCGTTATCACGGTAGCGAACTTGATCGCCCAGAATGGATCAGGCGACCCCAGTTGATGGTCGTCTCAGGAATTGAAAGGGCATAGAGAACAAACGCCTCGGCATCAGTTACCTCGTTGAAATCAGGCAGACAAAAGACCCGAGTGTACATGAAGCGTTTCCACTCCCTCTCCTCCCGATTCAGCATATCTGATGTCACGTCTGTGCCATCCATCCACTCATTCTGAAGCAAAAACTGAAGGGCGTCGAACAGGATAGCGTAATAGTCAGCCCTGTCCTCGAGATTCCAAAAAGTATTATAATCCTCGGCGGGATTTAGAAGCCCATAAAAGTCATTTATGACGGCCGGGGTAAAATCCACAGTCACCCCACGAACGGAAACGGTGGTGGTGCAATCAACATGGCCGTTCTCAGATAGGGCCGCATGAAACTCACGCACCAGGGTTAAGTTATACTCCCCGGCCGGTGAGGTGTGATAGCAAAATACTTAACCGCTAACTTTTACCGACAAAGTATCGGGTCATCGGGAGTATAGTGGTCACAAGGTCGAATCCACAGGGAGTAATGTCTAAGTACCAAAGCCGACGTAGAACTTAGTTCAGGTCAATCAAAGGTGGAAAGGTATTATACTAATGCAAAAATAAAGATTATACTAATGGTTGTACTTCTAAGTATTAAAAGGGTATAGCCGAACTATGATCCCACGAGCTACTTTTGCCCCTAAGGAAGGACTTAACAGGGAGCGTGTCTCAACCGACCTACCTATCCAATGTAGTTTAACGACATCCACGGGTGCCAACTCTTAATTCTAGCGATTAGACTGAACAACTCGATCTAACCACCATATGTGAAGCTAACCGACTCTCCCTTTAGAAAACCGATTATCCTAACATGATTACACTCTAGAGTCGTTCGAACAACGATGACAAACCTCTGTATTGGAAACGGACCAAACAACTAGGCCAAATCTACGCAACGATACTAAAAACCCATATCCCACATCTCACCGCAAAATGCATCTATAAGTTTGATGTGTGTGACAGTGAACTAGGTGATCAATCTAACTCAAAGATGTTAAAATAAGTTTTAGGATGTGGATTAGTCGTTTAAACATAATACTACGCACTACACAAATCCCTATCTCATCCCCTTAAGGTTTTCGCTCGCTTTCACATAATTCGACTACACATGCAATTAGCTACTCATTATTATGCTAATAAACGAAATAAGAATTGGAATCAAACTCAAGACAATAAATAAAAGAGAAGTCATTACCATATAACTTGCAGAAAATCTGATCCAGAAAAAATGAATAAAGAATTGCACCAAAATTTGAATCTTTTGAATTTGAAAGGTAAATCTAAGCTATAAAAAGTGTTTAGAATCAAAGGAAATTATCTATGGAACCAAAGGATCAATGGGTGTTTAATCTACACTAAAATCGCCCCTAAATCTCCTAGGAAAAGTCTAAAGTCGGCCAAGAATAATTAGGGCCTGAATGAGCTGCATGTTTATAGTGTAGGTCGAAAATCTGCTTCTGTCGGTCACGAACGAGCGTTTGGATCTTGGCAAACGCTAGTTTGCCTGGAAATCTTGATGATATTAGGGTTTCTCCTTCCATGGACGAGCATTTCCCTTAACTTGAACGTTCATTTGATGACTCATGTCTTGAGGGCAAACGCTCGTCTGTGTATCCTGGACGCCCGTTTATCTTGTATGAGCTTCCTTGAGTCGGGCTGAACCCATCCAAACGCTAGTTTGGAGTAATTTGGACGATCAGTTGTCCAAAACACTAATTTCCAGCATCAATGCTACTCCTGGTTAACGCCAGTTTGGACTGATCAAACGCCGGTTTGGGGTGGGCTTGAGTCAAACGCCAGTTTGAGGTAGGGCAAACGCCAGTTTGCCTTGATTTCACTCCAAACTTGAATTTTCTCTACTTTCATGCTACTTTCGAGCCACGAACACGTTTCTCATTCCAAAACATCGCCTTCCGGGCTCTCGAGTCACCTAAGTCCTGCAATAAACACACTAACAAAACACCACGCATAATTCCGCAAGACAAAAGTGCTCAGAAATGAGGTAAATATCGCTAAAAAGGCAGAGTTTCCTATCGATGTGACAGTTTAACTCACAGTGCGTATAACTCTCGATATTACTCTCAAACGGGTCTATATCTACCCAAAACATGCCAATAAAGTGATAAACGGGGGTTAAACTGCACACCAAAGTACAGTAAAGTTGACTCCCATAAAGGTGACAAAATGCATCCAACCATTGGCGTTAATGGTAGCCCGATGACCTGGACCAACACAGCGCAGGTTAAGCCTCCTATCCACCAGGTGACCCTGATTGCAAAAGAAGGTCAGGAAGTTGTCCGCGGCCACCGGGGAAGCGGTGAACCGGAAACAAACGGAGGGTTCTTCCCCAATATTGGGCTCAAAAGCGCTAGAACCCTTACTTGAAGAATCAGAAGACATGATGAAATTTTCAAAAATTCGAAAAGGATAAAGGAGTTTCTCAAGGAAGAAGAATTTTCAGGAAAGGTGCAAGTGAGGAAGAAGAGGAAAACCTCCTCCTTTTATAGGCCCACAAAATCAAAATGCAGGAAGGTCATAAATCACAAACATTCGAATTCGAATTCAAGTCTACATTAACCAAAAGGACGCTTCGGGAAGAGCAGTCATAAATGCGTCGGTTGAGTATGAGTCATAAAGGCATCGGTTGAATGGAGTTATGAGGTTTCACGATCCTCGAGAAACCAAACCGTCTGAGCCAGGTCCGACCATAATCAGCAGCTCCACCGAAATAAAGGGGCCATTGTCAGACACGGGAGAGTTGCTACAACTTTTAGTGCCATATCTTCCAAAACCAAGTTGTGTACCATCCGGTTTGCAACCACGATCAAGTTATATTTCCTTTTCAAGAGCGCTCTCACCTCGCTAAGGAACGGGGGTCGCAAATGAAAACTCAAATTCAGAAAAATCGAGGCAAATACAAAAGCAAAAAGAGCAATGATTTCGTTATATAATCAGGGCCGTCAAGACCGATTGTTACAAGCGCAGACATAAACAAAACCTAAAACTAATCAGAATCGTCCGTCGGCGAGTCCGAAACGACAAGCGCAAGCTCGACATTTGCGTGCGGCGGCACCAATACGTCGTCGTGAGAAACAGGCATCCCGGGAACACGGACGCCTAAGCAGGAAATCAACCTAGGAAAATGGATGGGCCCATGTAAGTCTGTCTGGGCAGCAAATCTAAGTATCTCCCGGTAGATCAGCAGACCCCAATCAATATTGACATCATCATCGGCCAGCATGATCGTATAAAGGAGATGCGACTCCACCTCTGATATTTCCTCGGCATCATGCGAAGGCAACACGCGAGAGTTGATCAACCTTTTCCACTCTCGGTTGGCCTGGGACATCTCCGAAGCATAGCCTTCTAGTAAAGGGTCCCAATCACCCGGTATCAAGCGCCTTAGTGCCGCGGCCCCATAGATGCGCCTCCTCAACTCACTGCCGAGAACCCAAACCGACTCATAATGCACGTAAGGAGGGTGAGCTAGCAATTCAAAGAACTCATTGATAATGGTAGGGCTAATGGTGACATTGACCCCCCGAAGGGGAACAGCGGTGGCAGCGGTGTCGGTCAAAACCACTACCGACAACGCAGAATAGAACTCCTTCACCATTGTGGCGTTGTATGGCCATCAAGGTGCCTTCAGAAAGCTAACCCACCTCAAATGAGCAACACGCTCACACTCAGCAAAACTGATTTTCCGAAAGTTCAACCCCCTCTCTGCCAACTGGGGAAGCTGATTGAAAATTGAGAAAAGGTTAGCAATAGCTAAATGGGAAGTTGTATGGAAGAAAGGAGAATCGCCGAAATTGGCCATAGTTGCAGAAGAACAAAAGCTCAAGGAAGATTTATTTTAGGAAGGAAGAAAAGCAGAGATATGTGCAGAAGGAGAACAAAGATCCTTACTTTTATAGCACAAGATAAATGATTCAACGGAGGAAATAGAACAGATCGAATGGCCGAAATTGAAAGTTGGTTCGGATGTCAAAATTTGAATAGGCATTAATGGCAGAACAATTATCGGAACAGCCTCCATCATTAGCACGATCTCCGAAAATGTCTGAAACGGTCAAAGAGCGGTAACTGACCAAAGGTGGAAGATTTGCCTCAGAACATGTCAGAAAAAGCTGGCAACCGTCAGACTTTACAGCTGGGGAATCTTGAAGCCGCTTTGAACATGTCCGCCTATAGATATCGCCGGACACACACAAAGCAGGGGGCCGCACCGAAATTTTAAAACAAGGGGACAAGTACTGTATGATCCTCAAGCCAGCGGCTGGTGTAAAGATTGATAGTTTCAATACAGATCTACACGTAACGACGGCCCAGATCTCACTCGAAACAAGGGGGCACATTGGATTTTTTCGATTCGGCTTGATTAAAAGTTCAACGATCAAAGAACTTAGAACAAATTACTCGTTCTTATTATTATTTCGGTCGAGCTCGTATGCGACCTCATTCAAAATAAGGGGGCCGCAAGCCCAAAAATTTTAATCTATGGATTCGATTGGACAGGTCATTTTGGTGACTTCGATGTAAAGAGCTCTCAATCTCACCAAAATAAGGGGGTCACATGCATATGAATACCCAAAAAGTAGTAAAGGACTTGAAACATATTTCAAGCAATGCAGAAGCAAAACACAAAGTGAGAAGTTTACCAAAGTTATTACAAATCAAGACAAAGCCGAAGCCAACAAAGTTATAAGTTTATTACAAACGAGCTAAATTCACTTATCAGAGGATGGGATCAGGGTATGATCCCGGGTCAGGTTTAGAAAGTCATCACCAAATTGAGGGGTGTCGGTAGGCCTGTAAACGAGCCGAACCCTACCGAACCCAGGCAGGGTTCGGCTCGGCTCGGTATGTTCGAACCTTAGGCTCGGCTCGGCTCGAAATGGCCGAGCCTTATATTTTCATTATTCGGCTCGGGTTCGGTCCGGTATTTGGGGAAAAAAGCTCGGCTCGGTTCGGCTCGAACATGTCGAACCGTTCGAACATGTTCGGCTCGAACCGGGTTTTAAAAAAAAAATCGAACATGTTCGGCTCGTTTTTAAAAAACATGTTCGGCTCGAACTGTATATGAATTTATGATATCCGAGCCGAACATGTTCGAACATGTTCGGCTCGACCACCGAATATCTAATTTGTAAGGTTCGGCTCAAAGTTCGAACCCACGAAACGAGCCCGAATCGAGCTTTTTCCACCGAATACTCCGGATCGAATCGAATACTTAGGTTCATTTACGACCACTAGGTGTCGGCCTCGCCGGGTCTCTCCCATTTGTCAACGACCACGTCCTTAGGCTCTCCACCATCGTCTTCGGCTTTGTCATCCGTCTTCTCGGCCTCGGCGACCTCTCTCTCCACCTCATCCATCAACGAACGAAGATTAACCTCATTAACGGGAGGAGGATTCCAGACAAGCAAATCATCATTCCTGCATTGAGCCGTGAAGTCGGATAGCTGAGGCTGGGTATAAGGAAGATCAGGATGATGGACTCTCAGAGCAACATTGAATTCGGGAGTGAGTTGCCAGTCGAGCAGAGTGTTCAAGCTGACCTTGTCGGCCCTAAAAGCCGACCTGAAGCATCGGGCAGCATGAAAGAAACCTCGATCATAGTATTTCTCCCGAGCAATCCGCAACTCCTCAAGATGCTTCTGTAAATCCTTGTCGGCGTCACTCAGCTCCAACTCTAGAAGACCGATTCTCTCTGACTCTCCGCATACTGGGACACAGCGTAATCCCTCTGAGCCTCGACAGACTTCAGCGACTCACCGATTTCTTGGGCTCTCTTGTCACTGGCCGCGTTCGCTTCATGAAGCTTTGCAAATTCGGCTTGAGCATCAACGGACTGCTTCTCGGCCCATACGGCTCTCTTCTTGGCTTTAACGATCTTCTCCCTAGCCGCTCTCAGCGCCACATTCAAGTCATAATTCTTCTCAAAAAGCTCGGCATGCGCTGCATCATGTTCATGCTCAGACTGAAAGAGTTCAGTTCCAAGCTGAAAAGGAAAAAACATCAATCAGATGCAGACTCATGAACCAAAGCAAAAGAGCAAAATGGAAATCATATACCTGGCTCGCAACCCAAGGGCACCGGCCAGGCGCTGGGATCGATTCGACAAACTTGTAGTCGCGGACGAAGCAATTACATCCTCATGCACAGAGTGAGAGATAATGCCAAGGCCCACAAGCCGCTCGGCCTCGTTGGGCAGAGTAAACTTAAAGTTCTTTAAAGGCAGCACATCAGCAATGGCAGCGGCTACCTTCCCGGCTCCCCTCAAATCCAAAGGTTTCTCAGCAAACCCTTTCTCCATCCATTCAGCGGGGAGACCCCGAGCGCCAACAAGACCTCTTTGAACCGGCGGTGGTAATGGTTGATGAGGAACAGTCGACTCTTTCTTACCCTCATCACTCGGCTTGCCCGGGCTATCGGCCAACTAGATCACAGCAGGCGAAATAGGAATCGCCTCAGGGTTCGGCCCCACACAAATCACCTCGGAAGCCTCAGACGCGGCAGCAGCCACATCGCCACCCTGGCCCACAGTTTTCTTGCTTTTCTTGGGACACCCCCCACGTCGACCTCCTCTTCATCGGCTACCCCAGAAAAAGACTTTGCCTTAGCGGCACCCCTCTTCTTTTTCGGCTTCGATGTCGCAACGGCGGTCGAAGCTCCCGCCTCAACATTCAGAGGTTCACCAAGTGAAGCAACATCAGTAGATGACATGGACAAACTGACAGTCTTAAGCTCCGCATCAGCATTTTTAGCCAACATAGCTTCATTAGCTTGTTTTTCTTCATGATTTTAGCATACCGAGCCAATCTATCATCAACAGCGTCAAGCATCTTGCCTGAAAAGGACAAAGTCGGTTACATATTGCAAAACAAAATAAAGGTTGCTAATAAATGAAAGCCAAAACGATGAAGAGACAATAAATAAATAAGAGAAAGGAAAGAGCGTTACGCTGATCTTTATTCTGGTGGTCCCTAGGTCTTCCAAAACAGACCAGACACCTTGAAGGGTAGGTACTGGAATGATGGCATTCCGCATACCAGTCTTTGTCGGACAGCAGAGTCAAGGGCTCGACCATGGAGGCCCCTTTGAGGCCAGAGCCGAGGATGCCAGCCAGAGCACTGAAAGGCTGCCGGATATCTATCAAGGACCGCCAGCTAAAAGCCCTCTCCTGGCTCAAGCCGTCCCACCCAAGGAGATTGTAGATCTTATTGATCAACTCATGCTCACTCGTCTTAAGTACCTTAGGGACCGTAATCGAATTCACCCTCCTTATCGGCCGCACTTCAAACTTGGGCGAGAGGCCAACCCACGGCGGACTCAACAATC
This sequence comes from Gentiana straminea, assembly GCA_036785695.1. Taxonomy (NCBI): domain Eukaryota; kingdom Viridiplantae; phylum Streptophyta; class Magnoliopsida; order Gentianales; family Gentianaceae; genus Gentiana; species Gentiana straminea. Next base: position 1,393,849 of record JAVUPR010000483.1, on the reverse strand, counting down.
AAGCCGCGTTGCTCTCAATCCTTCACCTTCCCGGGAAGCCGGTAAAATAGTCGGCACGCGTTGACATTGGTCCGGCCTAACAATAGATTGCGGGTATCGTGAGGATCATTCGTCGCGGCCTTCCCAAATGTATAAAACCTCAGGAACACAGGGAGGGTAGGCTCATACTTCAGCATTCGGTATAGAATAATGAAAGCCGAGATTATTTTCACCGCCCCGGGAACGAAGCCACAGGGTACGGCGGCCAGCCTGTCCATTACCTCCACAAAAAAATGATCGAAGGGTGGACGTAATCCCGACACGAAATGATCATAAAACAGTATGAGGCCATCCGTCTCGAGACGCTAGCCAGCTCGATCAATGTCCACAACATCATCACTCGGCTCAAGACTTTCCTTTGTCTGGTTAGAAGCAGCGTCCGGGCTATCGGGGAAACTAGTAAAAAGATAGTCGGGGGAAATGCTATAACTAGTGAAAGTCCCTGAGGCAGCAAGGCTTCTACGAATGTCGGGCCACTGGCTTTCGATTTCCTTGTCCATAGCGGCTATCAACTTTTCCTCCTCTGCGGCCTCAGGATTGTCGGGCATGGGAGTCTTGTTCCGTTTTGCACCCTCATCGTCGCCAACTTCGCTAGCCGCCACCCTCTGCATGGAACTCTGGGCCCTAGCAGCACTTTTACGGCCCTTGAGTGCGGTCTTTTCAGGTTTAGCTCACTCGGTAACAAGTTTACGAACAACGGCTTTTTGGCACCCACCTTAGGACAGTTCGGGCTGGATCAAAACCATCTCATCACTAACGCTGGCCGTTTGCCTGGAACTCACCTCCTCGTCATTCCCTGAGACATATCCGTGAACGCCATCGTTTTCGTCATCACCGCTCTATGACATCCTGCAAAACAAAAAGAACGAGGCGGATAAATCATCACCCAGGACGAATTGAAGTCGGTCAAGATGAACCATTTCCATCTTGACGCCCGTCTTTTTGTTTCACATTAAGACGTGTAAAACCCCAGAAATTATGGGTAAAAACACTGAGAAAGCACTCAGAATCAAGCAATAACAACAAAAGGGCAAAAGTCAAAGACCACAATAGGGGAGGCTAAATTCTGGAAGATTCAGGGACAAGAATTAAAGACGATGGGAATACCCACAGACTCAAACTCGGGAAAAACTCGGACACACCCCATTGTCGAAGAACAGGAAAAACATATACGAAATTACTTACAAAAAGCATGAAAAACCGGGAATAGACGGCGGTTTACCTGATAATCAAAGGAAAACATGAAAGAAACGGAGAAGAATAGGATGAGCTTTCAAGAGCTTTGCTATAAATCATCTCGCCGGAACGCCTTCACCGCCGAATCTCTTGCAAACTGTCGTCGGAAGAATTGAAGGTTTAGAAAATGTTTAGGTCAAGGATCCACCTCCCTTATATAGGCTAGGGGTGTGGATCCGACGACTACGATGCCTCTGATCTAACGGAGAAGATTAAGGGCGGGAATTATGAGTTTCGAATTTCAAAACTGTCATCATTACGGCGTAGGGATTGAAAGGACCACAGCAAATCAGAGTGTGTGGAAGGCCGCGTCAATTGTCGTGTCAAGTAGGGGCGGGAAGAAAATGCCTGGAATGGATCCAATGAATGACACATGGAAAAGGGGGCGGCCCGAGACTGCCATTCGAATCGGTTAGGAACCGAAGACTCCAAGACGTCAAATCAAATGAAGTCAATGTGATCCGCCTGAATGTGACTTCGAATCGGCTAGAGGCCAAAGGCCAAGAAGCCAAATCTTATGAAGCTAAGGCTATCAGCCCAATTATAGCTTCGAATCGGCTAGAAACCCAAGATTTTGAGAAGCCAAATCAAATGAAGCCAGGGCGATCCGCCTGAATGTGGCTTCGAATCGGCTAGAGGCCAAAGGCCTAAGAAGCCAAATTCTACGAAGCTAAGGCTATCTGCCCAATTATAGCTTTGAATCGGCTAGAAACCCAAGATTCTGAGAAGCCAAATCAAATGAAGTCAGGGCGATCCGCCTGAATGTGGCTTCGAATCGGCTAGAGGCCAAAGGCCCAAGAAGCCAAATCTTATAGAGCTAGGGCTATTTGCCCGATTACAGCTTCGAATCGGCTCAGAACCAAAGATTCCAAAACGCCAAATCATGTGAAGTCAAGGCAGTCCGCCCAAAGCGACTTCAAGCGGTTAAGGTTGTTCGCCCACAAAAACCACCTCATAATGCTAAAGACTTACTTTCTACCCGACACCTCAAAGTGTCGTGGGTACGGAGTAGGGGGCCATTGATAGGCCGGCTCCGCCTTCCGGCCCGCTGACCTGATTGTGGGTCCGAACATGATCGCAGAGTATGGGCGGATGGGGTCCGGAGACAAGAGATGTGTCTAGGCCCCTGATGCAAGATGCATTCGCTTTGGTAATGGGCTTTGGTAACAGGCCCACGATGAGCAGAAGGGTAATGGATTCGCCAGAGGTCCTCTTCCCCAACATCTAGAGAGTATGGACCGACGACACAACCAGCCGGCTAGGGACGTACGACGATAGCCTAGGTATCCGCACCGCCATTGCTTCGTTGCGGCCCGATCAGCCACCTTAAATTTAGTTGTACTATATCCTTAGTTGTAATCACGATGAACTTAGTCGGTTCCCACCCTATAAATAGGGCTACATGTACAATCCATAAACTAAGCTAGATATAAATAAAACAAGGCAAAACTCTGCCGAATTGGTCACTCTCTCTTACTTATATTGCATCACAACACCCGCCACCGCACTCTCTCACAGCTCCACCGTGAGCCACCTCCGTTTCATCATATTTGTAGCTAGATATCCACCACAAATCCGCCGCTGAACACCCGTGATAATTCCGACGTTATCATTGAGCCGTTTTAAGAAGTTTTGTGAGAAACCGGAGGAAAGCGCCCTGTCAAAAATCGTGAATTTCAGTTTTCGCCTAATTCAGGATCTCGACTTACAAAAAGAAGACAAAGTCTGTCAAAACCAACCGTGGATCCTCACTCTTTTATTCACATTAGGCTTTTACTATTAAAAGGACCCTTTTAAATAATTAAGTACTATTATTATTATTATTATTAGTAATAAAACTTGGGCTTGGCCCAAGTTAGAATTGTCAACTATTTTAAATATTTTGTAAGTGAGTAGCAAGAGCAATTAGACATAGATTAGGTTTGGATAACGTCTATTATAAAGGATCAGCTGACGAGAGAAGGGAAAAAAAACTCTCTTTGACCTTTTTCCCTCTCCTTCTTCCCTATCCTCTGCGAAGTCACTACCTGTTTGCTCTTCCGGCGCCGGCAACCCTTGGCTGCCGGCGTCCACCCCTTTTCCCTTCTGTACTTCCTTCTTTTTCTTCTAGTTGTTCTATTTTGTGATGAGGCTCCAACAGTTTTGTGTTGATCTGGTTCTTTCCGGCTTTCTTTCGGCGGCGGGTCTCAGATCTGAGGTCATCGGCGTGGAGCTTCGTTTGTCTCGGGCTAGATCTCATCGTTTCAGGCCGTGGTGGATGCTTCACCATAGTCCCGGTGCTCTGCTCGCCACCATTTCTTGGCTTTTCAGCCATGTCCGGTGAGTGTTGCCGGAATCTGATGGTGCTTTCCGGCGTCTTCTACGGTTGGCCGCTTTCTATTCGGGAGGAGATGTCAGGCTTGCGGGCTCTCTTTACCGTACGACGGCGGCTTGAGGCGGCGTAGTCTAGCGGTGTTATCGTTTCTAGTTTTTATTTCGGTGTTTGTTGTTTTTTGGTCGAGTAATAGATTACCTAGAGGATCCATGTGTCTGAACGTCTTACCGGAAAATTTTTCCTTCGGTTTAGCACCCTCGACCCGATCTATCATCCGACCTAGTTTGTATTGTTGTTTGTAGTGCGGCTAGACCGCGTTGTAGTGCGGCTTTTGGCCGTGTTGTAGTGCGGTTCTGACCGTGTTGTATATTATGTTCTTATCAATAAATGATTTCGTTTCCCGAGGAGAAAAAAAAAAGATTAGGTTTGGATAGGGGAAAAAGAAAAGGAGAAGTGAGAAGAGAGTAGACGTGAACCGAGAAAGGAAACAAAAAAAAAAAAAAAAAAAAAGGGGAAACTTGAAAAAATATGCTTGAAAAGATGTTTATTTGTATAGTATGCCTCAAAAAATAGCATGCGTGTAAAGCAATTCGTAGCGATTACGTACCGATTCGGTAGCGAATACGTAACGAAATGCTTTTTAGACATATTTTTCAAATATTATTATTTTGAAGCATATCTGCCATATCACACAAATTATTTACTTTTTAAGCATATTTTTTCAAGTTTCTCAAAACAAAAAAAACTGTGCTTCCATCGCCGGCAATTTTTGGTCATTGAATAAAAGGTACTTCTTGTTTTGTTTAAATCATCTTTTTCTCTTTTATTTATTTATTATGAATAGCTAGTTATTCTAGTTAATTAATTATTAATCCCTCGATTGCTATAAATTGTGAGATCGAATTGTTCGTTCTACTCAATTAAATTATTAGTATTTACTTATTTTCTGGTTTCTCTATTGATAATTAGATTTGTTCGTTTCGCTATTCGTGCACGATAATTAGATGAATTTTCTAGTCTAGCACCAAAAATCGAATCAAGGCGATTGTCATAAATGTTTGATTTTAAGTGGTAAACAACATATTGTCTGTCGGTTCGTAACCCGTAGGATTCTCTGTTGTGAAAATAAGTGATCTAGGTTAAAGTTATCCCGATGTGCGTTAATTTCTAGAATTGGGTTTTTCTAAACGTTAATGTAATTGTTCTCACCAAACCTCTAGCGATTGTTGAGAGGTGTGCAACACAATTAGAAAATAAGTAGTGGCGATTGTCATAACGCTTATCGAATATATGAAAAATTGGTTGTTTGGCGATTGCCGGCAATTATAACCAATTTATTAATAATTTAACAAGTCATCTTTGCATCAATGATCAATATTATGATTAAAATTAAGCCGGTTGGATTAATACCTAGAAATTGGGTCTCTCTAATCTTTAAAGATGTGATGTCACCAAACTCCGGGCGGTCGTTGCGGGGTGTGCCATAATTAGGGTGTAATTAGTGGCGGTTGTCCTAATTAACAAATTTATGAGAGATTGGTTGATTCACGGTTGTGTGGCCAACTATAACTAATTTATTAATAATTTAACGAGTCATCTTTGAATCGATGATCAATCGTGGGAATTGAGGGGGAAATAATTAATTAGTTGGAATTTTTCTTCGTTTATTTTTCATTTCTTTTTAGGAAATTATGTAAACACTTCCGTTTTTTTTTTTTGGGTTGGAGTTTATTTTGGGGAGAAATGGCCATAAGGACACAGTTACATTTTCAACGGTCATTAAGGACAATCATAATTACATAAGACAATAAAGACAAAAATTAGAGTGATGAGACAATTTTACCCTTCCCATAAAAACAAACCTTTACTTCTCTGTGCATCACCTGCAATAGCCACCAAATCCCCAATTCTCCTCCTTCACAATTCAATTTCCTCCAACTCTTCAGTTTTTACGAATTCAAATCTCAATTTCCCTCTGCAAAAATGTCAGGCCGTGGAAAGGGAGGCATATGATTGGGCAAAGGCGGAGCAAAGAGACACAGGAAGGTTCCTCGCGACAACATTCAGGGGATTACCAAGCCGGCGATCCAGAGACTTGCTCGTAGAGGAGTCATGGAGAGGATTTCTAGACTGTTTATTTCCTTTGAATTTAATCTTCCTTGGAGAAAAATAGGTCTAAGGCCTTCTCCTTTTTTTCAGTAACTATTGAATCTTCATTAAAATCATGTTTCGATTGAGGTTGAGAACTACCTACTGAGTATCCTATTAAGTAATTGAGTAATTTTATTTGGGCAACTTTATTTTGAGTCTTGAAGCCTCAACTGCAAAGTCTGCAATTACTCATTTACTTCATTAAAATTCCCTCATTTTTCTTTAAATTCCTTTTCATGTGCTTCTGTCTTTAGTTGGTCTAGAATAGACATGTATCATAGAATTAATTAATTATAATTATGATTAAGTATTGTTGCTGCCGGTCGGTTTAGTGAGAATTGGAGCGTGCAATGCATATTTAACAAAGAAAGAAGCATCACATTTGTTCAAACAAAGCTTTGCTTTCCAAAAAAATAAATTCTTCGGATTATTCTTGCACTCAAAAACATTAGCCTTTTGTTTATTACTTAACCTTAAATTTAGTTCTTGTACTGCAAGCTAACTATCTTATTGATATGGTTTCTTACGTACACAGGTGACAAATGTGGGATCTATGGTCCCAATTGCTCAAATTGGGTTATTAGAATGCAGGTATTCTTGTGTTCATTATGCACAAAAATTATGTAAAAAATTGAGAACATACATTGGAAGACTGCATTTTTTTCAAGACTTCTGTTGGTTTCTTCAGTGTGTGTGTGTTTCATTATTTTTGGTGGTAGAGGGATTGTCAGCTTTATGAAGAAGTGGTTTTAGTTTTTCATTTCAATTTCTGAGAAAGGGCCGTCTGCTCATTGGATCTCAAGTATACAGCTTAAGATGAAATGTGAGCATAGCTTAGCACAAGAGTGCAAGTTAAATCTGGGAATTCAAAGCTGTTGGATCATCTTTTTTGTTGGCAGCAAATTCTCTTTTGGAGGGCAAATTCTCAATGTTGATAATCTTACTTCACGCTTCAATTTTGTTATTCAAGTGGATGCAGCTTGGAGAAACAATTTGCAAACAGGGCTTGGTGCTGTTGTTTTTTATGCTGGAGGCAACCTTCTGGAGACCTGGTCTTCTCCAGGTGGTAATTTGGCTTCTCTTGCAGCTGAGGCTACTACGGTCATATGGGTATATTTGGAATGCTTAGAAAGGGAATGAGAGAATGTATGTATTGTTACCGATTGCTAAGTCCTTACAAATGGGATCTATGGTGATACAGATTACCCGGTGGCTTGCAAAGTCCTCTTTGAAGATATCAAGCTATTAATTGAGAAGATTATCATATGTAAAGTTTTGTACAAACCTAGATCAGATACCTTATTAGCTCAAAAGTTGGCCTATTTTGTAGTTAAGCTTAGATCAGAAACCCAATGGAAAGGTTCCTTTCCGTGTTGGGTGTTTAGCTCTTGATTTTTTGGTTTGCCTTCCTTATGTATCTTTTTTCGTTCTCGTGAAAAAAAAATCCATGTAGGGTACTTATTACATAATTCAGATGATTTTTTCGTTCAAGCATTATATCAAACAGTTGAAGTTACGTTGAAGTAAACCATATAAGATTCAACTAAATCTAGCTTATGAATGTGAATGTGTTATCAGTGAAGGTTACCCGGATTAACATTAACATGAAAGTGCATATTGTACTAACTTTGCTCGTTTATTTGAATAAAGTTAAGGTGAAGAAAAGTGCTCATCAGGAGATCGCAATAGGGTTGATGAAATCATGTTTCAATGTACTAATTCAATTTTATTGGGTAACTTTGATGTTTAAATCTACTTGTTCACTGTTATCTAGCAATATACTATAATTCACTGTTTTACGTTGAGCTCAACACTCTGGTTCACTGTTTCACACCTAAGCATAAATGACACCATGTTCTTGTCCAATTTCATGAATGGGTATAATGTTTCAATGTAGTAATACAATGTTATTGGGTAACACTGATCCTTAAATACACTTATTCACTATTAACTAGCAAGATACTCTGATTCACTGTTTTTCATTGAGATCGAAACACTCTGATTCACTGTTTTTCATTGAGTTCGAAACATTCTGGTTCACTATTTTCATTGAGTTTGCAACACTCTGGTTCACTGTTTCACACCTACTTCATATTACTAATTCACTACAAACTAAATTTCACTTTTAAGAATTTATAATTGTAGTTCACTATTATAGTTAACTATTGGATGTTTACTATTGTTACTTCACTTTTTATGTTCTCTTTTGTGAGTTCACTTTTGTAGTTCACTGTTTGTGGTTCACTATTGTTAGTCCACTTTTTGAATTCATTTTTGTGAGTTCACTTTTAAGAGTTTACACTTGTAATTCACTATTTGTGGTTCACTACTGAATGTGTAGTATTGTTCATTCAATTTTTGAGTTCACTATTTGTGTTAAAAAAACACTATGATTCACTGTTTGTGGTTCATTATTTGAGTGCAAAACAATCTGGTTGACTGTTTCGCACCTACTTCACATTTTTATTTCACTTTAAACCAAAGTTCACTTTTAGGAGTTTAAAATTGTAGTTCACTATTGTAGTTAACCATTAAAAGTTTACAATTTTTAGAATACTTTTTGAGTTCTTTTTTGCGAGTTCACTTTTGTAGTTCACTATTTCTGGTTCACTGTTTGTTGTTCACTATTCGATGTCGTAGTTCACTATTTATGGAAGTTCATTATTATCGTACTCAAACTCTTAGTTCACTATATAATTCGATGTTGCAGTTCACTATATGTAATTCGTTATTGTAGATCCTTATTATTATTGTTAGTTCATTTTATGAGTTCGTTTTTATGAGTTCACTTTTAAGAGTTTATAATTGTAGTTCATTGTTGTAATTCACTATTGTAGTTAACCATTGGAAGTTTACTATTGTTCACTTTTTGAGTTCTTTTCTGCGAGTTCACTATTTGTAGTTCATTATTTGTGGTTCACTATGAGAGTTCCAAACACTCTAGTTCAATGTTTCACACATATTTCACATTACTAACTCATTTTAAACCAAAGTTCACTATGGAAATTTATTTTTGTAATTCACTATTGGGAGTTCGTGATTGTAGTTCACTATTTTGGTTCATTATTGCAAAGTAAACGAATCAAAGAGACATGTTAAAGTGTGTTCATTTTCTTAAGATGAAGTGTGTTCACTTTTGGAGTTCCGTATTATTGAAAGTTTTTTTTTCGCTATTGTAATTCGTTGTTGTAATTCACTATTAGGAGGTCATTATGATAATACTCAAATTCTCACTTCACTCTTATAATTTGATGTCGTAGTTCACTATTTATGGGAGTTCATTGTGATCATACGCAAACTCTTATTTCACGATTATAATTTGATGTCGTAGTTCACTATTTGTAATTCGTTGTTGTAGTTCCCTATTATTATTGTTAGTTCACTTTCTGAGTTCGTTTTTATGAGTTCACTTTTAGAAGTTTACAATTGTAGTTCACTATTTCTCATTGAGTTCAAAACACTCTGGTTCACAGTTTTACAATCTGGTTCACTGTTTTACTTCAAATCAAAATACTCTGGTTCACTATTTTTCATTGAGTTCATCTCTTCTTAGTTCACTTTTTTAAATCACTCTCGTAGTTCACTATAATACTACTCAAACTCTTAGTTCACTTTTTAACAATCGTAGTTCACCATTGTATTTAAAATAAAAAGCTTACAAGTAACACTCCAAAAACACAGCCAATCAAAAGTAGAAACAAAAGGAAGAATTTTTTTGCTAAACACAACAAAGGATTTTACTCTGACAATCAAACCAATAAGTTCAGATTTACAGCCAATGATGTCGAATACAAAACCCAAGCCAAAAGAAGTTACAAAGCATGAACAATATAAAGGTACACCCTTGCAGCCTCGGCCCAATAATCAGCAGCATATTTTTCGATAGCCTACAGCAGAAAATAAATAGAAGATACACTCAAAAGATCTCCAAAAAATCATGATGCACTCTTATCTTCATACAAGAACCTCAGCAGCCTTGGCCAAATTTACCCAAAGCACCACAAAATAAAGCAGCCAAAGATTGACATAAAGCCAAAAGAAGGGGATTAAGCCAACACCTGGCAGTCTGTACTGTCCAATAAAGCAAAAGAAAGCTAATATGCAATGAAAATTAAGATATAGCAGAGTCAAACACCTAATAATCATACAAAAACTTATGTCATCACCCAACCTGAAAGCAACAAAAGCACCAAAGGAATTTATGCCATCACCAATGGAATTAATTATTTTCTTTGTATTGTATGTGTGTATCATTGCATTGATTATTAGCCCTACTAATCAAAACTTTAAATACAAGTAGACATTCAAAACTCAAATTCACGCAACCCATTTCCAAATGACCCAAAAATACATAATATATCTTCAAGTGAATAACTAAGTAAACCAAATTGACTCACTAAACTTTCTTAGACAATCCAATTACAAATAAATTGATGAACTAGTAGGTTCCTTCTTCTAAACTTAAAATTTCATCAAAAACACTATATAAGCATAAACATTTAGCTTACAACGTGCACTACAGCTTCAAATGTATTAAGGATAACAATTGTGGCATCATACATACATATCTGCATTTATCACTTGTAATTGACCTTTGCCAACTTCACAACATCTTGAGCAACATGCTTCAGCAATCCATCTTGAAAGGGTGTATTCAAACCACTTTGTGCCACAATCAAATCCATAACAGGTTGAAAAAGCAGTGGTAATCCTCATAGCTTCCCAAACAAACGCAGTCGAAGCATATTACACTGAAGAAGTTCCAAAACATCGAGCAAGAGAACTAATTAACGGTGAAAACTCAAATTCACACAAGATCCATCTCTCAAGCATATTTCATATGTTCACTATTAAAATCCTGTAGAGGCAAAATTTTGACATGAGTAATCTCATCAAGTTGTGATATTTTCATACTTCAAAATAAAACAGAAAACCCATCATCTTCGGGCTGTAAAATATTGCAAATGCTACATGTCACATGTGCAAAGCTACAGTCACCCAAATCAGCCCTTAATGTTTAAAACCATGTTCGGTTAATTGTTACTTTTGGCTATCCAAAACACTCTAATGTCAAAAATTAATATCATAATCGCACACACACACTTTTTTTTAACAAAAATGTATAAATCTCAAGCATTGTACCAAATTGATACAACAATGTTCAAATACTATTCCCACGAGGTAGGGTTGACTATGATTCCCATTTACCAACAAAGGAAAGTTAAGCAATCACATTTGCAGAACTATACATTCTCACAGTCATAAAAGTCAACTGAAGATTTCAAGCAGGCATTCACATGTCCAAATTAATATATGAGGCCAGAGGCCTTGAAAATATCAATGAGAGACAACTCAGCAATGTATTATCTTTCAAAGATCTACCGGCGCTATTATCTTTTCCGGAACTCTCACAATGTGTATTGCTGTGAACTGATCCCACTGCTAAGCCATCCCCATCTCTCTTTTTCCCCTAACTCTAATTGACCTTCTCAACAATTCTGGCACCCAACAGTCGATGCACACAGTAACCTCTAGCACTAGCACTTTCATATGCCCCAGCGGCCAGCACTAGCACTTTCATATGCCCTCACTTCACGTTCATTCCAAAAATCTTTAACAACCAGAATCACAAACACTAAATCTAATATAAAAAAAAACACATAATGCAACCTTATCAAATCCCACAAGTCCAAACGACGATTTCACGATATTCGCTATTGCTTGGCACGCAATCAGTGCAACAACCCGCTCAAAAATCATCCAAATACACAAATAACACAAGTATGTATCAGTAAATTAGCATAGTAAAGCATTATTCGTACCATTTTGAGCTCGGACATCTTGGCCATGGGAATTTTGATGATAGTTAGGGAAATCAGACCCAAAATCCTGTCTTTTAACTGAATTTCTTTGGTCAAGAAATCAGCCCCAATTGTTGCTTTGTATTGATTGCTGAACTTGCGAGTCTATAAAGGCTAAATGCTTTCAACACTTTCATCCCAAATTTTCACGATATATGAGAAATAATCAATTTCCCTTTCTGGTAACTAGTGAATAATCGATCAAATTAGTGAATATGAAAAAAAAGATACTGGTTCATCAACGAGGTCTTCCCAACCCTTGAAAATTAAACACAATCCGATTTGAAATTCAAATTATTAGCACAACTGAACAAATCACCATAAAATAGGATGTAATTGATCGTGAGTATCAAAGAATTTTTGGGGAGATATAACAGGGAGAAAGTTTCTTACCCGCTGTCGCCAAGGATGATTACTTTGAGAAGCATACGGCGCCTTGATGCGATTTAAGGAGACAAAGGGCTTCCAAGAGGACTCATCTTTATCTACCGGCCGGCGCCGGCGGCGCCGGCGGAAAGGGAGATTTGGTTTGAAGCTGGAAATTACCGTGAAATATTTTGTTCAGCAACATAAATCAGTAGCAAGGGTATATATGTCTAAATAAATTGGTTTTGTCCTTAATGACTTATCAAATGTTAAGCTGGACTTCTAGTTTAATGAAATTGTGTAAATGTCCTTATTGACAATAAACTATTTATTTTGGAGGTGTTTTATACGCTAGTGGATAATAAAATACAATAAAAATGATTGTAGGAATGATTAGAAAGTTAAAATATTTTTTTGAAATTTTTGTAGATAAAGAAATGATTTGTGAGAGAAATTAAAATAAAGTAGTATAATGAATAAAATAATGGTAAAAAAAGTAATAAAATAGATAAAGTGAAATGGTGAAAGATAATTTAATATTTTTTATTTGTAGTTGAAAAAGTAATTGGTGAAAGAATTATAAGAAATGATTGATGAATTGATATAAAAAAACTCCAAAAAAACTTCAACGAAAACAAACACAGGCTTTGACATCTTTTGTTTTTATAAATTTTAGGAAAAATAAATTCACCGTTTTCCAGTGGGTTCGACCCCTGCTTCCGCTATACTAGCTATAGAAGTTGTAGGTGAAATATGTTTGATGACTTGACGACCCACCATACGTGTTGTAAAATATAACTAAAAATAGCAAAGCAAAACATGATATTCATCAAAGCCAAGCAACAAAGAAATGGAATGCTGTATGTAATCAAAAGGGTGGAAGTATATCTGTTATATTTTCACACCATTCCTGTTTGCATAAACAATATATATATACTAGTATCCGTACACCGTGCATAATGCACGGTGCATGCCCATTCCAGATCGGTGGATGTAATTAGGGTCTTTTTTTGTGTGGTATATGTTGCGATTGTACGAAATGAGTAAAGACTATAAGGAATCATAAAAGCTTTGAAACATTAACTATACATTATCATAAGGTGTTTTTCAAAGACATAAATAGAGCCGGGGACATGACATGGCATGTGTTGTGTTATACCGAATGTGATAAATATATTCCGTATAATATACTTAATACGTTGTATTATAACGTAGCATGAAGTATATTACGTTGTACTACACCGGAAGCAATATTAAACGGACACGACGAATGTGGAAAACCGAATTTAAAAAACAGTATAACACGAAACGTCATTGTATAACAAAATAATTAAATGGCCAGACGGAAAGAAAAAAAATTAACTAAAATCTACCACACGTCGTAATAAAATTGATGTAAATTTCTTACTATTGTCCCAACTAATAACAACAACCATTATCAGTATCTTAAACATCTAAATAGACAAACCGCTTTTAATAACAATGTAACGAACTAAAGTAAGATAACATAAAATATCATTAAATTGTTTAAAAATATATTAAACTATAATAACGTGTATACGTAAGTACGCAACGAGCCATACTACTAAAAAACCGAAATAATACTAAAATTTATGTAAATTTGTGAGTATTGTCCGAATTAATACAAATAAAATAAATCCATAGAAATATGTTGTCCATCGGTAGACGGCACTAATGAATCGGAGAATCCGGAAGGAAAAGAGGAATGAATACACTATATAGAAAAATTTCGCGTATAGCCGTAGACATCAACGGAAAAGTGATAGGAAACATCTACTAATAACAATAAACTCATTTTAACGTGTATACTAAAGTCCGACACTCCTAAAAAAAACCGATATCATAATAAAATTGATGTGAATTTGTTACTATTGGCCGAACTAATAACAATAACCACTATCGTATCTTAAACATCTAAATAGACAAATCGTTTTTAATAACAATCTAACGAACTAAACTAAGATAACATAAAATATCATTAATCGTTTAAAATATATATTAACTATAATAACGTGTATACGTAACGACTCACACTCCTAGAAAACCAGAATAATAATAATTAGAATCTGAAGGGGAAAGAAGCATAAATATATCATTGTATAATGCAAGGAACGGAAAAAAAAAATAACACGTCACGAAGTCGATATTTATAATAATAAAAGTCTACAATGAAATAAAATCGAAATACGAAACGATACAATGTAATACAATAAGATAAGGAATCGGAAAAAAAAACTCGAAAGCGTCGTAAGAAAAAGATTGGAGGAGGTGAATAAAAAGAAAAGACAATATATATATATATATATATATATATATATATATATATATATATATATATATATATATATATATATATATATATATATATATATATAGATACATATATATGCATGTATAGGTGAAAAGGGAAAAGTTAGAGAAAAAAAAATCCCTAAAAAACTTTCCCCCTTCAACAGAATTCCAACAAATCCCTAAAAAACTTTGACCTGTAGCAAGCAACAAAGTACATAAGCTGAGCTATCAAACATAGGGCAAAATCGAAGTTCAGGCCAGCTCAGCGCAAGGAAAATAAATACTTACAGCAGCTAATCCTGAATATCTTGAAGATGTAATGCGGTTTGGTTGTGCAGATGCGATTACAGTTGCTAATATGAATCAGAAACTTTCCGTTTGAGGAGTTGATTCCAAGAATCAAATCGGGGATTCTTGAGAGCATCTCGAAACGAGGACCATTTGATCGGATTTTCTACCCTAAAATCCGGGAAACTGACTTTTCCCCACCAAAAACTGAAGCTTTTCATCTGCCATTTGGTGAGATTGGACACTGAACAGAGGATTTGGTAGGACGAAGAAGAAAAGCTTGCGTTTTACTCTCGAGAATACGGGGGCTGCTAAAAACAACGATGGTTGGCGGGTTTGTAAAAAAAAAAAACGGCAAAAGCCCAAAAAAAAAAAAAAAAAAAAAACAGCCACGTGTCGCGACAAGGGGGCTTGCCCCTTGTCTTTGTATAAGTAAGTAAGGAAAGATATATATATATATATATATATATATATATATATATATATATATATATATATATATATATATATCATACTTGTTAGAGCACTCGCATAGATGAGTGTCTCTTAACGGTTCTCTATTTTACGGACTCAAACACCACTTTTTCTAGTTTTACAGAATCTCTATACAGGGTCAACTGCATCAGCATCTCAACTTACAGATTCTCTATCCGGAACATAATACACCAGAATCTCTATTTACAGATTCTCTATTAATTTTCTCAACTATTTTCATTAAATTGTTAATTAACTTTGCATACAATGCTCCTTATTTTCATTATATTGTAATGTAATTAAATTTTCTTCATATTCAAGGAATGAAAGAAAAAGTTGTTATGCTCTTATTTACATTTAAAATAGTTACAACTTGATGAGCTTTAGGAGATGCAACTCCATTTAAAAGAAAGAAAAATAGTAGTAGCAACAAATGTCAAAAAACAAAGAAAAAGCCAAGTAACCTCCCCAACAAACTAGAAGTGATGCCGTTTTAACCAAACATAAATAAGAAAACATAAGGAGTCATAAACAAACAACAGATTTTACCCAACACGTTCAGCAAAAATCAAAGGAAAACTAAACTATACACCACATCAGAAACATAATTTTAGATACCAAAAAGAGCATAAACAACCTGCTCACTAATACTTCACCACAAAAATATATACTTGAATAAGGCTTCATAATATCAAACTTGATTTCTGGTCTTTTCCATAATGTTAGCTCGTAGAGTCATGAAGTATTCTTTCTGGACATCATCTAAACTGTTCAGATCCATTGTCATGATTCTTAGCTCTTCATCCCTCTTTGCCATTGCCATCTTCTCTTGTTCTATTTTCATTTTATCTTCATGCATCTTTTGTTTTTGCACCTTCCAAATCGAGATTAGACTACCAAGAGGGTTGTCATCTTGATGTTTTCGTTTTTTCGGCTTTTCATTTGCTTTAGCCACCTTCGTCCCAAGCGGCCTTTCAAGATCAATAAAGTTGCCTTCTTCGTCTAGTCAACCGGCGAATGCGTTGTTGAAGAATCCTTACTTTCGATTGCCCTCCCGGTTTGCTTTTTCCTTCCAAACGGCTACCCCTTCGCTTTCTTCCATTTTGGTTGGTTCCTCAATATATTCCAACAATGCTCAAACTTGAATGTTTCCTTGTGGAACTTTAGGTACATGGACTTTGCCTTTTGAATCTGTATTAAAAAATCATAACATCACCTCGCATAAAATCAAAATTGTATTTCAAGAAATATTATCACTCAAACCAAATAATTTCTCATAAAAGAAGTCACATACAAACAAAATGTCAATATGCACGTACCTTATCTAGTTCATTGTATCCTGAACAATTTCCAGAATTCTCAACTTGTGCAATGACCCCAATGAATCTGTTCACAGCCTTTTGAATATCGTTATAACGACAATTCAATGAGCGACTCGTTCGATCAATCTTGGTGATGTCAAAAAATTTCTTAGTAATCTCGGCCCAAAATGAACCTGATTTTTGGTTTGTCCCTTTTCTTGGATTCATGCTTGTGTTGAGCCAACATGAAATCAAAGTTAAATCCTCATCCACTGTGAAGTTGCCTTTTTTCTTTTTCTCTTGGGTTGGTTGTGCTTCCGTTATGCTCTGTGATAATTCATCATCATCATCATCAACCATATGTGGGGTATTGGGCATACGTGGTGAAGATTGATCCATGTGCCCGGCAAATTTATTCATATCAGTCTCTAATAATGCATTAAATGACCAATCACCAGTATTATCCATTGTCATTTCTTACGTACTGTGTGACCAACACATCAATGACATAAACATAAAAATATTAGGCAAGGCGAGCATGAAAATACAAATGAAGATAGTATAAGCTTAATGTATGCAACTTAACGTTATATAAAAGGCTTCCCCCCCCCCCTTTATACTAGTCGCTACAACATAATCGACATCGATTGCTCAAACATCATACAAAATAAAAATAAAAGTCTTCTAAGAAATGTTTTGGGGGTAATTTTGGCTCTCAAATTACTGTCAAGAAACACATTGTACAAAGTAGCATGAAAGTGTGGTACATAGAATTTACTCTGATCAGTGGCAACATATTCAAGCTGGTAAATTTTTTTTTTGAAGCTGGTGATTACAACAAGCAAATTCCATAACAAATTTTTGCCATTTGTCTACACCAAAACCTCAAAATCTCTTCCAAATGATACCTTCACTGCATCTTCATTTTTAGAAGCTTTAATCCGAGAACTTCATTTCAACAAAATTACAATAAACACGGATAATATTGAGAGTTCACTAAATCAATAAGTTGAATCTTATAGATCAAAACAATATTACTACTCTTGTAAATTGTGAAGAGGTATTTTTTAAGCTATGAGCATTTCATTGTACCAAAGAACAAGTCAATGCTATGAACTAATAGCGAAAGATGATGCACGAGATTTGGAACTCAAAGATAGTCAATGCTATTTTTTGAAGAAAAAGTAAAGAACATATATCTCGGTACCGAACCCGACTTCAACAAGAAGCAAGTGAAGCACGAAAACAATCTCCAAAGCAACTTTATTTCAAGAGTTTTAACCATCGAACCGAAATTGAGAAGCAAAATCCAAGACAAAACCCTAGCGAGAAAGCTCCAAAGCAGAGAAAGAAATCCGGCCACCGTAGATTCAAGCACAACATCGGTGCAAAATTGGGGAATCATCATTCGAAAACAAACTCCAATTCCATCAATGAAATCAAACCCACAAAACGAGAGAAACAAGAGCTCGGGAGAGGGAGACAAGAGCTCGGCTACGGGAATTAAATACTAAACTGAATTATATTGAACACGAAAATCAACTAATCAAACCACTTACGGGGTCTTGAAAATAGACTAACCACTAATCAAACCGAAAACGAAATCGAAAAGGAAATAAGGGAAACAACCGAGCAAAATTTTAAGAGAAAAACAAACAAAATGAATTTAGCTACAAGCCATATACCTCAATGCAAGAAACGGTAAAGATAACACCCTTTCTTCACTCAAAGCATGTCCCTCTCTCGAAGATTCGGTGTCGATTCCGGTCAAGGGCACAAGGGAGAAAAATTCTGGTGTCGATTCGGTAGAAGAAAGCGAGAAAAAAAATGAGAAGTACAAGGGATGGAAGATGAAAACGATGCGGGTGGGGAAGACAGAGCGTGTAGAGGATCTGGAGATTTTTTTGATTTTGCGGGAGATATGGAGTAAAATGTGATGGATCTGTCTTATTCAGATCAACTCTACAGATGCTGCTGCATTTGCGTTTTTTATAGATCTGAACTCTATTTATCCTTAAAATACAGATTTAACATCATTTACAGACACTACTGCGAGTGCTCTTAGTTAGTAACTCTTATTTGTGCATCTTCGTCGTCCCTTTGTCGTTTAGTCTTTTTTTTTTTTTTTTTCCTACTCTAAAACGACGTCGTTTTCATATTAGGATAATTATCAGCTTCGTTTCATGCTCGACAATCATTCCACCTCGTTTTGAGACTTTCAGTGCGCTGAACACCACCGCTTCTCAAACTTCGATCCTCCACCACCGCTTCTCAAACTTCGATTCTCATAAATCAATCTGCCTGGTTTGATTTATGCCCAAAAAGCCTACCTTCATTTGCGTAAAGAATCCATTTCATTTCCAAGCCTTTCATTTAATCTCCAAAATTCCACACTCTTCACCGCCACCTTGCTTTGCACACCACCGCCTCCCTTCTCCTTTTTCCGTCCGATTTCGGAGATGGTCGCCGGAAATGCAAGGAATTCGCCGGAAAAGCAATGGTTGCTCTCCACTTCTTAGTATGATATATCATATTTGAGCTTCTCTGTCTCTTCAATTTTTTAATTTCTTCGCAGTGTCGTCGGCTTCGCTTCCGGCATGGCGTCTCAGCTTCCAACGAATGCCATGACATTGATACCTCGCCCTTTCTTCTCGTTCAAAAAGCACCCCGGACCCATGGATTTTGCAGGGACGGTGTATTCTCATCAGGAAATCCAAGATTTAGGTATTGTTCTGCCTTACGAATTTATTCAATTTTGGGTTGTTACTGCTGTCGTTGTTTTCTGCATATTTCTCAGGAGTATAAGATTGTCATGTCTATGCACGAATTACCAGCGTGTGAAGATATCCCCTTAGGCGAAAGAATTATACAAGAATCAGATGAGAGAAGATTTTTCTGCAATTGTTGGCAAATCGATTCTTCGTCCTTTTCTTGTGCTTTTTTAATTTGGTATGCTTCAATCGATGCATGTTTCCTTTCTTATTCACTTCCTATTCGTTGGGGTCTTTTTGTAGTTAATTAGGATGTTTGCTTGGTATTGATGGTGTTATTTGGTTGTTAGTGAGGATGCATGCTTGTTTGGTGAGCCCGATTTTTCTACAATTGTTGGCAATTGTCTTCCATGACTCATCTTCTCTTCCATTCTGTCTGGGTGAACAATCCCTCTGAATCTTCCGCTACACTTTACCTGGTCCGATGGTGCCCCTTTCCTGATGAAAAGGTGGAAGCTTTCTTGGATTAAAGGTGATGTGAAGGTGGATAGATGAAGAAAAAGACATCTATTTGATGCTACAACATGCTAAGGCCGGTGATAGAGAAAATTGAGGCCAATGATGTCGTACTCAATGTATAAAATTGGGAGTAAAATTGACAGACCTTCTTCTTCTTCTGGGTCAATCTTTAATTTTCAAAGCCTTTTTGGCTTCACAGTCGTTGATTATAGCTTTAGTTGTGTCAAATTTTGTCAGGTATCCACCCAATTGACTGCTTGCCGGAGTTTCATCAGTGCCTCTGTGAGTAGCAGTCTCTTCTCCTCCTTTTATTTCTTCGGTTTCTTTATTGGGTGTTGTCTTGCTTAATGCATGTCGGTGTAAGAGAAAGTTTCAGATCATGCATTCCCAGATTCATTGTCAATTTTGGGTCTGTCTCTTTGCTTCGGGGCTTCATAACGGTTAATTGGTTGTTGACTGAGCTACATTTCATTTTTCTGGTGTATGGGTGAGTCGTATCAGACCGAGGAGGACAGGGATCGCTGCTACTCTTTGGTATTTTTTTTATTGCATGTGAATAAAAATTTGTGTTGCACTGGTGAATTGTGAGCAGAGGTGTTTGGATTGTGTTTGGGATGGTATGGATCATGGTTTAGCTTCGCCGATTCTGGTAATGTTCTTCTTTCTCTCTCTTTTTTAGTTTTTGGCTCAGGTCGTCATTTCGTCTAATGATCTCTTCTTTTTGGTGATATACTTGATTGTGAATTGGAATGGCTTGAGCCTTGATGTGCTGGTTTTTGTGTTAAGTATAGACTTTATTAGTACCACCCTTAGTTTAGGATAAGCTTTTTAATGTACTTCGTTAGGGCTTTTAATTTGTCTGACTGGGTTGTCTCCGAGTGATTCATGGTAAAAAGTGTTGTCAAGGCGATGTGTAGGCGTTGACTAGGCTAGATTCAATGGAGGAGCGCACTAAGGACCCGTAAGAAACAATAATTACTGTTGCATTAGCATTTTTATTTTTATTTTAAATGTTGTATTAGTCTTGATTAGTTCGCTTTGATTTAATTGTTACGGTCAATCACTTTCTTTAAGATATAGTTATAGGGTTAGCATTTACGTACGTTAGAGGGCGTATATTATGGCGAGCGGGATGTTGGACGATTTAATGGGCTTTTGTATTCAAAAGAAACTTCCTCAACTTTCTTCCTAATATGATCATTTCTTACCTTATCTATTCATCATTTTATGCGCTCAAATCCATTGTCTTCATGCATGCTTGTTCACCTTAATTTTCTGTATAAATGATTGTGTGACATGTAGTGAAGATCACATGTAACATGAATATAACTTTTACAGTAACCTCAGGGATGCCCCTTGCCCACCCGCACCCCCCCACTGCCCCTTTTTAGCTTTTAATCTTCTTCATTGTTGTTTGAGTCTATATTATATGCGGGTATTTTCTAATGACGGGATCTCGAATTTACATTATTAAATATCCCCAATTTGATGAGTTATTGATTGTTGTCCTGTAGGTTTGTTCTTTGTGGAAAAAATAAAGGATCGATTCTTTGGAGAACAACAAAAGTACATATTGGGTACCGGATTTTGTCAAGGTTTGTGTGAAACATGCATACCTCCCTCGAATTGTACACATCTATTTAACACTTTCCAATCATTCCCTTCCTATATAGTCCGCATGTATACACTCCCCATAAAATCGCACATTATAAATGCTTTCTTTATCGGCCACATCCTTCATCCATAGGGGTTTCATGCTATGTGTTGCATGGTGATAAATGGTTTGTGATAAATAACCATCTCATCTAAGCTTTTAACATGCCTCTCGTGTCCTGGCTTGCTAACATGTGGGCATGAATCAGTAGCAATGGAGGAGCAGCAGTAATAAATATTTTCTTTTTTCAATGGATGAGACAACATTGATGTTTAGTGCTTAGGTATCATTTTGAATTACCATTCCACTAAATATCGTCTCACCCAAAATCTTAAGCTGATGGGAAAGTAGGTAAGTGAGATATTTCATACCTTAACAATTTGTAAAGTAAATCGTGGACCTCGTTTCAATGCTAATCTGATAATGTTGTTGGCTACTTCGACTTTGCTTTCTGTTTATATTCTCTTGGTGGTGTTAGAAATATGCTGAAAATGATGATCAGAACGATTCTGTAAATGCGCCTAAAATTAAGTGGCACAAGGTATGTAATATGGCCCTTACTGTATATTTTTTTGGGGTCCGTTTAACTAATGGAAATGGCGAATGCTGCAGATTCTATGGGCCATTCTGTGGCGAATGGGTCCGAAAGAATGCTTTGATCTCATACTACAGAAAACGTTATCAAGAGAAAACGTCATGAAGAGGAGACGCAAAGGGTTTGTGATGAAACAAGGCACTCTTTGAATCCTTAACGTAATTTTACACATTACATGGAAAACAAGGCACTCTTTGAATCCTCAACTGTTTGAATCTTTGAATGGAATACTACTACCATGAACATGCATGCACCAATGCATTAATACATACACAAACGAATGTGACATTAATATAACCTTTGACTACAACCCACAAAAAAAAGGCCAAACAACAACTCCAAATAAATAGAATGCAACCACAAATAAAGATAACTAAGATACATATAAAAAAAAACCGGAAATTATATCCAACTGAGGGCCCAAAACGCGCGACATCTAGTATATATATATATATAGTAAAAGGATTGGCCGACTTGAGGAGTCGGTTTGAAAAGTCGGCTGGATAATTATTCCTTTCTTTTTGTGATTATCTAATCGCGGCACCGATTAATAAAGACACGACATACGTGGTTTTACGGTGTAAAATATCCGTCGATTACATTATGTATTTATGTCGATGCTTATCCATTAAGTTACTAGCTGCAGGCTAGTACTTTTACGGAGGAGATAAATATTATATCTAATAGACATCCACATATAACGTGTATATTTATAACAGATTTAAATTTTGATTAAAATCTTTACAGTTGGATGTGTTTGATAAGTTGTAGACTCGTGGAAAAATCCCCTAGTTACCAACAAGGCTTAGCTTAAGTGGTTAATCGAAAGTCTTAGGTCCTTGAGGTCTTGGGTTCGAGCCTCACCGTGTGAGTATGTATTTATTGTCTTTATTTCTGGGTTCGAGTCCCACCATTTGCGCGTGTGGATTTATTATCCTCTAAAATGAGATAATTTCGTTTGTGGGGAAAAAGAAATCCCCTACTTAATTGTCCGCAATCTGGAATGCTAGAAACCACGTTGCATATGGTGGGAAGAAGGGTCGGTCCGCTCCCAACTCGGGCCGTAAACGAGTCAAGGCCGTTAGTCCGCTCCCAACTTGAAAGTGTTTGGAATTTTTACACGAGCATAGTCAAACCGAATTCGAGGATGGCAATTTTAAAAGTATGCTCGACTCGATAACAAAATTCTTTATTCGACTCGGATCGTTTACACCATTACTTCCTACGTGTTATGGTAAAACATGTCGTTTTTAGGGCCAATGAGTTCCGGAGGGCATGGTGTAATGATGTGATTAGCTATGCATGCAGTTAGTTTCAAGCTTCTGGATGACGATTTTAGGATATGAGTTTATTTAGGGGGGGGGGGGGGGGGGGGGGGGGGGGGGGGCAATTAATTTATTCAAGTATCTTTACTAAGGCCTCTTTTCTTTGTTAAAACATTTAAGTTTAGAATGAACCTAGAGTGAATTTGGACTTTCGTGAGATTAGAGTGAACTAAGAATTTTTGTGGGATCGGAGCGAACTAGGGGTTAGATTATTATCAATGTACACTACAAAGTTTCGGCTGGATCAGAATGAACTTTGAATTTTAGTGAGATTGAAGTGAACTACTCCTTCCGCTCCAAAATAACTGATGCAATTATCAAAAAAATTGTTCACTTTATCTAATGCAATTATTTTTCCAAAGCATTATTTATTGTGTTTTTCCTACATCACCCTTATTTATTAAGTTGTGAGAGATTAAAAAACAACCATGTATTAATTATAGTCTAAGGGTTTTTTTAAATTATTTTAATATTCAAATTAAAGCATTAACCCGTATTCTTAATATGTGTGTTTTTTGTTTTCAACTGCATCAATTATTTTTTAACGGAAGGAGTACAAGAGTGAACTTAAAGTTTTAGCGGAGTTAGAGTGAACTTAGAGTTTCTAGGGGATTAAATTGAACTAATATTTTTTGTGGGATTAGAGAGAATTGAAAGAGTGAACTAAGAGGGTTGGGTATGTTTAGAGTGAATTAGAAGAATGAACTAAGGGGGTTAAGTATGATAAGAGTGAATTAGAAGAGTGAACTAAGGGGTTTGGGTATGATTAGAATGAATTAGAATAGTCGACTTAGAGTTTCGGTTGTGTTAAGGTGATCTTAGAATTTCGTGAGATTATGGTGAATTACAAGAATGAACTATGAGTTTGAGTATTGTTGGTCCCACAAGGGCTTGAACAAAACTAACTTCGAACAAGTATTATCGAGTGAATTGCAAGAGTAAAATGAAATGTAGAGCTCAAAGCTCGGGTAACATCCTCCACGGCTTCTCTCTAAAGCTCATCGGTGGATTTGATGTCGTCATAGCCATTCACCAAGCTATGGTCTTTGAAATCACATAGGTGGCTGCTTTAATGATATATTCAAAGGTGATTCGCAGACGATCCACAAAAAACTTTGTCGCATGAGGAGGATTTATCCCACTTAGGCTCTATCTATTATCGATGAGTATAAAGTTCTTTGTCGGTTATTGTAACGAGAGGGGCAACTTCCTAGCCCATTTTCGATAAAGGAAGGCTTATCTCTTGTGAGTAATAAGGCTAAGCGATGGCGGATCCGTAGAATTTATAAAGCTACGATCAACAACACGGTGATCTTGGTTTTTCAAAGGAGTTTATATATACGGCAACGGATCCGTTGATGATACCATTTTCCATTATCAACTCTCTCAAATACTTAAGCTAATACTTAAGTTGGTGATGGAGATATATATATATATATAATATATCCAAAGTAATAGAATAACCAGAGCATAATGGTATGTTTGTTAGGTAAGAATGGAATGGAATGGAATGATTTTTCATTTCATTCCAATATTTATGTATGATTATGCGGTAATGGAATGGAGTGAAATTTTATTCCAATGGAATGAAAAATGTCTATTTTCATTCCTTCCGAAAATGGATGGAATAAAATAAAATTCGACAAAACACGTGGGTGATGGGGTAAGAGTGGGTGGGTGGTAGGGTAGGGTAGGGTAGGGTATGTGAAGAAGTAAGGTAGGTATGGTGGGGTACGTAGAGTGGGGTAGGGTAGGGTAGAATAGGTGATGGTGGAGTAGAGTAGGTGGTGGGGTGAGGTAGGTATGATGCATAGGGTAGGATAGGGTGGGTGGTAAGTAAGTGTGGGGTGGTGCGTAAGGTAGGGTAGGTGTGGGGTGGTGCATAAGGTAGGGTAGGTGTAGGGTGGGTAAGGAAGGGTAGGGCGGGTGGTGGATAGGGTAGGATGGGTGACGGGTAGGGTAGGGTAGTGGGTAAGTAAGGTAGGGTGGGGTTGGGGTAGGAGAGGATATGGTGGGGTTGTGGGTAGGGTAGGTGTGGGGTGGTGGGTAAGGTAGGGTAGGGACAAGGTGGTAGGTAGGGTATGATGGGTGATGAGTAGGGTATGGTAAGGGTAAGGTTGGGTGGTGGGTAAGGTAGGGTACGGTGGTGTGGGATGGTGGGTAGGTAGGGTAGGGTAGGTGTGGGGTGATGGGTAGGGTGTGGTGTGGGTACGGTAGGGTAGAGTGGGGGTGGGTGGGGTAAAGTGGCGAGTATTGTAGGATAGGGTAGAGTAGGATACAGTGGTTGGTAAGGTTGAGTGGCGTAGTGGGTGGGGCAGGGTAGGGTGAGGTGGTGGGTAAGGTAAGGTGGGTGGGGTGGTGGGTAGGGTAGGGGTGGGTGATGATGAAGTAGAGTAGGTTTGTGGGGTTGGGGTGTGGGGTAGGGCTACCCCACCGACCTACCTAAGCCCACCTTACGCCACCTAACCCATCTCTTCCACCATATCCTACCTTATAAATCATATCATACCCTATCTACCCTACCATAATCCACTATTCCGCTCTACTCATTAATAACATATCAAACGCAGTAATGGAACAGATTTATTTCATTCCATTCCAGTCTATCTTCATTATTTTATTTCATTACATTCTATTCCTACATAACAAACATGTCATAAGTCTTTAACTTTGACTAAATGACATAATATCAATTTTTTTCAACAGAAAGAAAATGAAATAAATATACGTATATGTTACTATCCTGTTTTTCTTTTCTATTCTTTTTTTGTTGAAAAAAATCAGGGGTATGTCAATTTTTTTTTTTTTTTTTTTTTTTTTTTTTTGTAGCTTTCAGACAACAATATTTTTTAATAGCGTTCACACATCAATGAATTTATGTACAGGCTTTTGGGCTCTTATTTATCTACGTTTACTAACATTTATCTATTGTGAAAATGAATAATATATGTTATATATGAATATTTTTGTATCTTTCACAGTTTCACACAACAATGAATTTATCTATTGTAAAAATGGCTAATATGATTTGTAGAATTACATCTCTTCAAAAACTAAAGTTGATGCAACGTTTTCTACACTTTTTAATACGTCCCTTTAAATGTGGCTATATAACAAACATAAGCCCAACTTGATACACAAAGACATTAGCTAGTTAGATAATTAACATTTTACAATTTATACACTTTTAACACACCCCCTAAGTGTTGGCCTATAACAAACATGAGTCAACTTGACACACTACAAAGCAAACAAAGAAGCTTCAACAATTATAATATAAATATGAAACATTATACATTGGCAGCATGTTTTGAACCCACAGCCTTCCGCTTTGATATTATGTTGAATTACATAAACAAGAGTATTTATAGTTAAATCACAATACTAAACCCTAGTCACATCATAATACAATGTGACAAATATACCCTTACTAACATGGTTTGAATATCGATCATGGGGTGAGGATTGCTATACGCCAGGAGGCTAATTTTGATATCTTCGGAGCGATTTTGCAGTTGGGTGTTGTACATAATGAGGCTACAATATTGATTTTAAATTTTGATCAAAATCTTTTTAGTTGGATGAGTTTGATAAGTTGAAGACCTGTGGAAAAATCCTCAACTTGCCAATGAGGCTTAGCTTAAGTGGTTAAATGAAAGTCTTAGAATCTTGAAGTTTTGTGTTCGGGTCTCACCATGTGCATGTGTGTTTATTGTATTTATTTCTGGGTTCGAATCCCACCGTGTGCACGTGTGGTTTTGTTGTCCTCTAAAATGAGGGAATTTCATTTGTTGGAGGAAAAAAAATCCCCTACTCCCTATTGTTGTAATTTCGTTTGTAGTCGACTCGATAACAAAATTCTTTATTCGACTCGGATCGTTTACACCCCTACTCCCTACCGTGTGATGGTAAAACGATTCTTTTAGGGACAATGAGTTCCGAGAGAGCATGGTGTAGTGTAATGATGTAATCGGGGGCGGATCCACCCCAATGGTAGGGGCACCGCCCCCCCCTCGGATCCGGAAAATACACTATTATGTATTTTGTGTATTTCCCCCCCCCCCCCCCCCCCTAAAAACTTACACTCGCCCATAGTATCACCCCCCCCCCCCCCCCTCACCCGGGATCCCGCGTCCGCCCCCGAATGTAATGATGTAATTAGCTATGCCTGCAGTTAGTTTCAAGCTTCTGGATGATAGATTTTAGGATATGAATTTATTTGGGGGGCAATTTATTCAAGTATCTTTACTAAGGCCTCTTTTCTTTGTTAAAACATTTAGAGTTTAGAATGAACCTAAAGTTTGAGTGAATTTGAACTTCCTGTGAGATTAGAGTGAACTAAGAATTTTTGTGGGATCGGAGCGAACTAAGAGTCAGATTATTATCAAGGTAATTAAACTAAAAACTTTCGGCCGGATCGAATGAACTTTGAGTTTTAGTGAGATTGAAGTGAACTACTCCTTCCGCTTCAAAATAACGATGCGAATCGTCAAAAAAAATTTGTTCATTTTATTTGATGCAATTATATTTCCAAAGCATTATTTATTGTGTTTTTCTACACCTACCCTTATTTATTAAGGTGTGAGAGATTAAAAACAACCCTGCATTAATTATAGTCTAAGGTTTTTTTAATCATTTTAGTAATCAAATTAAAACATTAACTCGTCTCCTTAATATGCATGTTTTTTGTTTTCAACCGCAACAATTATTTTGGAACGGAAGGAGTACAAGAGTGAACTTAAAGTTTCAGCGGAGTTAGAGTGAACTTAGAGTTTCTATGGCAATAAATTGAACTAATATTTTTTTTGTTGGGATTAGATAGAATTGAAAAAGTGGACTAGGAGGGTTTGGGTATGATTAGTGAATTAGAAGAGTGAACTAAGGGGTTTGGGTATGATTAGAGTGAATTAGAATAGTGGACTTAGAATTTCAATTGTGTTAGGCTTAGAATTTCAGTGATGTTATGGTTTGAGTACAAGAGTGAACTACGAGTTTGAGTATTGTTGGTCCCACAAGGGCTTGAACAAAACTAACATCCCAACAAGTATTATCGGAGTGAATTGCAAGAGTAAAATGAAATGTAGAGCTCAAAGCTTGTTGGTGGCAGCCAAAAATAGCTCGGGTAACATCCTCCACAGCTTGTCCCTAAAGCTCATTGGAGGCTTTGATGTCGCCATAGTCATTCACCAAGCTATGATCTTTGAAATCACATAGGGCTACTTTAATAACATATTAGAAGGTGATTCGCTCGTATGAGAAGGATTTATCCCACTTAAGCTATATTATCGATGATTATAAAGTTTTTTGTTAATTATTGTATAGAGAGGGCAACTTCCTAGCCAAAAGAAGGATTGTCTCTTGTCGGTCTCAAATAATAAATATGGTTTTCAAAGGAGTATATATATACAGTGACGATAGAGAAAAAAAGTATAAGCACCGGCGAAAATTCAAAGATCCGTCGATGTTTTAACGTTTTTTAACAATATAAAACCTTTTAGTACAAATAAAAAATAAAAAAAATAAAAATCGGATATCAATGGCTGCATTGCCTCTAATTACATGGACCTCGATCCTCTACTGTATATTGACCACAGCAGCAGCTGCTGTGACACAAAACGGCGTCGTTTTGTGTCGAATCGACGCCGTTTTGTTGCGACCTAAAAAAAACAGTCGAAACGGTGTCGCTGTGTGTCGAAACGACGCCGTTTCGACATCACAGCACGGCACGGCAGAGAGAATCACGGCAGAGGATCCCAACTCCTAATTACATGTGGATCTGCCCAAGAACACATAGAACAATATACATGGAAAGAAATTATTAGCATGGAGGTTTGAAAACATGACCACATTATAAATGGAAAGAAATTTGTTTACACAAAAGCTTTAAACTAATGAACTCATGCCGTCATGCGTTGATGATACCATGTTCAATTATCAACTCACTCAAATACTTATGCTGATGGAGAGATATATATATATTTAATAGTAAGTCTTTAACTTTGACTAAAATGACATTACATCATTTTTTTTTTAAAGAAAGAAAATGAAATGAATATACGTATATATATATTACTATCCTTTTTTTTTTTTGTTGAAGAAAATCAGGGACCGTAGGATCAAGGAACAGGACGCTTTCCTGGGAGATCAGCGGCCTGGAGTGTCTTGTCGATGAGCTTCCGAGCTTTCCTGCTTCGGATCTCAACCTTGACGCTAGCACTTTTATCCATCTTAAGATAAGGCTTCTTCGTCTTCTTTCTCTTCAAAGCTTTCACCTTCGATTTGATTGTTTCCACTAACTGTTCCACCAATTGATTTGCCATAAATATATCTATTCAAATGCTGAAACTGACTGATCCAATAAAAGAAAAAAATGAATCGAATTGGTTTTAGCTTTCTGGGTTTTTCTGATTAGAGAACTGTGGGGTGGGGGGAAAGATGAAGAAGAAGACGATCGCGAAGATGCTATTTCTGGGCATCTAAGTTTGGAAAAGTGGCGTGTGATGCGAGGTTTTAGGTTCATTTACTCTTGACTTTGAGTGTCTCTTGACCCGATGCCGTATTTAAGGCTGTAGTTTGATCCATCCATTTTTTTATTTTTTTAAAAGGAATGAAAGGTCAATTCAAATTTCCAAATCTTGTTACTCTATATCACTCTATCTTTAATTTATCTGTGAAAAATATCAGGTAAGAATATCACATTTAATACATTAAATGACTTTTTAGACTTTGTGATGATGGTCCAAATATCATTTTTAGACTTGCTTTTAAAGGGACACTTCGACGCTCAGGTTAGTATTTGATAGAGAAATTTCTACACAAGAGAGTAGGGCAAGTTGTGTATAATGATGATAGTATGCAAGAGCATACCATGCACGAGAGGGGGGTTTTGATCCATTTATATGGTACACCACGATGGAGATGATGGTCCAATCAGCGATGAGGGCGTGAAGTCAGTAGTTATCCAGGTTGTAGCGGTAGGTGGAGGTATAATGATTGTAATGCAAGTGATGTTTGCGATAGAGGACGACATGTGTCACGTCGTGCATGAAGGACAGTGGATGACATACGACCAGTAGTGTCTTTGAACCACGTTGGCCATTCGTTGTATGTGAGCGACATGCACGAACAATGGGGATAATCTCATGTTAAGGATTGAGTCCTTATCTTTTATTGATGTAGCCCAAGTAGTGAACTGAGGCCAGGTCGGCCATGATGCTAGTACCGATCTCTGAACACTTACTGAATACCAAAGCCATATGATGAATGAGGACGAGCTCGGCCCGTATGTCTAGGTGGACTTATAATACTCATAGTTTCGTCTGATGAGTGTCATGTATATGTTGATCGATCTCACTTATGTCAAATGCCCTCCAGAATGAGCTGGGACGTAGGTTATGTTTGCTTATAGGCGACGTGGCATGAGTCAAGAGGCTAAATCTGAACCATTTCTGACGTTAATGACGTGTGTTGAGCTCATGCCAACCTGTATATTTCAAATTTTGAATTTCCGGTTGGGTTTTCAAGATATTTTCTCTTGGAAGATTACAGCTGTTCGGAAGGTCGTGGACTATTTTCTCATGTATGTTTCCATGTCTCGTCTTCTGTCGTAGCTTCTTCTGAAGCTGATACTTCTTTACTCGGCCCTTATTTTTCATTGAAAAGTAGTCTCTCACAAGTTGGTTTGTTGTTGAGGCCATGAGTAACAATGTCTAATTTCATCTAAGGTCAATAGAACGTCATTTCACCCACTACGTGACACGAATCTTCAAATATAAATATTTATATTTAATTTGTCATATTGGATCTAGATCAATTCATAACCATTAAAATCTAGGTCGAGTAAAATTTGCATATATATATATATATATATATATATATATATATATATATATATATATATATATATATATGTTCCACGTTCATAGTTAATATATTGTCGGAGGACCTCATCTTGAGAAATGCTGATTCAAAATTTCAAAGTGATGTTACATCCATATAGACTTCGAGAAGCCCAAGAAATAGTCAAGTCCACCATAAGAAATTAAATTAAATTAATTAAAAGGAAAAGAAAAAAAAGGTTGAGCAACCACCTAAATCAATGCTAGTTTGAAAAGGCCAAAACGAATGTAGATCGAGGGTAGTGTTTCAATATTCCAGTTTATAAAAGTTGTATGTACATTTTTTCCCCGAGAGAAATTGATATAGAATTTCGAATTTTCTCACCTTTGTTTAAGAAAAATGATGTCACTAAAATACTTATGTTTTTTTACTAGGGGGGGATTGGTTAATTAAAAGAAAGAAAAGGCAATGGAAGGTGCAAAGTCCAATTTGATTTTTTGATACCCCTTACCTCCCCCAGTTGACCTCTTTCTTTTATGTTTGCTAATTCTTCAATTCACCTCCACCTCAAGCCATCCATTGATAAGCTTGCTCATAATATTTTTAACAAATTCATGAATTATTTGTGTATTAATCGCGTCCGTAACAAGTTGAAAAAAACCCGTGTTTAACGAACTATTACCATATTTTATTGTGTTGTTGCGAGAACACATGTTTTTTTGTCCGTGAAAAATAAGTTCGTATTAGTGTAAATCTTGAAATTTTCAGCTACCCTTATTGGAAGGCCTTTACAGCTAGATACAACCACCTTAGATCTTCACAGACCCTCTTTGCTAGAGTTTTGATTGAGGTGGATTTCCTTACACCACGCTGTCAGAGGATATGGATCGGTGAAAACGTGCGTGATGAATTCTAGCAAATGGTTATGTAGAATTCTGGCCTGAATATTGCAGCCATTGTAAACGTATTGGGCATCGTGAAGGATTTTGTAAAACGAAAAAATCCACCTATAAGAGAAGATAAAATGTTGAAGCCTCACAAAGTTTATCCTCCTAAGGATGAAACCGCTTTAAGTAGTGTTGAGGCGACAATCTTAAGAAGATGAAAGGATGAGACGCCCTTAATGCCATTCTAGTTGAGGCGAATGTGGAGGTAAATAATGATCAAGTACAACAACCGAATGCGGCGTTCAGGAAGTACATGCAGAGGAGATTATGGCACAAGGCAATGTGGATCGACGATTACCAAGCATGTTATAGATAAGGAAGATGCTCGTGTGAACTACAAGTAATGATGAGGCTGATGAAAAGTGGATGATTTTATTCTCGGCGAGGACTTGCATGATTATCAAAGAATGGTAGAGGAATTTGAGCGTTAGGATTTCTGTTATGGATGTTGGGCCACAACAGTGTATGACCAACGCTGAAGATAAGGAGGATTGGTGAGAGTAATCGATATAAACTGCGCCTACCATCTACAAATGATATTATCTTTATTCCAAAGGCTCCTTTAACTGACATCAACAAACCGATTTCACCACGCACGCTATTTTGGGATAAGAGTTATGGTGCAGCGGGTATTTTCGAGTTATACCAAGTGGAGGGTCATGATTAATCCAACTCACACCTACACACTCCGAGTGTGTGTGTGAGAGGGAATAAGAAATAATCATGACCCTCTACTTGGTATAACCTGAAAATACCCGTTTCACCATAATTTTTCTCATATTTTGGCGACAAAAGTTCTACAAGTACCTTTTTTTTGGCTATGGACAGTCAAAACAATGAAGATGATGAAGACGAGGTCGATGATGAAGATGAGGTCACTCAGATGACGACTACAGGGATATTCCACAGAGAACAAAAGTTGAATCAAAGCATGTAAATGACATACATGGTCAGCTTACACTACAGATTAATACAAGAGATACTAAGACAAGACTCGCGCTTCGTCCAATGTTCGAGGAGATCAAGAAGAAGGGATTTATCTGGAGGAATAAAAATTAACAAAGATCACTATGAGATCTTAAAATAGGGTCCCTCGATAAGATGTTTTTTCTTCATTAATTTCACTCAATACTGAACACTCGTACTCTCTCCTCTTAGTAATTTTTTCCCTTCGGATTTTGCTGCTAAGTGGCGGGGGGTTAGACGTTGAGGTTTCATAAACTTTAGTAACAC
This sequence comes from Gentiana straminea, assembly GCA_036785695.1. Classification (NCBI taxonomy): domain Eukaryota; kingdom Viridiplantae; phylum Streptophyta; class Magnoliopsida; order Gentianales; family Gentianaceae; genus Gentiana; species Gentiana straminea. Next base: position 1,360,683 of record JAVUPR010000483.1, on the reverse strand, counting down.
GAGTTGGATCACCTTTAATACTTTCTAATGGTTTTCCTTTACTAAAAACAAAAAGTTCAAAAAAAATAAAAATTGATACAGACCTAAATGGCCAACAAGTCAGTTTTTTTTTTTTTTTTTTTCTTTCTTTCTCTATTTTGAGAAAAATAAACATGAGTGCATGAGAAAACATTTTAGTCCCTACCCTCCTCTCCTTTTTTACCTGCAAAACCTACTAGTGTACATGTATGAGAATCTAAAAGATAATAATCATATATATATATCTAATTAACACCATTACATAAAATACTATTTTATCTATCAAACTATATTTGATCTATCTAAGTACCGTAAAACCGAACCTAAGAAGGAAGCCACACACATCAATCAAATCAAATCAAATCAAATCAAACCGAATCGATCTTGGTTACAAGAAAAAAAGGCAAAGAGCACTAACAGTGTACACGGGGTTTCGAATCGATCTTGAGTCATAAGAAGTCATTGTCCCTGTGAGAATCATTCCTGTAACCTCTCCTTTGCCTCTTGTATTGGATATGACCATCTGCTTCACTACTCCTTTCTTGCCCATTCCCCTGTTTGTATTCATATTAGCCACAACAACAACCCCCGTTATTATCTCTTTCTTAAATGCTCTACGATGCCCACGAGATAGATACTCCTGTCTCGTATCGTGTATGTATCCAATATGCACACAAAAACACGGATATATGCATAGTTTTTTCAAGAATATCGTACATGTATCCTTTTCGTACATGTATCTTGCAAAACTTTTCAAAGAATATCGTATCTGTGCTCCTAGGCATGCATAGTTCAAAGAATGAAATGCTAGCATGGTAAGCCAATACGTACCCGCTTAAACTGCTTACGTTCATCGCTATGGCTCTGAGAGTTCCATCTGTCTTTGTGATTGTCATCAAAACTGATCATCATGTCATCTAAGGAGCTTCCGGTTGATTGATGATGATGATGCTTCCGGTGCTTATCCTTGTCCCTTCCGAACCTCGTGTCGTCTTCATCACCGCTCCTCGTTCTCTCCTTTCTTTTCCTATCTGAATCTCCTTTCTCTTCTCTTCTGTGCTTTTCTTTCCTCTTATCCCTACTTTTTCTTTCTCTCTCTTTTTTTTCCTGCAGTGAACACAATTCTCCGCAAGCTTTTAACTCGCCTTTGACTGTCAAGTAAACTAACTACAGCTGGAACATCAGTGAAGCTGATATATATACATATATATATATATATATATATATATATATATATATATATATATATATATATACATAAACTAGAAGGATAAAAAATACACAGAAAGAATAAGATATAAGATTAAATACCTTTGCTTCCTTGCGCTTACGCTCTTTCTCCTTCGCCTTTTCTCTTAGTTCCTGTATAACTTTGTCGAAAATTTCCTGGAAAAAACTCTCTTCTGCAACAAACCTAAAAAGAAGTATGGATATTCAAACTATCACCAAAAGCTACAGCAAATTGTTTTATCTCACACAGAAAATTCTGTGTAAAAAAACACATGCAATTCAAGCTGCGGAAAGAAAGGTGGGAAAAGGAAGCTAACATAAGAAAAGAAGCCGCGAAAAGGAAACCCAATGATAGGAACATTACAAAATTTACGGAGACATGCTTAGCTGGACATGTTTAGAGAAGAAATTCAAAAACCTTAGTTTCCAGCAAAGCGAAAGAACCTAATGGAAATGAAGCTTCCTCAAGCCCTTTAAACAGGACAATGAGGAAGGATTATGAATTCAAAAACATTGGACCGGTTGCTGTCTTAAAAAACGTCTCACGAAAACCCTGCCAGCTAAAAAACCATTAGTGTGTGACCCCACCACATCTCAGGGACTACCTAGTAACAGATCAAAAATCACCGCAACCTAAACTTAGGCGTGGCAATGATTTGGAAATGTTGTCAGAACTTTTCGCTACATTCTAACATATCTTAACATGGGAGACTCGTCTGTTTAACGGAAACCAGAAGCGTCCACGGTAGATATGTTGAACTATGGGATATATCAACGTTAAAGATTTTTCCTACATTCCTAGAAGAATAACAAGTGCAAAAACGTAAATCAAGCCAGATACTTTTACTTACCTCTCTTCAACAAGCCGCTTGAAGTCTTCCCATTTTGAAGAAGGAGTTATTTCCTATAACACAAAAGGCGTTGGTAAAATTAGTGTGCCTACTCAAACATTCCACCAAAACGCTGTGAATTGGCAGCAGAAAACAGGTATACGAACCTTTAAGCTATTTAAATATACATAGAGATCATCTGACAGACGTTTAAGCCTCTTAGCTTCTTTTTCCTCTTTCTCCTTGGCTCTCTCTAGTAATTCCTCGAATACAAGCTGTTAAAAAGTAAACAAACCATAAAGAATGAATAACATACAGGCAAACATGAGCAAGAGAGAGAGAGCTACACGGAGAGGGAGGGAGACAGAGAAGGTAAGAAAAGAAAATGAAACGAGCTGACATCTCTGATCTCTCTATGTTATTAGGAAAGAGTTAGATGGCCAGTTGGCTCGAGTTGGCTTCTGCGATACTGTTTGCAATAGAATGTGCGACCACCACAACTCACCATTCTTGACTGGGAGTGCTAGCTCCAACTGGGGAGAAGATATCCCCACATCTCCCAGCCTAAATTTTCAACTAAAGTCAAGAAATACCCAAATCAAGGGAGAAGGGAGGCAGCACAGTGATGGTGTGAGCAGCCCCTTTCATGGCATAAGAGCAAGCGAAACTAGACCTTACTTTCCACGAGGGCGCACCGTGACTTTATACAGCTCGTTACAATTGCGATCATGCAACCAAAAAAGAAGCATGGAGCCCACGTGAGAACAGGTGATCTGAAGGATCTCTGCTCCCCACCTTGGAAGAGCAGGTTGATGATCTCCAAGGAGGATGTAATGCAGACTATGGTAAAACAAATACCTATAACTGTTGGGGGCATGTGTGGTGCCAAAACCTGTCTAACCAGCCCATGAAGAAATTCAATGAAAGAAATTAGGCTACGCAAGGTTTGGCTGTAGCTGATGAAAATCTCTTTACAGACAAAATGGAGCTGCTGAACTGGTCAACTGTATGGTCCTCTAGTTGTTACAACAAGACTTACACCGACTGCAACTTGGTGTAGAGAGAGGAACCAGAGATTGTACGGCGATTAGAGCAGATTAGTGGATAAATGACCACATATTCAGAACAGACACAGAAATCTGTGTATGAAACTTCAGTTGATGATTTGTCTAGAATTTTAAAAGGCTTTACCAGGTAAATTCTGATTTTTGTAGGAAAGGAATCCCTGGAGGCACTTCAGATGGTATCCCAAATATAAAATGTCCAGCTTACACATGCATGAGAGAGAGAGGGGGGGGGGGGGGGGGGGGGGGGGAGGTTTAAAGACTAAAGCACAACTACGCAACAGAATTAAACCAACTTCTGCTTCCACCATGAAACGAAAAGAAAAATATAAAAGGGCCGGGGGGGTTGCATTCCACCATTACATACTTTCACCATCAGCCTGATTTACATTCAGCCATTCGTTCCAAACAGTCACAATAGTCATTCATTAAACAGTAAAAATAATAATAATAATAAAATAAAATAAAAACATTCGCAGCTTGTAAATCACAACAGGGACGAAGGAAGCGACAAAAGACAGGGAGTCAAATCATCAGCACCTTGACACAGGGAACGGAAAACACAAACACATGCCAAATTGACAACAAGGCTTGTAACAAGCCTGTTGCATGAGCTAAACAAACCTCAGTCCTATGAATTATCATCTTCCTAGATCTTATCTTCCGTCACTTTCTTAGAACAATTTCAGAAGATTTTCTGATTGCAGAAGATAACAGCCCCCCTGAAACTAAGAAAGGTAAAAAATACAGGGAGAAAAAGAGAGTAGAAACTTACTTTTAGATTAGCATCCGAGATCGGCGGTGGACTAATATGTGCTGTAACTGCAGACTTGAAATCCTCAAACGTCCATGTTGATGTCAGGGTAATCTAATGGATAACCCACCAAAGGAAGTGTTAACATTTAGCTACTGTCAAATGTTAGTTTACAAAAAGGTTAAAAAGAAGCAGCTACCTCTCCAAATGTTACAGCATCTCTAATTTGAGCTTTATTCTCAAGCAACTGTACAACATCCATGAAGATGATCATAATAGAGGTCATAAACAATAATATTTACAATCTTTTGCTTAAAATTTATGACACTCACAATCGTTATCAATTTGTTAATTGAGGAGAGAAGGTTGAACGAACTACAGTGATAGGATATGAAACAAACAAAGTATCAGGTACCTGTTTTTCTAGTTCCTCTGCAACATCTTCAAATAGATCTTTTGCAGTCGACCCTGAGGTGTTCGATGAGACAGCAATAAATGCAGGGGAATCTTTTACCTATAACCAAATTCCAGTTCATACAAAAACACCATGAAGACAAAAAGGCATTAATTCAAGGAACAAGGACATATTTTAACCCTTTTGTATCATAGAAATTTGCATTATTACCCTCAATGTTCCAAAAGTTGCACATTTACCCACATCACTACGATATTTTACCTTTTCAGTTCAGTATGTCACATGTCTAATACCCAGCCATGAAAATATGACAGGCTGCCCAGTTGACCAACCAATAAAAACTTGCATGTGGCAAAAGGACTAACAGGTTAAAAAATGCATAGATAAGGAATAAAATGCAAACTTGAAACATTGGAGGTAAAAGTGCAAAATTCAGAAACAAAAGAGACCATGAGTTTTATGCATCCCTTAATTCGACATGACTATTTTTCTTCGTTCTTTGTAAGTTAGAGCTATAATAAAAATGAGAGGAGAAAAAAAATTGCATGGTCCAACTTGATAAAACACGGATCGGAACACAGAAGGTACGAAAGCTAAAACATAGAGATGGGGGGAATCCGAAAAGATATATACAAGTAATCTCGGTTATATAAGAAAATATTTTAAGTGCAAAATGTATATGACTAAATTTAGGGGAGGGGGACTTTTAAAAATGAAGTAAAGGGAACAATTTAGATGTTGTTCTGGTTGCATGTGTTGAATTACCATCACTCCCAAAAGCTTAAGCTATTGGGAGGTAGGTAATTTACGTATCAAACACAATTGATTTCAACATGCCCCTCAAATGTGGGCTTATAACAAGAGTTTAAGCCAACTTAGGGCACACAAAGGCATATAAAGGGCACAACAATGCCAACAAAAAGGCTGCACACGTGAAGGATATATATGAGAAGGCAATGTTGGCACTTGGCAGGACCATTAAGGCCAACAAAAACACCCAACACATGAACATGATGAATGGGAAGGCAATGTTGGCAGGGAGGTTTCAACTCATCTCTCCCAAAAGCTTAATCTGTTTGGGAGGTGGTGATTCACATATTAAACACGGTTGACTTCAACAGCACACGACAGCTTAAGCAAGTAAATTAGTGGCCCCTGATACTTCAAATGACCCGAAAATTCACTAACCGTAATGCAGTAGTCTCGCCAGTTGGTCTTGGCAGTAAGACTTCCAGCTGCAACATGCTCTTCCATCAGCTTACGGAACTCATCACGATTTTTGCGCTCAGCCTTTCTTTGTTCTTCCTGATTTAATAAAAATTCAGGGATTAGCAGATGCACAAGAAAAAAAAAACTAACATAAAATTACCAAACGAAGGCCAAACGCTCCACTACCATCTTTAATTTCCTTTGCTCCTCCTCCTCCTTTTCGAGTTCGCGTACGTATTCCTGACACATTAGCACATGCCAACATCAGCAATAGTAACCGGTGGCCACAACACCATTTTGATGGTTAAAAACTAAACAAGCCCAAAGACTGACACGAGAAGGAAAATCCCACACAATTTTGATGGTTCTAAATAGAAAAATGCTTGTCCTAACAAATCTAAACAAGCCTAAAGGAAAAACAGCCAATGATTATCGCTAATGCTGGCTTCAATGTGGCCTTCGTTGCTTCAATATGTATTTAAGGATGTGCTCTCCATCCACGAAGGAAGGTCAAGCTCCCAATGAAGAAACGATTATAAATACCAGGATATTCAACCTCTGGTAATATTTTTTTTTAGAGAACTAACACTAGGATAGTTATCAAGGCGCTAGGCGAAGCCTAGGCGAGCTTGGGTCGCCTGACTGCCTAGGTCGCCTAGGTGTTGCCCAGGCTCGCCTATCCATGCTAGGCGATCATGGAAAAGGTAGAAAAATATAAGCCAATTGACGAGAAAATCTGTAAAAGTCCACAAAAAGGTCGATTCCTATCAAACAAATATTCAAACGTTCCTTGTAAGCACCATAAGCTCCAACCCCACATCAAACCAATTGCAGGCGCCAGCATGTGTAGTATGTCCTACTTACCCAATGATATCAACTAAACTAGTCATACATGCACAAACTCATACAAGAGTACAAAGTGGTCAAAAGTTTCATCATTAACACACACACACAACCCCCTTTTAGTACAACATCTTGTCAAGGCGACAGTCGTCTACCTTCTAGGCGGTAAGACCTCGACTCTCGCCTAGGCATTGCCTAGGCATGCGTAGCGAGCGCCTTGACAACTATGACAGGGAATTTCAAGTGGAGAAATAAACTAAACTTTCATGAGCAAAATACAATGACCATTTCACTAAGAAATAAACTGAACAGATTACTTATTCCATTAAATGAGGTTGATAAAGGAATAGATATTATACCACAATCTCATCAAATACACATCATCCGATAATGTTACGAGACAATGGAAAATCAATGTACAAAGCCAAACTCATGCAAATGGAGTTGTGCACATAATAATGGCAGGCACGTTGACTGACAACATTAATAAGTAAATAAATACCTGGAAAATCTCCAGACGGTCAATCTTCTCCAGGCGTGAGCATCTCTCATCAGCCTCTAAGCGATCCTGAACTTTTCTCCATTGGCTACTTGCCTGTAGAAAAAGAGCAACAAGTACAGATAACTACTTTATTAGCAAAGGGAAAGGTTTATAAGTGCCAACCAGAGTACTTATCCATTGTGAAATATACCTCAATAAAGTCACATGACTTGAGAAATTCTAAATATTCTATTCTGTGGCGCTTATGATCCTCCAAAGCTTTTGTCCGTTCCTAAACAAATCCTCCCACAGTAACAGAAGAGTTAGCATTTTGTAGGGAAACACTGTTCACAAATTAAGCCATTCATATCTTACACAAACTAGATACAACTAGAGTGGACAGTCCATCGCAATAAATGGGACAGAAAAAGAAACGTAGTAGCAGAATACAGCAAAAACAATTCAACTTCATTCATCCTAGGTTTGTTATATAGATCCTCCATCCACATCCCGCTCTATTACATATAATCCCCTCTCGATGCCCAAAACTCCATGCCCTTTTTAATGATCTACCTCCTTATCGTCTTCTATCTCCCCTAACCCGTGTAGCACGATTCTCCTCTCAAATCTTACCACCCTCACGGATGCATCAAAAGGTTTCATTGCAAATGACAAAATCATCTCATGTGTGACATGCATTTTCTCATCAATAAACACCAACCAACTCTCTTCAAAATATATTTATTTTTTTCTCTTATCTTTATATGTCCACATGCATATCTTAGCATTCTCATACTACTAATCTCATTTGTGTCCACCTCATAATATTAATCCCATCGGATAGACTAGTGAATCAACCCTTGACTTTTGGGCATCCTATAAAACATATAATAAAGCTATAGGGAACCTTGTGCATAAAGTGAAAAAAAAGAGAAAAGAACAGAAATAAACCAAAAAATGAGATAGTAATATATACCTTCTTCTCAAGTTCTATCATATAATCTTCAAAGATGTCCTCACGATCTTTAGCTCTTTCAACAGCTTCAAATCGTTTGTCATCTTCAAATAGAGAAATCACTTTGCTGGAGCATAGTAATCAATCCATAATTTAATAACAAAGAGAATTCAAATTCGACAATTGTAACCATAAAAAACAGGTATCCCGTGTAGCACCAAAAAAAGGGCCGGAAGGTTTTTCTTTTAAAATCTATATTTCAAGAATAAATTGTAGACCCGCATACAGGAAGAATAACACTTGAAAAAAGAAATAAATAAATAAAAACTGACCTCCATCTAGCGGATGATGTCAGCTCACAGGATTCCTGTGGTCAACATATTGAAGGAAATCAGATCATGTCTAGTAAGACACAAAACCATGAGAGCAACTCCAACCATGACTAAACCTGCTTCTATCCCATCAATTTGCTGAAAATTTGCTCTCCAAGGGGCTGTATTTTTGAATTATTTCATGTTGGTGATGTGTCCCACGTCTAATTTGTTGTCAGGACAACTCAATGCTATCTTACCTTTTTTTGCTTCAAAAATGCTTTGTGCAATAAATAAATAAAAGAGAGCCTATTTTGTTTTTGTTTTTTAGTTAGTTATACATGAAGTTTGTATTAATTTGAGGTAGAATGGTTGAAGATGATAGATGATATTTGGTGCATAAATTACACAATATTAGTGGGATGGTGTAAAATTGGGTGGTGATGGTTGGAGATGCTCTAAATGTATAAAATAAATTATACATAAATAAATAAAAACAAAGCATCTTAATAATTGATCATACAAAACCCTTTACCTACCTCTAACATCTTTTTGAAGTCTTCTTTGGCTTTTTTCTGCCTCACACGCCTCTCTTCAGCTTCCTGCTTCTTCTTTTGGGTCAGATACTGGAAAGGGGGCACAGAGTAAAAGGCTAAAATCAGTTCAAACGCAATATAGCAGGAGTAACCGAAACCAAGAACTACCAACGGCTCAGTGCACCCGCGAGATCAAGACAACATAGTTGCATTGAAAGCTTACCTCATTGAAAGCTTGTTTCCTCTCCCCAAGTGTTTTTAATGCCCCATACCTCTTATCATTTATAATTGCCTTCATTGCCTAATAAATTTAGCATAGAATGTTAAGACTTTCTGCACTAGCCTTTTAAAGTTGTATAAAACGAGATATCAACCTGATCCCAAGTCCAGTCCGACCCAACACCAGCACTATCCAGAAGGGCTTTGAATGCATTCTTTGCTTCCTGGATCAATAAACTCCAAAGTAAATAAGCCATCACACAAACAAAAACAAAATACAGAATAAGAAATGTCAAATATACCAATTTAGTCTCAAAGATTAATGTTTGCTGCTCAACTTTTTTGTCCTCGTCATTATCACCATCAAGCAGCTCTTTCACGGCTTCCTGTAAAGCACATCAAGTAAGTTACAAAAAACTGAAATAGTTTTACAACAGACAATAAAATGACAAGAGGCACATAAACAAATGAACCTCATTATTTTCTGGAGAAATGTCAGCACCCGGGGTAGAAGTATCCTTAGCTGGAGTAGCATCACTACTACTTATGCAATATTGAAAAGGTAATACAATAAATATTATTATCACCAACAAAAAGGTCTGTAAGGCATATAAAGCAAAAAGCAACAAGATATACTTTTCCATTTCAATAGTTGTGGATGAAATCACAGAGTCCAGGGTATCCGGAGCAGAAATTACTGGAGTGCTGTTTTCAGCTGAAGCCTTAGATTCAACCCCTTCCTTCGATGCAGGAGAAACCCCTGCAGGTGATAATGAAGGGTCTGCTGTTTTTTCGGTAACAACCGCTGCCACACCAGTTGGACTTGCCATTGCTGCTGGTGTTGAGAATGAGGACAAATTTGAATTCGGAGATGATGCATTAACTTCAGCAGTGGAAGCAGCAGCTAAGCCATCAGAACTTACGTTCCTAGGAATATTTACTGTTTCTTCTCTAGTTACTGCATCTACATTTAATCCTTCACGAGCCAACTGCGCCCAAAACGTGATGAAATATATGTCATATAAGGAATTTTACTTTTATATTTCTTTATGTTTTAGAAACTGGAAAAGAAGAGTAGGTGACAAATGAAATCTGCTGAAACAACCTTTAGTTCATCTGGGATCCTCCACTTTGATTGTTTTGTAACTTTATTATAATAGTACCTGCATAGAAAATTTTGTGTAATCCAACTTGTTCAAGACAGATAAAAAAATTGAAAGAAAAAAGAAGACTTGCATATTCATACACACTTTCTACCATCAGGGGTAGTATGCTCTCTCCAGTCAGTCGATGCATCAGCCCTCTGCCATAAAATTTTAGCTAATGAATCAGTTTGAAGCAGGAGACGCATAAGTGTACCAGAAATGAACAACAGGTTTCTCATAGCCAAGCTCTGAGAGGTTAGTCGTTATAGAATGGGCAAAAAATTAACAATGGGAGACAACTCAGACATTAAAGTGAAGCAACCAGAAAGAATGCTCAACATCTCAGCAGAATACACCAAACGAAAAAACCATTCGTCAGAGGAAATGCATGAGGCGCATTGGCCCCACAAAACTCTTCAAATTTCTCAAATTTGCCCTTAATGTCATTTTCAGGAAACACAAACTTACCGTATGTGGCACGATTTAGAACTTCTGTTCATTATTGTTAATATGAGGCAGAAGTCAAACCATCTGACTTCCGGCGGGCACTTCAGTTTGTTTCAGTAATTTTAGTGTCCCCTACCCCCACCCCCCTCATTATCTTCCACCTCCTCCACTCCCATTGACTTCAACCAGTAACAATATCTTAGCGCCTCCAAAAGGCTCATACAGATCACCATGCTGCTACAACCACATCAATGGAACACCTACGCACCCTCATCTTTCCCACACCACCACAGGCCCACAGCTTCGTTGCCAGCTCCCACAACAAGCCACATAATCTTAGAAAATCTATAGCATAGCAAACTTCCCATGCTCCAAAAAAATTTTTGAGAGAGGAAGAGATTTCAACCTTTGGGCTAGTGAGCTATGCCGGTGGTCTCTAATAATTAGGCAATGGAAGTCAGGTAGCTGGTTGCATAGGTGACTGTGAGATATCTGACAAGGGGAAATGGTGATGATTCATGGTGCTGTTTAGATCAAGGGAGATTGGTACATGTAGTGCAGCATTAAAGATAATTATGCTGTGCCGGGAGGCCGGGTCCCCATCAAAGATGTAGGGAGAATACAAAGAAGAGAAACTCTAATGACGATGAAAAAGGAGGAAAGAAGAGCAGAAGTGATGAAAAATAGAACAGGTGATATCCTTTAAAAAAAATCATTAATGTTCACTTCCATCATATACCTAACAATGAATTTGGACGGAACACATGGCTTAATTTAGAATTTAGGATCCTATTAGTCCTGAAAAAAGTTTAAGGTAACATTTGGGATTCTTGAAATATTCAAGGGCCCAAGGTGGACAACGTTGAAAACTTAATAGAACCAGGATGTAAAGAAAGTGAAAGGAGGAGCAAAAGACTGGAAAATAGAAGTGCTTCAACAGAGGGGTAAAACAACTGCTGTATCCATAAACATAATTGCAAGATAAAAAATGAGGAAAAAGAGTAGTCTTTTGTTTTTTTGTTTTTTGTAACAATAATCCTACAAATTCAGCTATTATTTTATTGGACACAGTTGAACCATTCACACTGAACATGAGTAAAGATGCTCCTAATGAATCATAACAAGTAACAAGCAAAGGTGGAACTCACCTCAATAGCGGTCATTAACTCCACAGGCTTCTCCCACGTTGAGAGCATCGTCCTTCTATTGTAATAGTATCTATTCAAACAATGTCATGTCAGAGCACGAATCAGTTGACAGAAGCAACCAAAGTAAATTAAATAGAGCGCGAAAAAAGTGAGACTTATATTTGACTTCTTGTTAGGCTCATATGATGCCAAAAAACTAGACACTCTAAATGCTTGTTTCGTTAACAAAGTCGACTACCTCTTTCCGTTGCGAGCAGTATGCTCAATCCAGATTGATGGAACGGTTTCGGAAGGGATGGATTTAGATGTTGTGTCCTGGGAAAGAGAGAAGTTAGGAAATTTCCAGGATATACCATATGATCAACACAGAGTTAAACATTACAGCTTGGCAGGTAGGTGGTAGCAATTTTTAATTCACTGCTGCTGAGAAAATATAATGATATGTATAGAACCTCCAATACCTACTAGGCCTATACATGGAACAGATAATATAGTACAACACTATATTCAGTCCAACACTAGGAAATGAATAACACTAGCAAGTAAATGAGAAAAACGCACTAAATTGGGGACAGTAGCATGTGGCTCCCCATTTTGCTGCATCGACATGTCAGGATTTCCATTGGACAACCAAGACTGGCCCTTTCCAGTAAAAGTGGAACTTGTTGTCTGGGACAGCTGCTGATAATGGGAAGAAGAATCAGCAGATGGTTGGTGCAGGCCATCAGATGATGAAGCTACCTGAGACAAAAATCAGCCAGTTATCATAAAATGAGACCAGAACGGCAGATCCTCTATGAGATATAAATAAAGGTCGTAACTAAACACTCACGTTGTATGAGGAAGTAAGAGAGCCGACAGGTCCACTATAGACGGGCACATAATTTTGAGAAATTGGCACGTGTTGACGGGGCAATTCTTGGACATGTACTACGGGTCCATTAGTTGGAAACTCTGGCACAGGAATTGCATGTGTTTGGGGTGCACCATCTGCTCCTGCGGTAGGATGTCTTGAAGGAAGCTGTGTAATCACTTGAGGATACTGGATTTGAGGAGGTGGAGTAGGGGACATCCCAATGTTTGAACGCCCGACAAGCTGAAATTGTTGAGCCGCTGACATATGAGGCTGAGGCTGTTGTGGTAGAACCGCTGGACGATACTGAAATAAGTATAAGATCCAAAAATCACCTTTAGAAAATCTCCATAAATTAGGTGATTCAGGCAAAACTGCAGGAAATGTATCATTGATAGAAAGCAGATATAGTATCATGAAACCAAGCAAAAAGTCGTACTTGCAAAGACATGGCAGGGAGAGCATTTGGAGGAGGACCAAGAGAACCAATTAGAGATGGCCTTTGGGGCTTTTTTATGTCAAAACCACATGAAGCAAAAAGACATGTAGGTAAAAGCAAATCAGCAGAAAATTTGTCAAAATCAATCAGCATGCAATGACTTCAAGCACCATCTCTTCAATGCACATCACAATATGAAGCAAAAGTTTGAATCAGAACCAAACACTGATGTATTTCATCAAGATAATATAGTCCCAGTAATGGATGTAAGGATCAATTTATTACTCTCAAGAAATTAACTTAATATATACTGCTTGCAAACTGTCAAACTAAAAAAGAAAGAAACACTATATACGGCAAAAACAGCAGTAGTTTCGATTAAAAAACATCGCTGCCTTTATTACTCAGATGTATTGAATCTGAGCAGTCAACCAACACCATATCCTTTCCCAAGGGAGTATCAAGGCATAACAAGTAGAAAAAAATTGAGGGACTTAGTGAGGTAAACATAGCAAGATGTGAAGCTATGGACCAACATATAGGTAGAAAGGATATATACCATAACTACGGCAAACAATCACAAACAAAGTGAGGGACTATGTTATTGGCAAGTATATTTAGTGGGCATCTTCGTAAAGCTTAAGGGGCTAATAGATCTATTGTGCACCGACTTGCAACTAACAAAATATAGACAACAAAGGCCATATGTAGAACCAGAAGCAAGAATCACAAAACATATTAAATTAATGGACAGTGTACCCGGGGAAGAAAGAGTATAATGATCAGCTATAGAGATCTTGCTCTAGACAAGTTTTATCGTGGAAGGATAACAGAAGGGAAGGGGGGATTATGAATTCGTCTAGCACCACTTGGTAAAGATCCTATGACAAGGTATAATGCGAAATTTTACATCTGCAGACTGCACACTAAAAGCAATGACATAACAAATTAGGAGTGAGACTTCTAACCAGTCTTAAGTACCAATCAGTGTGAGAAAAGTAAAGAAAGCTGAAACCAAGTTGGTACTTTTTGCATTTTGCTACATGAACTTTTTCCAAAAAAAGTTCTGTAACCACTAAGCAGAAAACAGGATAAGTTTCTTTAAGCGGCAGTGCTACAGCTTGAAATATGTGTCCTTTTTTTGTGCTGTCAAAAAAGCAGTGGCACTCGACCCAACTCCTCTGAAATTTCTCAAATACAAAAATTGCATCATCATTCTAATCAGGTCGACCTTTCTCTATCTTTCACAAACACTCGACGACATTCAAATTTTTCACAATTACAAATTTCATGGACCAATGATTGCAGTAGTTTAGGTGTTTGCATAATGCTATAATCCACATTAAGGACTCGAGTAAACTAGGATTTCTATGACAGTCCCCATGGTGCACCAAAATCAAATGTCTCATCCAGAATATTTATTATAAAAGAGTAAGAACAATAGATAAAGGAAAACAGAAATATTTACCTGCATAGTAGCAAACTGAGAATTATTGGCCATGGCAATTTATAGTTCAAAACCTGAAAATTCCACAAATAGGATGAGAAATTAAGGTATCTTGTCAGAAGGTACAGATATTGTCTTGGACTCAAACAACCAGTTAACCATGGTTAAAACGAGTCCAGGCACTCAATAACTCGAATTATATGCATCAACTCATGAGAGCTTATTTAGTGGTAAAATGAACTCTATTCTGACATTTCCCATGAAGCGGATGAGAAAAATGTCTCAATTAATTACAATTTCCACGCAAAGTAAAGTCAACAAGCATACAAGGTGAAAGCTTTAAAGGAGAAAGTAAAAAACCATGCCCTCAAGCAGTGAAAACTGAAAATAACTTTTCTTCGCCTAAAGTACAAAAGTAAAACAAAATATATACAGATTAGAGGTGTCATTGAGAATCCGTTACAATTTATTTAGTGGAAAAATAAGTCCCTTTCAGTTATTTCTCATTAAGAAGACACGGGGTAAAGTTAAAAGTCACTATGGTTTCCAAGCAAAGCAAAGGAAACAAAATGTGAAAGCGATATGATGCATTGGAGATTCAGATGTTTGATCCTTAATTTATGCATACATTATTCTAACACATAAAAAAGCAAATGGGGATTATTCAAACAAGAACCTTAATCTGGGCTAATACCCGGACTAGGGAAAGGTTCTATAACAAACATACCTAGTCAAAAGTTCAATTCTACTCTTCTAAGCAATCTAATAGCTATCTTGAACAAACAAATAAACATGCCAAGCAAATTCTTGAAACGATCCTTCACTTCAAATCTGGAACAAATTTGAGAACTTTGAAAATGGTTACATAAAGGGCCACACAAAGAATATAAAAAAAGACTAACCAATCATAAATGCGCAATCACCCTCCCCTATAACGAGAAGACTTCAAAAAATGCCAAACCACCCTCCCTTCATCCAGCTACCGAACCTCAACCAACAAATGGAAGTCATTAAACCAATGTAAATCCTTTAAATTTATCTAAAAGATAGCTCTCCGCGTGTATTAAGTCGTTCGATCCTGCTATAAATTACTCTCTCTCAATGAGACTCAAAGCAATTCAGAAGAACATCGATGAGTTCACTAACCTCGGACGTAGAAATCGAACCATGAACGGCGGAAAACGGAGGAAGTAGGACGGACGGTGAGGTGACGTTGTCTAGCTCTCTTTTATTTTCTTTTTCCTTTGGAGAAAGGTCTAGCTCTCTCTTTATTTTTTTATTTTTTTTTTAGCTCTCTCTTTATACATAAAAGATTTTGCATTTATTAGTATTTTTTTGATTTGATCTAATTTAAATGAAATCTTTTAAATTCATCCGATTAAAATTTGTGCAATAATATCAAAAGCGACGGCTGAGATGGCACAACCTTGCGCGCGAGTAAAGCGCGCATGGATTTCTCGTATTTGACTGCTTCCGTGTAAGTATTGGAAATGAGACCTCCTATGTTAACAACATTTCCCTTAAAAATCCACGCGCATCGGGTCTTTCAAATGTACCAAAGAGTCGTGATAACTGTAGTAATCAACTCAACCTCCTCACACGCGTCAAGAAGATAACTCAATAAACCTGGAAAATCCGAGCTAGAACGGGACGCCTCCACACTAAGGGCCAAACTTCTTGTGGCACAATGCAATAGAAGAGCCCGTATTGAAGGTTTTCCATCGGGTGTCCACACATGACACAACTAACACAAACACTCACCTAAACCACACCTCTGTAACACCACGCCCATCGGCAAACAGTTGTTGAGGCCACACCCAAGAAGGTTCTTAACCCTTGGCCTTATAGGTAAGTTCCAAACCCTCGGCCAGACAATCCAGCTACAACTCTGCATGATGCAACTAGGTGGCTAAGCGGTAGCCAGCCTTAACAGAGTACTTACCTCTCCGATCAAAATGACAAATAATATCGTACATATGATTTCCGGCTGGAAAAGGGATGCTCAGTATGGTCTGGGTTTCCGAGGATAAAATGAATTACATACCGACTCCTGCATCCATGTATGCATTGGCACATCAATTAGTGATACCACAATAAACGATACGTGGCTGGCAAAATTGGAATTAATAATGTGACGTGCTAAGACTTTTATACGTATTGAAGGTTTTATCTTACAATATGTCATAATTTTATGACATTACAAAAACTAGTCTTCAATTATATATTTTCTTCTGAATTCTAGTTTCCATGAACCATTCTTTGTGTTTCTTTATTTGGAAATATACACTACTACGTATCACGGTCAGATATAACACTATCATTATGC
Source organism: Gentiana straminea (assembly GCA_036785695.1). Taxonomy (NCBI): domain Eukaryota; kingdom Viridiplantae; phylum Streptophyta; class Magnoliopsida; order Gentianales; family Gentianaceae; genus Gentiana; species Gentiana straminea. The sequence goes on along the minus strand of JAVUPR010000483.1, from coordinate 1,344,013 downwards.
AATGTTCTATTTATATCGGATGTCCCCAGAAGGACATCATTATGTATTACTATGTAACACCCAAAACTTGCTACCGCAAAAAATTGGGATTGACGTGTGGCTCACAAAGCCTCGATTTCGGGGTTTTTTTGCAATAATTTCATGTGATTTTCTAATTTTTATTGACATAATTTGACTAAATTACTATGACTCGATTTCTCATATGATCCGAACACGTTAAAATTGTCTTGAAACTTTTCCAAGAAAATAAAAAATAAAAAATCATTTCTACGAAACGGATTTCATTGTTAAACAACACATAGCTGCGAGTCATCATCGTGACCATCGAGTAATATTACTGTCACAATCATTCAGATACAAAACACAAAGGCTAAATCACAACAGTAACCTTTTAAAAAAAACTAAAACTAAAGCATCTAAAAGGTGTCACTAAGAAGTGACATGGCTTCTAAGTCTGCTTGATCTTCTAACAGGGGTCACAACTTCATCATCTCCAGTTGCCTGTAAATCCAAATCATAAGGTCAAAAACACCATTCTCATAATCTGAAGTGCATAATCACAAACAAGTGTCAACCCCAACAAAAAAGAAAAGATCAAAAAGATACTCACTTTCTTGATAGGAATTCTTTCATATGTTGTAAAGCTTCCATATGAATGTGAACCACCACCAAGGGAAAAATCTGATGAAGAAAACGACTCCCTCTTCGAGTACTTCCTCGGCCTTCTTTCTTCTCCTCCGCTGTGAGCTTCGTCGTTTGCAGTACTTCTTGACCTGTTCTTGTTATGAGATTGATAGCTGCTCATTGCTGATGAGAAAGATTCTCCAACATCATCCATTGTTGGCCAGTTGTGAGAGGATAATTTCTCCTGGTACAATTGCTCCATGGCTGATGATGAAGTTGTAAGGATTGTTTTCTTAGTCGGTGTTTCATCATTAGTAGTATCAACACCGAGCTTTCGCTCACTGCCATTGCCTCTCTTTTTGTTGATAAAGGCTGCAAATGAAATGGACAGTAGAGCCAAAACAAGTGCCGTTGTGCCCATAAGATGATACACTGAAGTTCTAGTTTTTGCATTTGGGGGATGAATTGCATCAGATGGGGTGTCTACATTTATATCTTCGGACAAACGCTCCACATTTGCATCAGATTCAAGGTTCACGTTGCCCTCGAAAACTGGAGCTATAGTAGCTGCATATTCCTCAGGTTGTGCATATTCTTGAAAAGGCTCCACACTTACATCAGATTCAAGATTCACATTGCCCTCTAAATTTTTTGGATTATTCTCAATACCAACTTCAAGAACTGGGGTTATAGCTACATATTCCACAGGCAAAGGCTCCACAATTGCATCAGACTCAAGATTCACATCACACTCATGATTGTCCTGTTTATGAACTTCAAGGGTTAGGTCAGCAAAATGTTCAGGATCGACATAATCATGTGATTCGATGTCAAGATCAGAAGCAGCTTCTTCTTGATTGCTTATGGTTTCACTAGCAGGTGGTAATGCTTCAATTAGCAACAAGTCGTTTTCTATTTCTGGTTCGTGCTCAATACTGCTGTCAGAAACATATTCCACAAGAGTTTCCTCCTTGAATGTTTCAACAATTTCATCAGTTTTTCCCTCTTCAACGTCATCATCATCCGCACTATCACTATTTTCTACTTCCAAATCATCCCATTCGGAAGATTTCTCACCAACTAAGATATCATTTTGTAGCTCAGTCAGATTCATGAACTGCAAAGGAGGACTCAACTGCCCTCCCCCCTGCCCGATATTGACTAAATGAGATATGGACTCTATTGAGAACTTTTTAAACCTTTGGCTGAACAGATTTAAGTTGGCTTTTGCCAAATCAACAACTGCTGCTGGTTGATTCAACTGAGAAATGTTCAAGGACTTTAGTATTGTTGAATCAGTGCCAGGAGAATAAGTAGCCGAAAAGGAATAACAAGAAATCAGTAACACCACAAGCATACTACAGATTAATATCAATCTTTTAGGCAACACCTTTTTCTCTTTCACTTTTCCTTCCACAACCTTCAAAGAACTCTCATGCACATTTTTCCTCTTATAAATCAATGATTCAGAACCATGAATATCTTCTTCTTTTTCATCCTCTTCTTTTTCTTCTTCTACAAAAGAAGAATTTTCAGAATCTCTCTGTGAATCATCAGAATCCAATATCTCCTCCACACTATCAGAAGTGTCTGAGGAGCTATTCTCAGAGGATGCAAAAGTATCTTCGAGCCGCCTGACTCCATCATCCATCCCATTTTCTTTGTCAACAAGAACAGCAACTCTTGGATTGGGTTTGTAATATAGAAACTGAGGCCTAGGGGAAAGGTAATTTGTCTTGGGATCATAAGGAAGACATGAAGGATCAGCATCAAGTGGAGCAATAATACGAGATACTGAATCACTAGAACACTCATTCTTGGCACTCAAATCAGTAACAACACAGTCAGATTTCAATACTACGGACTCTGTTGAATTCCCAGAATCTAAAGTGGAATCAGTAAAAGCTACCCTTTTGACGGGTTTGGAACCAAAAGGGCGTTCAAGAATCACCTTTTTTTGTTCTGAATCACTAGTCATCGATTCCATTTGGGCCTCAACGCTCTTTCCATCAGATTTAGGGACAACACCTTCAGCAGTCGATGAAAAGATCCCTTCGGACAACGAGATTGATGATCGGACAGGCTCGTTTCTCTCCTCAAGGACTTTCTTTCTTGGAGAAGGAGACAATTTACAGGCAGCAGAAATTGTTGGAGCCATGAAATTCTTTGACCCAGTTGCTGATGACCGCGGTTTTACTGGTTTAGTGCTCTGTTCATTCTCTTTTTCATCAGTCCCTTCGTTTCCAGCGGATAATCTTCTCCCAAACCCTAAAATTAACCAAACAAAATAGCAACAAAAAAAAAGATCTTAAAAAACACAAGAAAGTGATAAAACACAAAGAATAACAAAAAAAAAAATCAAGATTTTTACAGTAATTAACCTGATGGGCTATTTGCAGGAGTGGTGGTGGGGTTAAAACTTCTGGGATTAGTGAGTACTGAAGGTTTGCTAGAAGGGTTTCCGCTAAAACTTCTCCGGGTTGTGGAATTTGGGTCGGAGTTTCTTGATGAAATTGGTGATGGGGATCTGTTTGAATTGGGAATCGGCATGATAAAAATTGAAAGTGTATTTTAGATAACGATAACAAGAAGTATGTATGGTAAGTTTGACACGGTGATTCAGGGATGGAAATTACGAAAATTGGAGAGATTTTGGGAATGGAAAGGAATTAAATGAGACCAAAAATGGAGGAATTTGGGAGAATCTTGGCTTTAATTTGATGAAGATGGTGATATTACTGCGCTGCTTCTAATAACGGCTAGTTTGCGAATTTGAAATGTCAGGTATAGAAATGGTTTTTTCTTTGCCCTTTTTAATGACCCGTCGCAATTACGATCGAGACGAAATTACTACATATGATGGAGGAAATCAGCTCATGTTTCGGGTCTTCTATGGAAAAGGAATCCTCCGGCTCCCCCCCGGTTTCTTCTAAGATCGGAGGTGGAAATTCATATTTTTCACTCATCTTCTTCCTCTCGGCCCTCTTTGTTTTCACATTCCCGCAATTTGAGCCCTAAAAAGCCTCATTTGCTCGTACAAACCGAAGTTGATCTTCCTAAGCGAAACAAAGAAAAGGCGAGGCAAAATGGATTACATTCGTTGAAGAATTGGTTACCCATTAGGAATTCACGATTATGCCAACAGCCGTACTGGAGGTTTATCGATGTTGGATCGCTCAAATGTTATAGGAATTGGATGTAGAATTGTCTCTTATGAGTTGCAGTAAGTGGTATATTGATGTGCGGATTACAATGGAAGGCTTGTTCCCACGGAGGTTTACCAGATTTAACGGTCATCCGGAGAGTAACCAGTGTGTTCACTAATGGGAATTGATACGAGCTCTATTCTTTCGAGAAGGAAAGTATGTTGGATAACTCAAATGTTTTGTTGAATAAATTTTTTGAAACCTATTACCCATTATCTTTTGTTAGATATGGGCTAAAAATGACCTCAATTTACATGGAGTAATAATCATAAAATTGGTACGGTAAGGGAACGGCTAGATCGGGCAATAATCTATGGTGCTATCACCTTCTTTGGCCAGATTGCGAAGATAGACTTGAATATGTTATTCTTATCTCATGAGGTTCTTCGTGTTTTGACGTTTCATTATGATTACGTTTCAATTATTATCTCCATTGATGGGAAAAAATTGAGCCCACAAAAGACTTGGTATTCACTGCCTTGTTATGATCAATTTGAAGATTTGTTCAGTCGCAACTGGAATACGACTTATTTCCACCATGGGGCGTCATCACGGAGAAAACGTAATATGAAATATCCATTTAAGGATCCTGATGGCACAAGGATCACTAAGGAATCGGGAATACTAAGTATAGCCAAGAACTACTTCTCTAATTTCGACCTAGCAAAATCGAATTGATCTTCCTTTGGTTAGTTTTCAACAAGCTTTCAGAGAATTGTTGGAAAAATTGAAACTTAAGAATTTGACAGAAAATGTAGAAACTCCAAAGCACGTTATAGAACGTTGTCTTTTAAGAGATGTTTTGTCTCACTCAAATGTCACTTATGGATTAATCTAAAATGTCTCTCGGGATACAATGGAGGTGTTTGATTCAAACAGTGACTTGTTTGAATCAAACCCGAGGACACTCAAGAATTTCTGATGATACTGTAAAACGTATGAATATTTCATTTGCATATGTTGTGCCTTTTATAGGCTGAAAGTACCCCATAAACGAATGGAGGTACGTCTTACACGAAAGGGTAAGTTCATACCAGTTCGGACAAAAGCTTGCAATTCTTGAATTATTGAGTTGCATTCATTCGTAGATGCATGAATCTGAAAATTCATGTATCTGAAAATCCGAAAAATGCATATCCATTTATTAACTGATGCATGTATTGGTTTAGGTTTCGTTGCGATAACATTAATTCGTACGGCAACTCTTATGCAAACGATAATTAAAATATTTATTTATGAAAAATATCTAACAAGAATGACATAATTAAACTTTCAGCATTCTACACTTCAATTGCAATCCGTAAGGCTCTTTCGACATTTATTTATTTATTAGCAAAGAATAGAAGTAATAATAAGAGTGAACAATTTCGTCGTCCAACTTTTTCATCGTCCTTCTTTTTTCTTTAAGCCAAAACGACGCCGTATATAATACAATTTGCACACATTCCCCTCCCCCCCCCCCCCCTCCCCTCAAAAAAGTTATTACATCAAACGTCCTTGGAAAAAATTGCCTACCCTTTCTACGCTCATCTCAACCTTTCTACATTCTTCACCACCGCCTCACTCACTTTCCTCTTCATCATCTCCTCTCAGCCGCCCTCATGAACAACAATTTCTTCTTCACCAAAATCATATCTTACTTCCTTTGATCTTAGCCTGTTCACCACCACTATTCCATCTTTATCTTTACTCGCCATATGCAATATGTCCATCCGAGAAATCATGATGCACCTCCTCAATCTTTTCACCTGCAAAGCTCTCATTCCAACGACACCCTAACATCGTATTTGAATGGTTTTTGTGAAGGTAAGAACACTACGAATTTTAGATTTTCAGGTATCATTTCGACTAATGATTATCCGTAATTTCTTATTGGTTTTCTGATTTTGTGGTTAGCTCTGAATCGTACCGATGGATCCTTGGGGATGATCCTGGTAGTTGGAGTGGAGATGATGAAAATTAAAGTCAGTAAACCAGATGAACACAAAAAGAAATGCTATCGGGTATACTCAAATTCCCTTGCATTGTGGGCGGCGAGAATGTTGAAGGTGATGATAGCACGGGTCCTTTCCGGGCCTTACATTCTCTCTGATTTTATTGAGGTTTTGTCTCAAAATATATCATCATTCATCTGACAAATCTCCTTCTTCGTTCCTATTCTTAACTGATAGATTAGATTTTTTTTTTTGGTTTTTTTTGTGTTGTTGTTGTGCAGAATGTTAGAGAATTAAATTGATTATTAAGTTAATTAGGTTGTTTTAATTACCTAAGGCTATGTTAGCAAGTTACTTTCGATTTTCAGCATACTTTCCATTATTATAGTAGTTGTGATGACTTATAGCCATGATCCCATGATTTCTTGTTTATAGGAAGATTGTGAGTAGTTATTTTAGATTAAAGCCATGATCCCATGTTTACTATTTTATAGGAAGCGGACTAGTGGGTAGTTTATTAATACTTGTATATATATGTTTGATCCATCAATGAAATTCTCAAATTTTCCCAAAAACTATCTCTTCTATAAAAGTTAACAGTGGTATCGGAGCCATATTCTCAACCGCGGTTGGAGAAAAGATCCATGGGCGAAACAAATTTTGTTCAAGCTTTCATCCCCAAGTTTGATGGACAGCATTATGATCACTGGAGCATGTTGATGGAGACCTTCATGTGTTTTAAGGAGTACTAGACCATCATTGCGCAAAGAGTGGTTGAAACAACAGGAAATCCACCCCCAACTGAGGCTCAAAGAGCAGATTTTGAGAGCAAAAAACTCAAAGATCTGAAGGCCAAGAACTATCTATTTCAAGCAATAGATAGAGTCATCTTGGAGACCATTCTCAGCAAGGAGTCATCAAAGGATATCTGGGATTCAATGAAGAGAAAGTACCAAGGAAACGCCATATTGAAGAGATCACAACTACAGGCCTTAAGAAGATATTTTGAAACCTTACAAATGAAGGAAGGTGCAGTTATCTGCTTCTCGTTTAATCTCTTTGAATACCTGTAATTGCATACCCCCTACGTGATGATTAATCTTGGTGTTTGGAATATATTTGTTGGCATCACAGAGACAGAGATGTGAATAAAGAACAATAATGGAATTTTGTTGACAACTATAGCAGTTTTGTGTAGAATTTGGATTGGATGGGATCAAAACCTTCTACGTTTGAGATAACTCCTTAGACAGTGTTAAGGGAAAAGGCAATATATGCATCGGATCCAAGAATGGGACATCTGAAACCATTTCTAGTGTTTTATATGTTCCTGATCCTGAAGTGCAATCTATTAAGTGTTGGACAGTTGCAAGAAAAGGGATATGAAATTATTCTAAAGAATAAGGAGTGTGAAATCAAGGATTCAAGCAAGGGAATCATAGCTAAAGTCCCCATGAATGCCAACAGATTATTTCCTTTGGAAATTGAGGATCCACAAGCATGTCTTATGGCAGAATTGAAAGATGCATCTTGGTTATGGCATTACAGATATGGACATCTCAATTTTGGTGGTTTGAAAACTCTTCAGCAGAAGGAAATGGTTAAAGGGCTTCCACAGATCCAGACTCCTCAACAAGTATGTGAGGAATGCACTAAATGAAAGCAACATAGGCATCCATTCCCAAAAGGAAAGTCCTGGAGGGCAAAACAAGTGTTGGAACTCATCCATTCTGACTTGTGTGGCCCAATCAACCCATCATCCAATGGAGGTAAGAGGTATTTCATTACATTTACTGATGATTTATCTAGAAAAACTTGTGTTGAATTCTTGTTAGAAAAGTCTAAAGCAATGAATGAATTCAAGAACTTCAAATTGCTAAGTATTAAAAAGAGACATGTTAGTATATCAAGAGTCTGAGAACAGACAAATGAGGAGAATTTTGTTCAGTAGAGTTTGAAGAATTCTACCAGTAATGGAATCAGAAGGGAGTTGACAGCAGCCTATACACCTCAGCAAAATGGTGTATCTGAGAGGAAGTATAGGACAATTATGGATATGGTAAGAACCATGTTGGCCTATGGAAATGTGCCTAAAAGATTTTGGCCAGAGGCAGTAAGTTTGAGTGTGCATATTTTGAACATATGTCCAACATTCTCTGTTCAGAACATGACACCAGAAGAAGCATGAAGCTCAATCAAACCATTTGTAAGTCATTTTAAGATATTTGGATGCATTTCTTATGCTCATATTCCATATGCAAACAGAAAGAAGCTGAGTGATAAAAGAGAGCAATGTGTTTTCTTGAGGATCAGTGAAAAGTCCAAGGCATACAAGTTGTTTAATCCTATAACCAAAAGGATAGTGATCATCAGAGATGTGGTGTTTGATGAGTTGAACACTTGCAATTGGGAAGCAAATAATGCTCAATTCCATCCAATTCAGAATCTGATAGATGAAGATCAGGCTGAGGGTCAGCAGACTCAGGATCAGCAGACTAATGACCAGCAGAGTCAGTTCCAACAGACTAATGACCAGTAGAGTAAGTTCCAGCAGACTAATGACCAAGCGAGAGTCGGTTTCGACGGACTTATGACTAGCAGAGTCAGCAGACTCAGGAGCAGCAAACTCAAGACACTGCTGAGGGTTCAGCAGACCCAAATCATGAAACAGCAGCTGAGACTGGATGACAGTTTTTGAGGTAAAAGGTTTACTACAAACAGAAGAGTCTACCTATTATGCTTTATTTGCTAGTGATGATCCAATCACTTATGAGGAAGCAGCAAAAGACAGAAAATAGAGGCAGGCTATGGATGAAGAAATCACAACCATTGAAAGGAATTAGACTTGGAGTCTTACAGATCTACCAAAAGGACACAAGACTATTGGTGTCAAGTGGATCTATAAGACAAAATTGAATGAAGATGGCAAAGTTAGCAAGTATAAGGCTAGACTAGTAGCCAAAGGATACAAGCAAGAGCATGGGATTGACTACAATAAAGTGTTTGCCCCAGTAGCAAAAATGGAGACTATCAGACTTGTGCTATCTTTGGCAGCACAGAATCAATGGAAAGTACATCAAATGGATGTAAAATCATCATTCTTGAATGGCCAGCTGGAAGAAGAAGTATATGTGGATCAACCACAAGGTTATGTGAAAAATGGAGCAGAAAACAAGGTGTACAGGCTTAACAAAGCCTTGTATAGACTCAAGCAAGCCCTAAGGGCTTGGTACAGTTGTATTGATTCTTATTTTATGAAGGCAGGTTTCACAAGGTGTCCATACGAACCTACCTTGTATGTGAAAGTTAACAGAAAGGGAAGGATTCTGATTGCTTGTTTGTATGTGGATGATCTTATCTTCACCAGTAGTGAATTCAACATGATAACAGAGTTCAAGGAGGCAATGAAGAACAAATTTAGCATGACAGATATGGGACTAATGCAATATTTATTAGGCACTGAGGTTTAGCAGATTGAGTCAAGCATACTAATTTCTCAAAAGAAGTATGTATCTGAAATTCTCAGCAGGATTGGGATGAAGGATAGCAATCTAGCACTCACACCATATGAAACTGGTGTGAAACTTAGCAAATAAGTAACAAGTAGTAAGGTGAATCCTACCTCATACAACAGATGATAGGGTGTCTTTTATACTTGACAGCAACAAGATGATATGCTACTTTTATATGATTAAATATACGTTATATTATTATGTTTTATCAACGAATTCTATATAAAATATATGAAATTATGATATAAATGATATGAATGTTAATCTTTAATAATTTAGTATAGTTAGTAATAAAACTTAGTAATAATAGTAAAAAGTTATCATTTTGTACCGATTTTAGTAAATCGGAGTGTCGTGTCAGATTTACGTGGGTATTTGTGGTATTTTATTGCAGATATATAAAACAAGACCCCGAGAATCGACATTTTAAAGTATAAACATATCTTTGGAAGGATTTAGAGAATGTCACGAGCTTAAATGGTCAATCGAATTGCTTAAGTGGTCAAGTGGTCAATCGAAGTGGTCAAGTGGCTAATCGATTTGATTTAGTGGTAATCGAGAAATATCTTCGACAAACGAATGGCTCATCAAAACTACATCATCTGAAGAAGAGTCCTTCACGAAAGTTGTAGATTTTCCCGAGAGCTTTCCGATGCCTCTTGAATCATGATTTTTGGAGATCCAGAACTCGAGATATGAATTTTATAAGTTATATATAATTATAATTATAATTATATCTCATCGCACATGCTGATTAATCAAGGAGGTGGAGTTAATCATTACACCGGCCCGGTCCGGCCTTGGAATAATTTCTATATATAGGAGCTCATTTGCAAACAGAAACGATGTACCAATATATATATACAATATCCTATATATATTCTCTATATCTTTTTAATTAGTAGTTTGTAAATAGGCCTTATGCCAAAAATAATAATACCGTTGTACTGTTGTAATGCTCGGGAAATTATCGGAAGATCGGTGTTGTTGAAGTCGTTGTAATGTCCGGAAGAATACGACTCTGATTCAGCATTTGTAATCGGGTAAATTTCTAAAGTATTTATGTTTGTTTTTATCTTTTTAGTCGTTATAATGTTTTTTAGCTAAGTCTAAATAACTAGCCAAAGTTATGTAATCGTTTTATTTCGATCTTTTCGGTAAAGGAATGCTGTCTAATTAAAATTTACTAAAATTGAGTTAATTGAATCTTTTTCTATTTTGTAACGTATTGATAATATTCGGATTGACGTAATTAACCAAGATGAATCGCAACATATAACCTAACGATGAACTGACCAGAGAAGTTAGGATATGAGATAAAAGATAGAAAAATCGAAGGGTAAAATTGGTCGTGCGTAAAGCGTGACAACGGAATCCTATTTCCTACCCGGGGGCAGATTTGTCTTGGGAAAGATTAATCTTATTAGAATTTGTGCTCAAGATCGTAATAATGTTAAAATCAACGGTTTAATTGAAACTAACACCGGAAAGTTAAATCGATCCGCCTGACAACCGGAGCCTTTTGAATAACATCGGCCGTCTGACAAACGGAATAACCTCTTTTATCCGGGGTAGATTTGTACTCGGTACCTGTTCAGACTAACTGAGATTAGCATGGGGCGGTTGTGGAGATTAAACTAATGACAATTTGACATATGACAATTTCATACGCTCGTGTGAGGAGGAATTGTTAACCTCGGGAGTGCACCGTTTCATTTACTCAATTGGACCTAATATAAAAGGAAGATCGAGCACATTCCGCTTACTGAAAAAGATCGTATAAATCAATTATATAAACTTTGGCTAGTTCTCTAATAATATATTGGTATCTATATATTTATATCTATATATATATATATATTTTGCATTCCATGTATATTTATATATATTTATAAATCTATATATATTATATTAGAATAACTTTTAAATTACGCATTTATTTTATGTTCAGTAGAATAGTAGTAATCTGTGTGATAAAATTGCGGTTTAGATCGATTTAATAACAGCTATTTGGTGTTTAACCACACTTAGAAGAATTACCATGTTTCCCTGAGGATTCGACACTCTGACTCACCACACTAGCACTACAGTTTGACCCGGTACACTGCCAGTTAGGATCTATATAGCCTAGAAAAGGTCCATCACAAGACCTGACATTATGTATGTTGTAAGTGTAGCAACCATATATATGGAGACACCCTTAACAGACCACTTAAACTATGTGAAGAGGATCCTAAGATAATGAACCATCAACCTTGGCCTCGGTATGGTTCAGCAGAGAAGGCTCAACTGACTGGATACTCTGACATTGATTATACGGGAGACATTGATGATAGAAATAGTACTTCTGGTTTTGTGTTTATGTATGGAAGAAGAAGTTCTATCAGTTGGTCCTCAAAGAAGCAACCAATAATCACTTTGTCCACAACTGAAGCAGAGTTTGTTGCAACAGCACACTGTTCATGTCAGCTGATATAGTTAAAGAGGATGCTGGAAGTTCTAGGTCAAGTTCAGCAGACTGGAATACTATCAAGATTGTGAGTAGTTATTTTAGATTAAGGCCATGATCTCGTGTTTCCTATTTTATAGGAAGTTGACTAGTGGGTAGTTTATTTACTACTTGTATATATTTTTCAAAAACTATCTCTTCCATAAAAGTTTACACAGAATTGGACGATGCTGGCGGTGGTGGTAACGGTAAATCTGCAGATGGTGGCGGATTCTTATCTCCTTCCTTAACATGTATATTTCATTTTCTTCTGTTTGATCTCTTATTCGATTTTTTTATTGTTCACTAATGAATTTTATGTTTCTTGATTGCACTTCTTGCTTCTCTTCCAATCCTCTTTGTTCTATATTAATTTCAATAGAAATTAAAAACCAAAAAATTATGCTTTGATGCAACAGAGTTCAATTAATCTGGTGTGAACAATAAATTTGCCAGAATTCAATAAATTTGGTGTAAGCAATCCTTTGCCAGAATTCAATAAATCTGGTGTGAGCAATGGTAGCTGAACCTCTTCTTTTTCCTATTAGCTACTTTGTGCATTTTATTGAACAAAGACTTCGATTGGTTGCTTGATCAACTATTTAGCGGGGCAGAAGAAAGCCAGATCGAAATATTAATCTAAGCAGGAAAGGAAAAAACCTAAAAAAACAAAGGTCATGAAAGAGAGAAAGATGAATGATTCTGTTTTAAATGATTTTTCAAGCAAAGACATGATTGAAGTAAGAGCTAAGAGAGTAGAATATCATATATGAAGAAGAAGAATTAAAGTCAGAGAAGGTAGGAAGACAATCTCAGTGGATCTGGTGGTAAAAGTAGTTGATTTGGTAGTGGTGGCAGTGTATCTATGCCACCACAGATAATTTGATTTTTATTTCTTGTTATGTATTTTCTTATATGTTCTCTAATCTTTATTTGCTTTGGTTTCTAGATCCTGAAATCTAACATGTATGTTTCTTGTTAGGCCCCTTTGGTTTGAAAAAGTTTTTCTTTTTCTGGATGTAGATATTGAGCATAATTCTTGTTTTTTTTTGTGTGTAGGTTTTGCGTTTCGACTTGGAAAAAGCATCAATGGGGGACGAAAGGGATGTTTTCTACATGATGAAGAAAGGTTACATGATTGGGGTCTATAAGAGTTTGAATGATATAGAAGTTCTTCTTTGATCATCTGTATGTCAATTTCATGGCATTTTATGTTTTTCCATTTCGCATTTGCTAAGTCACCCCTTCCCAAATATGGGGTTTTAGATGTGGCCTTTACTTATAGCCTCAACATACTGCTCTTCGGTAATGAATGTGTAAAATTTATCTGTTGAACCTGAGGAATATCTTACTTCACATGGTATATTCTCAGGAATAGACTTTTCTTGTTCCTCGGGCTGGGAATTTTATAATAACCAAGAAAATCGAAGATCCTGCTGTACTTGTGCTTTCCTTATGGGACGAAGAGTCAGATACATCGTGATAATCCCCATTGCTGATAATAGTCTCATAACACGCATCAACACTTTATGAATCATCCGTATAATTATAAATCTTTGCAGAAAAGCTCGTCCTTTGCACATACATCGTGTCTTAATGCTTGATTGCATATCTGCAAAGATACTAAATGGCTGAGTTCTTCCACTTTCTTCTAGTTTAGTCACTTTATCCATGTTCTCTTTGCCACCAGGGGCGGACCCGGCATGGTAAGGGTGGGATGTATGGACCCCACTCAAATTTCCCGATGAAGTTACTAATATACCCCTCTAATAATATTAAAACTGTGTATGTATATTATTTCAGACAATTTTTAATGTAATTATCTATTTAGCTCAATTTGTTGGTAGCTTGAATACATATACTAAGGTCATGGGTTCGATAATAGGCTCTTGCATCTTTTTTCAACTTTTTTTTTGAATTTGACCCTCACTGGAAAAATTTCCTGGGTTCGCCACGGTTTGCCACCAACTTTTTTTTTTGAATTTGACCCCCACTGAAAAAATTTCCTGGATCCGCCTCGGTTTGCCACCACTAGATTTAATAGGTGATGGTTTTCCGGATTTCTCCTTTGTGGTTTTTGGAGACTTGACCGGAGATTTGACCGGAAGAAATACAATGGACGGATTGTGATACCATACATGTGCTATGTTGTTTTGCTAGTATAAAATTTTCAGCTGCTTTTCTTGTGTATATATCATCCCCCCCTAAGTAAAGGTAAGGCTGTTGTTTATATATGTTGAATTCTATCTTATATATGTGGGTGTTGTTGGTAATAAGTGTCGTGTGTGGAGTGAATTTACGAAACAGATCCCTAATTCACGGATATAATTACGGAAATTAAATGCAGAAAATAACAACTCGAAAATAAAATCTAATTTTATTATTCAGATCTAGCAAATAAAAGCGATTATGGTGCAGATCTAATAAATTAACAGAACTATATGATAGATCTAATGAAACACAGCTACTATGATATAGATCTAACAAAATATGCAATTAACGTACATATCTGACTTAAACGATTGAGAAAACTAAAATACAATGCATAAATAAAGACAAACCGAGGCGAGTTATGAAACTCTTTCCTTAAGACAGATTGCTCCGGTATGGTGCCCACGGTAGTAGCAACTGCCTCCCAAGATACAACGGCTTACGTCCTGGATTGAGAGGCACTTCAACAATCCAAGCTCCGGTGAACTTATAACGTGCTCCGACTTCTCTTCGACTCAAAAAACTAACTATATGCTCGACCCTTTTAGTAGTGGAAGACACAAGAGAAAAACTGAATACTCTAACATTCATCCTTGGGGTTCTTTATATAGTGGAGAGGAAGAGCCAATTCTTGAATGTGATTGGCCAGAACACATCATCAGACGTTTTCCCTTGGAAAAGAAAATAGGCCGAAATTTTTAATTCAAATTGGCTAACTATTTCCACAATTCTGATTGGTCGGATAACGTTTTTCTGAATTCTGATTGGTCAGATGATTTAATCGCTCGACTTTTCCCTCAAAAAAGTTATTTCTGGCCGAAAATAATAATCCAATTTCGAATTAATTTAATTAAATTAATTCCGGACGACTTAATTAATCAGAATTCGTTCCACATTATTCTTATTATTCTGGAACCTTCCAACCGCCTTACGATTAACTAATTAATTTCTGGTTAACTTCAAAGGAAATTTTGTCCAGAAAATAAATAGTAACACCCGAGCCGAGCCGAGCCAGACACTAAGTCTATACCTTGCCCCTTGGGGCACATTTACAAGAGCATACACTAGCTCTTACATATGGAGCTCAAGTCTCCCATCTTTCCAATGTGGGATATTGAGTTGAGGTTATCCCTTCAACTCTTATCTCCAACATATTTTCAACCAAATTTAGGCATTAATTTCTCATTCACCCGATATCCGAATCGAGTGATTTCAAAGCCAAACATTACCTACTCCACGAGTAGAATTTTTAGACGTAATAAGCTCCCGGTGAATCGCACCAGAGCATATCCGAAAATCGCGCTGAAGTTGACTGTTTCAACCCATTAAAACGGGATATCTCCAACAGGTGTTTGTCAAATTATAACGGTATATGTTCCTGCAATACCCCTCTTTTCGTGTCTTTTCCGTGTCAGATGTTTTTTTATCTGGCTCTTGAGTTTTATGGTTGTATATCTTTTGGTTTCATAGACACGGGCTATGCGTTGTTACAATCGTGTTACATCTCTGATGCTTTTCAACGTTTGAAAGGATGTGTATGCTTCATAATTTTGAGTTTTTTCCCCTTCAATTTTTTACTTTTAGGTACACCTATATGACTGTTGTATCTCAGTATTCTTCCTTTTTATTTTTTCACAGATGTTGAAAAATTCTATTCCTGTGATCCTGTGATCCAGGTGATAACATGATCTTTTAGTATTTTTCTTTCTTAATTTTGTTCGCTCGATTTAGAATTTCGGATTCACAGTGGTACTATTACACTATTGTTCTATTTTTTTTCTTTCTCCGGTGATGCTTGAAACTTGTTTGAATGTAGCTTCTAAGTGTGCAGCATGGTGGTGAATAGGAGTTAATAGGGAAGTAATGATTTCACTCTTTACCTTTTCCAAGATCGTGGATTATGGAGCATGATTTATCCATTTACTGCTTCAAACTTCATTTTCTGCTTCTATTTTGTGTGTGTGTGTGTTTTTTTTTAAAATTTTTATAAATAGGTTTAATTTGTGAGCATATTTTAGTGTAGTGCATTTGAGTGTTTTTTTTGTTTTTTTTTTGGTACAGAGCCGTATTTGCTAGAGATTTGGGAGTTCCTATCATAATGCACGATTACTTA
The DNA here is from genome assembly GCA_036785695.1 of Gentiana straminea. NCBI lineage: Eukaryota > Viridiplantae > Streptophyta > Magnoliopsida > Gentianales > Gentianaceae > Gentiana > Gentiana straminea. The sequence continues at coordinate 1,327,925 of JAVUPR010000483.1, read as the reverse complement.
ACAAGGGGATTCACCGCAAATACTAGCTTGCGCTGAGTGAGTAAATAAAAAAAAACTCCTTTCCAACTATTTATAAGGATGGTATAGAGGTTGTTTATTGAAGAGAAATGTTTTTTAGGTGATGAAAAAATATAAGCGGAACGGAAAACAATGTGTTTGCAGGATGTATTTGGAGGAGATTATTGTGGATGCTCTAACCAACATGTTCAAGTTCTCTTCTATTCTTTTATTCCCCTTCTTTTCTAAGGCTCCCCCTCTCCCTCTCCCTCTCCCTCTCCCTCTCCAACTCTCACTCTCTTCCATTCTCTTTATTTCAAATATGCTTCGAAACAGCATAACTTACAAGCAGATGCAAGTTTATTGAAGGAAGCAAAAGATTACTAAAGTATCATGAAAGGCAGTACACCAACAATTTACACTTGAGAACAAAATTATTAAAATGAAAAAGAAAAAAAAAAAATGGTTATAGATCGTTATATATCTACTTCAGTTAAAAGATTGAACATTTCCCCTTACACATCAGAAGAAGATGCATACCGAATTAGAAAAGAGTAACGTGTATGTTCTATTTATTAGCATTATGTGTATCGATAGTTTTTTGGATAGAAAATTACGATGAACTTTCCTTATTACTTAATTTCCTTTCCTTATTACTTAATTTCTTTTATGCTATTTTATAAACAAATGTTCTTTTACCGGAGAAAAAATGTTATACTTGACATATATACCAAGAAGACACCTAATAAACACACAAAAAAACATTGAAATGATGAGTGGGCATCCCGTGCATCGCACGGGTGCTTCAACTAGTTTTCTAATATTCGTGAAAACCTCTAGAGTTCTTACTACTATCTTCGTCTCATAAATTTTTTCACATTTTGTGGTGTACACAGATAAAGAACACAATTAATGTGTTGTATTATAGGTAGTGATGGATATATATACCCCTATCATATAATAAATGTTCTTTTGAAATACGAAATGAATATATAAACATTAAATGTAATGATATGTGTATGTCTGGAAAAAGCGCATTAAATGATGTATTGATTTTCTAAATGGACATTTTTTTATGAGACAATTCATTTTTAAAGAGTGGACACTTTTTTATGGGACAGAGGTAGTACTCCTCTGTTCCTATTTTAATTGTCGCAGTTATCAAAAACACATATATTAAGAGAATAGTTAATGCTTTGACTTAACATCAAAATGACAATAACACATATTGAATATAGTTAATGCAATGTTATTTTTAATCTCTCACCCCTTAATAAATAAATGTAGATGTAAAAAAATATAATAAATAATGCTTTAAATAAAGATAGATGTAGAAAAATACAATAAATAATACTTTGAAAATGTAACTACGACAAATAAAAAAAAATTAGTATCTGCGATAATTAAATAGAAAGAGAAGTTGCAATATTATTTAGGGACGGACATAATATATCTTTAGATTATATCCCTTATAAATGTAAAGTAAATTTGTCTTAGTGCGTGTGTTGTGCGTGGTGAAACCATGTCCAATAAGGATCTTAAAATTTGTGTCATTTATAACAATCTAAGATTCCATTTTGTTTTATTTTACGATAAGTACATAAAATGTAATGTTTTTATATATATTAAATAAATTTTAAAGTAATGTTATATATGCTTGGATATCTCTTGTCCATTTATCCATTTCTTTGATCATATTTCGTTCTCTTTTGTTAAGCGCAACAGGAACTTTTCCGCGCATTTGTTAGCTTCTCTTGGGTCCCATCCCCGTCCTTAGTAGAATGGGAATGGGGATCTTCCCCCTTCTGTACTTGACGTTTGTGCTTTGGACATTTTGAAATAATATTATCTCTAAAGAAAAGTAATGTTATGTTCATTTAACAAATTCTAAAGTACCGTTACGGCGGATTCATGAATTTGTTTCAGTAGGGTTATCTTGGTGTAAAACTACATTTTTTTTTATAAATTTATTTCAGCTGGATCACCGAAGCCTAAAATTATACCCCTTGGTAGGGTAGATACGCTCATGATGGTGTAAATGTTAGGAAATCACTAGTTTAACGCAGCGGAATTTAAAATTTGATTTCCTTTTACTAGATCGTTCTTCGTTTAATGCAATAAACACGTTAAGTAGTTTGACGGTTATACCTCAGATGATCTCTAAGATCGTCGCTTTGACCGTCAACGGAGAGTAGTACAGTGCGCAAGCCGTCCACGCGTCCGGCCTCTATCGCTAATCCACACGAACTCCTCACCGGAATCCTCCTTGGATTGCTATTGAAAAACTCCGGTTGCTAGACTGACCTTTTTCTTCTCTCACAAACTCACTATAGGTTGCTCTCTATTTTACACAAGAACTATGAGCTCTTGCAATTGTGATGTACAAAAGAGCTTGACACCCACCTCTTATTTGTAGTCAAAAGTGGCACCCCATATGTGTGGAAGAGAAGAAAACATTTTTCCAATAAAATAAGGAAAATCAATTAGATTGATTTATCTCTTTAATTATAATTAACTTTGCAAATATCTTATATTGAATATAATTATCTTATTACCATAAAACTATTTTTTCAAAATCAATTAATATGTTATATTAATATTATGGTAATCTTATTAATTAAAGTCACACAATCCAAGTGTATCTTATACACTTCAATGTATAGCGCCCCAATAGTCAAAAGATTGACTTCCGAATATTCTTTAATTAATATAATTTATATATAATCAATATCTTGTATTTTATTTATTCATAATAAATAAATACCACCATATTAATTTACCACTATAACCTTTATAGTATAGAGATAAACTTTCCTTATTTGGTTATCAACTATAACCGCATTTTAATCCGACTCGATGTTCATATGTGTGTGACCCGATAGGCTTCCGAATATGTTGGCCGTAGACACAAAGTGCAATTTACCAAAATGCCCTTCATGCCTAACGATCACGGGATAGCGTCTAGCAACACACCGTGACCCTCAATCATCGGAAGAGTCAAAAGCAATGACTACTACCTTTCATGTGAAGCAGTTACCGTGTAACTTACAATCCTATCGCTGTAATAATATCCATACGATCGTACCTAGTGTCAATACATTAACGATCGTATCTTATAATCTGGATATCATGCTCTCTCGGGATAACGCATTTACTCCCAGTTTGCAAAGATTCTCGAGAGCTAGACATTCCTTATAAGAAGGCCATTTCGGATATTCAATCCCAATCATAGGATACGCGATTCCCGGACGACCAATCATGTATACTCCGCATGCTTTCAATATCATACTCAATCACTACCGCATGATCTCCCCGTGGCTAGTGGAAATCTCAATAGTGTCAAAGCATGAAAATCCACACCGTGATGCCATGAAGACTCCGGTCAAAAGGATAATTACACAACCGCCACATAGTGTGACACTTAATGTAAGTGGGTCAGTCTAATGTACGCATTCTCTAATACACGTCCACGTACAGTCCAAGTGTCCCTACACTTTGATAGACGTGATCTATCCCTATCTTCTAAAAGATAGAAGACATCCAATACGTGCTAGTCTGATTATACTATCAATGTCCCATTTGACAATATGTAAGACTAGAGACATTTAAATACCAAACTTGTTATAGTGATTAGAGATCTCATCAACCATAATCACTAACATGGTTTCTCTATCACAGTTTGATACTAGGGACGTTACTATATATAAACAACAAATAATATGAAGATTAAACAATATATAATAGCATAAGTGCTTTTATTAATCATAATAAAGTTATTACATGAACTAAATAGACTGTAAATGACCCGACCCGGTCGGATCCGGTCCAATCCGATTAGGTTTAGGACACATTTCCAACAGTAAACTCATTGATAGACGAAAACGTTATCATAATCAATGATTTAAAACGTACACCGTATTTTTCTAAATTATATAAATATATCACTATCAACATTCCTTTTTCAATTACTACACTTGGTGGAAGCATATTTATGTTGGTGTGAAAATAACAATCCCCATTTTATAATAAGTTGTTGAGTTTAATTTATTGTTGATTTTATAATAAAAGACAAAACAACTTAGCATTACCTGTGTTCAATATATTTTATATATGTTTCTAAAGTGATGTTTTAACTTATACATTTATCATATTTAAAGAGCATTTTTATTTCACTACAACGATGTTATCGATACATTACACTACATATATACTACTCTGAATCGACATTTTAAAAAATGATTATTATCGAAGAATATATTTTTAAAAAAGTTGATTTAGTGTGATGTATGATATTGGCACTTCATAAATGTATCTGCTCTCTCCCCTGTGCATGTCTTCAATAGTTTTGGCATTTAATGTATATACACGATACAACGCGACACGACTAATTAAATGTTAGACTTTGTTTCGATTAATATATTAAATGATTAGTAACCATTTCATTTATCACATAAATAGTCTTTAGCTCAATCCCAGGAAAACATTTTTCCCTTATCTAAGAGTGCTTTCATATGATTTATGAGTAGATAAGTTGGGACAATGAGTCTATATCGAGAAACTGTAACGATTCGAGTGGCCAACCAAACTCTTTAGTTGACGATACGGGAAATCGTCTATTTGAATCCTGGGGTTTTTACTCTTATTGACAACCTGTCGAAAATCCAAGAACACTAAAGTAATAAGGGGGATGACTTTAGGGTGTTTTTAGACTGCACTTAATAGTGATAAAGCTGCCTACGTATCCAATGCATGGATTTGAATCAAGTCTTCGAAGTTCCTTATGGATGGTTTATATAGAGGGGCTTGTGCCCTAGGGCTAGCGTGTATCGTGTCTGAGATGGACTCTGATTACCGTGTTCCCTAAGGAAAAGATAAGGATTATTTGATCCCCTTGATTTTAGGAGATAATTGCGCGTATTTTTGAGTGTCAAGATTAGAGTATTAAATGGGAGGGATTCTTTCCATATTTATCAGATTCAGAACGTGCACAAAAAGGACTGGTCCGAGAGGGACCTAGGCCGACCTTAGAGATCGGTTGTGAGTAAGTTCGAACACAAGCATCGCCCGACTTGTAGGGGTCGAGATGGTATCTGCACTTATATCGCTCGGAGGTCGGCCTTAAGCATTGGCCGACCTAGAGAACCCGGGAGAGAGGAATCGAGCTACCCCAGCCCGGTTACTGGGAGTTCCGATCCCTTAGACAAACTCTCTCTGTCTTAGGGCACTAAAGAGGTGCCACGTGGGTGAGTACAATTCTAGGCATCGTCATAAGCCCCCAAGGTCCAGCCGAGCTTTGGGAGGTTGGTTCAGATCTGTTCAGAATGCAGCTCGACTCAATAAGTTTCTGAGGGGTGACTAGGGGCCGTGGCGGCACAGTTATAACCATCCCGGAATTCGAGGCGTCACTACCTGTATGCTTGAATTGGAACGTTTCCCCAGATAAACTTGGGGCATATAACCCTGTCATATCAAATGTCATTTCTCCCATTTTCATTCCATTGGCTATCGTTCTACTGCAGCCTCCTACTACCATCCTTCTCCTTCTTTATCTGCTTCTGCACCCTAATAGATGTCCAATTCATCTGAGGAGGAACCGTTTACTCCTAGGACCGAAGCGATCATAAGGGAATCCTGGACCAGGCCTGTGGTATTTGAAGAGATTCCCTAGGTTCCTCTGCAATCAATTTCTGCCGCTTCCTCTTCCGGCCCGTCATCGAATACGTTTGACCCTCTTTTCAGATATAAAAATAAGAAGGCCACTAAAGACATCATGGGGAGATATGGAATGGTTTCGGTTTTGACTCAAGGCAGTGTGGAGTATATCTACCGTGAGTATATGGTAAATTTGAAAGAATTTGTCCCTCTGCTCCCAACGGATCCTCGTCCGTTCGCATCCCGTCCTCCAGACGGGTACTTTGCTATTTATGAGGCTCAACTGAAGGTGAGCCTGAGGTTGCCGTTGTGTCCCACCTTTGTGTCTGTGTTACAACACTATGGGTTAGGTGTGGCTCAAATGGCTCCTTCCGGAGTTAGGACGGTGATAGGTGCTGCCGTGTTATGCCGAGCGATCGGGGTGTGGTTCTCGGTGGGTCTCTTTCGGGTTTTTCATCGCATCGCGCAGAGCGCAGGGCTGAAGGGATGGTATCATTTTTCGCGTCGGCTGGGAGTAAGAGAAATGATGCTTGAAGGTCCTAAGTACAACTCATGGCGAGGGCGTTTCTTCTTCATCCGAGACGGAGGGGACTCCAGGATGGGGCACTGAAAAACAAGTTCCTTGCAAAAAGACGAGTGTCCGACCCTCCCGAACTCTACTCAGGTGAATGACATTAAGAACGCGGGTATCGTCCTGAGGCTGCATGAAGTTCCTTCTGAGCTGATCGATGTAGCTCGTTTGGTCGAGGCTGGTCCCGATCCTTATATTCCCTTAGGCAGCGCAACTGTGATGTTGGTAAGTGCCGCTACTTTTTTGTTCTTGTAAACTTTTGAATTGGCGTAAGTAATGTACTTTTCCTTTTTTTGCAGTAAGGACCCTTGCCGGTCTCTGAGCCCCTAGCCCCAGGGGGAGATGGGACACCGGACCGAGGGGGTGGCCATGGTCAGAGAGCATACTGATTGATCGGCCTTTTCTAAGTGTCCAATCTCACCGGCAGCGTACCGGGTCAACTGTAGCCTAGAATTGGTGAGTCAAGGTCGTATCCCACAGGGAATCTGGTCGAGTACCAAAGTCGGTCTCGTCCCTAGTTCAGGTCAACACAAATATTGAAGACGGTGATTTGTCAGATCACCGGTTCTACAAACTAATATGCACAACAAAGAGAGATTTAAAACTATATAAAAGAGATAGCCGAGCTATGATGCAATCTAATACTAACAAACCCTAGCCAAATCCCGAGGTATTCTTGATTCACCTAAACGTTCTCGATGTCACAAAGGGTGTCGTTTCCTGGCTCTGAGAATAGACATTATTTCAATAATCTACCCTCCTATGTCAGGTTCAACAGCCCGCTCAACGGATTTAACTGACCTCACACGGTCTACGATTCATGAAACGCTCGACAAGTCGATACAAAACCTCTCAACGAAACCGAGTCTGAACAACTCAGTCGGTTTTACACAGTGATCCTAGAACCCCGGTTCCCGTATCCTCTCGTAAAATACATATGTAAAGACGATACGTGTGATACGTTTATTAAGTAGCTAATTCAACAAACGTGATAAGAATAAGTTCTAGAACTATTGGTAACATCGAGAATCAACAGATAAACATCAAGAACACCACATGAACAGGCTAAGGTTCGATTTCATAGACTATCACATAACTCGACTATCGGGCTATTAGCTACTCATTCTAACAACAAAAACAACAAGAAATCAACAATAAAAATAACATAAACAAGATAAAAGCAAGAACAAGAAAGGAAAACGAATTACCAACTATATTATAGGCCGTCGAAAATCGATCCACCGAACGAAAACCCGTCAATAACGCGTCAAGCTATCTTCGAGAATCAACGGATTACAACAATCTAACCTAATCTAAGCTAACTTATGTACATAATTGATCTAAGCTAAGAAAAAACGCAGAAAAATGCAGAAAAACGAGTTGGGAAGAAGGTGGTATGGATCTAGATCCAAAATGGGGGTATTTATAGTGTTTTATGAGTTCTGGACGCTGGGCGTGCGCCTAGGAAAGTGTAGGCGCACGCCTATGATGATAAAAACACGTACTGAAACTTCTGGCCAAAATTGACTGCTAGGCATGCGCCTAGCATTTGTCAGGCGCGCGCCTAGCTGACACACCTTCAGAAAAACAGCAATAATTTTGTCTGTAGACCTCCGATTTGAGTGATTCAAGATGCGTTGGAAAGCTCATTCAATTGTCTACAACTTTTATGAAGATGTCCAGCCAAGAAAATGCCTTTAAGGTGGATCAAAATGCAGATCAATGGAAGGTATGGTTGTAGTACCACCGCGTTTTGATCCGTTTGAACGTTTAAGCTTCGGGCACACGTTCCAATCCTCGTATCTCGCCTTCCGGTCATCTCAAACACCTAATTAATGTACAAAATTATAAAAAAAACCACACATAATCCCTACAGGACACTAGGGTGACCGAGAATATAGTAAATTACACCGAAAAAGACCAAGAATCCCGAACTTTACGTCCTAGGTCCCGAAATGATAACCAAGGTGTAAATACATCAAAATACAACCAAATGTCTCAGAAAACATATAAAACGAGGTATAAACGGGGTATAATTACATAGAAAATGATAGCCAATTTGACTCTCATCAACTACCCCTACTTAGCGTTTGCTCGCCCTCGAGCAAATATGAGCGATTCAAAAATAAAGATGGAGTCAACATTGCAATCATAATTCTATTCTATAAGAATTGAAATGGTAAAACACAAGTAAATGATACAAATGCATATGATTTAAGTTCTACCTTGCATTGAGAAAAGAATGTGTGTGTGTATAGCTTCTCCAACATTTATCACCAATGACCGGTTTAGATTATAGACATACAATTTACCGAGGTTACACCATAGGCTTATACTTCATAAACATCTCCACTAATCGAGGTCAATCAAATTCTAGTACGGTCGAGCAGGACTTGAAAGGTTATATCGTTAGGCTAGGGTACGGGCAACGAAAGGATATTTACGATAAAATAGAAAAGAGAGGGTGCAAAAGAGCTTTAACCGAGATATATACACAAAACTCGGTTATCACTTCGCCTTCAATCTTTCCAAATATTTACATCTCCGGAGTCCAAGCCCTAACCTCAACTTCATAATATACAATACTACACAACACTTTAGTCCACTTTTTAGACTTATAACAAACTATAAATATGTATGTACATTTACCACTTATGTTTCTTTTCTTTTTGTTTCTTTTTTTTTTCTTTTTTTCTTCTTCTTATATACATCAACATTCCGAACAAAACTGAAACCGACACATTGTCACACTCCTCGTTCCGAATAACTCGTAAATCACGATTCCATACCATTACTTACGTCTCAACAATACCTCGCAACATCGTAAAAATGTGCGGAACGAACAAGCTCAATTGCAAGGTAGTCAAGGATATATAGACCGAAATAATGTTAGGACATCGATTTTCACGGGTTAGTAACACGAAAGGCTAGTTCGGGTGGTGGTCTAACCACCCTACAAAAGGCTTAGAGGGGTAACAGTGGATTAATCGTTTAGGTTGGCCTTTGGCTCTGATCGGGTCAAAATAAATGCCAAAACCGTCATCCCGTACTTATCCACGACGACCTTTCTATTTCGCCTCGAAGTTACTAATATAAGTTCTAGGTAACCGGGTCATTAATAACTACCATAATCGTTCACTAGTCAAGGTGATTCATGAAGTCGAAGCTAACGTGATAGGACTATTCCATTCTCAATACAAGATCCCAACTTAAATGAAATGCATTCGTATAATCACTATATGTTCAATCAAAACATTATCAAAAGGCTCAATGTATCAAAACCAATGTCAAAGGCATCAAAATTTCTAAAAACGACCCATTTTCACCCAAGGGATAACAATCTCTAAGAATAACTCAATCCACATGAAAACAAAACATCGAAGCTAAACCAACCACCCCCTACTTTAAAACGAAACACGAATGATAAGGGTAGAAAAGTTAGCTTACAACCGGAAAAATACGCGAGTACGATCATGTGGCATCCATAAAATGAACTCCCAGGGTACCTGTACTTATAAAATATACACAACCAACACCAAAGGTGTACAAGTATGGAGTATAACACAATGAAACTACCCGGATTACCACAACTCATCAAAACCAAAAAACACCACACTAACCCCCCAAAACACACTTCTTCGAGTTATATAACAACAAAACTTACCCGAAGTATCAAAATAGAAACTAAAGAAACACAGTGAAACACGAGGGGAAAGAAAAGCATTAAAAACACATTCTGAGTTTAGAGTCCTCAGCTCGACTTTCTACCCCCAACTATGTCAAGGATAGCTATACCAAAGGAGAGCAAACCGTTGCTTCTCCCTAGCAAAATCGTAGGAATTGAGCACCCCCTGAAAATGAAACAAAAGAAATACCGGGCTCAATCCCCACCACCACGACTGGTTCGATGAATTCGTTGCACAGAACAACAAACTCACTTTCCCCGAACTAAGACATATACCAACCAACAACGACTCTAGCTCCAAGAATGAACATTTTGGCTCAATATCAACAACAAACTCAATAGGGTGCACCCCCGTAGGTATAACAGTAGGGCTAAACAAAGATGGAATAGGTGATTCAATAGAAACAAGATTCATACCATCCTCGTAGCATTCCTCCGGGGTGATTTCAATCATACTTTCTTGCTCTCTCCTCTCAAACTCCTCGAACAGTTGTTGCACTTTAAGCTCCAAGTTTCGTATGGCTGTTTGTATTGTTGTGAAGTCATTACGAAACTCTTCAACATGATCTTGGACCAATTTACTCAACTGTTCAACCTTTTTCTCAAGAGCCATCCGTTGCTCCGTTGAGATCTCTGATTCCGGAGATGGAGAAGTATCGAGTTGTTGATCAAAGTAACACGGGGCATTATCCCACTCATTTCCATAAGATGCGGCGTATGGGTTGAACTGATAAAATGGTTGTGTTTGGTAACCCATAGCACCGTAATTGTAATATCCGAATGGGTTTGTAGTATGGATTCATTATCTGCAAAAAGGGAAATAACACGAACACAATCACGGTATCTAGTCACTACCACTACCGAAGTAAATGGTGTGACACTTCAACAAAAACAAATAAAAACAAACTATACATAAAAAAAAACAAATAAGAAAAACTACTTAATCCTAAGAACTTAACTAACTTACAAGATATCAACCCGATTCCCCGGCAACGGCGCCAGAAAACTTGATCGGCCTTTTCTAAGTGTCCAATCTCACCGGCAGTGTACCAGGTCAACTGTAGCATAGAATTGGTGAGTCAAGGTCGTATCCCACAGGGAATCTGGTCGAGTACCAAAGTCGGTCTCGTCCCTAGTTCAGGTCAACACAAATATTGAAGACGGTGATTTGTCAGATCACCGGTTCTACAAACTAATATGCACAACAAAGAGAGATTTAAAACTATATAAAAGAGATAGCCGAGCTATGATCCAATCTAATACTAACAAACCCTAGCCAACTCCCGAGGTATTCTTGATTCACCTAAATGTTCTCGATGTCACAAAGGGTGTCGTTTCCTGGCTCTGAGAATAGACATTATTTCAATAATCTACCCTCCTATGTCAGGTTCAACAGTCCGCCCAACGGATTTAACTGACCTTAAATGGTCTACGATTCATGAAACGCTCAACAAGTCGATACAAAACCTCACAACGAAACCGAGTCTGAACAACTCAGTCGGTTTTACACAGTGATCCTAGAACCCCGGTTCCTGTATCCTCTCGCAAAATACATATGTAAAGACGATACGTGTGATACGTGTGATACGTTTATTAAGTAGCTAATTCAACAAACGTGATAAGAATAATTTCTAGAACTATTGGTAACATCGAGAATCAACAGATAAACATCAAGAACACCACATGAACAAAGCTAAGGTTCGATTTCATAGACTATCACATAACTCGACTATCGGGCTATTAGCTACTCATTCTAACAACAAAAACAACAAGAAATCAACAATAAAAATAACATAAACAAGATAAAAGCAAGAACAAGAAAGGAAAACGAATTACCAAATATATTATAGGCCGTCGAAAATCGATCCACCGAACGAAAACCCATCAATAACGCGTCAAGCTATCTTCGAGAATCAACGGATTACAACAATCTAAGCCTAATCTAAGCTAAACTATGTACATAATTGATCTAAACTAAGAAAAAACGCAGAAAAATGCAGAAAAACGAGTTGGGAAGAAGGTGGTATGGATCTAGATCCAAAATGGGGGTATTTATAGTGTTTTATGAGTTCTGGACGCTAGGCGTGCGCCTAGGAAAGTGTAGGCGCACGCCTATGATGATAAAAACACGTACTGAAACTTCTGGCCAAAATTGACTGCTAGGCGTGCGCCTAGCATTTGTCAGGCGCGCGCCTAGCTGACATACCTTCAGAAAAACAGCCATAACTTTGTCTGTAGACCTCCGATTTGAGTGATTCAAGATGCGTTGGAAATCTAATTCAATTGTATACAACTTTTATGAAGATGTCCAGCCAAGAAAATGCCTTTAAGGTGGATAAAAATGCAGATCAATGGAAGGTATGGTTGTAGTACCACCGCGTTTTGATCCGTTTGAACATTTAAGCTTCGGGCACACGTTCCAATCCTCGTATCTCGCCTTCCGGTCATCTCAATCACCTAAGTCCTGTAAAAAATCATAACAAAAACCACACATAATCCCTACAGGACACTAGGGTGACCGAGAATATAGTAAATTACACCGAAAAAGACCAAGAATCCCGAACTTTACGTCCTAGGTCCCGAAATGATAACCAAGATGTAAATACATCAAAATACAACCAAATGTCTCAGAAAACATATAAAACGAGGTATAAACGGGGTATAATTACATAGAAAATGATAGCCAATTTGACTCTCATCACTGATCAGGACCCGGTGACCTGAACTATGGGATTTTCTCACGGGGCCGATACGGCTCAGATGTTGTCCGAGCATGAGGATGATGCCCTGGAAAACCCTCACTCTTCTGAGAGGGACTTACATGCTCTTATTATCAAAGTCGATGAGGAGAAGGACGAGGAGGAGCTGGAGACGCCCCTTATTTGAAGATCTTCTCGCCTTAGGTCGGTGGAGGTTGATGCACAGAGGCTAAAAAAGAAAAGTAGGACCGACGTGGGATTGGGACTGGAAAACCAAACTGAGGACGAGGGACTGCCTAAGGTTCACCGAAGGGACGGGGAGACCGAGGTCGACCGCCGCACTTCGCCCTCTACAGGCGATCCGGTGCAAGATGTTTCTCAGATGTCTGACCTGGACTTGCTCGAAGCGGGCTTTGAGGCCATGAGATATGTAAGTTTCATTCCTTTGTATTTTGACGTTCGTCTTTATCAGGTAGTTTTAACCGCATGTTGTTTTTACCCAGGGTTCAATTGTTGGTCAGGAAATCTTTTGCCGACTTGCACGTTCGTCCGCCGAACGAGAGGAGAAGGCCTTCAACTTGAAGTCGAAGGGCAATCGAATAAAGGAACTCGAGGAGCGATTGAGATCTCAAACGGAAAGGACAGAGACCTTGAATTCTGGGTATGATGCTCACCTACAGGAGTTCATGAACGAGCACCTGGAGAGGGAGGCCGAGATAGATGGTCACATAGCGAGGCTCCAATGGGAGCTTTCGGCTCCAGATGCAATTGTCCGAGCTTTTCCAGCTCGTCTTCAGGAGGCTTCGACTCAAGCAATTAGAGATTATAAAGCTTCTTCTGACTTCGTCGAGTCTTTAAAGTGACTGTTGAGCCCTGCCGTGAGGACTAGCTACATGCTAGGGGTAGAAGATTGTAGGGCTCACTATCCGGACCTTCTTATCGACAAACTGGCCCACCCAGAATTTTTATATTCCTGGCGCGGAAACGATGTACTCCCTTCGGCTGAAGGAATTTCAAGCGGGACCGACCTTCACGGCTAAGTACCCTATGATCGGCCAGCAGGACCGACCTTTTAAGGGGGGCGAGCCCTCAGGTTCAGCCCCGGGCTCTTAATAAGATCAAGCTTCTTGGGCCTGTCTCTGTATAGACTTTCTAATTTGGTGTTTTTTTTGTAATTTTTGTTGTTTATTAATGAAATCAACTTTTTAAACTTTTCAGTTTTTGTTTGATTGTGTCTCAGGTTTTGTATGATTATGCTGAGGCTTTTGTTGCCCTCTAGTATGTTATGCCTATATTATTACTTGGGAATGACATACTTGTATTGTGTTGTTTGAAGTGTCATTAGATGTTAGTTCTGTAATTGGCTTAGGTCACTGCAAACAGGGCCATGTCAGACTGACTTCTCACATTTAAGTTGGACGAGCTGGGCCAGGCTACTGCTAGCTTTTTGTTTAAAAGCATGGCGAGCAGGGCCATGTCGGACTGACTTCTCACGTGTAAGTTGGACGAGCAGGGCCAGGCTAGTGCTGACTTCTCGTTTAAAAGCACGGCGAGCAGGGCCTGGTCGGACTGACTTCTCGCGTGTATGTTCGCATTGTGAACAAAAATATTTCGATCATTCATATAGTAATGGTGAAAAAATGATACTTGTATTCATGATAATGACAAAATTGAAAAATAAGACTATAATCGTAATAATGGCCGAAGGGGTGAGTTCACGAAGCCGATTTCAGGGATAAAATCTTCGCAAGTTGTTAGCATGCCAACTTCTAGGGATGGTTTACCGCTGGAGTCAGCCAGCTGATATGCACCCTTCCCGTGCACCTTGACCACTTTGTAGGGACCCTCCCACTTCGGGTCTAGTTTGCCTTGGGAGCCCTATCTGCTGACCTCATTTTTTTCTGAGTACCAAGTCTCCTACCCTGAAGTACGCATGTTTTACTTTGCTATCATAGTATTGAGAATTTTGTGCTTGTATCTGGCCATGTGGATGAAGGCCACCTCTCGAGCTTCTTCTAGATCGTTTTTGGAATGCTTGAGCTCGATTTACTGATATGTTCTTGTATAGAGTTTGGTCCTGAACGAGGGTAATCCAACCTCAGTGGGTATAACCGACTCGCTTCCGTAAGCTAAAGAGAAAGGCATTTCTCCTATGGCCGAATTTGGTGTTGTCCGGTATGCCCATAGGATGTTGGGTAAGTGTTCTACCCATTTTCTCCGTCTTCTTCGAGTCTTTTCTTCAGGCCAACTTTGATATGCCAATTGGTCTGCTCTACCTGACCATTTGCTTGTGGGTAACCTACTGAAGTGAAATGCTGGGATATCCCTAGCTCGGTACATCAAGATCGGGCCCCTTTGTCTTCGAACTGCGTGCCGTTATCTGATATCAGTGTTTTAGGGATCCCGTACCGACACACAACTTTCTTCCAGAGGAACTTCTGGATGGCTTTAGCTGTAATCGTGGTGAGAGCCTCAGCTTCCACCTATTTAGAAAAGGAATCCACCACGACTTCTAAGAATCTGAGGTTCCCCGGTACCCGGGGTAAGGGCCCAACCAGATCGACCCCTCATTGTGATCGACCTTTTCTAAGTGTCCCATCTTACCGGCAGTGTACCGGGTCAATTGTAGCCTAGAATTGGTAAGTCAAGGTCGTATCCCACAGGGAATCTGGTCGAGTACCAAAGTCGGTCTCGTTCCTAGTTTAGGCCAACACGACTACTGGACATGGTGATTTGTCAGATCACCGGTTCTACAAACTAAATATACACAAAAGAAAGATTTAATACTATATAAAAAAGATAGCCGAGTTATGATCCAATCTAATACTCACAAACCCTAGCAAAGTCCAGAGGTATTCTTGACTCACCTAAACATCTTGATGTCACTTGAAGGGTGTCCTTTCCTATTTCCGAGAATAGACATTAATTCAATAATCTACCCTCATTGTCAGGTTCAACAGTCTGCCTCGATGTCACTCAAAGGGTGTCGATTCCTAATTCCAAGAATAGACATTATTTCAATAATCTACCCACTTATGTCAAGTTCAACAGTCCGCTGACCGGATTTAACTGACCTAACACGGTCTACGATCGATGAAACGCTCGACGAGTCGATATAAACCTCACACACGAAACCAAATCTAAGCAAATCAGTCGGTTTTACAGGGTGATCCTAGAACCCCGGTTCCCGTACCCTCTCGCAAAATACATGTGTAAAGACGATACGTGTGATACGATTATCAAATGGCCAATTTAACAAATGTGATAAGAATAAGTTCTAGAACTACGGTAACATCGAGAATCAACAATCAAACATCAGGAACACCATATGAACATGCTAGGATTCGATTTCATAGACTATCACATAACTCAACCAAAAAACGGATTAGCTACTCATTATACTAAGCAAATAACAAGAAATCGAACATTCAACAAAATTAAAAGCAAGAACAAGAAAGTAAAATGAAATACCAAATATATATAGCTGTAGAAAATCGAATCTCCGAGTGAAATCCCGTCAATAACGCATCAAACTATCACCGAGATCCTCCCGGATTACAACGATCTATGACTAAACTAAGCTAATCTACCTACAAACTAATCTAATCTACTAAAAGATGAAGAAAAAGTGCAGAAAATCGATCTAAAAGAGGAGAGTTTTGATCTAGATCACATGGGGGGTATTTATAGTGTTTTTGCAGATATGACTGTTAGGCGTGTGCCTAGGGAAGTTCAGGCGCACGCCTAGCATGCAAAAAAGTCGAAAGACGAACTGAAACTTTGGAAGAATTTCCCCCGTAGGCTTGCACCTAGCTTTTCTCAGGCGCACGCCTAGCTGACACACCTTCAGTAAATTGGCCATAACTTTGTGTGTAGACCTCCAAATCAAGTGATTCAAAATCCTATGGAAATCTGATTCAATTGTATACAACTTTCATGAAGATGTCCAGCCCAGAAAATGCCTTTAAAGTAGATCAAAAGGCAGATCAATGGAAGGTATGGTTGTAGTACCAACGCGTTTTGATCCGTTTGAACGTTTAAGCTTTGGGCACACGCTCCAATCCTCGTATCTCGCCTTCCAGTCATCTCGAACACCTAAGTCCTGTACAAAATCACAACAAATACCATACATAACCCCTACAGGACACTAGGGTGACCGAGAATGTATTAAAACACCGAAAAATAATGAGATTTCCGGACTTCACGTCCTTGGTCCCGAAATGACAACCAAGGTGTAAATACATCAAAATACAACCAAATGTCTCCGGAAAAATATAAAACGAGGTATAAACGGGGTATAATTATATAGTAAATGATAGCCAACTTGACTCCCATCACATTGATCGAAGGGTCATGATGCGACTATAGGGACCATTTGTTGAGAAGCTTGATGTGATAGATTATTGTGTACTTGACATGATTTACATCTACGGACGTGATCCCCGACATCTTGCTGCATGGTCGGCCAGTAGTAGCAGAACATACGACATTTTCGTGCTAGTGTCCGAGCTCCGGGATGATTTCTACATATCCCTAAGTGGGTTTCTCGAAGCAGGTAGTTCCCTTCGTCCTTCGACGCACACCTGAGCCAAAGTGCCACGAAAGATTTCCTATATATATAGTACGTTGTCAAAGAGAGAGGACTAGGCCGTTTTGAACTTCAGCTTTCTTGCTAGAATTCTGTCATCAGGTAGTATTCCATTGCGAAGGTAGGACACTATAGGATCCATCCAAGTATCCTTCTGTGATGGGTTGGACCTCATTGGCCTCATAACTTCTTTCTTCTAACAATTCTACCAACACCTTCTTGTTAGAGACGAAATTAGATGCTAACTTGGAAAGGGCGTCGGCCCGCCGGTTCTGAGACCGGGGAACTTGCTCGATATGAACGGTTTGGAAATCCTGCAATCGATCATGTGCTACGGCCAAGTACTTTTTCATAGGCTCTTCCTTGGCTTCATATTCTCCTTTAACATGGTTGACGATCAAATAAGAATCGTTGTAGACCCGCAAGTTCCTAGCCCCCAAATTTGCTGCTAAATTAAGTACGGCGATTAGAGCTTCATATTCGGCCTCGTTGTTGGTGGCCGAAAAGTTGAAATGGAGAGCATATGGGAACTCTTTTCCCTTAGGGCTAATGAGTAGGAGTCCTGCTCTGACACCGTCCTTGCTCAAGGCTCTATCGACGTATAGGTGAAGGATGCAGGTTCTTAGATCTAAACGAATTAGATCTACGCGCAGCGGATGGATCACGATTTATATATCAAAACACATAATTAAAGGACTTAAACTACTACAAGGGGTTTAAGATCATGTTACCAATAACGGGAAGAGAAGCCTTGATCTTCCGATGTGTTCTCCAAACGGCGGTTGGTGGACACTCTTCTTGATACAAGAACCTCCTTGATAGGCAACACCAAGAAAAACTCAAAGTTTTTCTTCTTCCAAAAACCCTAGACAAGAGAACTAATTTTTTCTCTCTTTTTTGGTGATATGGGGCGAAATTTTCAAGTGTAAATTTCCCTTGGAATAACTCTCCTTTTATAGGAGAGTACATCATTGGCCTCCAAGTATTAATTAATTAAATAATTAATTAATTAAACAAAATAAAAAGATATTTTCCTTAATGAATAATTGTGACATATTATTGACCAATAGGAAACTAAATAACATGTCATCCAACCAATCACATAACAAGAATATCTTTTATTTTCCATAACACAAGAAAATCAATTCTTGTGCTAAAAGAGAACCAATATGGCGCCACCTCCCTAGGGTTTTAGCCCACATAAAATATCTTTTATGTGTATTATATTATTTAGCCCAACTAAATAATATCCATGCATATCAATTAATTAGCCCAGCCAATTAATTATCACTGAGGCCCAAGTAACAAGATTATTAGTCCGAATTACGTAAGCCACATCGGGGACCATGGACCTATAACCATGGCTCCAATAATTAATTATTCATCGAACGAATAAGTACATTAATTATTAATTCCGGGATTACGCCACCATAAACCCGAAACCGAACTCTACCGATTATAGATGTATACTTATACTCAACCCATGTAGAGTGAATAAGCGTCCATTGATATAATCACTACATACGGATTAACCCTCCATAGACACCCATTCCGAGTGGGAAGTCTCCGTGAACCCGACTCGAATATCTTATCCTTATTTACCATTAACCCCCGATGATCAATTAGCACACATATCCGACTAGTAGCTAATTAGTCAAATGTGAACTCCCGGGATCGATCACTTTCTTAGGGGCTAACAAATAAGGGGACTGTCTCTCTACTTCCCGCAGGAAGGAATGGATTCCATGTCTGTGAAGATCAGAACTACTCACTCATCTGGAGATAGTGCCAATGAGAAGTGGCTTGGAACACATATTTAAGTGAACCGTAACTAACACATCAAACACTACCCCGGGACAAGCGAATCCCGTGATCACCTCGGGATTAAGGTTGATCCATATATGATCATCTAATGATTTAATAAGATTCCTCGATTACGGAATTATACCGAGAAATTCGATTAAATCGGTCCAAATCTATAGAATGCCATCATATATAAATGCCCCACGTAGGTACCATCTACCGACAAATCGGATAAGACTATCACACCCTAAGGTGTTCGGGCGCATTATTGGTGTTTTAATCAAGAGACCCTAAACTCGATTAAGTTCACCACGGACTAACGCTTTAAGTATATCACCACTAACTCAATCCTCACGTGCATGCCATGCACCGAGTTAAGCGGTTACATACCGATATACTTAGGGTTTGCGAGCAGTGTATTACTTACAAGCACAAAGCAAGTAATAAGGTGAGATAAATTCTGTCATCCATTAAAAACAATTACACAAATTGTCTTTCGGGCACTACACCTAACAATAGGGTCCAGTGTTCGATCTTGGTATTCGGCTGACTCTTAGCTACAACTATAGCCATTTCCTCAGCTAAAAAATCTGCCAGCACCCGATCTTTGACTACCGTTCGAGGGCGGAAATCCAAATCGTATTCTGCTAACTCGACCACCCATTTGGCCAGCCGACCTGATGTTTCTGGTCGGGTTAATATTTGCCGAAAAGGCTGATCCGTAACCACGACTATCGGATGAGCTTGGAAATAGGGCCTTAGCTTCCTAGAGGCGTGGACTAAGGCTAATGCTAGCTTCTCGGCGTTTGTATATCTGATCTCTGGACCGTGAAGTGCTTTACTGGCGTAGAAGATCGGCTTCTGCACGTTGCCTTGTTCTTTGACGAGGACTGCGCTTATGGCCTCGTCACCTACTGATAAATAGGCGAACAAGGTATCTCCCTCCTTTGGTGAAGTTAATGTGGGTAGTTAGGCCAGATAGGTTGTCAAATCTTCGAGGGCCCTTTGGCATTCTTCATCCCATCTGAACGAATTGGTCTATTTTAGAATCTTAAAGAAATAGAGGGATCGCTGTGCTGATTTAGATAAAAAGCGGCCGAACGTGGCCATCCTTCCCGTTAATCTCTGAACTTCCTTAACACTCCTTGGTGGAGATATAGCCCTTAACGCCTCTACTTTATCCGGGTTAGCTCTGATGCCTTCTTGGGATATCATGTAGCCTAAGAATTTACCGGTCCGGACTCCGAGCGTACACTTCTTGGGATTAAGCTTCATCTGTGTAGTTCTGAGTGCCTCGAAGACTTCCTTCACATCGATCAGGTATTGTTCTGTGGATTTACTCTTAATTAAGAGGTCGTCCACGTATACCTCCATGCATCTTCCAATTTGATCCTTAAATATTGTATTAACCGCCCTTTGGTAGGTCGCCCCAACGTTTTTTAGGCCAAACGGCATAGTTTTGTAGCAGTACGTGCCGAATTCAGTGATGAACGAGGTCTTCTCGGCGTCCTGAGGGTCCATGACTATCTGACGGTAGCCTTTATAGGCGTCTAGGAAACCGAAAATTCTGAAGCCTATGGTCGAGTCTACTATTCGATCTATCTTAGGCATGGGATAACAATCCTTGGGACAAGCTCGGTTGAGGTCGGTAAAGTCTACGCATATCCTCTAACTACCATCTGGCTTCTTGACCAAGACGAGGTTCACCAACCAATCCGGATAGCTTACTTCACGGATAATGTTGCCTTGGAGCAGCTTTGTTACTTCTTTCTCGATAGCGTCCATTCGTTCTTTGGCAAAGTGTCTCTTCTTTTGGAAAACAAGTTTTCGGCTCAGGTCGACGTTCAACTTGTGCAAGGCTAGGACCGGGGACAAACCGGGCATATCTTCTGTGGTCCAGGTGAACACGTCCCTAAACTCTTTCAATAGATCCACCAGCTGTCTCTTGTATTGATCGGGAATCCAGGATCCTATCTTCACGGTCCGATCCTCCTGTCCTTCCTATAGGCAAACTTCATTTGCCTTGTCGTCCGAGGACCAGGTTTCCTCGTTCTCGAGTAGCAACTCTTCAATGGGTACCGGTGCTGACATGATTCCATTATCGGCGTCGGATGCGTAGCAGCTCCTTGCTGGACTCGTATCGCCTAAGATCTCCACAAGGCCTCTGGCGACTAGGAATCTTAAGTTGTTATGCACGAGTGAGACTACAGCTCGTAGGCTAATCAAGGAAGGTCGGCCTATGATAACATTATAGGGGGATGGAGCTTTGACCACTATGTACTCAACCAGGAGAGTTCGGCTTAGTGGTGGTCGGACAAAGGTAGTGGGGAGGACAATGGTGCCCTCAGGATAGACCGGCGATCCGGCGAAGCTGAACAAAGAAGTCGCGGCCGGTGTTAATTCGGAATTCTCTAGGTGCATCAATTGTAAGATAGAATAATACAAGATACTAACCGTACTTCCTGTGTCAACACAGATACGCCTTACTAGATTCTGGCCTACCATGGCTTCAATCGTGAGGCTATCACTGTTAGATACCAAGGGAATATGATCTCCGGTGCTGTATGTCAATTCTTCAAGGAACCACCGTCTTTTGTAGGGTGTTGCGGCATTGGAGTGTTGATCATCTTCCTTTCCCAAGTTCCGGTTTCCATACCCTCCAGATATAACGTTCAAGTTCTCCATCCGATGGCTTGTTATCGTGGTGGTATTCCTTGAACAGATTTTCAACAAAAAGGGCTCTCCTTCTAGCTCAAATTGACAATGCTGGAAATCGTCTATTTGAATCCTGAGGTTTTTACTCCTTTTGACAACCTGTCGAAAATCCAAGAACACTAAAGTAATAAGGGGGATGACTTTGGGGTGTTTTTAGATTGCACTTGATAGTGATCAAGCTGCCTACGTATCCAATGCGTGGATTGGAATCAAGTCTTTGTAGTTCCTTAGGGAAGGTTTATATAGAGGGGCTTGTGCCCTAGGGCTTGCGTGTATTGTGTCTGAGATGGACTTTGATTACCGTGTTCCCTGAGGAAAAGATAAGGATTATTTGATCTCATTGATTTTAGTTGATAATTGCACGTATATTTGAGTGTCATGGTTAGAGTATTAAATGGGAGGGATTCTTTCATATTTATCAGATTCAGAACGTGCGCAAAGGGTCTGGTCCGAGAGGGACCTAGGCCGACCTTAGAGATCGGCTGTGAGTAAGTTCGAACACAAGCATCGCCCGACCTGTGGGTCGAGATGGTATCTGTGCTTATATCGCTCGGAGGTCGGCCTTAAGCATTGACCGACCTAAAGAGCCCGGGGGAGAGGTGTCGAGCTACCCCAACCCGGTTACTGGGAGTTCCGATCCCTTAGACGGCCTTTCTCTGTCTTAAGGGCACTAAAGGGGTGCCACGTGGGTGAGTACAATTCTAGGCATCGTCATTAGTCAAATCACCTGTCTTATTAATACCGGCACCATATCCCCACAGAACCGAGATTGCACTCTTACGGAATAAAGAACATATTTACTCTATTATGCATATAGTTGTTGAGTACCCACTGATATAACCATCACTTATTGATAATCATCCACAGACAATTCGTATGTGGAGCAATGCATTGTCCGTAAGACATCTCCATAACATCTTGTCATTGACTACCATCAAATCATTACCGATCCATATCTATAATCATATCAAAGTTTCGTCTGATCGATCAATAGATTCAGAATTAACAATTAAGGGAACCATGTTTTTACTTCCCTTTTCGAGGAATGAGTGAACTTCATCTTTGTAACTCATATTCCCGGTCACCACTTTTGGGTGATGCCAAAATGTTCGGAATAATGGGAAACATCATTGAGCTAATCGTACCGCCAAATCAAATGTCATCCTAAAAACACGAGTCTATAATCATATTAAGATTATAATCAGGGGCGGACCCACCCTACGCCCGGGGTGGTCTCAAGCCCCCCCAAATGGTCACAAGCCCCCCCCCCCCCCATGGTCCCAAGCCCCCCCCCCAAATTTTTATTATTGTAGTAGTAGTGTTAATATTAGTATGTTATGTGTCTTTTTTTTGAACAAAAGACCTTATATCCTAATGGTTTAAGAACAAAGCCTTTTAAGTCTACCTAATTCTAGGTTGTAAGTTCAAATCCCACCACCAACATTTTTTATTTTTTTTCCCGGATTTTTTTTAGCTTTGCAGTTTATATACCAAGACCACCCCGAAAATTTTTCCTGGTTCCGCCACTGATTATAATATTAAATCCATAAACGATCATCAAATGATTCAATTAGATTCTCATGTTACATATTTGGACTTTATATACCAAGACCACCCCGAAAATTTTTCCTGGTTCCGCCACTGATTATAATATTAAATCCATAAACGATCATCAAATGATTCAATTAGATTCTCATGTTACATATTTGGACTTTGGTACAAGATCATCATATTTAGTATTGTAACTATATCCCCTGGATATGGCCTAGTGGTGAGGAGCTGGGGTGTTGTAATGACAGTCCGGACCCTAAGCTGGAGGTCAGAGGTTCGATTCCCGTAAAAGGGGTTGATTTCCGATGGCTAAAACTTCGGTGATGGGGAACTAAGACAAATTTCGACTCTAAGCTCTGCAGCTCTCGATTAACCTCTCCTCGCATTCCCGTGGGATCGGGGGCGAGGCGCCCTCACGTTAGGGTTTAACCGTTTTTTTTTTTTTAGTATTGTAACTATCTCACATCAAATTACCACCTGATAAACTAGCCTACCATTATATCTTTGCTTTAACCTCCTAGTACCATTATATTGATTATTTTATTAAATGGCATATATACATATATATATATATATATATATATATATATATATATATATATATAGTAGATGAAAAGAAAAAGATACGTGCGGTGCTGGCGAGCAAGTGTAAATTACTGGCAATAATGCATCGTCGTATGTGTCAGCAAACACCACAGAGGCACAGCTCATCCCGCACGACTGTCCATGCATCCCATACTCCATCGGATGCGCACATCTATGCAAACAGAATGAAGAATTATATGTCGAGTGGTATTTATTATTTGACTATATTTATATGTTCGGGTTAATTGGATTTAGATAATTAAATATGTTGGATTGATTTATATATGACTTATTTGTGTTCCAAAACTAAAAACCGGGTGAACTGCGCTCATCATAGCCAAACTTTAGTTTCGTCCCTAATCATGATACGTCTCAAATGATCATTGATGCAATTAATATCGTTGTATCATTGGTTGGCACACGACGAATTTATTTTTCCGTTAATAACTACAGCTCCATGATTGGAAAAGAATTACGGTTCATTAGGTATTATGATTTGTAGGGGTGAGTTGAATGAATACGATTTAGTTATTACCTAGTAGTTTCCTACAACTATATATGAGTTGTATACTTTACTTCATAGAATTTAGTATAATAAGTATTACAACGATTTAGTATAATCTTTCTAAATTTATTTATATTTATGGAAACCATAATTTGGTTTCAATTCAAAACCATAAAATCGGATTGTTATGTAATTAATTAGACACCGAGATGATGATCTAACTAACGATTTGATGTATTGATGCAAAATGGATGTGCTGGGAATGACTTTCTAAATACTCAAGTGATGGGATCAAGCCGAACGTGATGATATTTTATATAGTTTTTCCACTCGAGATATACTCAAGTGATGGGATCAAGCCGAACGTGATGATATTTTATATAGTTTTTCCACTCGAGATAGACAATTATAATGTCATTAAACCTGTGGTCAATAACATGGAGCCGATTATGAGGTAATAATAGAGCAATCATGACCTTACCTTGACAGTGAGAATAACGGAGCAACACAACATCATGACATAATGTTTTGTCAATGGAGTGTACACCATCATTTGAGGTCGGGATGGACT
Organism: Gentiana straminea; assembly: GCA_036785695.1. Classification (NCBI taxonomy): domain Eukaryota; kingdom Viridiplantae; phylum Streptophyta; class Magnoliopsida; order Gentianales; family Gentianaceae; genus Gentiana; species Gentiana straminea. The sequence goes on along the minus strand of JAVUPR010000483.1, from coordinate 1,303,003 downwards.
TACGTGAGCCGACGGTAAAGAACCCGATGTAAACCAACATCATGTCGGCATGCAATATGAAATGATAGACGTCTTACGTCATGTTGACAAAAAGAAAAAAACGAAGGACAACATACGACAGTTCAAATAGATGTCGACCTACGTCATGTTAATAGAATAGTAATAATGACGATTTGTGTTGTATGAAGATAGACGTTTTTGACATCTTCTGATGTATAAAGTCCTATATATTGAGCCACTCTCATGTCAGATTATTAGTTGAAATAACCATTAACATATCGTTTAAAGTCCGATAAATGTTACGTATGTGAAATGTTGAAGTGTTTAACAATTAAACAAGTAGTAGAGTTTAAAAAAAAAAAACAAGTAGTATGAACTCAACTACGTATGAAATTAACTTGGAATTCCAGAGATGTAATTAGCTTAAAACAGTTGGCAATTGTGATAACGTCAGGAATTTAATAATTTAAAAATGTTTTTTTTAATATATAAAAAAAGGAATTGATAATTTTATTTAAATAAAATTTAGGTGTGACTTTAAAACCGCTGTATCCAACTTTTTTGTCCAGCTGTTTCTTACTAGTACTTCTACTACTTACATTTTTCCTTTTTTTTTTTTTTTTTTTTTTTCCAAAGCCGGCAGTTTTGTTCCCTTTTATATATATATATATATATATATATATATATATATATATATATATATATTCAATCGCCTCAATTTGCTACTATCAGAAAAGCTTAGATTTATTTTTTCTATTTCGATCGGTTGATCGGAATCGGTTTTTCGATCTGAATTATGGATCCGTGTTCTTTTTTGCGGATAGTTATTGGGAATTTAGGGTTGAGATTTGGTAATGTTTCGGAAAATTCCAGTTTATTTTACTGTAAAATAAAGCTCAAGGGGCTTCCGGCACAGGTATCTTCAATTCCAGTGATTTCTCGTGATAGTAATGCAATTGAGGCAAGAATTCATGCTTGTTATAGTTTCAGCAAGTCAGATTTTGTCAAGTTTGTAGAAAGGAATCAGGGAAAAGGAAGAAGTTTGTGTAATTTGAGTGTTAAGATATATAAAGGGATTAGAGGGCCTGCAAGGAGTTGTGGATGGAAAAGTGAGAAGTTGCTGGGTCGGGTTAGGGTTCCGGTGGATTTGAAAGGGGTCGAGAACAATATTGGGAGTAGTAAAAGCTGTGTGATTGAGAATGGATGGGTTACGGTGGTGGACGGCGGCGGTGATGGTGGTAGTGGTGGTTGTGAACTGCATATGAATGTTAGGGTTGATCGTGACCCGAGATTTGTGTTTGAATTTGATGCTGAACCAGAATGCAGTCCTCAAGTTTTTCAAGTTAATGGAAATCGGAAACAACCCGTTTTCACTTGCAAGTTCGGGTTTAGAAATTCCGGCGAAAGAAACCTAAGATCAAGGTTAGTCAAAACCTTTTGATTATGGATTAATTTTTGGTTTAATTATGTTTTCAAAAGACTAAATCTTGATTGTTATTGTTTCTTGAACAGATCTTCGATACCGGATTCAAGCACTAAAGTTGGATGTTTTTCGCCTTCGTCGGAGAAGGAACAGTCTGCAAACGAACGGAAAGGATGGTCAATAACCATCCACGATCTTTCCGGTTCACCGGTGGCGGCAGCTTCAATGGTGACACCGTTTGTTGCATCTCCCGGCAGTAACAGAGTCAAAAAATCGAATCCAGGGGCGTGGCTCATCCTCCGTCCGGGGAACGGTACCTGGCGGCCATGGGGGAAACTAGAAGCTTGGAGAGAACGTGACCATGGAGACCACGTCGGTTACCGTTTCGAACTCATCCCGGACGGCAGTGTAGATACCGTAACCCTAGCTAATTCCTCCATCAGCACTAAAAAAGGCGGCAAATTCAGCATCGACATCGCCACCGGAGCCACACCACTTGTCAGCCCTAACAGCAGCTTCGATTTGAGCTCCGGTTCAATCTCGGGTTCCGAACCAGGATCCGTTTCAGGATCCATATCCTGGGTGAATCTACTCTACAGAGGATTTGTAATGTCTTCAACGGTGAAGGCGGAGGGGAAGAACAGTTTCAAGCCGGTGGTGGAGGTCGGGATGCAACACGTGGCTTGCACGGAGGATGCAGCTGCTTTCGTTGCATTAGCGGCGGCGATGCACTTGAGTGTGGATGCTTGCAGACTGTTTTCTCGGAAGCTCCGGAAAGAACTACGGCAGCCGGAGCAGGAATAATGGTTGTTTCCGCCATCGCCATCGCCGGCGCCGGGCGGCCATGGAAGAAGTCTTTTACCTTACCTGTCGCCATCGTATATAGCTGGCAATGAGTTGTTTTGCTTAGTGGATTATTTGACTAGGGGAAAATATTAAATTTACAACAAAATAATAAATAAAAAAACACTATAAATCTTACACCGTTGATAAATTATTATTAATAGTGTAAGAGAAGATTTGTCGTGTAATTTTATTACTTTTATTTTGTTGTTGACTTAATTTTTCTTTAAATTGACTAAATGTACATGCTAACAACAATTTTTAGGAGATTGTTTAGCAGGGTACAGCTGTGAGCTTTTGTCTTCTTCTTTTTTTTTTTTTTTTTTTTTTTTTTTTGAAGCTTAGCAAATTCCTTGTTCCGTTTTCCTTTTTTTGTATTTTGCACTCGAACAATTTATCAAGATCACCGATTTGCATAAGAAAAAATTAGTTTATAGTCTATTTTTTCTTCTTTAATTAAGTGTTAATCCAGCTTTAATTTTTTAGTTGCATTAAGGACAAATAAATTCTACTGGACGAATATACCCTTATTCTCCCACAAAACATATCCCTCAAAAAACTCGTCGCCTTAACTCTTTCATCCTTTTTTCGGAAGCTAGCAACTCGTTTGCACATCTTTCTTCTCTTTCTGTATTTTTGCTTCATTTTTCAGATGAATCAACCTCTGATGTTTGATATGGCCTGTGTTCGTTCTTGGCGTTTTCCTTATGGGCATTTAGTCGAACCTTAATATATAGAGCAAACGGGCCAGGTGAGTACCGGAGAAATTAGCATCTATCATTCAAATTTTCTTCTCATTTCTTCTCAATCAAGCCGTAAAAGACGAAGAAATTCACCATACTCACATCCAAAGAAGTAAGCATTGCGCGAATTTTTGTTGACGTTAAGGAAATTGCAGATTCACATCCCCCAGCTGCAGTTTTTGATTCCTACTCTGTGGTTTTTGACATTAAATCTTTCCTCGGATGTCACCTATTCGACACACATGCGCAAGTGATTTGTATATGCATCGGCCACGCCTAGGCTGAGAAGCATATAGTAGCAATGGTTATTTGAGCTTATATATTTAATAAAACATCAAATCGAATTTGTCTTGTGAATAAAATGAATTATCTAGAGCTAGATGGAAGGCAAAGAAGTTAAGTAGCAAAAGATAGGATTGTGCATTTGGATCGAGAGTTGATTTACTTATGTTTAGATTCCTCTGAATTTACGTAGTACTAATTTTGCTTTTTATTTTCATTGATTGGATAGTATTGCTGTAGAAGTTCAACATTGAGAAGTTGCAGCTAATAGAAGCTGAGAAGAAGAAGACCAGACAAGAGTATGAGCGCAAGCAGAAGCAAGTTGAAGTTCGAAAGAAAATGTAAGTTTTAGTCGTTTATCAATGAAACTATTACGATCATTAGTCTTTGAGATTTATATTTGTTTAGTTTGATTTGAAACAGAGTTTAATTTGAAACTATTTTTTTTGAATATTATTTGTAGTCATATGTGGTGTATATGGGGGCTCGTTCTGATGCAACAGAGTTATCATCGGTTCATTATGATTCAAGAACAGAATCCTATTATGAATTCTCGGATCATACTTAGAAAGTGATGTTGCCAAAAATGGTACATCAATGTTATCGAACGGAAGGATATCATTTCTCGGTGTACAGTGGTGGCTCTCCGGCCAAATGGAGAGTGTTTGGGGTGGTTGTGAGCTGAGCCGTGGAGGCTGCCTACGTACCCTGTAGAGAGGGATCAAGCCACGCGTAGTTCTCGGTATTGGAAGAGTTGGCTTATTTAGTGTGGAGCCAAGTGTTGTATTAGGCATATTGAGAATTAGTTATGGTGGAGGGAGACCTCCTATTTATAGGTATGAGCCCATTTAGGGCTTAGTGTGTATTTACGGTTAAGGCCAAACGAGTAGGATAAGACACGTGGCTAAGATAATGGGCTCGGATACGAGGCTTAGCGGATGATCGAGGCCTCGTGCCGAGGTAGACGAATCGAGGTCAAGAGGCCGAGGTCGACGAAGCGAGGTCGAGAGGCCGAGCCCGGTGATCTTCACAATAGATAAGCTCGCCGAAATAGGCGAGGTCACTGATAAACTCGTTGGGCGGGCCCCCTGGTCTGGGGTCCGCTTCGCTGATACATGTCGCGGAGGGGCTCGATAATCACTGGTTTAATCGATGGCGAGGCGGTGACATACTTGACCGGGCGTTGACTGATCTCGCTGGGAAGATAAAATATTATAATAGGAGCGGGGCAATTTCTGGTGTATCAAAGGCCCCCGCTTTCGTGCCTTGAGCGATTCTCTTGAAGCGAAAGGGATAGAGCAAATAATTACGGATTATATGCAAGGAAAGTGTTCTCGCGAGTTGGGCCGCGATCGCGCGCGTCGTCTTTCCTCTTTGCCTTGTTGTAGAAGAGTAGGCCATATAATAGTATAATGCATTGTCTTTGCATGTAAAGGCCCCCGTGCAAATGCAATGTCGACTGAAGTCGGGTTTGCAAGAAGTGCCCATTGATTGGCGAGTTCCACAATAATAATGCCGAGATGGATCGGACTTATAAGAGAAGGCTCGCTGAATGGCGAGTTCCAAAATAATGATGCCGAGATAGATCGGACTTATAAGAGATGTTCGCCGAATGGCGAACTCCGAAATGATAATGCCGAGATAGATCGGGCTTATAAGAGAAGGCTCGCCGAATGGCGAGTTCCAAAATAATAATGCCGAGATAGATCGGACTTATACGAGAAGGCTCGCCGAATGGCGAGTTCCAAAATAATAATGCCGAGATAGATCGGACTTATAAGAGAAGGCTCGCCGAATGGCGAGTTCCAAAATAATGATGCCGAGATAGATCGGACTTATAAGAGAAGGCTCGCCGAATGGCGAGTTCCAAAATAATAATGCCGAGATAGATCGGACTTATAAGAGAAGGCTCGCCGAATGGCGAGTTCCAAAATAATGATGCCGAGATAGATCGGACTTATAAGAGAAGGCTCGCCGAATGGCGAGTTCCAAAATAATAATGCCGAGATAGATCGGACTTATAAGAGAAGGCTCGCCGAATGGCGACCTCCGAAATAATGATGCCGAGATATATCGAACTTATAAGAGAATGCTCGCCGAATGGCGAGTTCCAAAATAATAATGCCGAGATAGATCGGACTTATAAGAGAAGGCTCGCCGAATGGCGAGTTCCAAAATAATAATGCCGAGATAGATCGGACTTATAAGAGAAGGCTCGCCGAATGGCGAGTTCCAAAATAATAATGCCGAGATAGATCGGACTTATAAGAGATGTGCTATAAGGAGCCGTTCTCGATATACGCTAGTAGCAAGCGGTTTGAAATGCACAGTATAGAACGTCAGATATGCCGCAAAGGCTGTTCTGATCGCACTGCGGCTTGAGAGCTTGCGATGTGAATCGTCCGTGCTCGTTGGTCTGACCGAGGTCGACACGTTGAGGCGCACAGCATAGAGCGAATCCAGATATGCCGCGAGGAGCTGTTCGGTCGCCGCGATCGCGGCTTGAGAGCTTGCGATGTAAATCGTCCGTGCTCGTTGGTCCGACCGAGGTCGACATGTTGAGGTGCACGGCATGTAGCGTCCCGGATATGCCGCGAGGAGTCGTTCGGTCGCCGCGATCGCGGCTTGAGAGCTTGCGATGTAAATCGTCCGTGCTCGTTGGTCCGACCGAGGTCGACATGTTGAGGTGCACAGCATAGAGCGTCCCAGATATGCCGCGAGGAGCTGTTCTGGTCGCTGCGACTGCGGCTTGAGATGCGATGTCGAGGACACCGGCTTTGTCGCTATGGCGGGGGGCTTCTTCCTTGTTGTGTTGCGAAGAGCCATCTTCATATGATTGTGAGATGAGAACTTGGGAGTCGCTCGTGAGACCAAGCCGTGAGTTAATATGCGGCCTGCCAGGGAGGTATTCGTCAAACCCTTGGCTGAGAAGAAGCTAAGCGCGGTGAGGTGGTGCGCCGTACATCAAAGCAGCCCCAAATACCAGGGACTTCGCCTATGATAAAAAAGATATCCATGGCGAAGCTCAAATCCGAATTATCAAACAGAAGTAAAAACCGCAGGGAAGAAGTCATCTATGGGTAGTAAAACTTGCTTCGAAAGTCGAGACGTCGTGTGTTAGAACTTAAGCGGCACTGAGGACATTTGAGAAATGTATTTCAATTGAGGAAGTCACTGAGATCACAAATGTGAGTTGTTGCCGAGGTCACAAAAGTGAGTCGTTGCTGACGTCGCTGGAACTGAAGCCGTTGATGATCGAGTTGCGATGATTCTCGAGGAACACTAAGTCTATCGACCGTAAAAAGCCGTTGGTGGCGAAGCAAGATCGGTGCGGTATCATTCGATTACCCTTTTCGGCAAGACCGGATATGAGAGTATATCCATGGCCGAAGAAAACTACTGGAGCGATGCACTGAACCGTTGAAGCGCACCCCAATGGTTAACAGGAGGCGGTGTTCCATGTAGTTGGCGCGGGGCACTGAACCGTCGAGGCGGACTCTAAACAGTTGAGGCTGTGCGCTAGACTGTTCAACAAGTCTGTCTATTTCGCAATAAAAATGCAAGCACCGAAAGAGTATGTACACATATACTCCTGATTCCAAACTTTGTAAAAACAATTTCATTTGATCTCTGGAAAAGTTTTAATTTTCCCAATTAAAACACAAGTACTAAGATGAGGGGGTACACCCCTACTCCTTTTTTTTTTTTTTTTTTTTTTTTTTTTTTTTTGAGCGAGGTGTTTGTCCGAGTTTGGATAACAAGGAAGAAAGAACTCCATTAAAACTTCCAAAGGGAGTATGAAGAGATCACGTGTAGTATCTCTTGAGGCCGCAAGTGTCGTGATGTCGAGATCGATCAAGGCCAAAGATATGTCGAGGCCTTCGGAGGCCGAAGCTAAGGTGAGGTCGAACTGAGGCCGTTGATGAGCGAGGCCGAACTAAGGCCAAAGCTAAGTCGAGGCCTTCGGAGGCCGAAGCTATGGCGAAACCGATTTGAGATCGAAAGTATGGCGAGGCCGTCTGGGGCCGTAAACATGGTGGTGTAGTGTGTTGAGGCCGATGGAGGCCAGCGATGTAAAGTGTTAAGACCGGTGGAGGCCGGTGATGTAAAGCATAACGAGGCCGATAGAGGCCGCAGGTAAAACATAATGAGGCCGATCCGAGGCCGCCGAAAGAATATAACAAAGCCGACAAGGGCCGCTGAGACGTTATAATATGGCCGATATAGGCCGCTGATAAAGTATAATAAGGCCGGTAGAGGCCGCAAGTAGAACATAAGGAGGCCGAACCGAGGCCGCCGAAATAATATGTAAAGATGGGCCTATAAGGGGGCCGTCTCTGTAATACCGCGGGGGCGATTTAGCCCGCGGTTCCAGAAAGGTCGCGAGGCGAGTTGCCCCGTATCATCACCTGCAAGTTAGGTACAAAAGAAAACACACAACCTATCCTCGAGCAATGTAAAAGGATAAGGTAAAAGCGTGCGGGTTGCACGGCGCCGCTTAGAGTGTTGTCCAGTGGTTTAGTTTGATCCAACATACCATCTTGAGGGATTGTACGCAGAACGAATTGATGTGGCACATTCATATCATAATACATGAACAGTAAGAACTAGCAGAGGTTTTTAAGGGTCTTTTCACGTTAGTGTGACCCGTGTGTGTTGACTAAATGGCGGCTCGATTATAGATATAAATCGCGAAGTCAAAAAAGCTAAAGCATAAATCATAAAGCTTGAAAATGAATCGACAGGCTTACTTGCTTCGGCGAGCTCAGTAAGAAAATAAGAAAAACCAGAAAATCCGAGGCGTGGCCCTCTTGTTTTGAATAAAGTCGCGGGCATTTTGCGGCGAGCTCGATCGAAACTTAAGCCGAGTTTAAAAGATCGTATAGTGCTCAGGATTTTGATTCCCGGTTGAATCGAGAAATGAACCCGGTTCGCTAGCTCAGTTCATTTCCATAGGCTTGACTCGGGTTCAGCTTGCTCCACATCTCATTATTTGATATACAAAAATATATGAAGTTGAATATTCAACTTTCCCCTACCTGTACTTCTCTGACCATTGCTAGCGTAACCTTTATTTTGCCCAAAACATCACCGGCTTCCCGGATGGCGACGAAATTGAGAGGGGACGGCAACCAGAGACCTATCTTCTGCGGCTGAAAGTGGGACTACCGGAGGTCGGACTTCCCTTATAACAAACAGGAGAGCAGCTGGAGCGGCCGGTGTAGTCGAAATCCGGCGGGGGAACTGATCTCGGTCGTGCTTTCGTTGGATTCGCACGCACGGCCCACCGAGGACAAGGACTTACCGGAGGCGGGGATGGAGAGCGGTATCGACCTGACACAAATCTGGAGCAACAGCCGGAGCTTAGGTTGCAGACAAACGGAGGTAATGAGAGCAGCAATCTCCGGCGGGGGAAGCTGCTACTGAATCGAAGAGCAGCCCTATAAAGAAGCCCGTTGCTGGAGAAGAGGGCTTCTTCAGAGCTCTTGAAATAGCCACCGGATAATTCCGGCGATGGTGAAAGAACAGCTCTTCATTTTTTTTGATTTTTTTTGATTTTTTTTTTTTATGTAATAAAACAGTTGTAATAGCTCAAAAGTGTTGAATCTATGGTAGATCTTGTAAAAAAGATGAAGATCTTGATGAAGATCTTGTAAAAACAGTTGACCGGAAAGAGTAAATCTCGCCGGAGAAGAAACAGATCTGGCCGGAAAATGCAGATCTGGCCGGAAAAAGATGGCTTTCAAGTCATTTCCCGGTAACGGAGCCATTTGATGTTGCCAAAAATGGTACATCAATGTTATCGAACGGAAGGATATCATTTCTCGGTGTACAGTGGTGGCTCTCCGGCCAAATGGAGAGTGTTTGGGTGGTTGTGAGCTGAGCCGTGGAGGCTGCCTACGTACCCTGTAGAGAGGGATCAAGCCACGCGTAGTTCTCGGTATTGGAAGAGTTGGCTTATTTAGTGTGGAGCCAAGTGTTGTATTAGGCATATTGAGAATTAGTTATGGTGGAGGGAGACCTCCTATTTATAGGTATGAGCCCATTTAGGGCTTAGTGTGTATTTACGGTTAAGGCCAAACGAGTAGGATAAGACACGTGGCTAAGATAATGGGCTCGGATACGAGGCTTAGCGGATGATCGAGGCCTCGTGCCGAGGTAGATGAATCGAGGTCAAGAGGCCGAGGTCGACGAAGCGAGGTCGAGAGGCCGAGCCCGGTGATCTTCACAATAGATAAGCTCGCCGAAATAGGCGAGGTCACTGATAAACTCGTTGGGCGGGCCCCCTGGTCTGGGGTCCGCTTCGCTGATACATGTCGCGGAGGGGCTCGATAATCACTGGTTTAATCGATGGCGAGGCGGTGACATACTTGACCGGGCGTTGACTGATCTCGCTGGGAAGATAAAATATTATAATAGGAGCGGGGCAATTTCTGGTGTATCAGAAAGGTAATAAATCCCAGTATGAACAATTTGAAAAAAAAAATTGTTTGTTTGTTTGTAATTTCATGTTTGAAGTTGATATAGGCTAAAAATATGGACATGTTTTGAAATTCTCTAACAGCAAACTAAAGGCCAAAGGCTCAATCTTTTACTCCTACACAAGGCATATTAATGGCTTAGCTGCAATTCTTGATGATGATGAAGCTGCTGAGATTTCAAGTAGGCACCAATGTAAGTATATTTATACTCATAGTGTGTCTTGAAGTAGTCACTTGAATTAAACCTTAAATGAGACTTATATGAGCCAAATATGTGTGCCTTGAAGTAGTCACTTGAATTAAGCCTTAAATGAGCCTGATGCTGTTTCCTGATACTGATACTGATACTGTTACTTAAGGGACAATTTGTCAGACCGAGTTGTAAATGAAAAAGGGTCAAAGAACTCGGAAAACAACTTGTATATCCTGCAACAGCAAACAACAGAAAAGCAACGAAGTCAAGTAATCAAGGTAATGAATGGTAACAAAACGGCAAGTGAAAGCTTTTTGAAGCCCATGAATGGTTTGGGAAAAAGATTGTCTAGGTGTGGGGAGAGTTGATAAAGGAAAAACTACTTGATTTTTTATGGTGCTATTATGGACATATTTTGCGTTTTTTATTATGTTTGTGATGTGTTGAAAAAGGCGAATCGGATACGTCTTTTGAAGGATTTTTCAAGAATGCAGCTGTTTATGAAGCCAAGAACAAGTGGCCTAATGTGATTGAACCCAAGAACAAGAAGCCTAAAAGAAATGATCCTATAGAAAAAGTAGTGTCGAAACATGCTCCGAAAAGAAGTAAATATGAGTGCTTGAACTGTAAGAAGACATTCAGTTCATATCAAGGACTTGGGGGACATAGACCTTGCAACAAAAAACCGAAAAGAGAGTCCTTTTGAGTCTGATACTGTTACTGTCCTTTTGAAGGCCAAGGCTCCGAAAGAGAAGAAGCCTAAATCAGCAGTTGAGAAACTTAGGACCGTACTACTACTAGGCAGGCATGTGATTTCATTAATCATCACTTCTAGATGTTAATTTATGAATTGAGATGAGAGGATTAGTTGTTCTTGAAGATTACATTTTCTTAGAATAGTTGCTAGAACAAGAAGTAGAATTTTTAAATCTGAACGTAAAACCTGCTGCTTTGCATTTGATCTCTAGCTGAATTACTTCACCTAATCTGTATTTGAACACCTGCTGTTGTATATCTGCTACCTCCATTCTTGCTGAACCCTTGGCTGAGACTTTTAGCTTTAAAGTGCTGCTGTAAGAGCCTTTTATGGATGGTTGAAGCTTTGAATATATCTTGATCCTCTTGAATGAGCCTTAAATGAGCCAGATATGTGTGCCTTGAAGTAGTCACTTGAATTAAGTCTTAAATGAGCCGATACTGTTTACTGATACTGATACTGTTACTGATATTGTTACTGATGTGTTAGTGTAAACGCTTCGATAAAATTCGCCTTTCAAAACACTACGTCGAAAGGGTATCAAACGCGGTCTCAAAATGAAGATAAAAAAAAAAATGAACTTTGGTGAAACAATTTTGATGACCGGTGTTCTAAATCAAAAGTTACGGTCGTTTATAAAAAAAAAACGCTCCGGTTAATATAAATATTTTTTTGTCTTTCAAAATATACGTCGGAAGGGTATCGTATTTGAGCTCAAATTAAAGAGCAAAAAAAATATGAATTTTGGTGAAAAAATTTCGATGATCGGAGTTGTAAATCAAAAGTTACGAATGTTTGAAAAAAAAAAATATTATATACGGATTTGAGAACAGGAACAATATTGTATGCAAACCTTATAGTCTTATACGCGCGCGTCCCTTCTATAAAGGGTATTATTGTCCGTCTGAATTTTTTTGTCTTTTTTACAACTAAATAAAGGAGTGTGTCATGTTTATTTATTTTGTAATTAAAAAAGGATTTTTCCCTCAATCTCTCTTTACATAATATATTATTATCGTGTGCGAGAGATTAAAAATGAAATGTCGTGTACGATGATTGTATTATAAAATTTTCCGGTATCTAAGTAGTTGCACGTTGTGAAAATGAAGATCGACGAACTTGCAGTCCTAAGATGTCGTATCCAGGGACACACTGCAATCGTGTTGCCACTTTATTAACACACTTGTTCCGAATAGTACCACTAATCCTCACCCTTAACTCGTCGGCTCGACCTCCAATGGATGTTGCCGTTGATGATGAGAACTTATTTCGTGACACTGACACTAATCTACGTAATCTCTCATTACATGCACCGTACGAAGGCACCGGTGATATTATGATTGGCGATGGGCGATGGGTCATTCGGCGTAAAAAGTATTTCAAACCATGCTCGTCTTTCTTCCAAAAGTCATAAGCTTCACTTTTTTCTGCATGAATTTTTAATCTCTATACGTCTTTTAGACATAATTTTTTCTGATGTCTGCAATGCTCCAGAGTTGCTCCTATTGATGGAAATAAACATCATATTCTATTTTTGGATCAATTTACTCGTCATATTTGGTTTTATAACGTTTTTTGCGGTTTTATGGCCGTTGTGGAATATTTCTTCAGTATGTCTATTTGTACACTATATAACGATATTGGAAGCAAACATCTTGCATTAAACACGTTTTTAACGGACAATGAGATTTCACATCACACCACTGGCATCTCCGAACATCGACACTTATATATTATTGAGACATGTCTCACATTGCTACATCATGTTTCTATTGTTTACACTTACATCATGCTTCATGATTGGAAAAGAAAAAAAACCCAACTCTTGGACATTTCTACATCAGACTTCTTTCCCTTACATTTACATTATTCATCGTGATTGGAAAAAAGAAAACTCTCGAATCATGGCCAAATGATCCAAATCCGGAAATTGCTCGGGTTTTCGAATCGAAACGTTACCTAGGTAAATGAGGGAGTTGGGTGCCATTGATTTATAATTCATGATGTCATGCTACGAATTTCATGCTTCAAAGGGGCAGGAAAAAAAAAGAAAGGGTGCCGCCCAAAAAAAAAAAAAAAGAAAGGGTGGGGGGAGGGGGAGGGGTGAGGGGGTGGGGGAGGGAATTATTTTAATAGGATTATTTTTTGTTGGGCAAATCACAAGTCGAAAAGTAGGTCTGGACAGAAACAGCTCATTGCTTTCAAATGTGGATGAATGTATATGAATTTTATGGCCCTACACTGCTTGCCTGTCAAAAGGATAATGATCCAACTATTATTTCACAGACTGCACCTCAGCTTTGTTTAATCGGAAAGTTCTGAAGTAGGGACTGGACTGCACCGTCAGATGATCGACATTGGTAAAATAACGATAATCTGACGGTGCAGTTCAATAAAAACTCTTCAATTAAATATAGACGACTTCTATCGACACCACAAAACTACCCACAACACCACGATTACGCTTGACGCCCTATAAATCTCTTTTGACATCACATTGAATATTTTTATTATTTTTCTATTTCAGACAACACCAAAAAATAAAAGCATTACTTCATATACCACAATTTTATAAAGTTACAATCAAATCATTTATTAAATTAATAGAACATTTTAGTCATTCATTAATAATATAATCTTAACATTAACCAATAATCCATATCTTCCAAAAATCTTAATCTTAATCCAAAACACTCATCTTCATCTTCATCTTCTTCATCCTTCCTCGTCATCATCATCCTTATTTCTTCATCTTCATCTTCAACGAAAATTCCATTAATAAACACCACACACAATCTTCTTATTCATCACTATAATAATCCACAATTTTATCTTCATCTAAATCATCAATATTAACCCAAATACTACAACTTTCTTCATCTTCATCATCAATTCTTCATACCCGAAAAAAATAAAATCACAAACCCTTTTCTTCGTCTTTTTCTACACACCATTCATATTTTTCCTACACACATTCATACTTTGTCTACACATCTTCATCTCTTTCGTCATATCAAAATACATCTATTTTATACATATTCATCTTCTTCATCACATCAAAAGCTTCATAAAAAAATCTTGATTTTTACTTCAATACTTGAAATAAGTCAATGAGTTACCCTATTACAACATTAAGAACATGTAAAAGCATGATTTGTGGAGAAAAATCATGTTTTTATGCGTTTTCCGATGAAAGAGAGGGGTTTTCCGGCATTTTTTCGGCGTTTTCGAGCATCCCGTTTCTGATACTAGAAACGTCGACAAAAGAGACGTTTTATGTAAACATAAACACCGGAACCGTCGATGTTACAAATGTGTAAACAACGTCGGAGCAAATTTTTACGTCAGCCAAACTGACTTTCCAAATGTATAACAACATAAGAGTAAGCGACGTTACGCAAACGTCACCCGCACTGGCGTTGTCTTGTTGTTACAACGTAAGGCGTATCGACGTTCCAACGTTTGCCGGAGTTTTCAGAATGCTTAAAACGTTAGTTGTCCTGACGTTGTAGCACCAAATCAACGTCAGTACATGTGACGTTACGAGTCATCTTCATCGCAAATGCAGGAACGGTTTCTTCTCCGACGGGAAAAAATTGAAAACCACCGCCTTTTTCCTCCGGCGAACTCTTTTAGATTAAACCCACCGCCTTTATGTATTAGTTTTCAGATTTGAAGCTATTTATCTTGATTTATTTGCTTGTTTTGGGTTTAATAAAATGTTTTTGTTTTGATTCAAATTCTCCGACCAACTTTTTCCTGTGTCGTTTCATTTAAATGAAAAAAAAGAAGTAAGAAAGAAGATAGGTAGGTGATGTTAGTTATTATTTTAAAAGTTAATGGTGATTAAAAAATGTTATTTTGTAATTTTTAGAAGCTGAGGGACTAAAGTGTAGATTTTTTTAAAATTATTAAATGGATGTGGTGCCGTTAGTGATTTGGTGGTGTTAAAAAGTAAATGGAAAATAATAAAATAAAGGGTGCCGATAGAAGCCGTCTAAATATACATGTATCCGTCCCTCAAACGGAAGAAGGGACTTGGAAGTGGGACGGATGCTAACTAACTAAGTCAAAAATTTCGTTTAAACCTGGTTGATTAATAAAAGAGGCCTTCATTTACATCACATTCAATTAGAACTTAATCTACTAGTGTATCACTCTATATGTGTATCACAGTAGAACTGATTTTGTGAAAGTCGATTCTTGAGCCAAGAACCGACTTTCTGTTGGTGAAGGAACAAAAACCGACTTTATTAAAGTCGATTCTCACCAATTCACCTACGAAAACTCGAAAAGTCGATTTTAGGCTCTAGAACCGACTTTCACAAAATCGGTTGTACTGTGGTACACATGTAGAATAGTGTACGGGGAAAATTGAGTGGGATTCAAATAATAGCCAAAATAATTAAACACTAACATTTGTAGATATATGATCTTGAACTGTATATCACCAGTTCTCTAAATAAAAAACATATATATTCCTCTGTTAGCTTTTATTTTTTTAAGAAAGCACCTGAACAACTTGCTGAAGGCACATTCAAAGAAAGAAAAAACTAAAGAATAATGTATTAACTTAACTTATCTTACTAAAATAATTGGCGAGTGTGTGTGTATATATATATATATATATATATATATATATATATATATATATGCATTTTTCTTACCTTCTAGACGTATAAATCCTCAAAATGGTCGGAGATAAAAATTGAGTTGTGAGTCGGGTAACTGAGCTTCACAATGACAATCCAACTACAATTTGATGGATTTGTTGATGATACTTAGATGGGACAATGTGATTGACTATCTACGTACCCAAAGATTTTATTGATGATTATCCTTTTATAGGCTTCCCTCGTGAGGGAGTTGATTATGTTGTCAGTTATGCCGTGGTTTATGACTTGGTGATGTTATGAGGGAAGTTATGGTGTCATGATGGCCATGCATGTGTGAATCCCGGAACCGTTATGAGATCGTGGATGAATGCCCTGTTGACTGCACAACTATTGTTTGAGGTCGATGATGACTGATACACCTAACTGTGAATCCGAGACCGAGATGAATCTGCACCATATCGCTTAGATCAACTAGCAGGCACTTTATGCTAAGCGACGGAGGACGACCTGCGTTGTATGAAGACCAAACTTTGCTGATATCGATACAGGTTGCCCACTATTGGATCCGCACCATAAATCCGCACATGCTTACTTTAAAACGTAATAGACCAGTGATCATGGTGGGACCGATTAATAGATACAAGGGAGCAATGTCACAAAGTTATGACACAAAGTAGTGCCTCTTTCATATCACAAAACAAAAAGCAAACACTTGCAATATATATATATATTTATATATATATTTTTTTTTTCATCTGAGTTACAAATTTTCAAGTTTCAGCATGCTACACTTTGCCAGAAACTCTGAAAAATATGCTTCGGGTTTCCGGTACACAAACCTTAGGCTGTGAAATTCCCATCTAGCATATTTTCAGACAACAAACAAACCTAGAAAACCTACCTCATGTGACAGAAAAAGAAAGGAAAGAAAGAGGAAAAGAAAGTAGTCATACATGCCAAGGCCAAGATTCACTCTGCTGCAGCATCCTCATTTCCATCTTCGTTTAGTACGACGCTGGCTAACATCTCAATATCCTTTCCGTCGTTTTTCTCTTCCAAACTAGTCGAAGAATCAGACGAATCAATAGGGTCGTTACGGACATTATCCACATTCTCAGAACTCTGTGCGACATCATCAATGGTGAGTAGTGCATCAGCATCTACATTGTCTATGTTGCTTTTGATATCTGAATCTACAGGATTCCGAGAGTTTAAGATCACAGTGGTATCAGAGCCGGAACCAACATCATGAGATTCATTGTTTCTGGAACTTGAAATAGAGTTCTTCACCTGATTTAAGTCCGTGGTTTCTTCAGAGACATCTTTGGAAGTGGGATCTTCTAGTGTTACGTTTTTCGAAAGGGTTCTATCAGCCTTGGTTTCTGTTCCATCCTGAACAGACAAATGGTCTGACACGGTATTTATCTGTGCTGTGTCGTTCATTAGTTGATGAAGGCCGTTAGATTGTTCAGACAAACCATTTTCGGACTTGTCTGCAATTTCCTCTACTGCTTGATTTGTAGCTGTATTCAAAGGAACGTCGATTTCAGCAATTTCTCGCCCTCCCGTAGATGAAGCAGTTGTTTCCAAACCATTACTATCACTGTTCGTGTTGTTGACGAGATTTTCATCCTTCAAGCCATCTTTTCCGGATTTTTCAACCCCTTGAGATGTTTGAGTCACTGCACTAGAAGCATCATCTGCTTTGTAATTTTCTTCCCTAGCCTCATGTGTGCTCTCGTCCTTCTCCTCGGTGGTTTCATCATCAACGTCGTCCTGATCCTTGGACGAGTTTTCGTTCTCAACAAAATCAATAACGCTATCTTCATCGTCTTTTCCCTTGTTTTCTTTCTCTTCTTCACCTTTCTCCTCCTCTGTCACCTCTTCATCATTGTCAACCTCTTCATCAGTTTTCTCGAGCTCGTGTTCGTCTATCTCATCGACTTCATCGTCCTCCTTATTATCCCCAGTTTCTTCCTCTTGTACCGCTTCTTCATTCTTGTTCTCTTCGTCATTTCCAATAGTTTCTTCATCTTCCACCGCTTCATTTAGATTTCCATTATTTGAGTCCGCTTTCTCCTCTTTTGGGATCGGATCCTTCCTTCCGAGTTTTAAAATATCACCGGTAGGTTCTGTCTTTGCAGATTGCTTCGCATCGGTTTCTTCAAGTGCTTTTTTCTTATCGTGTGAATGCTTGACTTGGTATATTAACCAAAAGCAAATAGCAAGTAAGAAACAAACTTGCAAAACATGTTTGACTCTAATGCCTTTAGATCTTTGATTTCTTACGGGAGATTTGAACATGACTAGACTTGCCAGATATTCCGTGATTCACGCCTGTCGTCAACTTGTCTATATCGAGAAACAAACCTGCACAAAACACATCAGACGATAATACAGAACACAGCAAAAAATAATTAGGTACTGATACTCATAAAAGAGTGGTGGCAATTTCCTAATTTTGTGTAAATGATAATGGTTATAGAGTCGAGACGGCTGTATCCAAGAACACAAATACTAGAATAAGTTTTGTCTTCTATCATTAACTATACCAGCTAGGTTTTACATCTCTCCCAACTACCCAACAAATCTTAGCTCAACCAGCCAGAAAAAACAAGGTTTCTCGTGTTAGGAGCAAGGACGTGAGGCCAAAAAACGCGAACGTAGTGTATAGGTCCAACCAAACAGCCAGCTATTGAATCTACAGATTTGACAATAAGCAACACAGATGGAGTAAATATGTTGAAACTGATACGTCCACACCGTATTTCTTGAAGCGTCCTAAGGAAGTAAAAAAGCACCAAGATCATACAAACAAAGACTAGGGCCAAGTGGACAATGACCAGCAAAACCTACTACTAGACTTAACAATACAAAGGACCAACATTTAGGACACTTCAAATTATCTAACACCGATAAGCACCGGATACTTAGGGTACACACCTAGGGACAAATGTTCTTCAAAAGTTGGATACAAGATTCATATACGCATAGTAATAACTCGAATGTGAAATGAAGAACCATTTCAAGTAAATACCGTCAGATAATGAATGAGAGGCTATCCAAAATGATGAAATACAACCAAACATGAAGGTATTTGGTCCATATATTTGTAAAATTACACAATCACCCCGTACTCCCCTATCCCATATTTTCCAAAATCATGCACCCGCGCATCCTATACACTTAGTAGATCATGATATACATCAAACATCAGCAAACAATTCTACCTCTCGTGAAAAATCGATATGTACCGAAATTCTAGCCTCTGAAATTCAGTAGCCCAATTTTACTACTAAAAACTCCTAGAAAGAGACAACATTATCACTCAGAGGAGTAGTGCATATCTTTATCCCAATCAAAATCAATTTGATTACAAGGCAACATCTCAACAAGGTAGCAGGCAGCTAAATTAACTGGACCGTCCCCATTGATAATGTCCAAAGCCCTATAATCACATAATTACCTCCTACTACTACAGTCTACAGTACATAGTATAACGATTTTTGGAAGAAACATTAAAAGCGTAAGGACAGATTGAATTACCAGGTAGTTACGCAGAAAAGATCAAAGATGAAGCACAGCAGTGCAAAGAGAACATTTGTGAAGCTGATTTCGCAGGGTCAAAGAGACGGTGTAGTTGGAGTTGGAGGAGGAGACTGAGGAGGACGGAGGAAGTTAAGTGTGTGTTCATCAATGAGAAAGAGTGGGGTTTTTTGACAGCTTTATTCCACCTCCCACTAATTTGTTCGTTTCCAATAAAGCTCACGAGTATCTCGAAGTTCGGGCTCATGAAATATTTGTTTAAATATGATTTAATCAAACTCAAACAGTTAATTAAAGTTGATAAGTCGAGCTCATGTATTTGAAAGCTTAACTCAAAATATTCACGAATCTTATCGAACATTATTATATTGTACTAAAATATATATTTTCATTTGTATTTTTTTATAAGTCAAACTCAAACAATTTAAATCTTAACTTTTTTCGAGCAGCTCGAGCTCTAGTTCGATCTTGAAACTTGAAAGTGCTTAAAAACAAATTCGAGTATAATCGAGCCAAACTCGAATCATAACTAAAACCTAATCAAGCCGATTTCGAGCACTTTTTATCCTTGTTTGTACAAACTCAAGCCGGCTTCGAGCATCTCCGTTTTAAATTGTTGTATTTGAGGGTGTGAAGATTGATCACCAATGTCTTGAATTCCTGCAAATATAGAAGATGTTCGGATCCTCGCATTTTCACGATAAATCGTTGTCTTTCTTAAATTATTCGACCCTATACTTTGTCCTGGGTATCACGAATATTTAAGTGAGATATAAACTGAGAGTTTTACCTTTAAATCTGGACAAAGGTCTTAAAGAGCACTTAGAAGTATTAACTTATATGGAATGTTTTACAAGGATGTCTACAATTGTTATTCCTATGTTTAACAATGTAAACTTGCTTATATATAGCACTTGGATCTGAAAAAGAGCAAAGGAATACGTCTTTCAAGTGATTGAAACCAAAGTAAAATGTATCATTTGGTTGTACCAACATAAAACGGCCAAAAGACACCAAAAATCAGTTTTTCCGACCACAGGTGCCCATCCGTACGGATGCAGTTATCATCCGGACGGATAAGTTACAGTATCAAAATTTTACCGTTTCAGCCTTTTATTCGTACGGATAGATTCTTATCCGTACGGATAACACTTATCCGTACGGATAGCTCTCAATCAGAAAATTTTGGATTTTCGTTTCACATCCGTACACTCGTAAACACTTATATAAGCGCGCACTCCGCACCTCCATACTTATATTTTAGCTTTACGAGCATAACCACCCTTGTACTAAACCCCGATAAACTCAATGACTTGTGATTATACTTAAATCACCAACATAAATGATTGTTCAACTTGATGAATAAATGTTTCATTCGACTTGTACCGTTTACACCCTATAGTGTTGACTACCTAAAGAAATACTCATTCCCATTCTACTTAATCGGAAGAGTTGTCAAATTCGTATAAATCAAGAAAGAAAGTGAATCAATATTTTGACATTAATAATAAAATGATTAAAAAAAATCCTTAAATATAATTATAATATAAATAAATATCGGTAACAGGTGTAATCGAGTTGAGTCGAGCCGAGTTAATATTTTTCGAGGCTAACGATGGGGCTTTATTTGCATCAAAACGAACCTACGGTACACCGCAGAGAAATCAACCATTTGAAAGTCGAATGTTGTTAACAACATGCAACCTTGTGGAGTCGAATCAAGATCGACAGAGCGGGAAGTCACATATTGCACATACATTCGACTTTCATATGGTCAATTTTGTGAAAATGGTGTGATGCACCGACAAGTGTGGGACAACGAGTAGATCAGTTGCCCATACATTCGACTTTCATATGATCGATTCCGTGAACATGGTGTGAATCATGTGAGGCACCAACAAGTGTGGGACACCGAGTAGATCAGTTGCCCATACATTGGATTTTCATATGATCAATTCTATAAAAATGATGTGGTACACCGATAGATGTGAGACAACGAGTAGTTAAGTTGTGGTTAATAATAGCCTCAAAAAAAGAAAAAATACACAAAATGTGATGCCCAAGTATCACCATGTTTGAGAGGAATAGCTTTGTAAGGGAATGAGTATACTAAAGAATTCCTATAAAAAGAAAAAAAGCAATTGAGGCATAAACTACTATTGTACTGAGTGAGAGTATTTGATTCTATTCAAGTGAGCAACAAATAAATCAATCCAAATATCTGTAATTCCTGGTAAGCACCAGTGCATGCAATCATCATGTTTCTTTCCACCTGCTGATGATGGATGACCATCTGCTCTATATTCACTCATTCCACTGATTTCCAGCATATGAAATCCACTTCCCTTTAGGGCTTTGTATAGATGTTGATTTACGAGTCGAACTTCAACGTTCGTTCCGTTTCTTTCTATTGAAAACAATTCCTCCACCTACAAAGAATCAAGAGCATATACTTGCATCATTTCAAACAAAGCTTTCACGGACACGGATATGCGGGTGTGGGATTTTCGAACAGTACAGGATATGTGTAGGGAGGGTATATTTGTAAATACTAAAAAGTAAAAACACATAATGACTGGTTCTCTTCCTTTTTGGTAGTATTTCCGTTTCATCGTTTTAGACATCTTTTCACTCATTCTGGCGGCATTTACTCAATTCTCAACATGGTTCTTTATTTCACATATCCATAGGTTATGGATATGTGTATATACAAATCCCGTATCCAACTTTTGAAAGTTACAAATTTGCTCCTAGGTGTGTATCCAAGTATCTGGTGTGTATATGTGTCGGGAAGGTATCTAATACGGGACACGCTATCAAACAGAAGTAAAAGTGCATCACAGCTTGCAAAGCAGTTCAATGTAGTGATCTCATGTGTGAAAACTTACTTCTTGTTGCTCTAAAGGCTGTAATCGCTGACAGGAGCCGCCTTGATCCCAGTCACCTCCTTCAAAATGCCTAGGAGACTGCGTTCGGAAAAATGTGATGCTGCCTGGTTGGATTGTCTCCTCAACAAAAGATATCTAAACAAACAAAAATCAAACTTGAATCAGTCTTTAGACCTCAACCCTATCAGTGGCACTCTTTTCTTGTTACCAAAATACCAACACTTTTATTTTGAACTTCGCTCATGCAAGAAATAATGGCAAACCTACCATGTGTTTTAAGACCATATCAAGTCCAACATCTGGGGCAGCTGGAGGCATGATAGGCATACCCTTTTCGAAAAAAAGCATGGGTGATTTTACTGGATCAAACTTTGAAGGAGCCCACCACCTAAAACAAAAAAAAACAAAAAAACGAGGAAATTGTTAAATTTACTCAAACATTATTGCCTTAAGTAACAAAACAATTTGTTATCTGAATCTGAAAATATCCGGTAGCTTTTAGTGTTTCATATGCAGGTTCATAAGCAGCAATTACGCATGTGTGATTCTCTTGCACAAAAATAAGGTATAGGAGGGTATAGATGAAAAATATAACGATGGGTTGATAGGAAGAAAGGCTACGGACTCTAAATCCCAATAATATAGCAATCCTTTCTGTTGAGCGGGCAAGAATGAGAGACTGAAAGGCACCGTGTAAACTAGTCCAATAGCATGTTCTCATAATTGAGATAACGACAGTCCTAAGGAAAAGTTAAGAAGGACAATACCAAGTAGCCCATTATAATTAGCTTTAACAATTCTGGATCACAATAAAAACAACGGGAAAGGAAGTTCAGAGGACATCAGACTGGATATACACTTATCAGATTTGAGTTATAATCATCCCAAACGCCAATCCTATATGGACATTTTCTCACAAGTTTACCAGAGTAGAGGAAGGACAGATGTAAATCCAATAACGATCAAATCATCAAAACTTAGAAATTAGAATTTGTCTATAAACATGGAAATCTCCTTTTCTACTACGTTTTTTTTCTCAAGTCATACAGAAGTTGCTCCTCTATAAACCCAAACTGAAGCCAAGAAGCAACAGACTAAGAGAAAATGGACAGCCCGCATAAAAACATCCGCCTATGTAGGGTTTGGAGAAGGGCCAGGTCAGTTAGACCAATTGCACGGAAAATTGCCTTATATTCGTACCTTTAGTCATGTGGCAACAACTTTTAGTGCTGCACTAAAGCTCCCCTTCAATGACAGACAAAGAGATGCAAAAGGAAAAGTTACCAGTGTCCTGTATTAAAGATAATAATGTCGTGGAACTTTGGAGCTTCTGCCCATGTCCCGTCAGGAATGTCAACATCAATTCTGTAACCTTCCTTGAATCCTTGAGATTCTAGCACTCCACCATTTGCATTAGCTGACCACCTGATATACAGTAAAAGAAAGAATCAGAGAATTTTAAAGGAACATAATATGTGAATAACTTAAATAATGTATAAAACTAAAGGAATCCTTTATTTGAATCACGGCCAACTTATAGTGGCACCACACACAATTAATAGATTATAGACTCTACAATCAACATTGTGAAGGTCGATTGTGATGATCAGCCTTTTAAAAGTCAATTATAGACTATACAATCGACTTTCCGAAAGTCGATTGCATGTGGTGCCGCTGTTATGTGTTGCCCCGGTAAATTTACTGTGGTCCACATAGTAATCCCCAAAACTAAAATGTATGCATGTAGAAGGAACCAACCACCAGCCAAAATCATTTATCTATTTGTGAGAGATTGTTTATAGTGTGACCGACAGTCTGACACTGACTAATTCCAGCCAGGCCAACAACAACTATTTGCAATATGTAACACCTCTAGTCATTAGTCAAGAGCAGAAATACAGACTAAATCAATTCTCTACCAAGTACCAACAACATGTAAAAGATGATAATCGTAAAACCTCAAAAAATCATTTGTGCATTTGTACGCGGTGAAGATACTGTAAGGAAAATAAATGTGCATACGAGCAAAGAATACCTACCATCACAAGGATAATATGAAAACCTTCCGAAAAAAAACAGTTCACGTCTATGCAGAATCTCTCCTAAACTGACAAAAATATCTCCTAAAAGCATTAAGTTACACAAGAACAACATATACTCTCATAGCCTATGAAAATCACCATCACCGACTCAATACGAAGAAAATCCAGTAAACATTCACAAAATTGTCTCTTAAGCATTTCATATTGTCATAGGAAACTGTTCTACGAAAGCAAAGATCCCTTGAGATATTATCTTCTTGCATAAAACAGTCCACATGCATATGTAGAGCAATAAAATGTTTGGAGTTGACAAGGCAAGACAACTGATGCGTGCAGGCGTATCATGTCTTACTAAAAAAGAATGTTTTTTTGGACAAGTAAAACAATTTCAAGATGCATAAATAGCTGGAAATCCAATGGCTTTGCTCACCTACCATAACGAGCCAAAAGATTTGTGCGGTGATATGCGATTGTAAGATTGTATTTGAGAAAAGTAAAGCCACGATCAGCTCCAGCCGGTCTCCACTTTTTCACATCACTCGAAACTCGCCTCAAAGTGCAAAAGAGCGAAACGAACATGTTCCTATTCAATGAGTCCCCCACAAATCCTGCACTGCAGAACTTCCACAAATTCATAAACAGAGCAATCCACACAAAAAAATGAATCACCACTACATCTTGGAGTTCATACCGATATTGGTGTTGGCAAAACGTTTAAGGAAGAGAAGAGGATCAAACTGAGGAAGATCACAACCATAGGGCTTCCATCGCCACTTCACAATATCAAAAGCATTAGATTTACTGCTACCTATGCAATTCCAACCTTTGTATATCTCCTTACAAGTGTTGTCGTATCGCAATGATGTAGCTGTTGAATCGTAAATCCATCTTCCATTTGAGAAATCGCACAGTGAACTCGAATTAAGTGAACCGTTGCTAGATGTCTTCACCGCCGGCGACGTTTTGGTGTAGCTAGAAGTTCTGAAGAGTGCGAAGCCAAGGAAGAAACTGACGGCGCAAATGAGAGAGATGAGTAAACACGAAGAGCTGAAAGACGTCACCGTTTTCTTCGTGCTATGGCGGTAGAAATTCTTCATCGCCATTGAAGATCTAAGTGGTGAGCTCAGAATTTTTATTTATTTGCATTTCTAGGTACCGAATTACAGTGAAACAATTTTGAACTCCTTCCATTTTTTTTTATATTGTTGGTTATGACCATGGGCGTAAAAAGAATCGAGCCGCTCGCAAGCGGCTTGATGATTTACTTGTAAAATCATTGCTTAAATATGATTTTACCTCCCTCAAAAAAAGACAATGATTTTACCTTCCTTCTAAAAAATAAAAAAAAATTGTTCAAAAAAAAAAAAAAATTGATTTTACCGAACTCGAGTTGCACTCGAGCAGTATATCAAAATTAACGAGTCGAATTTAAGCACTTGAAAGCTTAACTAGGAATGTTCACGAATTTTATCGAACATGGATTATATTGAATATACATTACTTTTATTTTTTTGACAAGCTGAACTCGAGCATTATAAATCTTAACATTTTTTCGAATTGCTCGAGCTCTAATTCGAGCTTAAAAGTTCTTAATATTTTATCGAGCATAATCGAACCGAAATCGAATAATTTTTTTCTTGCTCGAACGAACTCACCGAGTTCAAGCATCTTTGTTTTAAATGATTCCTCGGCACGATAAGTTACATATTTTTTTGAAAGACACACCTAAAGATAAGTATACATTTATTATTTACAACCGACACACCTAAAGACAATTATTGGTCATAAATAAAAGACACAAACCAATATACTGTAAATCAAGTATTTACTTGTAGAATCGAACAACCTTTTAAAAACACTAATACTTTCCTGAACTTGCCTTTAGTTCGTTCAAGCATGAATAAAATTGCTAGAGATCGATTATTATGACTGAGATTGACTCGATTATGATCATCAACATTTTAAGCACTTTCAAACTCAAACCCAAGCTCGAAAAGTTCAGAAAAATGTAGTTTTAAAGTCCTCGAGTTCAAGTCGTTGAAAAATACAGGAGAATATATATTGTTATATATTATAATAATGCTAACATTAAGATTCATGTTAAAAAAATGTTCGAGTTAGGCTTGTTAACCTCAAAAAATTGCTCGAGTTTGGCACGACCAAAGTATGCCTATAATATAGAACAACTACACTTAATTTCCATGGAAGTGACAACAAAGACAATGTTGGCCAATTTACTTACTCATTGCAATTCAACTTTCATCAGAACACACATACTCTGAAATCTGATTTTTACTCGTAAAATATGAGGCACCAACACCGGCTTGAAATTCAGTTTTTCGAAAAGTTTGCAAATTTTCAGGTGTACTTTTCGGATGCACGAATCACAATATCACTATTTTAGACATAACTCTCGATTTACATCTTACAGAAAACTCCAAAGTTTTAATCAATGGGAAAATCCAAAGGAAAAATGTTTAAAAAGTTGGATTACAATCACACAAGAGACTTTTATTAAGTTCAAAGAACTTGTTTAAGTAAAATTGAACGAACGGAGAATACACATAAGACGAAGCTAATAGTAGCAAAATTTTACAAATTGCATACTTAGCAGATGTTAACTTGTATGATTTTACAAAATGCATACGAAAAGAATCGCGATAATAATGGTAAATACGGGTTCTTTCTGTAAGAAACGAAGAGGGGATCCGTGGGAGCTTACACTTAGCAGATGTTAACTTATATCCGCGTTATATAACAAAATAAACAACGAACGACTTACAATTACCATGGCATGGAGGAGCCCTATAATTGAAGATTCTTCATGATCTTTTTCTCCAGAGAGTGAGTGTGTGTGTGTGTGTAGCCAACTATCAATATAATGGCTTAAGATGAAAAACCTGGCAAAGAGGTTTGTATGATCTCTTCAAAGCCGCTTGCTCAAACTTTTCAGTGACCCCTTCATTCACTTCCATGTGGCTTTGAACAAAAAACTTTATCCACCAGGATGAGCTGCGCAATTTCGCCTTCACGAGACAAAGAACAACACCGGTCATTCATATCGAAAACAATCTAAAGAAATTTTATGGTACACACATACACGCTCTCCTACTATGTGAAAGAGAGTCAAAATGATTACATCATGTCCTCCATCAGCTTAAAACAACGGTTTCAACAATCAGATCTCTTTTCATAGTCTACTAATCGGAATCTGGTTTACTCCAGTCTAACAGATAAAGGGATCCAAGGTATTCACTTTAAAAAAAAGGAGGGAAAAATCTGATTCACTTACCGGGCGACCAAATTTAGCAAGTTCAGCCACCTTTGATTTTTGTCGGCCTGGATAGCCTGAAAGAGATTGAAGCTTTATCAGATGACCAGAGAGAAGTTGTAGATATTAACATTCTCCTCCGTTATGGAACTATGCGATAGACTTAAATCCATCAAAACCAACAATTCGCAAGTATGGGAACATATATTGGCTTCTCGTTTATGAGTTATGAATAAATGCAGAAAATTCCAGAAAGCATGATATAGACGTATATGCTTATAAATTACCTGATAGTACAACCACACCATCAGCCGACACCCTTGCCAACTCTAGAAGGGTCTTGTTAAGATATTTTGGTGATAAATAATCTATTGCATCAGACACGATGACTAGGGAGAAAGATTTTGCACGGTATGGAAGAGGAAATTTTATATCAGCCACACGAACAATGCCTTTGTGTGCAAGACTTTTGCAGTTGGCATCGGCATCCTCCAAGTCATATGGCTCGATCCCCCATGCTTCAGTATCCTCTTCTTTTAGTAATGTTGAAACCACTGAGCAAGTATCGGGACCAACATGCAGCACTTTGTGCATACTCTTACCGTATGCCTTTTTTAAAATTGGTAACGCTCTTTGCACTTCGAATGCACACGAAACACCACCTGCGTATACACAACCCTAGTCTTTTTAGCATGGAAAACACATTCAGGAAGGAAGCTGAAACTTAGGCTAGTCATGAATATAAGTTAGGCAGAGTAAAGGAGGTACATAAAGATGTTGCAGATCCCAAGCTTTACAGTTGATCTAAAACAACTTCATCGAAAATATCCACCTTCGGAGGATTACCAATTTTCGAGAATTTCCAGCAATGCATGGAATACATTTGGTGAGATACGACATAGCATAATTCTTGCAACACATTATTACTCCCAGTATTATTTTTACTTCTTTATATATTTTTTGGAGATTAATAAGGCTACTAATTGTGTGTAGCAAGTCTTCCAAAATACCAAGAGCATAAAGGGAAAATTTGTCTTATAAATGCCTCAGGATGTAACTATGAAAAATTCATTCAATGACATTTTTGAAGCAAAAAAGGAATTGGGCAATTAGCCCTACCATATACGTTAAAGAGGTTTTCCAACTTATCTAGTAGTGTGTTCTTAAAGCCAGGAACAATAACTGAAGTACCGAAAGTCCTAAAGATCGATGCGTGTTAAATCATATTACAATACAAAACACACCTTCTGCTCTGCTCAAGGCATCTATATCCCCATTCCTTCCACCTGTTAAGCAATACTGAAGTTAGAAAGCCATGGCCGCCATTATTTCCAGATTAAATTACAAAGTCACCGAATAGACAATGGTGGAAGCAGAAATAAATGGACCTGAACCATGATACATGTAACCAACAATCAGCAATACACCCTGAAAAATTCAACCAAGTGTTTTATTTAGAGATCATCAGCTGCTCAATGCGAAAAACATGACCACATGCAGACAACACAGTTTGTCTGGCAAGGCATATATAGCTAACATCAAACACGAAAATGAATGGAAAAAAAGACGAATTTACCGTGACTAAAAGTCCAACGGATAACAAAGGAGAAGGCCGCGATTTAGAGTTCAAAGATCCAATAAATGGAATACTTCCACTATCTCCAAGACGTCGCGCAGCATTAGGCCTCCTTGACATACTTATATATGCAATATAAGCTGCAATACCCTAAAAAACCGATTGAACAAAACTTCAAATTAACTTAATACGATACTTCATTCTCTATAACCTATAACCAGCATTCATCACATATTAACAGTAATCTTCCTCGTTACAACCAATTATTCACCTTCAATACGACTATAATCTAAACTACATAAGCTTAAACCTCAAAGGCGCAGTTGAATGGCAATGTTTAGCTATCGATGCAAATTCGCAACAGAATCGAATCAGTCAAAAAGCCTCTGTGCGTTGTGACAATATAAGAATTCTGCTACTGAAACGATTATAGATAATGACACCACACTGAATCCCAAGTCAGCACACTTTTGAAAGTATATTTATTTGTTGTTTAATCTTATGTTCGATTATGTCGACGAAAAATAAATCAACGCACGATATTATTAGACCTAGTTGTGATATTAGGTAAACACCCTTAATGGGGCGCAAATTTAAAACTTTTTTTTTTTTATATGGTTCATCAAAAAAGCAGGCAAAATTCCTATGAAAAAAAAAATTCCTATGAAAAAAAAACACCCTTAATGATTTTTTTAACTCACTTTCGGTTTAATATATATATATATATATATATATATATATATATATATATATATACCACTCCGTTTTTCGCGTTTCCATTGTTTCGATGCAAATTTCTCTATATCCTACTTGGGAAGGAACCCCAATAAAGTGATTTGTGTACCTTAAGATCGTGCACATTCATAGAAAAAATGCCGAAACGTTACTCTTTCTATACCCTACTTGGGAAGTTTTTAACCCCAATAAGTGATTTGCGTACCTTAAGATCGTGCACATTCATAGAAAAAATGCCGAAACGTTACTACATTTTCCTTGGAAATATTCAATTTTTTTTAGTGTCGCTCATTTTTACGTATGTTAGTACATTTTTCGTGAAATGTTACTACGATTGTTTGATCGTTACTACATTACGTAGCAATGTTACTACGTTGTTGTTCACATGTTACTACATTACGTAGCAATGTTACTACGTTGTTGTTCACATGTTACTACGTTGTTGTTTAAAGTCCGGCGTATACACCGCCGGAAAGCCGGCGTATCCGGCAAATGTAACTTTCCATGGCAAGCCACCAAAAGATCAAAACGCAGCCATTGAACCAGGGACAAGAAGCCTCGCCACACGCCGGAGACCAAAAAACAGAGAGAATAACCACCGGCACAAGAGCAGTCCTTATTAGCCCTTGTAACGATTACAAGTGACGATTCCCGTAATTTAGTAAAATGGAGCGTAAAATGTAAGGAAAAGCAGAGAAAAAGATGAGATGAGAAAGAAGAGAGAGACAGAGAAGGAGAAAGGGGACGGGAAATTAGAATAGAAAAAGGGGGTAATAGAGAAGGGGGAAATAGAAAAAGGGGGAAATAGAAAAAAATAGCTCAATGCATCATTAATATCAACGGCGTCCCGAAGATCAAATCCCTTGCTTTCTATCCAAGAACAAACCATATCCGCAAGATATTAACACTTAAAGCAGAAAGCGTATATTAATATAAATAGAGAAGGACAAAACATATCAAAGAAAGAACGAATTCACCATTAACATTCTCGAATCGTAGACGGATTAGGAAAGGGTGGACCTTTCACAATTCTTTGAAAAGGAGCATGAGCAAATCGTAGCAATAACCGCTCGAAATCTTCTCGTAAATGGTAGGAGAAGAAACGAGGACCATGATTTCTAGTGGATTTCGATGTGTTAATGCCATTAATTCGAGGATTGAATTAGTCGAATCGAAACGTCAAAAGGTTGCGAGTAGAAAGAGATTTTTGAATCGAAGCACTAAAGACGGTGTATTGCCGACAAAGACGGAGACGGCGACTCAACGGCTTCGTCGTTTTTTCATAAATAAGATGTTGTCCTTTACAACCTTATCCTATTTGGGGAAATGAATATTGAAAGGGCTGATTTTTATCGGATGGTGAACGGGGAAAATTCCCGGATTTTTCTTAGCGGCACATTTTTAACCTGTAGAGGATTTTTCGAGAGTTGAGTAAGGTTTACACGATATATAGCATTTTTTTCGAAGAGTCATAATCTTTTTTAAAATGTGTTGTATTTTAATGTATATACATCATTTTCTCCTCCTTTACAATCCAAGCAAAAAGTCCAAGTTTTTTAAATAACAACCTTTTTCATTCATAATAAGATTTAAATCCGTCCTTTACAACCTTATCCTATTTAATATGCATGTATCTTTTGTTATATATTTTATTGGTAGAAGAAGGTGTTTATACACATATTTTTTATGAGATAAATCGATACATGATATTGAAGTCACATATTATTTTACCATTATTACCACCAAGCTATGCACAGGAGATTATTTTAGGCTGGAGTGGACTGCATGACACAATTTAGACCACATGGTTTCAACATAGGTTGAAAACAACCACAGAGTTTCAACTTTCAACATTGAAAACTATTTGGCTCGATTGTGTCATGCAGTCACCCCATAAATATGGAATGACTAGAGAAGACTAATCCATTTTAGCACTCATATTGACATGACAATCAATCTACCGACATCATACTTCAGATGAAATTCAACTTTGCAGAGATCGAATTTTAAGTTTAATATCTACTTTGAAAAGAAACAAATCATTTTTTTTTTTACGGAAAATGAAAGATCCACACACACACCCTATTTTTGCCTTTAACGGACTCGAACCCGCCCCTAGAAGGGCTCGAACCTGGTCTCTTGCCAGATTATAACCTAATGAAACCACTAGGCCGATACTTTATGATGTCTCGAAAACAAATTTCCAGAACGACAGTACGGGACACGAGTTCCTTCTTTTGTTATATATATACAAGGTTTTAGTTGGAGAAGAAAGGAATTTAGTAGTTGTTGTGTTTTGTTTTGAAAGAAATTGACTGAAAATAGCGGTGGAATACAAATGTTGCGAAACACAATTCTTCCTACACATCTTAATCATAGTATTCTTGGTTACTTTTGCGGGTCTCATGTCAGGTCTTACTTTAGGCCTCATGTCTCTGGGAAATTCTTACACGGGGAGTCTTGCGATCTTGAGAGGTTCTTGCCAAGTCTGGTACCCCCGAAGACAGGAAATATGCTTTTTCAAATGGGAGTACCAGTCTTGGTACAATAGGGTTCTTGCTGGAATATTGTCTCGGTACGATCCTTTTCAAATGATGTGAAAAATGGAGCTGCTCCCTCAGCAAAACTAGGATAAAGTTGAGACAAAAGATCTCGATTCAAGATAAATTCATGAGGAAGTGGTATCTCCTTAGGATCAACTCCAGCGTTTAGAAATTGGTTAATTGGTAAAGATACATGTATTTGATGTCCCGCCCAAGAGAGAGATCCAAGGCCTAGTAGCCCTGCTAAATGATGATTCAACATAGATTCTACATCTTGAAACCAAGGTACGATCCTTTTCAAATGATGTGCAGTATTACCCCCTTTCAATTGAGTTGTCTACATGCATACAGTATTACCCGTTTCAATTGATACATAATCAAGAACCTTAAGATGCAGAAATTGTTTTCACATTTGTCACCAGCTCCTGAATCAAGAACTGCACATATTTAAAAAGAAGAACTGCACATATTTACTATCAAAAAGACAAAGTTCACGGGAAACGGAACAAAGAGAAATATCAGCATGCATCTTTTTAATTTGCCTACACCGAGAACAATCTCAACAAAAATCTAAGGAATGTTGCAAAATCAAGCTTTCAGTCTTCCAAGAATATGCAAGCGTGTTAGCAGGTCGGAACGAAGAAACTAACCATTGACAGAATTTTCCAAGTGCTTTTTTCAGACAATTGCCCAGAATTTCTTTCGGCAAAACAAAACCGGTTCTGTTTTCCTCTCATCATTCTCCAGAAGATGCAACTGTGTATCCCAAAGAAACTTTGGCGCAAGATCTTGTATCCGAGATATTATTGTTTTTTCGTCTCTAACAATGACAAATCCCTGCAACCAAAAAAAGAAAAGAAATATCCAAGCATCGAGTTTTAATTACCTTAAGAAGCTAATTGTACTTGTTATTGGATTCTCACGGTTAAATGTGGGAGCACACATTGATTACCTGAGGGCGTATAATACGGTCCATCTCAAGCATGATATCTTCAAGTGAGCATTTATTGTTATGATTTGCATAATGAGAAAACAAATGATTGGCATGTAGTAGATCATACGTCCGTGGATATGTTGAGAATGGCTCACACCTAGAGTTCAAAAGAGAAGAAATGTAAGGTACAGTCGTCGTTGTATCAAGTGGATGGACATGGTGTAACCATTTTTACATAGTAAGAGCGTGTATGGGTAAGTTGGATGCATCATATTCATCCATTTGGTTCAACCATTTGCTAAAACGGTTGTACCGTAATATTTCTCGTTCATAAATTCTTGTTAGAAAGTTCTCCAGTATTATTCCACAAAGAGCAAAAAAATAAAAGAGAGATACATACCAATCATGAAATACACCGATAAGACCGCGGTCATAGATTGCAGACAGAGTATTGTTCATGGTTACAGGAACAATGTTCATCACCCAGACTGGCCATGTACTTAAGGCAACTGCAAAACCGCCAAGAAAAGCACTCATGTCCATGACATTCCGTATTTCTTTCTCATCGACATCCATTAACCTCCAATAATGGCGAACTTGTTCTTGCCAATAGAGAGTATCAGCCAAGAACTTTTCCTGATTGATGGCTGCGTTACCACACGTATCATGATTAAACAGAGGTTGTTAATGCATCAAAAAACGATTTGGGTAGATAATTTACACAGTAAACAAAAGTCGATGTGAAAGAGCTTGTTGCTAATCTTCTTTATATCTTTCCAAATTTATGAAGAGCCAAATGCATAGAAAATAATAAGAAGCAAAATATAACAAGTCAATGAAAAAGGACAAATGACAAACCTGTCCGGCTAAGACTTTGTGAATATTGTGAAAGGCGTTGTGGCCTTGGAGGGAGTTTCTCATAGGAAGTCTTAACCGGGATTATACAGTTCCTCAGAGGGGTATTCCAAGACGGTTTAGGTTCATCCTCTGAATCACAAATGCTTACAAGCTTCTCTTGTGCATTGAGCTGGACACATGACTCGTTTTGTTGCTTAATCCAGATAGCAGTCTGAATTTTCCGAGAAATAAGTTTCCAGCACATTGCAGTAGTCAGATTTACCAACTTATCCCAAATAGCAGGGAAATCTTTATCTTTTCTATATGCAGGTGGAGCAGAATATACAAAATACCCGTTTGGTCTCAGAAGGCGGTCAAGTTCTTTCAGTAGGATACCGTCTACAGCAAAACAGACAAGCCCGAGATGAGAACTTAATGTTATGTAAACATACGTATAACAGATGTACTAAATAGCAATATATTTGTTTACTTTTTAGCTTTCTGCATCTCGAAACATACCATTCTCATGAAAATCTACTCGACATCTAGAACAATGGATCATTTCGAAAGAATTATCAGGATACGGTAGCTGTTTTGTAGCTAAAGCAGATAACATTGCCCTGATTCCTCGTTCCAGAGCAAACTGAATTTGATTCTCGTGAACATCTTTTGGGGCAAAAGACATCGTCTCTATGTTTAAGGGTAGAAGATACGCAGAAAAGCTAGCAACACCACAACCAACATCCAATATCTGATATACTCCTGCAGAACGGAGGTCACCTTTCTCGTTAGTGGTCATATTTCCTAACCTGCAGCCAAAATTATTTAAAGCATGGTGATCATTGGAGATACACATGTCAAACCACCCCAAAGCCAGTGCATCACAACCGAACAAAAGCAAACAGAATGGCAGTGTAACATGACCAGCCATATAGATTTGCTCATTTAGTTTTAAGTTAATGACATTATCGTTTCCACTACTGCAGAAAACAAAGGACAGCCCATAAGGCTAACATAAAAGTTTATGCCAAAGCAATATTACACTTAACCAATGACAAAGCAATGAAATTACACATACCTTTGAATGTATTCAGGAGCCCCATGCTTGAAATGAGTACCGCCACCAGGAAACCACCACAATTCATTCATCTCATGCACCCAGTTTTGTCCTCCTTTATCCTCAGCAAGCCTTGTATGATTTACATTACTTCTCCAAACATAATCCCTACTGATTGGCCATCTAATAGGTAGTTTGTAATCATCTGGCGGTGGTACCAAGCAAAACAAGCGCTTTTCAAGGGGCGGGCAATGTCTCTCAAGATCTTCTCGCCTTGACACGTCTAAACTAGGCAGTATTTCTTTGACATACGATAGATTGTGGCATGGGAGATACTCATTATAGCTTAAAGGGCATATATCCATTCCAGTTTCCGGGATAGTTAGTGGTGTGGATCGATAAGTAAGAGAAACTTTGTTAGTAAACAGAATTCCTGCAAACGAAAAAATAGTAGAGCCCGTGTTAGGACGCAAACTTTAAAGGATGAACACTACCTAAGCTCACTTCAATCTCCTAAAAAATATCTGATTTTACTTGAATATGAACTTTTGCACATTGTAAGAACAGACATCCAATCCAAATAAACTCACAGAAAATCATTTGTACATTGTAAGAACAGACAGCATGTCCATTGAAATCACAGAACCCATAATGCGTTGTTCATCCCTACCAATTTTCTCAGAGGCCTTTGATTTTATTAAAAATTACTCGGAAGCAGACAACTCTTCACAGCTTCATCATCTCTGTGATGTTGCTTTTTGAGGGGGGTGGGGGGTCGAGTAGCAATGCTAACACTTGAAAAAAATAAACACAATCAGAAATGAACCAAATTATTGCCTTCTATTTCCATTAAAGTTGCAACAAATCTGAGCTGCAACATATACCTTTTTAACAAGCAACCCAATCAATTTATGGCAAACAAATGGTCCTTACCACAATACAAATACCTATTGGTTGATTAATTTACAATGCATAGAAAAGACCCGAAACCCACTAGAATATGTAAACTGAAACATCTTTATGTCCCGCATAAAATAATTAGGGCACCTACAATTTACATAAAAAAAAAACCTCATATCTGAAAGAAAACAGCAAGCACCCACATAATAGAAAAAAGTTTTGATCTTTACGAACCAGAAAGCTTAGCATTTGAAGGTTGTAGCTGAGGGGAATCTTCAGGTATAGAGAATTTGTTGTTGGGACCAAAAAGAGTGCCACTATAAAAAGAAGCTATTGTTAACAAAAGGGCTATTGCAATCAATCGTCCTGGCTTGCCATCAAATAGAGCTGGAATTTTCATCTTCAAAGATAGTCCCTTCCCTTTTCCCATTTTGCATCCGGATACTGGGCTTCCGGATCAGAAGCGCTAAACAAGAGTTGAGCTCAAGGCATTGGTGACAACACGTGAGACTAGTGTCATGTGGAAAAAGGTAGGACGCGACATTGGCGCGACGTCAATACCCTTCTACTCTAGCCGGAAATCTCTGTGGTCTTGCCTCCCGGGTTCTCCCAGTGGTGGATTGTAACGACAAGCAAATGGTTGACAGCAGGGGGTGGAGGCTGCTGGAGGAGTCAAATACAAACATTTTGTTAGGAATCAACAAGCAGCATATACATCAAATACAAACAGTAATCTACCTCGTTACAGCCAATTATTCACCTTCAATACGACTATAATCTAAACTACATAAGCTAAAACCTTAAAGGCTCAGTTGAATGGCAATGTTTAGCTATCGATGCAAGTTCTCAACAGAATCGGATCAGTCAAAAGCTTTGAATACTACAAGTTGTGCTCATAAATGAATGATCTGCAGCTTAGAATCGAAATGCTGAAATCTTCAAAATCGTAAAGAAACAAGAAACACACCTGAAGAAGATCGATCCGAAAGCTAATCGCGAGATCTGGATCCGTTAACCAGAAAGAAGGGAACTACCAACGTCCAATTCTGCAACTGATTTTTATACGATTAACATATAATGACACCACACTTATCCCAAGTTGAAACTAAAACCGTAAACGAGCTGAGATGAGCCGATTATCTTTTATTCATCTTTATGTTCGTTTAAGTCATGCGTTTGTTTATAATCATTGGTTTAGTAAATGAAAAAACAAAAATATGTTCAAGCTTGTTCGTCAAGGTCGCAAACTTGTTCGCGATCGTTTATTTAACAAAACAAATATAAAAATTATGTTCAAGTTTGACTAATTTAAAAAGAAAAATTGTTCGAGGTCGTGTTTCGAGTTTAGTTTGCTATTAATAT
Source organism: Gentiana straminea (assembly GCA_036785695.1). NCBI lineage: Eukaryota > Viridiplantae > Streptophyta > Magnoliopsida > Gentianales > Gentianaceae > Gentiana > Gentiana straminea. Next base: position 1,265,973 of record JAVUPR010000483.1, on the reverse strand, counting down.
TTTCGCCTTCCAGCTCGAATTCTACAAATATTCTATAAAATTACTCTAAATATCTATGAGATGAATAAATGGCTTATGATCTTATTTGTTACGATTTAGGTTGTATGTTGATTCATCTATATAAGCAGGTTCACGAACATAATCGAACGTTCACTAGTAAGCTCGTGTTCGTTTGTTTAGAAAACGAACTTATAATCTTGTTCAAGTTTTGTTCCTTAATATAAACAAAGAAACGATCACAAACACTAGTGAGTCGAACACGAGCTTATTCGTGAACGGTTCTGTTTCGTTTAACACCATTAGTAGCACCGAACCTCGGGATCGAGGTTCGGATTTACCAAGGTCTCAAATGAACGGCTCGTCTCGCGGTGACCTTCTGTTGAATTCTCAAAACTTCAACGATTTGACTTTGCATGTCAATGTGATGGCACGAACGGGAATTTGATACGGTGTCTAACGTCTTCCTCTTACATTGAACAATTATACTTATCGGTTTATATTCGTTTCTTGACAAAAGAAAATCACTATTTGAGGAGATTCGAGATTGTTCTTTGTTATAACAATTGCAGTAAATAATTTAGACACTAGTGGATATGTTTACGCCGTGCAATGCACAACGTGTCCGTTAAAACCGTAAACATAGAATTGGATGATATTTTTACAATAATAAAGATGATACAATCATGGATTTTTATTAATATGAAGCCATATAATTCAAAAGAAATATTAGTTTGGCTATCATAAGTTTCAAAAGATAGTGGAATACAATCGTCGTAAGCATCCCTAGTTATGTATATTACTACACCATTAAACATTATTGATGACAAAAGATAATGATGGTAATATACTAACTATGTTCCCCACTACATCAAAATTTTGCTTTTAAAAAGCTTACAAAACAACCATGATTGCATTATTAATAGATAAACATACACCAACTCTTATTTCGTTCGCTTGCATACGTATTGCCGAACGAAATAATGTTGTATACATGTTACCGAACGAAATAATGTTATCGCAACGAAACAGGGTTCGACCTCTGCAATATTATTTCGTTCGGCAAGGTGAACCCCGTTTCGTTGCGATAACATTATTTCGTTCGGCAACACGTATGCAAGCGATTATATAATTGCTTATGAAAAAATATCTAACAGTAATAACTCCTTTGGTTATATAAACTATGTGTATTAGTGTATACATAATATTCTTTAATATATTAAATGAGCAAGTATAATAATTTTTTTGTATATATTATGTGTAAAAATAATTTCCTTTAATCTATTAACCGAGTAAGTATAATCTTTTGTTACATATATTATGTGTATACATAATTTTCCTTAATCCATTAAACAAACAAGTATAACTCAAAAAAAATATATAATTATAATAACATATAACGATATGAGTTTGTATACGTGTTAGTGATTAACCCAAAAAAATTAAATACTAATCTATTAAAAGTATATGTTTATATAACACTACAAGTTAAAAAAATGGGCTTCTACAACACCCGTGCATGCTTAGGGGTTCATACCGACGTGCCCCTTCAAACGACTCGACACAGAAAGATTTGGCACCAACATTCCTTTTATAAGTTTTAATTGTATTAGATTTGCCCAAATGTAAAATGGGCTCGTACAACATACACACACGCTAAAGACACACCGAATACCGTGACACTTTTATAGCGTAAATGTCAATACCATTGGTGTTCGTTGTTGAACAACAACATTAGTGATATTGACGTTGTTTTTCTACAACGAACATCAACGGCACCGATGTTCCCTTTATTAAAATCATCGTGATGTCGAATAATATTTTATGGTGCTGAGAGTAATGTGGTGTCGGAAGTAATACTGGGGGTGCCTTTAGAACCCCCTATATATATTGGTCAAGTTATTTTGTTGTATGGCGTTGGTGTTCAACAACAAACATCAGTGGCACCGATATTCCCTTTAATAAAAATCATTGTGGTGATGACAAGGTATATTTTTATGGTGCCGGGATTAATGTGGTGCCGGAACAAAATAACTTGACCAATATACATATCGGTATTTTTTTTTTATTTATTTATTATATATACCGGTATTTTTTTCGGTGGCACCGATGTTCCCTTTAATAAAAATAATCGTAACAAAAAAGTATATTTTTATGGTGCCGAAATTAATGACAGAACAAAATAACATGACTGCTATACATATTGGTATTTTTTATTATTTATATATTATATACATCTGTCGTTTAGTTTAGGGTTTTTTTTATAGCAAACGGCACGTGTCGCTTAGAGTCTGCCACGTGTCAGCCTGTGAGAAACCCCATATTTCATGAAGGGGGCGACGTGGCCCTTTCTGGAGACCTTTCCTCTCATCTTATAGTATATAGATATAGATATAGATATAGATATAGATTAGAAATGTTGTAGAAGAGCAAAGAAGGAGTGGGGAAGAGTGCGATACGGATGTAGCATTTCCGGTTATTTTGTGGGGGAGAGAAGAAAATTTCGGATGTAGAAGAGTAATGTTTTTTTTTTTTATTACAGTATAAATGAATAATATATTCATTTATCGATAAATAAATAACATTACCAAATGAAATTTTTTTATAGTCTCGAAGGTATTTATTTATCGAATTTATACCCTATAAAGAATATTAAAGTAGACAAAAGTGTAACCCTTTTTTTCCACGGTAGGGATTTTTTTTTAATAAAACAAAGCTGCCACGTGTCAAGCTTACAGGCTGCCACACCAAAAGTGAAGAAAAAGGGGACGTGGAGCATTGTATATAGATTTGGATAGTACTAGTGGATATGTTTACGCCGTGCAAGGCACGGCGTGCCCGTTAAAGCCGTAAACATAGAAATAGATGATATTTTTACAATAATAGAGATGATATAATTATGGATTTTTATTAATATGAAGCATATAATTCAAAAAAAACATTAGTTTGGTTATCATAAGTTACAAAAGATAGTGGAATACAATCATCGTAAGCACCCCTATTTATGTATATTACTACACCATTAGACATTATTGATGACAAAAGATAATTGTGGTAATATACTAACTATGTTCCCCACTACATCAAAGTTTTGCTTTTAAAAAGCTTACAAAACAACCATGATTGCCTTATTAATAGATAAACATACACCAACTCTTAACTTGCCTTTTCCTTGTTCTCTTCTTTGTTCTTCATCTTTTTTATTGGACTTTCAACTTCATAACCATAGGTGGAATCTCGACTGATGCAGTCCCTTTCTCTGGAGTAGTTGTTGGGATTGTTGTAGATATAGAACCAAACATTCGCTTGCATACGTATTGCCGAACGAAATAATGTTGCATACGTGTTGCCGAACGAAATAATGTTATCGCAACGAAACGGGGTTCGACCTCTGCAACATTATTTCGTTCGGCAAGGTGAACCCCGTTTCGTTGCGATAACATTATTTGGTTCGGCAACAAGTATGCAAGCGATTATAAAAAAATTTATGAAAAAAATATCTAACAGTAATAACTCCTTTGGTTATATAAACTATGTGTATACACAATATTCTTTAATATATTAAATGAGCAAGTATAATATTTTTTTTTGTTATATATATTATGTGTAAACATAATTTTCCTTAATATTAGTAATAACTCCTTTTGTTATATGTACTATATGCGTATGCATAATTTTCTTTAATCTATTAACCGAGTAAGTATAATCTATTGTTACATATATTATGTGTGTATATAATTTTCCTTAATCCATTAAACAAACAAGTATAACTCAAAAAATAATAATAATAATAAAATATATATATATATATATATATATATATATATATATATATATATATATATATATATATATATATATATATATATATATATATATATATATATATATATATATATATATATATATATATATATATCTAATTATAATAACATATAACGATATGAGTTTGTATACGTGTTAGTGATTAACCCAAAAAAATTAAATACTAATCTATTATAAGTATATGTTTATTTAACACTACAAGTTTAAAAAATGGGCTTCTACAACACCCGTGCACGCTTAGGGGTTCGTACCGACGTTCCCTCTCAAACGACTCGACACGTGAAAGATTTGGCACCGACGTTTCTTTTATAAAAGTTATAATTGTATTAGATTTGCCCAAATGTAAAATGGGCTCGTACAACATACACGCACGCTAAGGCACACCGAACACCGTGACAATTTTATAGCGTAAACGTCAGTACCAATAGTATTCGTTGTTGAACAACAACATTAGTGATACTGACGTTGTTTTTCTACAACGAACATCAATGGCACCGATATTCCCTTTATTAAAAATCATCGTGATGTCGAAGTCATTTTTTATGATGCTCAAAGTAATGTGGTGTCGGAAGTAATACTGGAGGTGCCTTTAAAACCCCCTATATATATTGGTCAACTTATTTTGTTGTATGGCGTTGGTGTTCAACAACAAACATCAGTGACACCGATGTTTCCTTTAATAAAAATCATTGTGGTGATGACAAGGTATATTTTTATGGTGCCGGGATTAATGTGGTGCCGGAACAAAATAACTTAACCAATATACATATGGGTAAATTTTTTTTTGCTTATATATTATATATACCGGTATTTTTTTCGGTGGCACCGACGTTCCCTTTAATAAAAATAAGCGTAACAACAAAGTATATTTGTATGGTGCCGGAATTAATAATGTAACAAAATAACATGGCCACTATACATATTGGTATTTTTTATTATTTATATATTATATACATCTGTCGTTTTTTTAGGGGGTAATTTTTTTTAACATGCGACACGTGTCAAGCTTAGAGCCTGCCACGTATCAGCCTGTGAGAAACCCCATATTTCATGAAGGGGGCGACGTGGCCCTTTTTGTAGACATTTCCTCTCATCTTATAGTATATAGATTTTTGTAGAGGTTAGATGCAAATTATTGCACCTTTTAACGGAGTCCATAATATTTTTTCTAGAAGTTAAATAAAAAATATTGCATATTTTAATGGTATGTGTGACACCGAGAGCTTACCACGTCTGAACGTAGCAAGTGTCATTGACATCATTGTAAAACAATTTCCACCAGTGGAAAGTTAGTGGATTGACGTTTATAAATTGTACAGTTTAATAAAGAAAAATATAACAATGAAAAATAACATAATTATACCTATATACAATGACGGATGAAAGAATTTTATTCATAGAAATCCTTAAATATTTACTATATAAAAAAAAATATTTCACGAACCCCACAATTTTTTTGTAGAAGTAAAATGTAAAATATCGCATATTTTAACGGAGCTTATAATATTTTTCTCAAGGATAAACAGGAATACTGCATAATTTAATGATGAGTGTACATATATATATATATATATTGGTAAAGCAAACCTTAAATTTTTTTTTTAAAGTTAGTAGCTGACACGTGTCAAGCCAAGAGCTAGCCACGTGTCAGCTCTTGAAATCACCTAAAATTGGAAAAGAGGGGGATGTGGCCTGTTGTTGAGGCCTTTGCCTCTCATTTTATATGATATACTAGTATCCGTACACCGTGCATAATGCACGGTGCATGCCCATTCCAGATCGGTGGATGTAATTAGGGTCTCTTTTTGTGTGTTATATGTTGCGATTGTACGAAATGAGTAAAGACTATAAGGAATCATAAAAGCTTTGAAACATTAACTATACATTATCATAAGGTGTTTTTCAAAGACATAAATAGAGTTTTATTATGACATAGCATGTGTTGTGTTATACCGAATGTGATAAATATATTCCGTATAATATACTTAATACGTTGTATTATAACGTAGCATGAAGTATATTACGTTGTACTACACCGGAAGCAATATTAAACGGACACGACGAATGTGGAACACCGAATTTAAAAAACAAGATAACACGAAACGTCATTGTATAACAAAATAATTAAATGGGCAGACGGAAAAAAAAATTAACTAAAATCTACCACACGTCGTAATAAAATTGATGTAAATTTCTTACTATTGTCCCAACTAATAACAACAACCATTATTGTATCTTAAACATCTAAATAGACAAACCGCTTTTAATAACAATGTAACGAACTAAAGTAAGATAACATAAAATATCATTAAATTGTTTAAAAATATATTAAACTATAATAACGTGTATACGTAAGTACGCAACGAGCCATACTACTAAAAAACCGAAATAATACTAAAATTTATGTAAATTTGTGAGTATTGTCCGAATTAATACAAATAAAATAAATCCATAGAAATATGTCGTCCATCGGTAGACGGCGGCACTAATGAATCGGAGAATCCGGAAGGAAAAGAGGAATGAATAGACTATATAGAAAAATTTCGCGTATAGCCGTAGACATCAACGGAAAAGTGATAGGAAACATCTACTAATAACAATAAACTCATTTTAACGTGTATACTAAAGTCCGACACTCCTAAAAAAACCGATATCATAATAAAATTGATGTGAATTTGTTACTATTGGCCGAACTAATAACAATAACCACTATCGTATCTTAAACATCTAAATAGACAAATCGTTTTTAATAACAATCTAACGAACTAAACTAAGATAACATAAAATATCATTAATCGTTTAAAATATATATTAACTATAATAACGTGTATACGTAACGACTCACACTCCTAAAAACCGTAATAATAATAATTAGAATCAAGGGGAAAGAAGCATAAATATATCATTGTATAATGCAAGGAACGGAAAAAAAAATAACACGTCACGAAGTCGATATTTATAATAATAAAAGTCTACAATGAAATAAAATCGAAATACGAAACGATACAACGTAATACAATAAGATAAGAAATCGGAAAAAAAAAACTCGAAAGCGTCGTAAGAAAAAGATTGGAGGAGGTGAATAAAAAGAAAAGACAATATATATATATATATAGATACATATATATGCATGTATAGGTGAAAAGGGAAAAGTTAGAGAAAAAAAAAAAAAATCCTAAATGTGGAAAAGTGTACCAGGAAAGAGAGGAAAAAACGTCGCTAGAAGTCTTAAAAGAGAGGGAAAAGCGTCGCTATAAGTCTAGGGAAAAAATATAGATACATAAATATGTATGTATAGGTGAAAAGGGAAAAGTTAGAGGAAAAAATAAAAAAAAAAAACCGTAATGGGAAAGTGTACCCGGAAAGAGAGGAAAAAACGTCGCTAGAAGTCGTAAAAGAAAGGCAAAAGCGTCGCTATAAGCCTTAAGAGAGAGGGAAAAAGAAAAAAAAAACAGAAAATGTCGGGCCAATCAGGGCCGACACGTGTCAGCACCACAAGGAGCACAAAAAGCGCCCCTTGTTCCTTTATTAGATAATAAGAGATATAGATAGATTTATTACAGTATAAATGAATAATATAATCCCCTCAAAAAAAAAAAAATGAATAATATATTCATTTATCGATAAATAAATAACATTCCTAAATGATTTTTTTTATAGTCTCGAAGATATTCATTTATCGAATTTATACCGTATAAAAAATATTAAAGTAAATAAAAGCGTAACTCTTTTTTTTCCATAATAGGGAATTTTTTTCTTTAATAAAACAAAGCTGCCACATGTCAAACTCACAGGCTGCCAGGGTGAGACACCAAAAGTTAAGAAAAAGGGGACGTGGAGCATTTTATATAGATTTTGGTCTCTTTTAATAGTATATAGATTTCAACATTTATATTTAAAAAAATAACAATACAAATATATTTTTTACCATAAAATACATATTCAAATACATAATCGGATACATATGCTTTTAGAAAAAATCATTATAAATATCTCGAAAATAGATTTGATATGTTAGACAATAATAATGTCCATTATTTTAATTCAATGTCTACCTCAAATAATTCCACCTCATCCCGATTCCCTCTCTCTCCTCCTCACGCGCCCCATAATATACTTCTCTCTCTTTCCAACATAAAACGTTTGTTCAGCTTCAACAACACAATTCTCTTTTTTTTTTTTTCTTTCTTTATTTTGATTTGATTTGTGGGATTTCCAGCTCGAATCCTCTTTCCTGCTTTGGCATCACCGGAGCGAGAGAAGGGGGCACGAGTTTCTTCTTTTGTTAGGTTTTAGTTGGAGAAGGAAGGAACGTAGTAGTTGTTGTTTCGAAAGATATTGATTGAAAATGGCGGTGGAGTACAAATGTTGCGAAACACAGTTCTTCCTACACATCTTAATCATAGTATTCTTGGTTACTTTTGCGGGTCTCATGTCGGGTCTTACTTTAGGCCTCATGTCTCTTAGTCTTGTTGATCTTGAGGTTCTTGCCAAGTCTGGTACTCCCAAAGACAGGAAATATGCTGGTATATATTTTTCTCTCCTAATTCCTACCCTCTTCAATTTTTTTATTTTTTTTTTGCTCTTTATTCTTCTGTTTAATACTACCTCTCATGGTGTATTTCCCTTAAAAAAGAAAGTGACTTTGAATGAATTTTTGTCCCTTTTTCTGGGGTGGTGGGTTTATGGGTTTTTATAGTTTGATTAATTACTAGTTTAAGGAAGTTTTTTTTATTTCTGTTTTTGGATAAATTAGACTTGATTGGGAGTTCATAAAGTGATTCAGAAACTGATATTTACCTATTCAATTGTCCATTGGATTTTTTTTTTTTTTTCATTTTTCAAACAGGGTAGGTGAAAACTTTTTTTAGAGTCATCTCTAAGTTTCTTGAAGTTTCTAAATGGGAAAAACGTGGAAATTTTAAGTTTCATATAGCATAGTGAACTAATTATCAACCCATCATCTTAAGCTCTTGGCGGAGATGGTAATTCAATATGAACATGGTGACTCTTTCCTATGAACTTTTGAGCTGAGGTGTAGTTTATTAAATTTTAATAAAAAAAAAAATTGAGGGATGGCTCGACGTATTGAATCTGTATAGGCAGGATGCTTCCGAGCACTAGATTGTCTATTTTTCTTTAATTGATGTATATTATCGTTTTCGGATCCATCATGCTTATTGTTGCTTAGCTTTGCACAATGCACAGTGTGTTTATTGAAGAATTTAGGGACTTTTCCTAAGTATAATGCATTAGCTCTCTGTTTCTGTGACAAAGACATCCTTTGTACATTGTATGGTTCTTCATGTGTTTGTTTAACGGTTTTTACGCTTTATTGCAACAGCAAAGATTCTACCAGTTGTCAAGAACCAACATCTCTTGCTTTGCACTTTGCTTATATGCAATGCTGCTGCCATGGAGGTAAACTGAAGGTTCACGTTTTTTTTGTTTCTTTTCTTCGTGAATTGTTGATACTGATTCCGTTCCTTTTCCTATGTAGGCATTGCCCATTTTTCTTGATAGTTTAGTCACAGCATGGGGGGCTATTCTGATATCAGTGACCTTGATACTTTTGTTCGGCGAGGCAAGCCCTTTAAATAAAAAGTTCCCTTCTTGATTATGGACTTTGGATCATGCTCTAATCTTATGTTTGTTATAGATAATTCCACAATCCCTTTGCACAAGGTATGGATTGGCCATCGGTGCAACTGTGGCCCCGTTTGTTCGTGTTCTTGTTTGGATTTGCTTCCCGGTTGCATACCCAATAGCAAAGGTCCCTTACTCGGTCCACCACATTTCTTCCTTTGCCTAATAAGTTTGTTTAGGGCTAACAAATAACCACCTTTGGGGGGTGTTTTCGATAATTTGCAGTTGTTAGACCTTTTATTGGGACAGGGCCAGCATGCTCTCTTTCGTCGAGCTGAGTTAAAAACCCTTGTTAATCTTCATGGAAACGAGGCAAGTACACATCATGCTCTATACAGTTTATCATCATTGATTGTTTTCATATGTGTTTGATGTGTTTTTTTTGTGTGGGATTCAACTTGTTGCGTTTTGAGCAGGCTGGTAAGGGTGGAGAACTGACTCATGATGAGACGACGATAATCGCTGGGGCACTCGAGCTTACAGAAAAGACAGCCAGTGATGCTATGACTCCTATATCAGAAACTTTTGCAATTGATGTTAATGCCAAGCTTGACAGATCGTTGATGAATTTAATCATGGAGAAAGGGCATAGCAGAATACCGGTTTACTACGAGCAACCCACGAATATAATCGGACTTGTTCTGGTATGAACTTATGACTAATGCAATCTTGAATAGAACCAATTCTTCTAAAGTTATATCTTTCATTTGGAATGGTCATTCTTAGTTGTCCTAAGTTTTATATTTTCTTCGGTTTTTGGGCTTATGATCCTTTAATTCTTAAAGGGGCTCTCTTGATAAACTTATAGGTGAAGAACTTGTTAACAATTCATCCAGAAGAAGAGGTCCCGGTTAAGACAGTCACCATACGCAAGATTCCAAGGTAAGAACTTTGCTTACTTTTAATGCAAGATTCCAAGGTAAGAACTTTGTTTACCATTTAACGCAAGATTCTTCTTATTCGTTTCATTTCTTGATTAGGGTCCCAGAAACTATGCCGTTGTATGATATCTTGAATGAGTTTCAAAAGGGTCATAGTCATATGGCCATTGTTATAAGACAGAGCAACAAGGTTGAGGAACAGCCTCCATGCAATGCCCCGAAAGGTTAAATATTTCGGTCCCGTGTGTTTGGAAAGTGATTCAAATTACAAAACATCTGATCTATGTTTTTTTTTGGTCTGTAGATGTGAAGATAGATGTTGATAGTTTAAAGAATCCTTCTTTGGACCAGTCGGTGAAGACAAGACTACAGTTGCAGACACTGAAAAGTTTGCCTAAAAACGGAAAGCAACCTCCTTCTTTGAAAAGCAACCGAAGCAAGAAATGGTCCAAGGATATGTATTCAGACATCTTACAGATTGAAGGAGGAAGCCCATTGCCAAAGCTACCTGAGGTAGACGAGGCTGTCGGTGTTATTACCATGGAAGATGTTATCGAAGAACTCTTACAGTACAAAATACGTAAACTTGTAACTCAATCTCGTTAGCTTTGAACATCTTTTAAGGTATTAATATGTACATCCATCCATTTTTGGTGCAGGAAGAGATATTTGATGAGACGGATTACCATTATGAAGATTCATGACGATACTATGGTTTCTTGCAGAAGCTATAAAAACAAGACGCTGCATTCATGACGATATTATGGCCTCTTTCTTGTAGAAAACCATAAAAACGAGACACACGGCCTTCAATAATCCGTTTTTGTTCTCGAGTTTAAGGTTTGTTTTACGTGTATAGATTGGATTTTGCAGAAATCCCACATGTAATGCATGTTTATGTATGTTATAACAACAGTTGTTTCTATATCTATCTATCTATCTAAAAAAAACCTCTTTTGTTTTTACTGTGCGTTGCGTAAATTACCTCTAGAATCTTCTGGTAGACTCGGGGGTTTTAGAATGTTGCATTACATGCATGACAGGTTAGAGTTTATTCAGCTCCCATGCTGTTGTGTAGGATGAAATGAATGATGATATATTTAAGAAAGCAAAAGAAGCCACGTGGCAGTAATAGAGGTGAATATAACCAAAATGTCTATTTCCTCCATCTGTTGCAGGCCCCACCATTGTCATACGTATGTGCTAATGTCTTGTTTTTTGTTATTATTATCTTATGAAAAAACGGTACTACTATTATCTTGTTTTCTTGATACGTGTGCCTTTGTGCAAGAAAGCTCATTACATAGTCCAGCAAGTTTTTGAAAAGTTATAAAAAAGAAGAAGAAAGAAAGATAAAGAATGAACAAAAACTAAATATGAAAGAAATTGCTATGAACCGAAAGGGTATGGAATTTTTTTTTTGTAAGAGGCTATTATTTTTTACATCACATCAAATCTACTCATACACCACTCAAGGACGGAGCCAGAAAATAAGATTTGGGTGGGCTACGCTAATCGGAATTTAATGAAAAACCATTCTAACCCCTAAGAACGTAAACACTCACATGAGACTTCTATAATTCCTTATACCAACCGGATGATATGGAAGAACAGGAGAAGCAGTCGATTAATTTGCAACCTCTATCGGCCCTAGATGTTGAATTTATTACTAGGGATGTAAAGGAGAAACAAACCAAGGAAGCTTTGTTTGAGAGGGGCTCCTACAAAAAATTATGTTTATTCAATTAATGAGATAAAGCAAAAGATAACTAAACATAATTTCAAAAAATCACTATACACGTCTATTAGTATCCAATCCATCTTTTAACACATATTTTTTTTATTTAAAGTGTCATACTTCCGGCATAATATTTTCGGCAACCAACAATTGTTCTTTGAACAATATCGAACGCGCTAACTATACTTGTACCGGCAAACAATAAAATTTCGGATCAACAAAATCAAAAAGTTCAAATAAATAATGGAGAAAAATAAATATTCGCATACTTAATAGGAGTAACTTGCTGGAAATAGAACGAAAAAGCCTTGTTAATCACCCAAAGAAAGTAGCACAATATTAAATCGATTATCACTTAAATAATCACAAAATAATAAATGGTAAATTAGGGATAATGACACAATCTGGAATATTTTTAAGTAACAGGACAGCTACATATTTTTTATAGGGAGAAGGACAACTGCATAATTTTTATAGCGAGAAGGACAAACAGTGAATCCCGAAAATCAATGAATCTCCCCAGTGAATCCCGAAATCAGTTAATCCCGAAAATCAGTGACTTTCGACAATGAATTTTGAAAATTAGTGAATTTCGACAGTGAACATCGACAATGAATTTAAACAGTGAATTTCGACGGTGGATAAATAGTTTTGTCCTTTATGCAAAAATTTCAAAAGACTGTCCTTCTACTCAATTGATGAAATATTTCTGTCATTCTCCCTCATTCCCCCAATAATAAATACTTAAAACATATAATGGGATGGAGTTTTTTATTTTATTTTATAGGGTTTTGTCGGGAAGGACAAATTAATACAAAAACCAGGATGCAAGGACATTGCTAATTAATGAGGACAAAACATACATAAACTTACTAATATACCCTTTTTCTAATTCTTATCTCTCCTTAATTCGGCTGGGACTCCTTTGCAAAAGAAACGGCAGACTCATTCTATCTTCTTCTCTTCTCTAAACCTATGAAACATCCCTCTTAAAAATCCGATTGCAATCAATACCCGATGCTGCACTAAATTACCCCACTGTTTCTCTGCAAATCGTTTGCAGATTTTATGCCCCCCTGTCCCCTGCTCTTGACCTCGTGACAAATCTGTTTTTGGTAAGAACAGATATGCAATTTTGAGCAAGCAGGAGTCTTGCCGGACGATTAGGAGAAACGGGAGGAGACCGGAGAGAGTGGAGGCCTGGGGCGGTAGAGAGAGAGTGCGGCGGCGGCGGCGTGGTGATTGGGGCCATGGAAGATTTGCACCAGAATCGTCCTGGGGCGCTGCCGCCGGTGTTCATCTCTGTTCTTATTTGTTGATTCCATTTATGTTCAATTATTTGTTGATTCAAGAATTTGATTCAAGGAGATGATTCAAGAATCGTTCAAGGGATTCGAGCTCAGGCTGTTTTTGGAGAAGCAGGCTGTTCTATTTTTTATATTTTTTAATTTTTTTGAAACAGTTTAGGGTTTACGGTTGTTACTATTAATTTTGTAACGTTACTAAAATTTTGATGTACTTTATTAATTTTACGGGCTGTTACTACTTGTTTATTGGTCGTTACTATATTTTACGGGCTGTTACTACATGTTTATTGCCCGTTACTACATTTTACATGGCTGTTACTATTTATGTTTAGTCTGGTACTACTTGTTTTTAGGATGTTACGACGTTTTTCGGGACTGTTACGACTTGTTTATTGGCCGTTACTATATTTTACGGTCTGTTACTACTTGTTTTTAGACTGTTACTACTTGTTTTTAGGTTACTATTTTTCCATTGGATGTTACGACATTTTATGGACTGTTACTACTTGTTTTTTGTGGTTGTTACTGCATTTTATCTAGTGTTACTATATGTTTAATGTGTGAAAGGGTATTTTTGTCCATTTATTATGAATTTGTCCTTTCTAATCACAAAACATGTAGTAACGTTATTCTGAACCCATTTTTACTTTTTTTTTTGTCCTTGTAGCCCCTTCCCCCCTTTTTTTTAAACCCGTGTGTGTTGTTGTGAAATAAAAATCTCAAATGGATCATTTATTGTCTAGTGGGCTGGCTTATATTATATATGGGTATTAGAAAATGGGTTGGTTGGGCTTAGCCCCCTCAGCCCATTGAATACCTCCGTCCTTGGCACCACTCGACCTGTACAACACGGTAGAATCGATTTTGTGAAAGTCGGTTCTAGACCGTAGGTGCATTGAAAGTCGGTTCTTGTTCCTTAACCTACGAAAAGTCGGTTCTTGTTTCTTAACCTACGAAAAGTTGATTCTAGGCTCCAAAACTGACCTTCACAAAGTCGGTTCTACTGTAGTGCTCGAATAGATTAAGTCTGGTGCAAATAAAGACCCCTTTGGTTAACGGGAGTCAGAACCACAGGAAATCAGTGTATGTGTAGTTGTTGTGTAGCAGAAAACCAGGCTGCAGAAGTCCTTTTTTTTGCGTCGATGGGGACCCGAATAAGTTCTGAAAAGGACTTCTGCAGGCCCCCTGCAACATAATTTTTCTTGAACAATTGTCCAACAAAACATGGTGTAGCTTGAGATAACATGTTTACATATTAAGATCTATATCAAAGAACAATCTTGATTTCAAATCAAACACAGATGAATCAATCAAGAGACAATTTCTTATAAATTTTGTCCACCAATTGCTTGTATAGTATGTTACTCTGCACATAAATTACAACAGAAATGGCACATTCAAAACCCCGAATTTTCCTTCATCTTTCATCTCCGATGTATAAGACAACAATGGTTACTTATCATTATCTACATACAATCAGAAATGTATATAGCAAAACGAACGACTTACTGATTGTAATGAATCTTGTAATTTGAATTGTTGATGATGGTGGCCTGGTGGGTGGTTCAACCGAGATGCGAATGAACAACGTGACACAAAATGCTCTAAATAAGAAAAAACATTTGATGTGTAATAATGATTCTTGTAATCAAATCAATCCTCTGTGTCACTGAATTGCATAGTGATGGAATCAATAGGCAATGCTCCTAAAGGAACATTTGATGATGATGATGACTCCATAGCTTCTTCAAGATTGTCATCAAACTCACCATCTTCTTCAAAATCACTTTCACTATACTCATAATCACTGTCGTCCTGCTGTTGGTTCGAATCGAGATCAGCTTCTTTGGACAGAACCAATGCAGGGTAGGAGTGCACAGTGACCTGGGAAGCAGTTCCGAATTCTTCTACTTTCTCCAAAAGATCATCCGGGCCGAGATCAATCTCGGTTAGCAGTAATGCCTTGCCAGATTCAATCGCGTTCTGCCACAAGGATATCGTTCTAGGACTAGACTTTGCTGTCTTAATGTCCTGTTTTTTAGGATCAGACCCTCTTAAACCTGCAAGTCAAACCCCAGGAGGGTTAAAGGTTTCATATGCCAAACCGTAGGGCAAAGTGTCTCACAAAAAGTTGAAATAAAACACACAATTTAAACGCAATGTCCTACCTGAATTCTCGTCTTTCTCACGAGAAGATCGAATAGTAGCCAGATCATTCGGGTGCATCGGCTCCCAATCTCTTCCCCTCCACATTAGTATTTGTTCGTCGTCAAATGCCAATAGCACACAGGGAACTAGCTCCTGCAAATGCAATTAGAACAGCATTTCAGTAGAGTAAAGGCGCACATAAAGGCATGTAGATTTCAAGAATCCATCAGAAGTGATATGAAGCTTTCATACACGGTAACGGACAATTTGATTGATACACTGAAGACTATGAACATTAAGTAAAAATCCAGTAACAGTCTAATGAAGTGCATAATTCAACATTATTCGGTGAAAAAATAAAGCATACGAACTTTCAGCTTCGCCCCTATCTTCTTATAGTCACTAGGATGCATCCCTTTGCAGTTAAGCTTCACCAATGGACATCCTTCAAAAGCATATCTCACATCCCTCACCAGAGTAATATAGACTCCATTTTTACCTGCATTCCAAATTATAAGTAGACATAAAAAATAAAGGGTAAGAGTTTCAAAAATGTAAACAGCTAAAAACATATGCATTATGAAGAATCAAGATTCACCTAATTTAGCTATTGGTGGTAGATTCTTCCCTTTGGATCGTAGTTCATCAGCTTCTTCTTTAGTTAAACCTTCAGGAGCTTCTTGTATCAGTTTTGGATAAACAGGTGTGGCTGGTTTCCAAAGCATCACAGGGTACCGAGGACGAGAACTATGATCGTAGTTTCTACCCCGGAAGATAAAGACTACACCGCCAACCCGGTGAATGATTTTTCCTCCGGTCTTCTCCTGATGTAAACACAGGAAAGTATTTAAATTTCAATCGTGGAATGAATACTTAAGACAGCTTATAAACTAAACCAGATGAAGTAAAAAAGGACAATGCTTGCAAACTGAGCACCTCGAGACAACGACATATATTCTCCATGTCAACAGTTGGGACACCCAAACACCGAACTTTACAAACTGGTTCTCTTCTCCAGTGTGTATGTATCAACTCCAGCATATTATGGGTCAGCCCGTCACGACCTTCATATCCCAACATACTAATCAAAAGTTGCTCTCAAAATACAACATTTCATCCCCACCAGAAAGAAAAACTTATAGCCAACAAAATTAAATCCCATTAACAAAACTCAAAACCTGAATCTTTCTCAAAAGTATTCCAGCAATAATCTTTAAAGCCAAAGATTAGCCACACAGCTCAGTAGCATAAAAGGCATCCAAATCTTTCGTAAACTATAACTAATTAATTAATATCCTAATGATCACGAGAAATGAAAGTGCATGATAGTAAACCGTTTCTCTTCCGTGTGATCAGGGACTGATCTTGAATAATCATGTTCAATGAAAGCATAAGTTCAAGTAAGATATGCTTAAATCTTAATCTGATCTAAAGATGTGTAATTTAGCTATTAAGCACTTCAACATAAAGTGATCAACTGACCTAAATTGACTTGTCGATTCCCTTTTAGACGAGACTCTAAAAGCTCACGAATTTCGGCTTTACTCAATGGCTTCCCCAACACTTCATCTCTAGGTCTAGTTTGAAACTTCCCCAATTGATAAGCTTTCAACATTTCATACTGCTTCTTCCCATCCTCATCCTCCTCCTTGTTCTGCCCCACCGGCTCGAATAATTTAATATTCCTCTTGGCCTTCTTTCTTGGAGCTTTCCCCGTCCATGGCCGTGGCATAGTCGGGGGAGCAAACGGCAAAAAGGCGGGTTCTCGGATAGCTAAAGGTTTTACTTTTGGGGTCTCAGAATAACTAAATTGGAACTCAAACGGAGCTCCAGGGAGCCGGTAGGAGACCCCATTGTCTCCGACTACTAGTGAACGATCTCCATCAACGGAAATGACTTGGCCATGCTTAACGGGCTTGTAGTATTTGGAATTATGGTGATGTGTATTGAAAGCCGGAGTTTCAGGAGGTTTTGAGGGCCTGGTCCAAAGTTGCTTGTTTTGAAGATTTCTTGATTTTAAGTTGCGTGGGTACTTAGGGACTGGGATTGGGGGCCTGGGAGGTGATGAACGGTCATCGGCTGGAGGTGGTGGCAATGGGGGGGATGTAGGGAGGTTGGTGAAGAGATTATGGCTGCCTGCTAATGTTGCAAGTATTGCCATCTGCTAAAACTGAGAAAATCTACATAAGCAAGCAGAGGAACGTCCGTGGTGGTGGTGGTGGTTGGTGGTGAGTTGCGTTTTGGTGCTAAACTATGCTCCGTTCATCTTTCATCCCGTTAAAGAGTGGTGGTAGTCGAGTGGAGAAGATTATTTGCAGTTTTCTTTTTTTAATTTTATTTTGGTCTTTATTTGGAGCACAAAATTCTATCGATGCATCACTGTAACTTCTTGAGACAAGTCGGTTTTTAGTTTTAGAACCGACATTCATAATGTCGATTTTCCTGTGATGAACAATACAGAACGGTGCACCGGTAAAGTCGTTGTGGTGTAGATAAATGGCCCTTTGTGTTTTTTGAAACATTATATTTGTATTCTCATCGTAGATGGAACAAAAACCGGGAGGTTGCAAATTAGGGTCGCTACAATTCTTGATATGAAACGGTGTAAAGAACATATCCTTACGTTTGAGCTGTCTTTTTTTGAGTACAGTGCACCATACTTGGTATGGTCAAGCACAATCCCGAAATACATGAACATTGGCTATTGTAAAGACATGGCACAGAGGACACCAAGCCGTAGTAAAGACATGATGGTTGCAGAGGAAGTCATATGTTGAAATAGCATCGTGATGGTCTTGCCAAAGGAAAGTATTGCCATGTAAAAGGGCCATTTAACGACCAAATAACCCTCCACATCTTATGCGGGTCAACCGGACATTTGAGGTGAGGCTAGAAAGTTTCCATTTTCACCATGCTTTTACGTAATCCGACATTATACATACACGTAGTCCTAAACTAACAATTTGATGCATATTTTTAGAAAACAATCATAAAAAGTAATATCTATCTTAACGATGCCAAAACTACAAACCAAACTGCAGCTCCAACTATTCTTCGATTATACGAATAATAAACAATTCTAATATGAATTTACGACCAAACAAATCCTAATCATGATCAAAACCAGTAAAGTATAAGCCTTTTTACCTTCTAAAGACAAACTAGATTCGAACCGAATCAAACTCGGCACTGTGATCTGCAAGACACCAACAACACAATCATAATTTTCTGTTGGATTCTGGAAGGCTCCCGTGGCGAGGTATGGGCCCGCTAAGTTGAATATTCAAGGAATAGTGTTTGAATATTGTTTTATAATTTGTTATCTGACGATGCTAGATATCGTCGAGTATATAATCCGAGCCTAAATTACTCCTAGAACGATTTATCAAGAATCTTTAACAATGGAGATGGTGGTTTTGATTTGTTTTAGACTGAGCCTGGGAGTTAATTTCTCTCAAGCTGCCTACGTATCCAATATGTGTAATTGGAATCAAGTCTTTCGTAGTTCCTTAGGGTTGTTTGTATAGGGAGGCGTCTCACCCCTTTTCTTGTTAGACAAGTATATGATTCTTAAACCCAAGGATTATTACGTCTCAATCCCTTTGATAAGGGATAATTAAGACTGCGTTTAAACTATAAGATTTGTGTCCTATAATCCCATGTAATGTTGGAAATTTCATGCTTATGTGAGCTGGGGAGATTACTGTGCGGAGATCTATCAGTGCAGGTCGTCCCATGATAACATTGTAGGTTGAGGGTGCTTTGACTACAACATAATCCACCATAAGGGTCCTGCCCCTTGGTTCGTGCCCAAATGTGGTCGGCAATCTGATCATGCCTATAGGATGGACTGGGGGTCCTGCTAACCCAAATAGCGGAGCTGAGACAGGTGTTAGCTTAGTATCCTTTAGCTTCATTGATTGAAAAACACTGTAGTATAGTACGTTGACTGCACTACCCGTATCAACACAGATACGCTTCACCGTATACTTATTGATTACCACTTCAATAACTAACCCTTCGTTATTAGTGACTAAGGGCAGGGGGTCACGCGGACCATAAATTACCTCTCCAGAAAGTCTTTGCCTTTTGCTGGAGTTGGGGGGAATAGCTGACCTACTATTGTTCTTTTCCTCGGGTCGGGAAGCGGTGTTCGGATGGGGACTGATCTCTTCTACGGCGGTAGTCATCCCGTCAATCTCGATCTTGACCGAAGTTCCTTCTCTTATACTCTCTTCCATAACGGCCGCATCTATATCTCTTTGCAAATCCCTGCAGTGCTCTGCGTCATGACCAATGTCTTCGTGGTACTTATAATACTTGGTCTAATCTCTTTTCTCACGGGGACCCTTTATAGGAGGTGAGACTCGTGCGATGCCTTTCCTTTGCATTATAGCGAGGACCTACTCGCGTGATCTATTTAAGGGGGTAAAATCCCTTTTCCTGAAGTGCGCCTTTCTTGCCCAGTCGGTCTGACACCGGTGTTGTCACTCGATCCCATACTGTCTTGCGTTTTCTATTCGGCCTGTCGTCGGCCTTTTCTTTCTTGGAGCCTTCCACCTCTCTCTTTAGTCGGTTGGCCTCCTCACTCTGGCAGTGCTTGAAAACAGGTCCATGCACTCTTCCATGGATATTGGAAGTCGGCTATTTAACTTAGCGTATAATCGACATTCTCGCAGGCCTGCTACGAAAGATGTGATCAGGAGATGCTCCTCTGCATTCCTGACCTGCCTAGACTCTTCATTGAATCTCTTCAGGTATTGCAACACAGTCTCCTCATTCCATTGCCTGATGGTGATGAGGTAGGTGGCGTTTCTCTGGAACGGTTTGGCCGTGACAAAAGCTTGCAGAAACCTCTTTGCCAAGGTTTCAAAGTTGCCGATCGATTGAGGTGGCAATTTCCGGAACCACTCACGGGCCCTGCCCGTAAGTAAGTCGGGAAAATCTTTACACTTCATCTCTTCCGCTGCATAGTCCAGGTTCATATGGGTCGATATTGAAACATATGATCATGGGGATCCTTGGTGCCATCATAAGGTTCCAACTTAGGCACCTTGAACCTCTCTGGACGCGGGTAATTTAAGATCCGCTCTGAAAACGGTGACTCGAACGACAGATCGTCTGATTTCCGACCTAGAATTCCATCGAGCTCTGCTCGGGCAGCCTCATGGGCTTGGGTGTTGACCTGTTTTTTCCATGCGTTGGAGGTGGAGGACAGGGTGTCCACTCTATCATCATTGCGCAGTGGGTTGTTCTGAGGAGTGTTGTTTTCTGGGGCTTCTTCCTCTCGTCCCTTTAGATATAAACCTAATACACTTTTAAACGCTGTCATGTCAAGATTTCGTAACGCCTCCAACAAGTCTTGTTGAGTAGATCTCGCCAAAGACCTCTTCTTGCCGATGTTGGTGTTGGCTAGTATTAGCACGGGGGCTTTTTCTCCCCCTTCGTCGTCCGTCCGGCCCGCCGTTGCGATGGGATCGGTTTCTGGACCAAAGGATCTTGAACCAAGGTCCTTTTCCCGTGTTTTTGGAGGCGCCATTGCTTGTTCTTGATGAAATCGCCGAAAGATGCCCTCCTTCTAACCGTCAATTGACGATGTTGGTTATCGTCGAGTATATAATCCGGGCCTAAATTACTCCTAGAACGATTTATCAGGAATCTTTAACAATGGAGATGGTGGTTTTGATTTGTTTTAGACTGAGCCTGAGAGTTAGTTTCTCTCAAGTTGCCTACGTATCCAATATGTGTAATTAGAATCAAGTATTTGATAGTTCCTTAGGGTTGTTTATATAGGTAGGCGTCTCGCCCCTTTTCTTGTTGGACAAGTATATGATTCTTAAACCCTAAGGATTATTACGTCTCAATCCCCTTGATAAAGGATAATTAAGACTGTGTTTAAACTAGAAGACACGTGTCCTATAATCACGGGATTCTTCTCATCGTTATCCTATTATATAGGCACGTGTTTGAAGTATTAGCATAAGGAAAGGCCTAGACGTCCCGCGCGGGCTCCTCGGGGTCGTCTCGACCCGGGTTGCACGGCCCGCCCTCCGTTACGACCGAGCCGCCCCCGCGGTATAGTCGGGAGGGCGGCGGCGGCACCTCCCACCTGGGTCGACTCCGAGTAACGTAGGCCTCCGGCCCGAGTAACCATTATCGCCTTCTCTATTTATTTATTATAGTGCATTTATCCGGGTGACACGTGGCAAGCGTCTACCCCGCCATCGTCATTATCTATACATTTCGACTTGATTTTTATAACTTAATGAGTTGACTTTGATTTGGAAGGTAAAAATACATTTAACGAGCCGAATTCAAACACACGATCGAACAATTTGTCATTTAAAATAGGGTGTCAACATGATTTCTTGTTAGTTGATTAAACAAACAATCGCAAAGCTAATGACCTAAATAAAACACGAATTTAAATAAGAAATACTTAACTCGGCTCGGCTCTGCTCGTGAAGAGAAGACTTGGGTCCTTCAACCACTAAGGCCTCACCACTTGGATAACTAGGTGCACGAGTTTGTCTGCAGCCGCCATTTCTATTTCAGAGTAGCCAAACCAAAAAGTAAAAGCAAAGCTTTCATCTTGCAGCAATGGCGGCCACTAGAGTTATAATATCAGCAAGCAGCACTGTTACTTCTTCTCTACTACAAAAGGGTCCATTCCCCCAATTGAAAAGCTTCGATTTTTGCTTCAGGAATGGCGGCAATAGTAAGCTTGTTTTATCTCAAAAGAGGCGAATTTTCACTTGCAGTGCAATTTACAATCCCCAAGTGCAAATCAAAGAAGAAGGACTGCCCGAAACCCTCGACTATCGTGTCTTTTTCCTCGACAATTCTGGCAAAAAGGTTATGACTTTCTTAATTTGAATTATTTTGCTTTTTTTTGAATTATTACTGTCTTTTTTTTTTGTTCTTTTGGCGTACAAGACAACAGAAGCAAAAATGCCCAAATGAGATTCAAGCATGAGACGTTCACTTTTGGCTATGTTCCTCTGCTCCAAGAATTTGCACAATGCAGAAATGCGTTTTAATAATATGTGGTAAATAATTAGGAATAAATATCAAAGAAGGTTAATGTAATCGGCCGGAATAGTAATGAATGTGTGAAATAGATTATGCATTTTATTCAAATGATGATTTGGGTTTTTCGCGAAGTGTAGATTTCGCCTTGGCATGACATCCCTTTACACTTGGGGGACGGTATCTTTAACTATATTGTTGAAATTCCCAAAGAGTCGAGCGCAAAGATGGAGGTTGCAACCGATGAGCCATTCACTCCTATAAAACAGGACACCAAAAAGGGAAAGCTAAGATATTATCCGTAAGGCTTGCACCCCCCCATGTTGTTTATTCTGTTCATCTTGTTTGTAGTTTTGTGGTTCTTGATAAGTTCTCTGAATCTATTGGATCTCTTTTTCATGTTTATTTCACCTTCTTAGTAGTTTAAATAAAACTGCAAGAACATCGAACAGTATAGTGTTGCTAATAGTGTATCTAACCTTTCATTCATCCAAGTATCCAACAACTACTCTTTGTATCTATCGAGGTTCATTTGCTGTATATGTGCTTATCCAATGGCTCGTAGGTGTAGTAGTATTCTGATGTGATGTTGTATCAGAAGTAAAAAATTCAGAACTTGAATAGTTTCGCTCGAGAAAATTTATAGCTGTTATATGCTTTATAAGTTATATTTAGTTTATCCTTTCTTTCACGGTCATTAAGTTTGCTCATGAGATAGATATTTCTTAACAATATTCAGATACAACATAAACTGGAACTACGGACTGCTCCCTCAAACATGGGAAGACCCTTCATTTGCAAATGCAGAAGTTGATGGGGCATTTGGAGATAATGATCCTGGTAATCTTCAACCTTCACAAGTTATTCGATTATCATGCATTATACATCTAGTCTATCCAACAAGGAGTGATAATGAACTTTTGACTAGCATATTTTGGACTAATCTTTCTTGCAGTTGATGTCGTTGAGATAGGAGATAGGCGAGCTAAGATTGGCCAGGTCCTGAAAGTCAAACCGTTGGGTGCTCTGGCAATGATTGATGAGGGTGAACTTGACTGGAAGATAATCGCGATTTCATTGGATGATCCCAGAGCTTCACTTGTTAATGATGTTGGTGATGTCGAGAAGCATTTTCCGGTATACCATTACCTGTGCTACAAAAATGTTAATCTTTTCCTGTCATCTTTATTACTTTCTTAAGTAACTATTAGAACTAATATGCTGGTCTAGAAGGGTAGTTAATTCATATGTAGGTGTGACTCCGGTTCTCTTCAGATTTGCTGTGTCTACCTGCTGCTGTCTTCAGCTATGTTGACAAACTTTTGTTATGGATGCCTTAATTTATAATAGTTAGAGGAATTGTGCTTAGGCAGGGAGATGGTTTCGAAACAGGAATACTGGTAGGTGTGTAATGGTCAAAAAGTTGTCTTTGGCTTAACATCTTTTAGATGTGCCATAGGATATTAAATGATTGATTCACTAATTACATCTACGCACTCCAGTATGTTATGACGAATCGTTGTTTTTCTCGTAGCAAAGTCCTTTGGGATATGGAATTGAAAAAGGTTCAGGAAAAGGACATGATTTTGAAAATGTTACAGTATGTGTATATGCGTGTGTATATGTACATGCATGTACACATCAATCTTCAGTCCCTTGAATAAGCTAGTTGTACAATTGATTATGGACTTAGCAATATGGATTTTTTGACTTTTGAACTCTTAGCTGTTTTCATAGTCTGAGCACCAATATTCATCTCAGGGCACTCTTACTGCAATCCGGGACTGGTTTAGAGATTACAAGATCCCTGATGGAAAACCTGCCAACAAGTTTGCTCTTGGAAACAAACCTGCAGATAAGGTAGTCTTTTTTGTGCATTTTCTGTTTTATATATACAGTAAAACCTCTATAAATTAATAATGTTGGGACCGGGATATTTTATTAATTTAGCGATATTATTATATCGATAAATTAAAAATTTATTAATTTAAAGAGGTTTTACGTATAACCTTTAAATTTCCAAGTCCAATGTACTAGTTTCAATGTATATTAGTTAGAGATGAAAAATAAATTACAAAAACAAGTTCCAAGGCACATTCTATGAATGTA
Organism: Gentiana straminea; assembly: GCA_036785695.1. Classification (NCBI taxonomy): domain Eukaryota; kingdom Viridiplantae; phylum Streptophyta; class Magnoliopsida; order Gentianales; family Gentianaceae; genus Gentiana; species Gentiana straminea. Next base: position 1,241,293 of record JAVUPR010000483.1, on the reverse strand, counting down.
CATTCACAAATTATTTGAATTTGACAATGCCCCAACTCTTAAGTGCAATGAGGAGATTTAAAGATGAACTCAATATAGATTTGAAGTTCAATAAAAAACAAGTGACTATAGATTCATTTTTTACTAGATAATCTTAGAATTTGGAATCTTTTAGTACATACATAATTATTAATTTATAGTTTCGTTGGGACCAATATATATATACACTGGGATTTCAAAAAAGTTATTATCTTATTATTTTATCGATTGGGGTCCAATTTTGTACTGGTCCCAAGTTGGGACTGGACAAATTATTAATTTTATCGAGGTTATTAATTTATCGAGTATTAATTTATAGAGGTTTTAGTAAAACCTCTATAAATTAATATAGTTGGGACCGGAAGATTTTATTAATTTAGAGAGTTATTAATTTATCGATAAATTAATAATTATTAATTTATAGAGAGTTTTTGATATCAAATAAAATTAAATTTTAATTATATAAATTTAAATAGAATGAACTGTACTAATTTATGTATTATACTTAATTCAATGTATATTAGTTACAAATTCAATGTACTGTACATACAAGATTCAGTGTACATACATTAATTTGATTCATTGTATTTTTACAACAAAAATATTCAGTGTATAATAGTGATAGCATGTACTACCGTGTATATAAACAAGATTAAAAAAAAAGAAACACCCGAACTTTTGGATGCAATAAGGAAGATTAGAGATGAGCTTCAAGCAGATTTAAACTTTAAGAAAAAACAGACAACAATAGAATCATATTTTATAAAATTGTAACATATATATTTTTGTGATTATGGAGAATTATTAATTTATGATATTATCGGATCGTATATCTATACAGGGATTTTCTAAAAATTATTATCTTATTATCTTATCGAAATTGGTATTTTTTGGAACCTGGCCCAAGTCGGGACCGGAGAAAAATATTATTTTAGAGAGGTTATTAATTTAAAGAGTATTAATTTATAGAGCTTTTACTACTGTATATATATATATATATATATATATATATATATATATATATTATATTGTTTGAATTGAATTGCTGGCTTAATTTCTTAGGATTTTCTTTCCTCAATATACTGATTCTGATTGCATGTAGACAAGGCCTTGCACAATCCGTCTTCAATGGAGCATTTCTTGATTACTTACTAGTAGTTCCATCTAGACCTGTCCAAATTGAACCAGAACTAGCTGTTCTGGCGGTTAAAACCGTCAACGGGCCAGTTACTGTTCGTCCCTTATGCGAACCGTGAACTGGTGGTTCAAAACCGGCTTGAATCGATGCTTAACCGGCTTGAATTGTCACAGTCCTGAACCACTGAACCTGTACTGCGGCGAACCATCTAACTGGTGGTTCGAAATCATCTAGCCATGATTCATGTTTACAATATCATGAACTGCAGAACCAGCGGTTCCATTGAACCGAACACCTCTAGTTCCATCTTTCTCATCAGAGTAGTGGTAGTCTAACCTAAAGCAATAAGTCCCTTGTGCTGGTGTACAAACAAAGTATGACTGTTGTGTGTTGTGACAGGATTATGCGTTAAAAGTGATCAACGAGACGAATGAAGCTTGGGCAAAGCTTGTCAAAAGAAGTATTCCTTCTGGTGAGCTATCCCTGGTGTAAAACTGGCTCTATCTTATTGCTTTTTAGAGCTGTTAGCTCTTCAACATTTATTGAGTTCCAATCCGGATCTCCATATTCAAAATCGAGATGAATTTCTTCACATTTTTCTGTATAATTTTTTATCTAGAAGACAGGAAGGAATTCTTGTCTTCTTATATATATGTTTCTTCTCTGTTTGAAACTTTTGTTTCTCACCACCAGAAGACTGTAATTAGAACTTTTACTGCTTTTATGATTAATTAGTAGCACAAGAACAATTTTTAAAGCATGTTATACCGCAACAGCACTTTGAGACAGACAGACAGATGGCAAATGTGATCGAAAAAGAGCTGATTCTACACAAAGTAATGATATTTTACATGTAACTTGGTCAGTCTAAATCAAAGATGCTCTGCTTTTACAGGGGCGTTCCTGTGTAATCGTGGACCCTAAGCCTTCTGCAAAGAGTTTCGTAAGCTTTTTGAGTGCTTACTCGTTACTCTTGCTTGTAACGGTTATTTGTAGGGTAGGCAAAGAAAGGGTAATGGCTCCTAAAATATGGATTTTAAGAGGGGCCCAAGGGACACCTCTGCATTTTATTACTTGTCATATGCTAAGTGGAGCAGAAGTCTTGATGCAACAATTGACAACTCAAAGTATAAAACACACCCTCTTTCGTATTAAAATAACGTTTCTTCGGATAATAATAATAAAAGAATATCAATGTTACAATGATACAGAATGCAACAATATTTACACAACAATATCAAAGTTTTATGAAGGGAATGCAGAAATAAACATATCCACAGTTGCATTTCTTGGTAGCAAAACATCTTGCATTATTATGGTTCTGCAGAAGGTTGTTTAGTGGTTGATGCAGTTTCTTCAAGCAAAGGTATTGTGTTGGAACCATCACTTTTGATCGGATGATGTTGTTGTTGTTCATTCTCCTCGTCAAATCTGTCAACGCTGTGTAGAAAGATACCTGCAGTCCATGAAAAGGCTTTAGCATAAACGTTTTCTTTAATGCATTGGACGGTCAGACGAGTGTAGTATACACACACGTAATACATTCAATGGTGTGACACAATAGAGACTTTTCATACGAAAATTTTCCTAAAAATCGGAATATAAACCGTTGCTGCAACTTTTCTTATATTCTTTTCGTAGTAGAGGGTCAGAAACTGAACATTCTAAATTACTATTATTACCTGCAAACCATATCCCAGCTGCAATAAACAAAACAGATGATAATATCAGTGCTGTAGTCCTCCAATTGTTGACATGGTCCTGCACAAGAAAAAACACACCCTCTTTTAGATAAGAAATACCACAAGAATCCCTCAATATTATATATATATATATAGCGAATCCCGAAGATGTCCTTTGTAGGGACAAAGAATGAAATTCAAAAGGTTGACCTGAAGAACACCGACTAGCGGAGAGGAAGGCACATCACCAAAGATGTGAATTGCAACAGTAGACATAGCAAGGGATAATGGCCTCAAACTGGGCTTAACGCAATGCAGACATACGAAATTAACAGGACCCTGCAATATCATGACTTTGTTTTAAATGTTTATACGAAGCACACGGTGTGAACCGACTGCAAGAAGATGATGGGAAAAATCAAAAAGGATAAAAAGGAGAGAAATTTTACCTGAGTAGCAAATACTAGAAATTCTCCGATTGAGAAAAGAGCTATGAAAGCGTACAGGTTCCTAAAACAAAATGCAGCCAAGCAAAATATAGCCCCGAAAAAGGTTGCTGCTGAAAGAAGCTGCAAAACAGGAAAATAAGTTAACCAAAAAGATCGATTAAAACCGGAAAGAAGAATCTAAAGAAGAAGTGGGCCTTTAAGGGCACCTCATTAAATCTACCCAGGGCACCACAACAAGGTTTAAAAATAAGCATGTACCGGGGTGTCCTTAAAGACAATGGTAAATTTAGTGTGGTGTCCTTAAAGGCCCCCAAGAATAAATATACATGTCCATCTCAATGCATATGCCATATTTTTCGTCAATAGACCTCGTTTAGGAAAGTAGGCGCTTTTTTCTGCATTTCTCTACTGTCTGGCCTACAGGCATATGCTCAACACGTACCCAAACACGGAAAGCATCAATCACAGAACTTACGAATGTAGAACGTGTTAAATAGCAACCGTTATTACCTTAAAAGCATTGGGTATTGTGGAAGTCACATAATCCAAAACGTAACCTCCTGCGATAGTTCCAAATATTCCGGATATGACGGTTATACCTCCAAATGTCATATCTGCGTTGCTCTGCCATGAAAGAAAATTCAATAAGAAATACGGTTAAGTAAAGCTTTTGAATTTTTTTTAAGTTCTGTCACCAATTTACAAACCACAAAAAGAAGAATAATATGAAGTTCAAGCTTACAAGAAAAATCCACGGTCAAGAATGTATAGATTATGCTGTATAATAAAAGCGTCTAGGGGCTTACCATATGATAAATGTTATAACCGGCCTTTGGTCCCCAGTATGAATATGCTCCTATGACAAAGTTATATGCTATGTACCCTGAAACAGCAAGTACGAAAATTATCATTTTTAAAAAAGCTTATCGAGTCCCACCTTTGTTCTGATATTAAATCTACAGCAGCAGCCTAAACACCGACAAATTCAGAATGCAACAGAAGGTAAGCTTTACCTAGAACATTCACAACATACACCCGCTCGGACAAAAGGATTTTCATATCTCGGAAAAATCTTGTCAATTGGTGTGAATGAGGAATTAGACTTGACCTGTAAAAGAAATATAACCCAATACTTAGATCCCCCCGAAAAAGCAGGGACTTCCAGATTCATAAATTAATACACACAAGATAGACAAAATTCTTACTTGCAAGTCTTTGATTTCTGATCCACAGACTCTACAGTGACAGATGAATCATCACCTGTACCAATCAAAGGAACCGCACTTTGAAACATATAGATGGAAAAGTTAAGAACTTTCTTCTATTTTTGGGCGTGGGATGGTGGGGAAAGAGGAGGTGGAAGGGGAATAGTTAAACCCATTTGATCCAGAATAGTTTCATAAGTAGCATTCAAACACTCCAAATCAAAGTGAATCATGTTCACAAAATTGTCAACGATTTGTTCACCAAGTAAAACACCGCTAGAACTTGACAATCATGCGGATGGAAATATCCTACGAGCCAAATCTTGATGCAGATGTATGAGTAATTTTGTTTTGTAAAAAGCAAGAATTAATCATTTCAATAGTAAGAAAGTCATAAGAAAGCAATATTGTATTATATATTTGTACTCAAAATATTGATAATTTAGATAAATAAACTTGAAAAAGATAATGATTCACAGCACAACCATAACATCATTACCTTGATTGTCTAAGCTGTCTGCTTCCCCAGAAATCACTGTTTTTGTGGATCCAGCCGGCCCGAAACCTGCATCCTTTAACCTTGAGAATAAACAAAAACTCAAGAGACCAAAGCATCCGAAATAAATGGTATTTCGAGGAAGCATTCACCTTTAAGTTTCAATGGTTTTGCCACAAAACCTAGAATGGCAAAAGGAAGCATCAATATTGCCTCACCCCAGAATGCGTAACGCCAGTTCAAACTGCCCCCAACCTGCAATAGATTGGATGTAAGCTAATCTGTGAATGACGTAAAGATGGTCTATGGCAGGCAACTCTATAGTTAGACAGACACATGCTTACCACTCCACCATAGACATAGCCAAGCGCCACCCCGCACGGTATGCACATGTAGAATATGCCAAGCCAGGCTGTCTTCTGAACTTTAACCAATTAAACATAGTTATGATGGTTGCAAGACAAAAGGCCTCACTCATTGTACAACATAAATATCATTAAGACTACACTTTTAAAAATGCTGTTTAACTATGCTCAGAAGTCATAGCTTAGGAAAAATAGAAGTTTTTCAGAAATACTTCCACAGAGGATTCCATGATTTCTCTTTTTATACGTCTCACAGAAAAAAGAATGAATATAATGATCCCAAAGGAAACCTCTAGGGGAATAACAAACACCTTTCACAGAAAAGATAAAAACAAATGGCACCTGAGCAACTGGAGCATTGTCATCAATAAAAGGAGCTGCAAGACTGATAAAAGAAGCCTCACCAACACCGACAAACCTATATATAACAAAAACTCTCAAGTCACGTCCTCACTAGGTCACACAAACTTAAATGGCATCACAATACTTTGAGGAATAAAAAAACATAATGAGAAGCAACAACCATTACTAGTAGAAGCCCACTACTCACATTCGACAGATGGAGATCGACCAAAAATCAATCGACAACCCACAGCCAGCTGTAGCAACGACCCATACGGACAAGCCAACCCCAATGAGTCTAAAAGGATTGATGCTGCAAGTGTTTGACAAAAAAGGAACAATTATCATGGAGAAAAAAACATTTTAATTACAGCAGAGAAAGAAAGCCACCTCTTGGCAGTGATACACAGAAACATCATATCAAAGATTTGAGTTCTCGAATAACACATCATATCAATAAAATCAAGATTTCCTCGTTTAACAAGGAAGATCCTTTTTTGTTATAACAAAAGGCTCACAATCTCATGTGAAAGAAAAAACACGGATAAAGTGAAGGAGAAGGACTGAAGGAGCTTGAGTATGCAATATGCATTTTTATTTTGACCCACAAAGACTGTTTCCTTCATTATACCCTGCTAACGTGTAAATTAAAGAACTGGAATACGATGTCCACAAGTCCTGTTAAGGTATTTTTTGAAAATTGATCCACAAAGGTTTAGTAATAGCAGCACTAATGACGATCCAAAATCTTGTCTTTGACTTCCTCAGGCAACCCTAACCCTAGAATTTCATCTTTCCTTTGTTATTTGAACGCACACATTAGACTGACTATATTCATTGCTATCTTTTCTTAATCCAAAGGTTTGCTCCCCAACATGTGTAGTATCAGAAAATTTCCAATAAGTTAGACAAATTTAGGTATATAATATCCCATATACCTTTTAGCCAAGGAAGCAAAAATCGGAGATGCAATGAGGAGCCCAACCATGAAAGCTGATGATATAACACCATCCTCAAAGTTGTTCAATTTAAAATCACCCCTGTTCAAAAAATAGAGAGTTCAGGAATGGCCATGGTAAAGCAGCATGTAGATGCAGCACCAGCTAACAGCTACCACGTGGAACCTCATCTGCGTCTGCAGAGTTCTAATTCACAAAAGGAAAGACCAGAAAAACTTCAATGTCCGGCACCAGCATGATAGTAGTGTATGGACATATCATGTGGCAACCCCATTTTAGTAAGTTGAAGGGAACAGAAAATGACATTGAACCAAGAACACTAAAAATAACTGCATGCTTAATGCATACACCTAATGTGCAGTGTCCCATAAGTATTTGGAAAATATATATCAACAGCAAAACAAAACGTACTGAATTCCACTTCCCGCAGAGCAGGTACCGCCCTTAGTGCAAGAACCACGAGTCCCATTCACACCATTGCTTGCTATGGCTCCACGATCCACATAATTTATCAAGTTGATCAAGCAAAAAATCACCAGCAACCTAAACAAGGATAAACCATAAATGAAAAAAAGTACACAACAAATAAGCAGACTCATATCCGACTCCAACTAGAGACTTATTCATCCAGTTAATGAAAAATTGATAACATGGACCGGCAACAAATAACAGTGAACAGAAGAGCACTCAATAATCTATCTCATTTCGCACATTACAAAATATTCCCAAAAACAAGCACAACATGTACACCTAACCCCCTCCCAACAACAAAAAGAAAAAAGAAAAAATCATTTACTTTTGTTAACAAAATAAAAAAGTAACAAATCCAAAAATACAATTCAAAGTTTTGTTTTCATCTGTTCTTTACAAATAAACAACTTCGTGTGATATAAAGGAAAGATCTTTATCTTTCAAAAAAACTGCTGAACAAGCGCAATCACTTTCTTAAGCAAACATGGAGGCTTACACACGCACACACACAAAATAAAATCAATGTTTTGCAGATTCCTTAGAAGGGCCTGTGAAAAATACGATACAGATTTATAAATAAATAAATAACTCACCTTTTAGGGGTAAACCAAGAAGGATTGGGAGCTGAGAGGGACGGAATAGTAGACAATGCCATGTGATTATCCTTGGACACGTCAACAGAAGTTGAAGATTCGTCTTGATCTGATACTTGAAGTGGCTTTGGCTCTTTCTCTTCTCCCATTGAAGATTTTGAAGGGAATTTATTGATATATATATATAACTGCTTGGTAGTTTTTTTTTCCCCCTTTTTTTTTCGTATGGGTAAAGATTTGAGGTGTTTGACCGGTAATTTGGTTAGAAGAGATGATGATGAACAGCAATAATCCCTCTTCTCCCAAAACATTCAGGTAACGTCTGTTGCTATTTTAACCCTTCCGTAAGGTTTCCTCCCAAATAGCTTGGAGCTCAACCTGCACGAATACATTGTTTAAGGTCCCAATTTTTTTTTAAAGTATATATATTTATTCATTTTTAGTGAAATCCATAATTTATGTTTTTTTAAAGAATTTGAGTCTTTATTTGCACCACCATAGCTCTACCGCTGTATCATACTACATATATGTTACAATAGAATCGACCTTTTGAAAATCGAATCTATAGCCAACATTCGTCATTCTCAGTGTCGATCTTGGTTCGACGTTGCCGGAAGTCGGATGTCGGCTGTATATTTGATTTTCACATGGTTGATTCTGTGAAAATTGTGTGGTGCACCGGTAGGTGTGAGACGGCTATACCGGTGTAACACACCACCTACGCACCACTATAGAATCGACCTAATGTCGAATTTATAGGCAAAAATCGACCTTCCCAGTGTCGATCCTAGTTTAACAGTGCGGGAAGTAGGATGTCGGCTATATATTCGACTTTCACAGAGTCGATTCTGTGAAAATTGTATGATTTACTGGTAGAATGGAGACAACGGGTGGTTCAACTGTCGTGCGGTAACCCTTTTTGGGGATGGGAAATGGATTTTTATTCGGGGCGGGATGAGAATCGAATTTTGATTCTCACCGAGAAGTGTATTGACATTTATCACTAGACCGAATTCGAAGAAACAACATTATCAGAAGCAAAATTTTAAAACGGGTGGTTCAACTGTCGTGCGGTAACCCTTTTTGGGGATGGGAAATGGATTTTTATTCGGGGCGGGATGAGAATCGAATTCTGATTCTCACCGAGAAGTGTATTGACATTTATCACTAGACCGAATTCGAAGAAACAACTTTATCAGAAGCAAATTTTTAACGGAAAGTAGATTATTCGCAAGGGAACGGACGACCAAAATATTAGTAAGATTATATGACTGAAGGAGGTAGAAAGGACAAAGGAACCTGTGTGAGTAATATGCAAACTCGAGCCATCACCAATGTTTATTATGTCAGGGCCACCTTAAGGTTCAACTTGAAGGGAGATATTGTGGAAGTCGTTGGTCATGTGATAAGTTGCCCCGGTGCCAGGAATCCAACCAGAATATTGGGAATAAGGGGCTTGAGCATTGTAAGCTTGCGGAGGACGAGGGGCACACGGTGGTGGTGGGGTTGGAGATAGAGGTGGAGCCGGCAGTCGGAAAGTATTATCAAACCTCTACCAACATTCATGTGCCGTATGACCCATCTTATAACATAATTGACATTACGGAACCTGACCGGGAGAATAACGATGAGTCTGACCCATGCCACGTCCACGGGGGGATGAACCACGACCACGCCCCCGGTAATTATTGTTTCACAACCCATGTTCAATTGTAGAGGAGCTTGGGACAGATTGGTTGTTGGCATTAAACGAGGGGAAGCAGGCGGAAAGACGAGAACAGGGCTGTGGTGCAATATACGGCTCTCAGTGGTGAGGAGGATGGAGTAAACCTCCTCAACGGTAACTTCAGAACGTGTAGAGAGTAAGGTAGCTGATAACTAGATTTTGGATCTAGATTGAGGAAATCAATGAAGGAACGAAGAACACGAGCAAAGCTTAGCTTTTCCTTGGAATCGGCACCTCGGAATCACCAAGTTGAGAACGTCACAACAAAGGTTGCTCAAACCTTTGATAGATTCTCAAGTTATCACTTACCTAATCAGCAAGGTAACATGAATAACTCACAAATTTTCAATCACTGAAAATTCTTATATAATATATAATTATCACTCAAAAGTTGTCTATCTCCATCGAATTATAGCAGCCATATATATAGGCTGAAAATACTAAGCATCTTGGTAATTAAAAGCATAAAAATAAATTACATTTAATTTTGGAAAAATGAAAGGTTCTAATAATTAATATAAGATATAAACATTTCATCTTTTGCCATTATTTCTAATAATTAAGGTATTAAACCTTTCATCTTCAAAATGGCGCCACCTCTCTTGTATTTGCAGACCTTATTTTTATGTTTTATATATTAATAAAACATAAGATAATATTATAGGATCGTATCATTCCCTCCCGGCTGAAAATGATTCGTCCTCGAATCAACATGATGTCGTAGAAATCCGCATCTGCAAGCTTGACACCATGAAACTTCAAAAGATACCCCAAAATTATGCCGGGGTCAAAAAGAATGCGTACAAACAACTTGAACTCGTGCGCTGTTGGATTATGTGCACCATGCTGCACCAGAAGAATACCAAAACAACTTTGTGGCTGGATATAATTGAGAACGACTCCATGGGCGGAAACAAGATAATTCGACAAATGAGAATAAGGAGATATGTCATCATGCACCAAATACGGATCAAGAAATTTGTGCGTTAAAATTCCAGCACTGTCAACAAAATCACTATCAACCATAGTAAAAATAGTTGTTGCATTGGTGGTAGCAAAAATGTCAGTGTCGTGCAGGTCAGGGGTATCAACGAAAACTTCCACTTTTGGAACCACCACTGTTTCAATGACCGCTTCATTTATAGTACCATCAGCAATATTAAAATCATAGACAACCTCATCCGTTTCAACTACATCCGGTTTTATTTCGACCTTAATGACTATCTCTTCCTCGGTAGTAACAACAACAACATCATCCACAAGCGTATCGATCGCCACGGTTTTGGCTTCAAACTGAACATTATCACCGTGCACCACATCATTAAGAGGATTTGGAACAATACAGTTAACATGAAAGAATTTTGGTGCCTTGCCCCGTGCAGCTTCGGCAATAGTTATACCATATTGCAGAAAGAAAAGCGCGTCTTCAGCAGTCGATTTTGCGGCAAATATCATCCTTCGTCTTGCGTCAGAATATTTGGAATGCTCTAGTTCCTACTGTAATCGAGCAATATTTTCTTGCAGAAGTTGTCGTAAAGGTATTCTTTTTCGCTCCGCGAGGTAGTCATTTTGTTCATGCACAAATTTAGCGTCGGCTTCCTTGACATCAGCCGGATAATATAGTTTGGGATCATATTCCATATAGTACACAAAACCATTGTAGCGTATCGTACCACAACGACCCCACTTCATCTCAAACTCGGATAATTCCAAACAAGAACACGAAATGACAGCAATTTTCACGACCAAACGGTAAGGAATTTGAAAAGACACAAAGAACGAAACTTGCAGATCATGAAATTTGCTTCAAGACTGTTGAGTTTCACGAAAATTGAAAATGGATAGCCTCCTCAAAATAAATTTGTAAACAGATGACTACACAACAGATTTTCGGACAGAAACAGACTAGCACGTTACGGTTACCATTGGGAAGAATTGATCGGTAATTTGGAAAAATACAAAGAATGAAAGTTGTAGAACAGGAAATTTCCTATAAGCTCAGAAAAAATCACGCAATTCCGACCGTTACAACTCCGGAAAATTGAATTCGTTTACAAACTGTTCCAGAAAAACGCGCAGGATATTGTGGGGCAGATTTGACCACGAAAAACTCCGAATTTGGAAAAGTCGTAAAGATACAAAAGATAGATAAAAGAAAAGTATATCGACCAGTAAAAATTGATAAATTTCCGATTTGTTTTGAATAGGAAACGAATGAAACAAAAAAAAAACGGAATTTCGGGTTGGACAGATTTGAAGGAAACTTGAAGATATGAAGAAATCTTGAAGAAACCTTCAAAGAAGATGAACAAGCACGAATTTTTTTGTAAATTTTCTGGAAAATGATGAAGAACACAAGCGTATCACATACAATTCGATTTTTTTTTTGTTTTTTTTTTAAAGATGAAAAATGAAATGGAAAAGGAAAGAAAAACACAAACAAATGCATACTTGCTACCTCAATCCCTAGGCTCTGATACCAATTGATAACTAGATTTTGGATCTAGATTGAGGAAATCAATGAAGGAACGAAGAACACGAGCAAAGCTTAGCTTTTCCTTGGAATCAGCACCTCGGAATCACCAAGTTGAGAACGTCACAATAAAGGTTGCTCAAACTTTTGATAGATTCTCAAGTTATCACTTACCTAATCAGCAAGGTAACATGAATAACTCACAAATTTTCAATCACTGAAAATTCTTATATAATATATAATTATCACTCAAAAGTTGTCTATCTCCATCGAATTATAGCAGCCATATATATAGGCTGAAAATACTAAGCATCTTGGTAATTAAAAGCATAAAAATAATGAAAGGTTCTAATAATTAATATAAGACATAAACCTTTCATCTTTTGCCATTATTTCTAATAATTAAGGTATTAAACCTTTCATCTTCAAAATGGCGCCACCTCCTTTGTATTTGCAGACCTTATTTTTATGTTTTATATATTAATAAAACATAAGATAATATTATAGGATCGTATCATTAGCCATGGAATCATATTTTAGTCTAAGACCCGCCAATAAATAGGCAATAATATCATCAATTGAGAGTGAATGCCCTGCTATTGTTGAAAATTATCATTCATACAAACGAGTGAAAATCATAATCGAAAAAATCAACCAAAAATCCAAAACAATTACCGGTTAAAAAGGTTTCATACTAATAATTGCACTCACCTGCAAAATTAAATTAATTTATATGGACTTTGAACAGCAACATCAAAGTTTTAGTACAACAACAACAATTGCGATTTGGGATTTTCGATTTGGAATCTCCGATTTGGGAGCTTTCGATTTGAGCAAGAGAAACAGCAACATCCGATTTGAGCTTTCTCCCAAATAATGTTTTTCTTTTTGTTTTTATAAAATATGAAGGTATTTTAGGTATTTCATTTGTTTTTTTTTTTTTTTAAGTAAGAGATGGGTGAAGACTATATAAGAAAAAAACTTGTGTGAAAAATCTATGTAGAAAAGAAATTTTTGAGAATGTACTATATGTTATGAAATAATATCATTGATGGATTATCTATTATTCTGATTGATTTAAGTAGATTTGTGATTAATTCAGATTATTGTGTTCACATTGTAATCTCTACTATAAATACCCCCTTATATCATTGGAATAATACACAAGCAATTTTCCCTTCTTCTATACTTGCATTTCCTCTTGTTCTTCCTCCATTATCTTCTTAGTTTTATAACACGTTATCGACGAGTCTCTAACCACGAGTCTCATTCAACGTAAATTGACAAACACAATTTCACCGATTCACAAACTTCTTGTTCATCTTGTCATCACCAACCTCACTAATTCGCCGGCGATCAATGGTGCATCATCACGGAGGTGGATCTCGTCCCGCAATATGATATTCGCATGTGATCCGAGGGTGAACCACAAAAGATAATCAATCGTCAATATATGTGGCAGGCATATATAATAATCGAAGGGGAAGTATTCTTTTTGAATCTTTAAGATCTATATATTACTTAGAATATGAAACGTCATAAAAGATCCACTTGTGCACACCGAGCCTCTGCTCAATTCATAGTTTCATTAGCTCTATTCTATTTTTATGCAATATAATTTATACACTTTTGTTCAACCTTTATTTGATCTTTTTGGAACAACAGGATGTATGAATATAAATCAAAAGTTTTCGGGAAGCGATTTAACTAATTAATTTTGATGAGGAGTCATGGTGCGCTTTTAATACATGATTCGATTGAAAAACGTAACTATGGAAATCGTGTAATTCTTTTTCCTTGTCTAAAATTTTATATTATTTTTCACCGACGTCATTTATATTGGACGTATGCATTATATCACCAGGAGAAAGATGATATGGTTGAAACAAAATTGTTAGTTTAATCGGTGTGAAAAAAAAAAAAAAAAAAGGAGAGAAGAATGATCCAAGAAAGAAAGGAGAAAGGGAGAGAAGATTGATCCAAGAAAGAAATAAATATTAAGGTAAAATTTTGCTTGTTTAATTTATTTTGTAATGATTAAAATATTACCATACAATTCCATATTCTATATGAGATGGATACAATTTAATTTTACCTAACGCAATAGCGTCTTGTCCTTTTGACAATTTTGAAAAAAACTTGATTATTTGGAGATGATCAATACATTGAACGAGCATATAATGGACACGAAGTTCATTTAAATATGTAAAGCTCGTAAAAGTGAATATAAAATTCACAAAAGTTGACATGTCGAGAATTGACGAAAGTGGACATGAAATTCACATAAATGAGTGAATTTGAAAAATAATGCCGACATGTCATTACATTAATAAATAAGGCCATTAAGTCCATTCAAAAGGACATGCTCCGTAGAATGATTGATCAAACGTTAATATTGCCATGTATGAATTATGGAACCGTTTGAAAAAAATGTTCGACTATGATTATTTAACGGTGAAAGATCCGTATGAAGTATGGAACCGTTTGAAAAAAAAAGGTTCGACTTGTGCAACCATTTGAAATAATGGTTCAACCACTTGAGATTGGTCGTTTTAACGAAAGCCATACATGATTGGTTCAACTGCGCGAATGCGATTTTAAATCGGTTAATTCGGGCATTTTTATTGCACCATGATTGAAATAATATGGTGTAAGTGACAAGAGCTTACGGCAAAGAAGAAATATCCCGAGAAATGTCTCAAGAGATATTCGATCTCATTGTACTCATATTCTTTGGGCCGATGAGTTGATCTCACCGCATGTCCATTGTTCGCCGAGAAAAAAAAAAGATTTGTTATTGAAAATCAATATTGGTGCCACCATTCTCCGGAGTGAATATAATCGAATTTTGGCCACGGCATAATATTCCAATTTTGGTCATGGCCGTGGTCGCCCGGAGGTCTTGGTAGAGGCGGTGGTCGTGGATGCGGTCGTGGAAAATATGTTTCCTTTCACAACGACAATCATGACATAGTTGAGAAAAGGCATATAATGCCATATATTAATTGAGACAAGGCCATATATTAATTAAGAGAAGGCCAATATTTTGGTATATTAATTAAGAGAAGGCCAATATTTTAGTTGATTTTGATATGCCACTGATATCACAATTTGAAGTTAGTAGGCTTCACAACATGAAGTTAGTTGGCGTATGTTGATCGTATCCTTTTGCTCGATGGTTGGTAATTCTTTTATGTTGTGGTATGTAATTCCTCTAAGTTGACGCAGCTTTTGAGGTAATTTCTATTTTAGTAATAAAATGGTGATTTTTATATATGATGGGTTGGTTTTATTTATGGGCATTAAGATGAATTCTTCTTTGACTCATATAAAATACTCTCCTAGCTACATTGATAATGATATGTGTTAATGATGTAAAATGGTAGCTGCATTGAAAATGATATGATATGGGTTAGTGTGTTATAATAATAATTATAGATCCAAAACTCTTTGTTTAGGATGCTCTACACTTAGTCTATTGATAAGACTTTATTCTATTTTCAATGATCGTTTTGATTTTCGCTTATGGCTAAATAAAATGATTAAATGTGTTGAACTTAAAATGTATCTTTCGATGCCAATTTTCGTGAGCATCTTAGTTGATACACCTTTTGCTTAAGAATAGATTTACACAGCTTCAATTGATATTCTCAATTTGTAGAAAATCGATTTATACTAATACAATTTTCTAACCAACGGTGAAGATTTCTTCAATATACAATTCATTTCAACATATTAATTCACTAAAATATTAGAATTTGATCGACTATGACTTAATTCTTAAAAAATATTTTGAATTCTCATTATTTTTGAGAAGTTGAACGCATTATTAGATCAAATCATCTTTAATACTATGCTCTATGTAATGCATGATTTATCTATTCATAATATACGATAGAAACATGCATTTAGTCGAGAAAAGTTGCTGCCATTTATTATGTAAGTGATCACATTTTGGTAATATAGTGTCTATTGACATATAATTTTTACCGACTTTTCAGTTATCAAGGATTCCTTGAGTTGTTCTAGTAATAAATCCCATATGAATTGCTTGTCTTAGGAATCATGATACATTGTGTTGTTTAATTGTGAATATTATTATTAATTTCAAAATCTGCTTGACTTAATCATCCTAATAAGCATTGTGAGAATTGATAAAATATCTCTAAAGGAGATAATGCTTCTCCCCAAATCGGAAAATATTAAAGAAATTTGTTGATACCCGCATAAGAGGATCTCTAACATTAAAATGTTGAATCCGTCACGGGTAATTGCAAATTTTCTAGATACCGATAGTGAAAAAGTGTTGTCCGAGCATAAGAGGAGGAAAATCCATTATATCTCGTGACAAATATGGACATATATGAACCATGAGTTCATATATTATTCATTTACATGAAACCCACGAAGGGTAGATTATGCACATTTTGCATATATCAAATATTTTCCGAGAAAGAGGGAGAAACGAACCAAAAGTTCGTTGTCTCATTCTAGTGATTTCTCTAAATATAACGTGAATTTTTTCGAACGATTCTTGAAGAATCTAAAATCACATAGTGATATATTAAACGCATGAAGCGCAAGAGAGATATTGCTTTCAAAAATCTCATAGAATGAGATATTTAATTGAAACCACTATGTTTTATATGTGTAAATCGCATGAAGCGAATAAAAAAAGCATCAATGTATAGCTCGGTGCTACATGTTCGATGAAGATCGATTCTCGGCATTAGGGGGAGATAAAGAAAATCTCATGTTAGAATAAAAGAATGCCGAGAAATTTTAACAAGATAAACGATCTTCCACGCATCAGTTTAACTGAACTGCGAAAATAATCTTACTTGTAGTATTTAACAAGTAATATGCCAGATGCCTATATTGAAATTAAATGAGTGATTATTTATAAATGCACCAACAAAAGATGATTAAAGATATTTCGCTACGCCGGAAGCGTAGAAGACCGATCGGTGTTAAAGATAAAAATCCGCGGAAGAATGATCAATTTATTATTGATATTCAAATACTCATGAAATCTCTTAAAGAGATTCGTCTTGTAGACGAAAACCCCAAAACAAAAATTGCACGTGCATCAAATGATTAAATATTGGGGTTGCGGAACAACCAATCCATACATTGATAAGGAATTGGTTTATGCTAATATCGAATTAGCAATGAATTTTATGGGAGAAATTATAATAAAATATAATAGTCGTCGACGACATATTTGCCTCTTTAATTGCTATATCTGGATCCGTACCTAAGTCATTCGCAGTGTGCCATAAACACTCGTACTAGGTAAAAATGAAATAAGCAATTGAGGTTGAGTTTGAATTGGAAATATTTGTTTGTTAATGATCAAATATATTCTCCCATTATAGATAATATAATATTCCGCTAACTAATATATCTCAAAAGAACTTTATGTCATGACGGTATATTTACGGGTCGTTAGACATTAATATTGATATGAAAATCCTTGGTGGATTTCGAAATGAATTAATATGACAATCGCAACACGCATACGGTTAAGGTCGTTATCATTCATGTTGAATGTAGTATGACCGCTGAGTAGATTCCTATCGAGAAAGGAATATGTAAGTAATGCATGGTTAATGTCATAAATTTTAAGGAATTACGATGCATGATAGTGGAAATATATGCATGCAAATTTCGATTATATTACTTCCCCCATTATTTAGCCGATTACGTGTTGATTGTGTTGCATGTGTTGCATAAGTTAGTAGTGGGAATGACGCTTATTAGCCCCTACATTCGACTATCCAATAAACTCTAAAAAGAGTGATATGCAAAAGTACGCTCAAGTGACAATCTCATGATTTGTTCACTAAGATTATTCCTACATCGGTTTTGGATAATAAGTGTTTATAATAATGGAATGTGTACATTTGAAAGATTGTTGTCGTTAGGAAGAGCGACAACTTCAAAACTTTTGTGTGGATTTGGTCTTAAAACCAATGATTGTACTCTTTTTCCCTTTAACCAAGTTTTTCCCAAAGGGTTTTCTTAGTTAAAGGTTTTTAATGAGACATCGGCAACACATAAACGCATATGACATGAACTATTTACCTTGTCTAGTTTTTTTCCCACTTTGGGTTTTTCTAGCAAAGTTAATAGTACGACATATACGTTATGCAACTACGATCGAGACAATTAATCGAGACATTGTCTACGATGAGAATGGAAATTATTTAATTGCATGAAGACAATGCATCTTGCATATCTCAATTGAAGTGAGGCTATATTAGTGGAGATTAACAAAACATATTTCACCCAAGTTATTCTTTACTCATGATTTGCAAAAGAATGAGGAGATTGATGTGCAACAGATCCGGTCAACCGATAATTATTTATCAAGACAAATGTCGACGCAACATTTGAAAGACCATTGAAGAGCATTGGGATGCGCAAAGAATTGAAATATCGAAATTGACGCTTGGTCCAGGGGGAGTAAATCAACCGATAAATATGTACTCTTTTCATTAACTAAGATTTTTTTTTCCCACCGGGGGTTTTCTCTTAGTAAGGTTTTAATGAGCGCATATCATATCTCGTTGTATGTTTAAATAATAGATATCCAAGGGGAGTGTTATGAAATAATATCATTGATGATTATCTATTATTCGATTGATTTAAGTAGATTTGTGATTAATTCAGATTATTGTGTTCACATCAGTAATCTCTACTATAAATACCCCCTTATATCATTGGAATAATACACAAGCAATTTTCCCTTCTTCTATACTTGCATTTCCTCTTGTTCTTCCTCCATTATCTTCTTAGTTTTATAACACTATATAAACTTTTGCCTCCCAAAAAATAAGCCCAACCCAAAATAAGAGCATCATACTCCTCGACGGGATAAGATCCTCTCAAGTATGCATGATCCAACCACACACCCTCAAAATGTAAAACATCTAGCCATTGATTAACTTTTTTTTCAAAACTAAGTAGTTTAGTTCATTACATGTAAAAACGCCAACTTAAAGGTAAAGTACTTGAGAGGATCTTGGTCCCTCCTCGACCCTAAAACCTCGTTTAAACCGTAAAACCTCTGCATATCCGTCTTTCGTTTCTACCTCCTTATTCGCAAATGGAGTTCTGGGGTATTGATTTCTTTTACATATTTTAATGTTCTTTTCTGACATGGTCATCTGCCGCAGCACCTTCGATTTTATTCATTTGTATTATTGCTAGCATCAAATATTTTTGTCTAAGAATCAAAATTTCCTTTCTTCGATATGGTTTATTTTTCCCTCCTATGTTTGTTTGCGTTTTGTGCCTTCAGATTTTGTATTTTCACTTATAGATTTAGGTTTTTTGTTATCTTGTTTGTGTTTTAGCTGTTTTTTCTCTTTGGAACAAAAGTATTTCTTGTAAGAAACTGTTTACTTTGAGGGCCATTTGTCTTCTTCTATAGGCTACGTGTTCTTGTCTTTCGTCATTGTTAGTGGTATATGGTCATTCTTAGAGCATACAATCGTCTGGACCTAGTTGAAGTAATTGTGTACTTTTCTCTCCTTGTCATTATAATTATAACCAAGCACCCACTAATCAAGTGTGTTTTTGATCGTTTTTTGGTTCAGCTTCTAAGGGCAAGAGCGGAGAGACCCTCAAGGTTAAGCCTGGTGAGGGTATGGTTCTGCATCTTTCGCAGGTAAAACGGATGCGTGTTGATGGTAGTTCCCTTGTTTTATTTTCCAGCCTTTTTGTTTTCTGATGGGTTGTTAAATAAATCGGTGAAAGTACAGGCTTGGGCAAGACTGAAAAGCACAAGATTAAAAAAGAGAACAATGACATACACGTCGACTGATTCATTCTTCTTTTTTTTTTTTGATCTAAAAAAAGAAGAAGAGAACAATGAATCAGTCAACCTGTATGTCAATGTTAAAGGGAAGGAGCTTGTTCTCGGTACCCTTTCCTCTAAGAAGGTTACGCAACAGTTTGACGTGTATTTTGAACGAGATTTTGAGCTGTCTCATGACCGGAAGAGTGGCTTTGTCTACTTCCTTGGATATAAAACCGCTAGCCCCTTTGATGAATATCCTTTTCTTTGATACTCAAGTTATTCTAGTTCCCATACGTATTCTTTATACCTTACAGTGTTACACTCTGTCGATGTGATGCTCACTGCTTTGTTATTAGCTTTCCTTGACTCTGATTGTTGTCCGGACCACTGTGCTACTTTCGGGTGACTTGGATTCCGACGTGTATGATTATCGTGCTTTTTTGGAGGCTGCTGATAAGGTACTCACTTCGACATGATTTTTCTTAGATAGCAGTTCATGAATAATTGAAAGCTTTATTATACATTTGACAAGGATGAATATCTGACATTCTATCCCCTTTGATGATGGAACATCATTCAGTTCTCTCTTAAGCTGCTTTTTACTTTCTGTGAAATTTGGCTAGGCTTCCTTTTTCCATTCTAATGAAATGACGCTGTTCATAAAGAATTGAGGACTTGTGCAAATGGCCCTGCTTACAATTTTGTTTTGCATCTAGACGAGCATGCTGTTTTTGCTTATATGACATGTAGAAATATAGACTTTTGAATAGGTTTTCATCTTATGTGTATTGATGGGTCCATGAAGGAATGATTTTCATTTCGTTGTGTGGTTCTTATCCAAGTGAGTGATATTGATATACGGTCTCTCAGACTGGTATTTATTGAAATTTGGATCAATCACCAGAAAGTTTTGGGCATCATTTATGTCTATTTGGCCCCCGATGGAACATAGTTTTTCATAAATTCATTTTGTTTTGTGGAAATCAAAATCATTTGTTTAATTTGGGCCGAGTTAATCTTTCTTGTACTATTTCAGTGACGTCTAATGGACCCTTTCAGCTTGTTTCAGCCAAAACTCCTGCACTGTAATGGTTCAGGAGTCGAACATGAATTAACGGAAGTAATACTAGACTGATTCATAAGATGGAAAACCCATCTCCAAGCTTGGGAAGAGTCGCTGTGAAATGGTGCCTCCACCATAGCAGCCTCAATCATTGCTTTACAAGGTTTTCTCAGTACCATATAATTTTTTGATAAAGATTTTTTACCATCTCTGCCCCGACTTCTCTAAGGATATATATGTGGGTATATTCTACAAGCTAGACATGGCCATTGCTTTGATAATATTGCCTTGTTTGCGCTCATCACTGTATTTAGTTATTTTAAGTTGGCTGCTTCAATTTCTACATGTGTGTTTATGTTTACTGCTGATTTCTGTGACACTGTTGTGTTCAAGGCTGACTTCTTTTGTCAATTTTAAGGATGGGGATGATAGTACACCTGCTAAAGTAAAGCTTTTATGCTATATATATATATATATATATATATATATATATATATATATATATATATATATATATATTATTTTTATATATTTTTCAAATTAGTTTTGAGATGGTCTTTCATACGATGTTGCATTTTTCTCACATGGCTCCAATGTAAAAGGATGAACCTAGGAAGAAGAAGAAGAAGAGGTCTTCTGATTCAGAACCTGAAACCCCTGCTGCCAGTAAAAAAGTGAAAGTGACAACTCTGCAAAAGACAGGTGATTGTGCTAATTACCCTTTGGTTTGATGATTGGGGATAGATAGGAGATTGTTTCTTTACACGCCTTTTGTTAGTTGCATAAAACAATATGTTGCGTGCAGATGGCAAGAAGGGTGGTGCTGCTCATGTTGCTACCCCTCACCCTTCAAAGCAGGGTGGGAAGACACCTGCTACTAACCCAAATCAGAGGACACCCAAGTCTGGTGGTGGATCACATGTATGCAAGACCTGCAGCAGGTACGCATCCCTCCCTTTTATTAGTCTAAAAGAAGCATTTCCCCTTTTATGCGCTCGTGTGCATATTTTTAATGATGATATATTATATTATAACTTGGGTTGACAGGACTTTTGGGTCTGAAGGTCATCTTGAATCTCACACAAAATCCAAATGGAAAGAGGCTGGCAGGCATTTTGAGTAGTTTAATACTACTAGTAGGGGGTAATACTAGTGAAATGACGTAAAAATAGTAACGTTTTTAAAGATCAGGTTTTGGTAGCCCTCTGTAATGTTTTGAGAAGGCATGTTTTGCTTATGTGTTATGTGAAGGTGGGGGATGTGTTTTGCTAATTAGTGACATATTGTTGTTTGTTGTTGGAACAAGAAGCTGTCATTAGTGACATATTGTTGTGTTCAGCTCTCTTTGATGGCTTTGCTCTAGCATATACATATTTAGCTGCTGGTTTGCCCCTTCATAGTTTTTAGGCGCGTCAAGTATTTATTATTTAGTGATGTAAGAAAACCCAAGCCCATGGGATATGGTCCTCCCGTTGAAGACCATAGCCTTCGTGAAATTGTTAACTGTCTTTGCCTGCATACTGTAGGGAAAAAAAACAAAAAAAAACCAGCTTTTGGCTTTCTCTGCCTTGACTTGAAACCAACAGCCATAATCTTGAGATTTCGTCCATAAGAGCATTTCCAAAGGGTGTTTCATTTTTTTTTTTTTTGGAAACCGTTGGACCCATTGATTTAAACAAAAGCTTCAAAAGTATGAACTGCTTCATCCTTGAATAATAGAGCCCGTCTCGTAGTGCAAAGTCGCTCTCGAGTAAGAGCCCTCTTCTTCTTGAGTTCCCTGTCCGGCCTTTGAGCTTCCTTCCCCCAGCCACCTTGGCTGCCTCCTGCTATGGAGCAGCAAAGTTTACATGATATCCTCAACAACATGAAACAAGTACAACGGCTACTAGCGTTAAAAATCAATATATCAAAGAAGGTAAATTTTTGTCATTATATAACCAATGAAAAGTTAAAGCTTTCATATTTGCCTATTTAACTTGTTTTTGTGTCCTTTTGGCCGAAACCCTTTTTTTCGGCACTCCACTTTTTATTATATGTTGAAAATTATCATTCTTATCAGTATTGTTATTACTTCATGTGTTATTGTCACTTCACTCGTAATATATAAATTAATTTGATACATATTCGATTATCCATAAATATCTGTCATTTTTAATGCTTTTATACTAGAAGAGAGAGAGAAAAAGGAGGAGTAATTATATGAAATTAAATATAAAAAAAAAACACATGCACACGTACACCCTAGTGCTGGCAAATGTTCTCAAAATCCTGACCCTACCCGACTCCCATCCTGCTCCCGTCCCGAAATTTTCGGGAATCGTCCCCTCCTGACTATAATCGGGAAATATTCAGGTACAAGTTGTACACCCCGACAAAAATCCCGACCAGTCACCATTTTTTTTAAAGAGAAAAAAAATTAGTCAATAATTTTTTATTTTTTATTTTTTACTTTTTTTTCTTTTCGAAACGATCATTTTATTAACAACCCTCAAAATGAGGTAACCAAATTATAATAGTATTCATAAAAAATGGGAAAACCAAAAAAACTAATCTAAATCCCAAGCTAGCTGTAAGTTTCTCGCCCTCTCAATCACATGTGATATAAACACGAAGGCCGGTGGTCTATCTCCTCCGCTACCATGTTTAAACCGGTTTCGCCACTTCCATATACCATAAATCCCCTCTTTCCAAATGTACTCCCATCTATTCGTACTAAAAAGGGGTCTCTGTTCTGTGCTCAGATTCAGCCTGATCCAATCCTTCGGGTCCTAAGCTTGAAAGAATTGCCCTTTGCAAGTACTTGGTACACAGTTGTCCCATACCTCTCTGGCCCATGTGCAGTCTCGTAAGGTGTGCAATATAGTTTCGTCCGCTTGTCCACATTGCTTACATATTGGGTCGTCCGCAACCACTGGCGGATCCAGGAATTTATTCCAGTGGTGTCACCGGAGTCTAAAACTACATCTTTTATCCAAAAAAAATTTCAGTGGGGTCACCAGAGTCTAAAACATCAAATTTTATCGGCAAAACAACACTTTTTAACAACAAAACTACATAATTTTAATACTTTTTTTTTTTAAAAAAAAATTCAGTGGGGTCACGTGACCCCCCCCCCCCCCCGGGCACGTGGATCCGCCCATGTCCACAACGTGTCTGGTATATAGTCTTTCATCAACAGCCAAAGCATCATGTGCCACCATCCACAGAAGGATGTTGTTACGGGTAGACCCTTTAAGTTTCCATATCATGTCCCAAATGGGGTCTATTTCGGACTCTTCTTGATCACTCGACAACAACTTATATCCTGAAGCAATAGTATACTTCTTCTTATTCTCTCCCTTCCACTCGTACGTGTTGTCTACCTCTTCTATGCCTTTGAGATAACTTTTTCTTTTCTTTATTTGAACTATATCACGAAACTACCGGTGTACATCACTACCTGCGCACCACAATTGATACTCTACTGGTTTACATCACTACATGCTCACCACAATTGAAGCGACCTTGTGAAAATCGAATTTATAGCTAACATTCGATCTTTCCAGTGTCGATTCTGGTTTAACAGCGCGAGAAGTCGGATGTCGGCTATATATTCGACTTTCACAGGGTCGATTCTGTGAAAATGATGTGATGCACCGGTTAGTGGGGGATAACGGGTAGATCAGTTATTAGCTGTTGTGCGGTAACCTTTTTTGGGGGATGGGAAAGGGATTTTCATTCGGGGCGGGATGAGTATCGAATTCTGGTTCTCACCAGGAAGTGCAATGGTCTTTACCACTAGACCGAATTCGATTCCTAGTGAGGTCCATAATTTCTTTTTGAGTAACGATAGACACACAACCATAGTGCCACAACGAGTGACAGAATCAAATTTGCTACGTTTGATCATGATGTCAAACTCATTGTTTATGATGTAATATCATCACGATAAGGTGAGAAATTGATTATATCACCCGATGTAATACAATGGTTTTGTACGTACCATTACTCTCTTTTTATAAGTAAAACTTAATTAAATTTTATTTAGCCGGTTCCGTGTACCCCGTTTTGGTTGCACATAGACATGTCCATGTATATACATATACTTTTTGGAAATGAAAGATTCACACACGTACCCTTTTCGTTCTAAGTGGGACTCGAACCCTGACAGTGAACCCTGATCATTGTCAGGATATGATTTAATGTTAACCATTAGGTCACCATGTATATAAATGATGTATGTAAATGATCTTATTTTGACATAAAAATCTACGAGTGGATATTGCTCATTTGTGTGGGGGGGAAAAACTTAGTCATATTGAGAAGCAAGAAACAACCATTGGTGTCCAGAAGTAATGCCTGAGTTGAATCATATTCCTTGCTCAAGAATAATAAATCTATACTCATAATAAAAGTGCGATGAAATATTTCTCTCGAAAATTGTTTCCTATCCTCGCTGTTTTCCCAAAAAGTGTTTCCTACCCTTGGTGTTTCCCCCACATTTTTTTTTTTGTTTAATACTGAAATTTATTTATTATATTTTGATTTTAAATAAATTACACCAACCCTTTAATTTCACTATGCGTAACCCATCATTGACACCCTTTTATCCCTAAATTCTTTGCATTTATCCCTATTTTATTTTATTAACTATATACTCTATAATATTACCTTAGAACTTATCTTTTCAAATAAAAGCTCAATGATGATTATCACACGGTTAAGTCCCTTCCCATTAAAACACTTGGTCCCATTCTGAATTAAACAACTATATTGTAAAAAGCACATATGTTTACACTACTTATAGTAACGTCTATAATTAATTAATGTTGATTTATATGTTTATCAATTTAATTCAAAATAAACATAAATTGAAAAGGAAAATGATCATCATGTTATGCACAAATGCTTGGACGTAGAAGTAGATTTAATTTTATATTAAACTAAAGTGTGAAAGTACTTTTCCTAAAAGTTCTTTCGCCATATTTTATATCACCAATACATGTTTAGTGGCATTATGATTTTATAAATTTTTTGTCTATGCAATTGCATTTATGTTGTTTACACTCAATGATGACAACAAACTTGAGATGATATCTAAGTGTACTTTAGAAAACAACTATGGATCTAACATAAAACGTCACATATGCTTAATTTTTTAGTAGTATCTGCATCTATAATTAATCAAGAATGGGTTTTTTCTCACTTAAAACATAACCCAATGACCCTATTCTCTTGCAACTCCTCCTTAGGAGTAATTTCTTTATGTATCGTTGATTTATTTCTCAAAGATCGGGTATTTTATCAGTCACCTTTTTTAACAAGTAAAAATTTTATTCAATAAAAATCTTCTTTTTATTCCTATGTGGAGCTAATTTCTGAGAGGGAGACAATTTTTCTTTTCTCTTTGTATCTGCATAGAGCCCCTCAATCTGACATTTGAGCATTCTAAATCTAGGTGTTTAAGCTCAATTTGGGAAACTTTTTGACTTCCTACACCCAAAGACAGCATCTCAATGAATTGCTTATAGCCAAATCTTCAGAAAATGCTATATTCCCACTGATCGGATAAGAGGGAGCATCATTAAAATTGGTACCATCAATTTCCACCTCTCTAATCTCTGTTGAAGCACTTGGGGCAATATCCATGGGCAAATTCAACATACGGATGTTGGGGCCGCCGCCGAGGCTTGGCCGAGCTTGCTTTCTTGCTTTGCATCATCGATCCTCATTACCATTTGCAATAGCCTTTCCAACATGTACGGCTGAACCTGAACAGTGCAAATCACCCAAATTCACCGCCTGCTCTGCCGTGTCTGTGGTTATAGCATTCAACATTTTCTGTCCTCCTTCCACAGTTGCAGCTTGATCATTTTGTTGCTGCGTATTGCCCAGCTGCATGAATGAAACTCCAGAGTTGTGCTCTTCCTAGGTCAAGTTCAGAGAGGTTATTGCAGTGTCGGTTGCCAGAGCCTCATCATCTTTAATTGGAGATCCAACCATCACCATTTTCCCTTTACATGGTTTCTCCAATTCTATAGCTGTGATATTTGCTTCAATATCTAACACTAATGCATCATCCTTATCAAGTATGATGTCCTTTTGCTTTAGTATCTAACATTAATGCATCATCCTTATCAGTCACCTTAGTGGTGAATTGAGAGAACCTCTACTGGCTAAGGTTAGAGTAATTTTTCTGCACATGCATGTCATTCAATGTCATTATAATATATTGATAGCATATGGCAATATCACTGATAACATACATGTCCTCGGGCTTCATCAATCACACCATAAACTTAATTTCAATCTTAATGCCTCTTATAAAACATTTGATTATGTCTCTGCCAACATAGGATTTCGTAGTTGCACCAAGCTTCTTAATTTCCCAAACTCCGATAGATATTCCTCTACTGTGGTTTTTTTGTAGTTGATGGAATTAATCTACTGTTAGTTCTAATGGCCTAGCTCCTAATCGTTTCATAACTTCTCTATCAGTATTGCCCAATTAATTGCTGGAAAATTCAATGTATGATTGCCATACCACACGTCTGCTTTTCCTAAAAAATGTATTTCTGCTAAGTCTACTCTCTGATCATCCGAAACATCATGCATCTGTAAGTATCTTTCACTACGTCTTACACATTCCTTAGGTGATTCTCCACGCAATTATGTCATAATAAATGAACGAAATAATTGAATGGCAAACTTGGAAATTAAAATATGATGTGTTAAAACTTTTATAGGTTGAATAAAAAAAAAAAAAAAAAAGGTGTGAAAAGAAATTATATATAATGAATATTTTTTTTGAAAGAAATATATAATGAATATTGATTTATATGTTTATCAATTCAACATAACATAAGCATAGAAAGATGAATAAAAGAATTATAATATTCGTCACAAATGTTTTCGACGTACAAGTAGATTCAATTATATTAACAAACAAAAAAGTAGATTCAATTATATATAAAACATAAGCGTGAGTGTATTTTTCCTACAAAGTCATTTCAACATACTTTATTACTAAATCAATTCTAACATTTTTTTATTCAAAATTTTATGTAAAATATACGTTGAGAATTATTCACTCTTGTCCAATTTTATATACATATTTACTATGGTAACATGACTAATAGTTTGTTTTACGAAAAACATGAGTAATAATTTTTTTTTTATCATAACACAAGTAATAATTATAAGGGCCAATTATTTAAAAGGACTGATTTTCAACTTATTAGAGGTAATAAGACACTCCAAAATATTATTTAGTTATAAGGACATTCTAATTTCAAGTGGATAAAGAGGAAGAAGGAAAAAAATGAAGGAAAGGAAAAAAGAAAAAAAAAAGCATCGCTGAAAGGGGAAAAAAAAAACACCAACGTTCAGTTTTTTTTTTAATTCACTCAGTTTTATTTTATTTATTATTATTATTTATTTTTTTATTTTTAATTCACCATATTTCTAAATATTATATATTTTGATCGAAAACTCGGATCGTCAAAATTTTTTCACTAAAATTCATATTTTTTCGTCTTCTTTATTCTAAAATCAAATTTGATATTTTTTTCCGACTAAATTTCATAAAATCGATTTTTTCTTCATAAATATCGACGTGACATACTGATCACCGTCATGCATTGACCACCTACCCGGATGCATTGGCCACCGGAATCCATTAACCACCCCGATGCATTGACCGCCGCGATTCATTGACTACCATGATGTATTGACCGCCGCGATCCATTGACAACCTTGATCAGTGACATCTCATTGTAGCGATTTATGCAATGACGTCTCATTGTAACGATTTATGCAGTGACTTTTTATTGTAGCGATCTATGTAGTGATGTCTTATTGTATCGAACTATGCAGTGACGTGTTATTGTAACGATTTATGCAGTGACGTGTTATTGTAACAATTTTGCATACCTTTGGTTGAAAAAATATGCCTTTAAACAAAAAAAAACAAAATAAATACAGTTATTTTACAAAATTATCGAAAATTTAAACCAACACTAATCAAATAAACCAACATCAATCAAATATTTAAAGATAACAAAGAAATAAAGTTACTTTACAAAGTTATCAAATGTGTGTATCAAGTTGTATATGCGGTGACATCAATATCATTGCATCAGTTATCTAATTGTAAATACAGTCATCAATGTCACCGCTTGTACATCAATGTCCACCGCATAAGTCATCAATGTCCCCGCACCGACATCAATGTCACCGCATAAGTCGTCAATGTCACCGCATAAGTCGTCAATGTCACCGCATAAAACCTAACAACCGCATCGATCGGCTTCGCTCTTGTTTTGCATTTCTCCAAATGTGGAGCTTTTAATATGGATAGAAGTACAAGTTTGGTGAAACTACAAAGACTCTTCAGTATGACTCTTGTAATGGCCACACGTTGTTTGTGCCCTCCTGATAATTGGATTCATTGTGGAATCCCTCAATTCTTTAACACGATCTTGAATGTTTAGCTTAATGTCCCTGCATCATTCATCAATGTCACTGCATCGGACATCAATGTCACTACATCGGACATCAATGTCACTGCATAAGTCATCAATGTCACTGCTTCAGAAATCAATATCACTGCATAAGTCATCAATGTCACTGCTTCAGACATCAATGTCACTGCATCTTAAAAAAAAAATCAGTGTCCACCAGCGTTTTTTTGTTTTTGTTCCAGCGTTTTTTTTTTTTTTTTTTTTCCACTTGAAATTAGAATGTCCTTATAACTAAAAAAGTTTCATTCTTAAAATTAGAATGTCCTTATAACTAAATAAGATTTCGGAGTATCCTAAATGATCATTAATTCTCTAACGACGGCCTTATAACTAATTTGCACTAATTAGGATGGTAAATTTATATGTTTACACTTGTTTATACAATTAACTAAAATAAGATTAAGATATCCTATTAATTATATTCATATATTATTATATGAAATCTCGAATTTTGAGTAAATGGAAGATAACCCATGCATGAATGAAGATGAATGGATCAATCACATAAAGATGGTAAATAATTATTGATGAAATTAAAGTAATACGAATAGTGTTTAGGTAATTTTTTTTAGGAAAGACTTCTTGATTTTTAAATTATATTCTACCTTATAATTATATATGAATTTTTTGTTAGCAATAAGTGCTTGGCTTCATCCATCATCCCTATTCATCTAAATATCTAAGAATTCATAAATAAAATGTGTCTCAATACTTATATAAATTACTTAGTATATAACTATTACAATTATTCTATAATAATCAACCACAAAATCAATTTTCATTGCATGATTGATATCGTTATGTTTTTAAAAGTCCATTGTCAATCCAATTATAATTTGCTAAAAAAATCCAATTATAAAAATGAAATCATGTCATTCACATATTAAGTGATCGATCATTATGAACCAAACAAATAAATAAATATAGTATTCAGCATTATAAGTGATACTTTATCTCTAGGGTCAATAAAGCAAAATACGACTTTTGTCACCCACAATGGCCATATTGAATTCTTGCTCATGCCATTTGGCCTCAACGATGCTCCTGCTACGTTTCTGAGAAAGTTTGTCATGGTTTTCTGAGGAAGTTTGTCGTGGTTTTCTTTGACGACATACTAATGTATAGATCAGACATGCAGACACATGAGGCACCTGAGAGCTGTTTTGGAAGTTCTTAGGAAGGACCAGTTTTATGCTAAGATGTCTAAATGCTCTTTTGGTCAGAATAATGTGGATTCTCAAGGACACATTATCAGGCAGGGAAATGTTTATGCCGATCCTGCCAAAATAAAAGCAATGTTGAACGGCCATTGCCAAGAGACGTTACTGAATTAAGAGGATTCCTATGATTAGCAGGGGTTTATAGGAAATTTGTACCACCTTATGGGACTCTGGAAAAACCTTTCAATGATATGATTAAGAAGCAAGGGTTTTAGTGGTCATCTGACTCACACCAAGCATTTGAGGATCTAAAAGGAGCCATGCGTCAGTCCTTAGTTCTCACTCTCCTCTGTATTGAGACAAATGCTTGTGGGAAGGGTTTGGGAGCAATGTTACTGCAGAATAGAAGACAAATGACTTATCTTAATAGGGCATTTAACTCTGAGGAGATAGGACTTTCCATGTATGAAAAGGAGTTATTGGTAGTCATGAAGGCAGTATCTAACTGGAAACAATACATTCAAGGCAGGCCATCTGTTATTAAAACATATCAACAAAGTTTGAAGTTCCTATTGGATCAGAAGGCCACCACCACACCACAACAAATGAGAGTAACCAAACTCATGGTACTAGATTTCACTATATAATATCGTGGCACATGCGTTATCAAGACAGAATCATGATCAAGGTCAACTGAACATCATTAGATCATTGTCCTTTCTTAGATGCAAAAAGTAACTTCCAGCTACAAAAATGATGTAGTTGTTGAGGAAACATTCAGGGATTCTGATGATTGCTACAACCCTAGATCCACATTATACACTGCACCAAAGTCTGATGAAGTATAAAGGCAGGATATATGTTGGATCTACTGGAAATTTGAGACATAAATTGCTGGAGCAGCTTCATTCCAGTCCTATGAGGCATTCAGAGGATAGAGCCTGATATCGCAGGATTAAAAGATTGTTCTACTTGCCTAATATTCATAAGATGTGCAAGAAATGATACATAGGTGTGTGGTTTGCCATCAGTGTAAGAGTATGTATGATAAACCACAAGGGTCAAAAGGGAATCATGGTTTTAGCCTATTCCAGTAAAAGCCTGGTTTTAATTGAGTATGGAATTCATTGAAGGTTTACCAAAGTCAAAAGGGAATCATGGTAATAATGGACGGACTGGCTAAATTTGCCCACTTTATTGTTATGGATAAAAGGGTATATTGTTGAGTTGGTGGCATCAATTTTCTTTACTGAAGTGTATAAGATGCATGATATCCCTAACATCATTGTTAGTGACAGAGATAAAATGTCACTTCTGATTTCTAGGATCATCTTATAAAATTGGTAAAGGTAAAATTGTCATATAGCTCTACCTTCCACCCCTAAACCGATGGTCAAACTGAGAGGGTAAACCAAAGTATTGAGATATACTTAAGGTGCATGACTTTTCAGAGGCCAAGAAAATGGAACGAGTGGCTACCATTGGCTGAGCATTATTATAATAAAGACTATCATACTGCCACCAATCTTACTCCATTGGTATAGATTTCATAACAAAGACTATCCACAACTAATAATAAATCATGTATTCAAAATGAGGTTTACTATATCATGTATTCATCATGGGGGGTTAAATTTCATCATATGTTGAAGTCGTGTTTAATGTGTATGGAACATATTTAAAAAATCTCAAGCTTGAGATCATTTTATAACCGTTGTCACTATTCTCTATACTATTATTTTATAAGTTTTTAGGGGATTATTTTATTAGTTAAACACGTACTTAAGAATGTACAACATTAAATAATGTTGTTATATTTCATATTTAAATATATCAATTTAACCAACACGTGCAACGCACGTGCATTTTACTAGTATACAGAAAAATCACATAAAACCGGCGAATAATTATTCACATGTCAACTGTTTTTTCTAAAAAAGGTTCTTTTTTGAATCAGGAATCAACTTAATACAGCTAGATCATTTATATGTAAACATTTCATGTACTCATTTCTATAAACAAATCCTTGCTAAGACCTTTGAGCCAGCAAATTTGCAGTTTCAAGCAATAGTGTTTCCCTTCCCCCCCCAACCAACCCACACCCCACCCAAGGCACCATTAGTCTAAGGTTCATTAGGAGTATCATCATCATCATCATCATCATCAGCCACGACGCGTTGCTCATCAATCTTTACGGTATTGACTTGAAAGGAACCATTAATTGACGTGCCATTACCTTGTTCGTCTTCAACCTCGGTTAGATAGAGCTCCTTAGGTATCTCCAGCTTTTGTTGATCAGCTTTCCCAAATGCTGCTGTGGAGTTGCTGTCTATCCCCTTCACTCCTAGTCTTATTTCTTCTCTTGAATTTGTTCGTATGGACGTTTTACCCCCAACGGAGTCAGCAACTCTCACCTTCATTTCAGTTTTAATATATTTTTGTTCATTTTTGTAGGCATACGAAAGCCGTGGATTTGATTTCTACTACGAGTGTGTGATACTGTGATGATATAGGTAATCTCGGTAAGTGGCAAAGTACCTGGATTGGATTCATGGCATCAGAAGCTCGTAAATCTGTTTTACTAAGCTCTTCACGAGCTTGTACCTCCATTGAATCCCGAACGAGCTGGCTGAAAAAGGTTACGTCATCGTACATCACCCCGAATCCTTTCAATAGCTTGGAACCAAGCTGCAAACCTGTCTGCCCGAATCAAATGGATATGTTAGTCCTTGATCCAAGTAAAACCTTCACTATTACTACTACTACTATTACTACAGAATCAAGAATATGATACCTCTGCATTTTCAAGAACGGCGTCTGTTGCCCCAGACTTCTTTAGTTCTAAGAGATGCATCATATCCTTTGCACGCGCATATATTTGGGTCTATAAGGAAGAGAAGATTGCCATTAAAACTTCTAATCAACACATTGATAAGGACTTCAAAAAAAAAAATTTGCTTAAAGTTTGGCAACGCACCGAATCCTTAGATATCAGCATTTTTTACAATGTTCTTGGGGCATACAAGTATATTTGGTTATGAGAAAGAATCAAATGAATGGATTACCCCGGGAAATGCAAGTCGAATCCTCTGGACAGCATTAGTCGTCCTTTCTTTACCAGTGTACATAACCATGACAGCTTTTGGAGAAGAGATACCAGCAGATTGAAGAACTTCTGGACGTGATCCATCTCCGTATAGGACTGGGAAACCGAGTTTCCTGGATGCCTGTTATTATCATTGCTCAAGTTTCAAGATTGAGAACGGAGAAGATTTATTTGTCACTTAACACAGCAAAAAAAGGGACAGCCCTGCAATTAGAGTCTAAGGATTGTTAGTGGCATCACACATATTCGACCTTTTAAAAATGGATTCAAGACCATATAATCGATTATTGAAAGGTCAAATGTGTGTGGTGCCACAACAGTGTGGGGCCTTATTAAGTTGTGCGTGGTGCCTTTAAAGGTTCTCGTAGTCACAACGCTCATAAAATGCACCATTCCTCACCTTTACAACAGAAGGGTCAAGATCAAAAGCGACATAAGGCCATCCAGCATTATCAACATCCAGACCAGATGCCAAAGGAGCAGACAAGAAGTTGGCAAGAACCTTCATTTCAAAGAAATTACAGAGTCAGACTTAAAGCCTCTAGCTGGTTGAACGGATACTAGTCAAAACGAAAAAAATGTACCTGGCCCATTTGCCCAAATCCAAGGATCACAACAGGTTCACGGGCATCAAAATTCACTACGTCGGTAGTTTTCTGCAACATACAAGACTTTCAGCTCATAACTGATAAATTACCATCCCATTTAAGAATTTAAGTTGGTAGGAAGAATACTATCTATACATCAAACACTTAAAAACGTCTCTCATGTGTGTGCTTACCACACTTGCACATCAAGTACTAGCAATAGTAGACATAAGCAGTAATAATGGTTTTCCGAAAATATAGATTTGATTATTGGATCTCTTGTTTTGATACCATGACAAATTACCATCTTATCTAAAAGCTTATGTTGTTAAGTACAATAACTTAAGAGTATCACTTGAAAGTTTTTTACGTACAATATTTCCTTGAAATGATAATAAAAATATCACATGAAGGAGAAATAGTCTACAACGCCCACTGTAAAGGACGATGAAGAAAGCACTTACATAATCCTCCTCAAACTTCTTCCCAACAATATCGGCTGCCTTCTTTCCAATTTCATTGAGCAAAGGAGTCAATGCCATTGATAAAACGACAACAATTATAAGAAGCTTGTTCAGTTCAAGTGGCAGCACCCCAAGCCTACAATCAAGTGAGGTCTTGGTTATAAGAGAAACATAGTAGACATGTACAAACATGTCAACTGGCACAAAGAATCGCAGGTAACAGCTAACCTGTTCGCCAAAGAGAAGACAACAAATGCAAATTCACCTCCTTGAGAGAGAAGAAATCCTATCCGTATGCTCTCTTGCAGGGTTAGTCCTACACGTGGACCAATTGCTGTTAGGATGACTGTTTTGACAGCAATAAGACCTGCCAAGAGTGAAAGTACATTGGGCCACTCTCGGAAAAGAATCTGCATTAAGACCATAAATACGTAAAATGTTACCAACTCAAAGTATTCATGTTAAATTTCATCAGAATGAATTCTCTGTTAAACTCTTCTTAAAAGGTTAGACCCTTTTACACAGGCAGAAAATAAGCATTATGTGGGGATGTTCCCCAGCTCAAAAGTTTCAGTGTTTGCCTCATCAGATGAAAGCTTACTGCTTGTTTCTGCAATCACTTTTGAAATTGTTATCGTTGAATTAAAAGGGCGGAGACCACAAAAAGCAGCCACATTATATACCTTCTTTGGAGAAAAAGCAATTCCACTCCAAATTATTACTGGTGCGTTTTGAAAACTTGAACGAGTTTCGTATCATTTTCAAAAGAGCCTTGCATGCTCTTTCTAGGCAATGATGCGAAATTCTTAATTTTTCAGTCAATTTATCAGCCGTCTAATATGGTTCTAACGATAAAGTCCATGGAGGAAAGGTAGGTGACAACAAATGTTATCAGGGATGGTTACCTCCATGTCAATCGAAGTTCCAGTGGTAACAAAAAACAAGCCCAAAAGTAAGCCTCTGAATGGCCTGATGTCAGCTTCAATCTGGGTACGGTAATTTGTCTCCGCTAATATAGCCCCAGCAAGAAATGCTCCAAGCTGGAAAATGAAATAGATAAACATGAAGAAAGGTATTAACTCCAAGCAAATACTTCAGAGGAAAAACGAAAAACTCACCGTATCACTGAAACCCAACTTTTGAGTCACGAGTGATGTCCCTGCTACACTGAGAAGGCACAGGGCAATAAAGGCCTCAGCGCTTCTTGTTTCTGCAACAAACTGAGGAAATGTTCATACATTAGTTTCTGTTCCAAATATATAAAAAGTTTCATTCGTGTTGACAAACGAAGTAGAAGACCTCAAAAATTCGTCTCAAAATGAATTTTCCTCCAAGAGAAAGCAAACCCAATCCAAGTAAGGCCTTTAAACTTTCCTGAGCAAGCATTGGTAATATACTTTCTTCTGCAAAATTCTGCAAGGACTTGTCAATATTACACAAGTAGAATGGCAGTAGCAGCAGCAGTAAATGAGGCAGAAGTAAAACAACAGTACTTATTGTGCATTTCTAGCTTATTGAAAACCTATCAAACACACATAAAGAGTTTTTTTTAAGTCTTTCTTGTATATTCATTGTATCAGAGCTTCTCTAAATATTCTCTCATCTCTGGCTGATGAAACCTCTGCTCCAAATGGTTCCTCCTATTCATCTAGTAATTCCGATCCTAGCAACAATGCAATAACTGTCCATTGATTGAACGGAAATAGTTATTTGCAATGGTCTAGGTCTGTGAAAATGTTTGTCACGAGCCAAGGAAAGATGGAATGCTTAACAAGTAGCACTGCCTCACCTGAGCATGGTGATACAAGATACAAGGTCTGGAATACTGAAAACAACCTTGTAATGTCCTGGTTGAAATCAGTGAGAATTTTATTCTCTTTGATACAGCACATGAGATATGGACTGCAGCCAAGGAATTGTACACAAAGCAGGATAACACTGCTATGATATGTGAGATAAAGGCTCGGATCAAGGACAACGAATTCATTTCATTTGCATGATAATTCATTACACTATCGAATAGTGGAATTATTCAAAAGCCTACGATGGGGGACTTGCAAGCACTTTATTCGAGAAGACAAACCAAAGGGCCTAAGTATCGCATTTTGGATCACAAAACAGAAACAGATGAAACAACAAAGCAATATCATTCTGAGTTTCAAGTTAACCTGGCTTTCCAACACTGGGAGGACGACCAAGAGAGGAACAACCGCTATGTCCTGTGAACATCAACCAGTTTAACTTTTTAAAGCATTTAACATGTCAAGTCCTAGAATTTGAAAAGAGAAACTTTAATAAAAATGAATAGCCTATTAAACTCCACCGCAATAGAGATAATATGCATAAAACAACAGAGAGTGAGACCTGTAGAAGAAGAACTCCCAGCGTAGCTGAACCAAATCTAGTTGGAAGCTCACCTTTTTCTGCAAGAAGCTAAACACCACTTTGTGTAAGCATCAAACCACAGCTTTCTTCCTAATCAACAATCTTATGTCATGTTACCTAGAGGCAATTTTTATTGACTGAATAATTGTTTTCTTTCAACCTTAAGTTTAATTAGAACAGAAAACCCCATGACCATTGCATAAAGATCAAGAAAATTAGCTCTGAGCATATATACACCTAACGACAAAGAGGTGTATTGTTCAATACTTCATAAGCTTAAACAGTAGCTCTGCGTAATGTGAAGTGTTTCTCTCCCTAATTTACCAAAAACAGTCATGTGTACAAGTTGCTCTCTTCATGAATAAGTTGATTTAACACTTAAGTGTCAGAATCATAATTAATCACAATGCAGGAAAGGTAAATGTCTGTAAACAGCACCCACAACAAAAAAACGAATTCATATGATGCGAAAAGGTCTAGCGAAGAATATGTGAAGTAAATTTATGACAGTTACCTGCAGAACAAAAGCTGAAGAAGATAGTGAAAGAGCAGCACCGATCACTACAGCCTCATCAACACTTCTGATGTTAACCTTAAAGAATCCAGATACTTCAATAGCAGAAGAGGGAAAAAGACCAAGATAACAAACACTTTCCAATGTGCATAAGGGAGGAGATTAATTGGTAGGCCTCTTTTTTTGTAAATTATGATTGGGGGTCTAGCCTTCATCTTGTAGTTTCTAGTCCTTGAGGACATCAAGAGTGAAACTACATTAATAGTGTAAGTGTGCTATTCAAAAGGACAAAACAGAAAGAAGATTAAAAAAGAAGCAAGCATAGAGTTCCCCCTAATGATTTCCTCACCAGATCAGGTCGTGAGTGAAAGAGAAACACCAGGATTTTTGTTCCTATAGCATTATTAGGTGGCAGTTCAAATGCAGTGAATGCCAATGTGGACAGCACAACCTTCAAAAAAACATGACTCAGAAAAATAAACCATTTTCAAGAGGTTGGCATGATCTAAATCAATTTAGTATAAGAAAACATAAATCTATAAGGAAGGGAAGGGGGAGGGGGGAGAGAGAGATAGAGAGATAGAGAGAGAGAGAGAGAGAAGCGGTGATCAAAGCAAAGAGCAATCCAAATGCAAAAGCTAACAGTGTTAATCTAAAACAGAAAATGCGTCTTTCAGGTAAGGACATAATTTCGACACTCCTGCAAATTTGATCACTTGCACAATATAGTGGGTTCTCAAACATTAATGTCTTGAAACATAA